>CM026271.1:27357439-27957439 GCA_014851425.1 Senna tora
ACGCACACAAAAAAAGAAATAGAAGCAGAGGCACGAGCTCACACACAAGAAGGGGAGAAGGCAAGGGCACGGCGGGTTTGGACCGGAATCACGCCGAAGGACGGGTTCCACCGCCGGTGAAAGCCACCGGACTTCATCTTCACCACTCATTAAGCTCCCCATCCGATTGAATTAAGGTATGGAAGCCCCAATCCTTCAAAACCCCAATTTCTCTAATTTTGGGTATTTTAGGAATTCTTCAAATATTCCAATCAGGGCATTCCGGGGTTAAATTTGAGCTTAGTGGGTGTTATGAAAGCTTAGTAAGGTTCAGAATCGAAACTAAACCGTAGGAATTGACCAGGTATGGAAATTAGGAAAATTTAGCTAGAAAATTGCTATAAATTTGAAATTGATAGTTTGATGCATGTTTAGGCTTTGATTGGAGTAGTATATGTGTTATAAATGCTAGAAATAGTCAAGGGAATAAAGCCCGAGTATTTACCGTCTCAACCCCAATCCGGTGAAAAAGAGGCGAAATACTAAGCCACAGTACCGTAAAGAGCTGTGCGGTGGGTTGGACACTTTGGTCTAGTTCGTAGTGGACACCTAAGACCTGCTAAATTGGTTCCAAGGCTCTAAGTATACCCAGTTATATTTTTATATATAATTAAAGAGGTAATAATTAAGGTTTTACTCGGCGAATAAGGAAAACGGTAGAAAGAGTACGCTAGAACCTCTTCTGAACCGTGAATTTAATTCTTTTATTAGTAAAATACCCATATGAACACACGAAGGGAAATTTAGACAAGTGGAAATCTCTAACCTAAGCAATTAGAGGTTCTAAATGGCTTGAAAGTGTGAAAGTCGAATATGGGGCATTCTGGACTTTCAGAAAGAGCAAATAAAACGACGTAACGAACTAAATAATTAGCTCTTGGAAAATAGCCAGAGGGTGCTTGAGCATTAGCATGAGACGTGCATGGTATATGTTTAGTTACACGTTCTAAATTGCTTAAATATACATTTGTATAGGGCACCACAGGGTAATTGGAGTTTCAGGCACTCCAAGGACTGATCAGGAGGGCCAACGAGGTGAGGGACTCTCCCATCCCTGCCCCACATGGTTGGATGACTACGTGGAAAATGTGGTTTGCTCTATTTTGTGCAAATTGATATATGGAATATATTTATATGAATAGATTTGTGTTATATGCGTGTATGATTTGCAAGTAAATAGTCAACGTGCAATAGTATATGTGCTATTGTGGCTCACCGAGCCTTATATGATACCGTGGGTAGGAGTGAGTCGGAATTTCATATGTGAGAGTTCATTAATATTAGGAACCCACTTAAATTTATCATCGTGCGAAGGTTTTGACCGTATGGTACATTGAGGAAAATGAACCTAGGTTGTTAAGTGTGAGTGAGAGTGATGCATAATTGAAAAGGGGGAAACTAGGCCTAGCTAATTCACATGAACTTCTTTAGCTAAGTTCGGGTAGATCGAGTCGATTATCCTGGTCGGACAGACAGGATTCAGTTAACAGTAAGTATGCCACATAGTGGCCATTACCTTGGTTTACCCGGGGTCAAACAAGTTGCCGGCTATAACTCTAAGCGTGCCTTGGAGTCAAAAAGTTCCTAGTTTGATCAACTAGGTTCGAATAAGACATTGCCTTCGGGCCAGTTTTTTTCTTAGCGTAATGCGTGAGACAGAAAGTGAATGCCTTCGGGCCAGTATTTCTCTTCCAATAATGCAGGAGACAGAAAGTATTTCATGCGCATGTGGTTGTTGTTGCTCACTTCTCCCAACTGTAGTGGTACCCCCTGCTACGCCAGGGATTGGAGTGCTTCTCACTGAGTCTGTTCGACTCACCCCCCGTTTACATGTTTCAGATACAGGTGGTTCAGGAGTCAGGAACGCGTCCACTTCTTCTCAAGGAGGCGGACAACTCTAAAGACCGCACGCTTTGTTCGCGTCGGTAGTTATTTTGATTATGTATATATGTTGTGATGTATATGTATATATGAATCCTTTTTTGGCGTAGCGTTGTACGTTTACATCTGCTGTGTATACATACATATCACACTTGAATTCTAGCATTGTCGGCTTCATACAGATTAAAGTTAGGTCTTGGTGATGGGAATATAGGCTATGATATAGTATATATCTTGTGTATATATATATGACTTCCGCATGTGAATAGGATAGATCACACGCATTGAGGCGTGTGATCAATATGTAAATTATATATATGTGTGACTGAATACCTGATTGTATGAAAATATGGCTTCCGCATGTGAATAGGATAGATCACACGCATTGAGGCGTGTGATCAATATGTAAACTATATGCAAGCGTGTGATTGAATATATGTATGACTGTATACATGACTTCTGCATGTAAATAGGATAGAACACTAGCCTTGAAGCGCGTGATCAATATGTATACTATATGTACGTGTGAATGAGTATGTGTATACATATAGACTGAAGCGACGCTGAGCGAGCCGTGGATTGCAAACTGCTTAGGTCACCGAAAATGGATGACCATATGTATTATATATTGTTTGTATTAGAAATGGGTAGATATACACATATTAAAGTGTCAAACAGGGATTAGAGGCTTGCGGGATAGGAGAAATCCTACCTCCCGTGCCGGTCATGGACGTCCGATAGGGGGTCGTGACATCTGTATGTGTACAACAAGGTCCTAATATGAGTATTAAAAATTCACTAAAAACAATGAGACAAGTGTTAAAGAAGCACAAGAAGCCATGCAGTGTTAGCTTTCTTACTGATCACCATATTCTTTTATTATTTTTGGTAAAAAGGATACGTAATATTAATAAAACAAGACTTACTACTCAAAGGGTGCAGATTAGGGATGATCAAAATACTCATACCCAATGGGTACCTGCAAATTTTCCCTTGTGTGTCTGGGTATGGGCCCTGGTACAAAGTCAACGAGTCCGGGTCAGGGTAAGGAGGTACCCTACCCGTACCGTAACTGCAATATTAATTATTTATTTTTATATATAAAAAGTAATATTTTAAACTTTTTGTGTTGAGAAAATATATAATTCTAAGAAAAATGTTAAATATTTTATAGATGAAAAAATTAATAAAAATAAAATTTTTATTAATAAAATATAATTTATTTAAAATTTTTATAGGTATGGGGCCGGGTATGGCGATTTGACTATTCGTAGGGTCTGGGGATAGGGATTGATTTTGATACCCGCTCAAGTTCAGTCCGGGTCCGGGGAATATAGTATCCTACCGAAACCCCAACCCGTGATCATCCCTAGTGCAGATAGAAATAATAATAGTTGTGAATAAGGAAACAAGAACATGGTTAAAGGGAAAGTGAATTTTGACTAGGTTGGAATTGGATGGAGATATCTTGCAGGACTCAACAAGGAACAAAATAAGCGTTGCAACTTTACTTTAAAGGACTGTGAGGAAGTTAAAGTAATAAAAAAATCATGTTTACTGAGAAAAAAAAGTAATAGAAACCCATTGTTGTAGCATAAATATTGGTGTGACATGGACGGTAAGATGTTTAAGTTTTATTAATTATTATCTCGTGGATTTAATTTTCGGAAGAAAGGAAATTGAGTGTTATTCATTGAGAGGATTATTCTCACATCACAATAGATTAATTATTAGGTCCGCTCAGATGGATACTTCAACCATTAAAAAAACAGTAAGAAAAATACTTATACGGGCACACCACCAGACACCAGCTAGATAGTTACCTCTTGGATGAAGACTTACTATAATGGTCAGGGGAAATAGTTGTCTCAATTCTTAAAGTGGAATAAAAACAATTTGATGAATATAGTAGTGTAGTTGGTTTATACTTTATAGGTTATTTCATTGTATTGTATTTTGGTTTTATTGTTTTCTACTATTTACTATTGTTCTTTTGTTTTTAGTAGGTTAGTAATTAAGTTTGGACTTGTTTTCTTTCCTTTTTGATGTTAGCCATTATAGTAGGCACGTGGTTAGTGATCACGTTTTTCCTTCTTTTCCTCTTTTGCATATAAGTCATTTTGATCAATGAGAAGCTCACGCATTTATCCAAAAGATTGTTTCAGATTCATTTGGATTTAAGACAATTGTTAAAAAAATAACGAAAAGTAATTTCAAAGATAAAAATATGTTTAATATGAAATAAAAAATTTATAACATAAAATTTATTAAAAGACTAAAATGTTTTTATTATTATATTTTAAAAGTATAAAATTTTATATTAAAGAAAAGAAAATGGTGGTGGGTAATAGGTGACAGTAGTGGTCAGTGGTGATAGCCGGTGTGGGTGGTGGTGATGGACAGTGGGTGGATGATTATAAAAAATGAGAGGGTAATTTTATCAAAAATTTTGAATTACTTAAGTAAACAAATTTTACATAATATTTCTTTATATAATCTTTTTATTTTATTTGATTTAAAATAAATTACAATATAAAATAGATTATGTTACATAAAATTAACAACAAACACATACTTTTCATAGAAACGGTGTCATTTCTAAGATATTACTAAGTATATCTATATACGTTTTATATAAGGAGAGAGAGAAATGGACGGTGTAGATTGACGATATTGAAATAAGGTTTTTACCTTATCAATGAAAACTTTAAACCTCTTTTAATACACCGTGACTTATGATTTGCCATTATTGCCAACGAAAGATTAGAGAGAGAAACAATGATGAAATAGCAACAAGTAACCTACTGCTACACGAATCCGAATCTGCTAAAGTGCAGATTCGATGAAGTGTGTGAAATGCACACTTAAGGACCATTGGATAAAATTGTTACATTACGGACACAAATCTCGTTCTTTATTTAACAATCTAGATGAAGCACTTCATACACTTCACACTTTCTGCACTTCACTGGATCCAATTTCCTCACAAATGTATTTGTTAGATATAATCTTTTCTTTCGTATCACAGATATAATCTTTTTAGTACAACGTTTTCTTACTCTATGTCAGGGCCCGTTTGGACTTGCTTCTGAAAACTGCTACTTTTTAAATGAACTCTTTTTCAATAGAGTTTGAGAAAAAGCGCTGTTAGAGAGGTCGTTTTAGTAAACTAAGTTGAAACAAATAAATGGATTAATTGAATGGTGGGATTGAGAGGAATTGAAACTGTGCGGTTGAAGGGACATTCTGAGGATTTGTTTCCCTAAACAGCAAAGGCAGCAAGCAAGTAGGTTACTTTAATGTCAAAAAGCAAAAGCAAGAAGGATACATATTTGCGGTGGCAAAAAAAACAATATGCAGATCAAACCAACCACAATCAACACATGAGAGAGAGAGAGACAGAGAAAATAATAAATATCATATAATTATTTCTCAAACTTTCAGAATAAACAGAAATATGTGAGGGTGAGATAGAAAATCTCATTGCCTATAACGAGTGAGTGACAACACATTAAAAACGTATGTTTTGAATTTGAGAGTGAGAAAGAAAAAACAGTTACTTCTCTTCATTAATTCTCAGATAACATTTGTCACGACCCCAAATCGGGAGTACGTGACCGGCACAGGAATAGACTTTTACCTCTAAGCCCGTAAGCCTTACCACGTAAACATAACTATAACTACCCTGCTATGCAATCAATATATATATATATATATATATCATAATAGTGGTCACACCTCACTGGTGGCCTAATTAACCTGCAATCCGTGGTTCGCTCAATACCGCTTCAGCTCAACTCAGTGTATAGATATATATATCAGCACTCATAAGGTAAATATTCATATAATATTGACTGTACGTCTCAATACGTACGATCTATCCTATTCACATGCAGCAAGCACACATAATATATATATATATATATATATATATATATATATATATATATATCCATATCATATTGACCGTACGCCTCAATGCGTATGATCTATCCTATTCACATGCAGAAGTTTATATACTCTACATATATCCTAGTTTTCCCCAAACTGGACCCTGTCTTTAAATACATGTGAAGCCGACAAGTCTAGAATAGGTACATGAAAGCTGTAAATATATATATACAACCCTTAAAACTTATAATATGTACAACCAAAAGAATCAAAATAACCAAAAGGTGTCCACCCACGCGAACAAGTGCGTAAGGATGGTCTGATGTCCGTCTCACTGTCCGGACGTCGATGCCTGTCCGATCCCTGTATCTGAAACATTGAAGCAGAGGGAGTGAGTCAAACAGACTCAGTGAGAAGCTTCCCATCCTCGACGTAGCGGCGGGTACCAGTACAGCTGGGAAAAGGTAAACACCCACAATCACACACGCATGAAAGTCTAGCTTATCAAATGTTATGTTACGATCAGGCAATATTAATATAACATAAAATCATAGATAAACCTACGAATCATGCTCCTTTATCATGCTTTTCATAACAAGTAAACACTTTTAACATATCATTTGAAAATTGTAAATCACTCAACTGACCCTAGTACCAGGTTAGGGCAATGACCTCAACGGGCAGATTCTTTTAATGTTTAACAGACCCTAGTGCCAGGCTAGGGCAATGGCCTCAACGGGCAATTTCTCTTAATCTTTAGCTGACCCTAGTGTCAGGCTAGGGAAATGGCCTCAACGGGCAAATCTTTTAATATTTAACTGACCCTAGTGTCAGGCTAGGGCAATGGCCTCAACAGGCAAATGCTTTAATATTTAAATGACCCTAGTGCCAGGCTAGGGCAATGGCCTCAACGGGCAAATGCTTTAATATTTAACTGACCCTAGTGCTAGGCTAGGGCAATGGCCTCAACGGGCAAATGTTTTAATATTTAACTTGCCCTAGTTCTAGGCTAGGGCAATGGCCTCAACCGGCAAATCTTTTTTGACTCGTTTCAGACCCTAGTGCTAGGCTAGGGCAATGGCCTCAACGGGCAAATGTTTTAATATTTAACTTGCCCTAGTTCTAGGCTAGGGCAATGGCCTCAACCGGCAAATCTTTTTTGACTCGTTTCTCTCCCCGAGCTCTCAGTTGGGATTCTGACTCTATCTACCCATTTCTATCCTAAACTGACTTTACCTAGGTGGTGTGAACCTCCCTATGACTCAATAATCCATTTATGAGATCTTTTTAACCCTTATTTAATACCCAAACCCTTGATTAGATCATAACCTAGCTCTAAGGCCGTTCCTAAGTTCAATTACCATAAAACGTCGACGTCTACTAACAACTTCTATACGATTTCTTTAATGAGTTTCTAATTAATAGGGTAAACCAAACCTTTGACTCAATCAACAACTTACCCCCTTAATAGTACAGTTCGGTGTATCTCATGTCATCACATGGATACCCTCCAGTACCTCTTTACCAGTAGTCAAACACATATATATAAATACTTTCATATATAACAGTTTAGGAACAACAGGAGCATGTTAACCAATAAATTATTCTTACAAATAGGCAAGTAGGCAAACCACATATCCACATCCTCAGTCAACCCTGTAGGGCAAGGATGGAAAACCCCTCACTTGGACGGCTCCCTTGTGCTTGTCTTGGAGTAACTCCCGCTCCGGACGAGTCGTGCTTTCCTAACGAATGCATTCAAGTGGTTAACGTCTCAGATTATATGCAATTGATATGCATACGACATGCTTGTACCTAAAATGCATCTGGACGTTGCCAAGAACCGAGTCCTTGGTCTAATTCGTCTTCCCTCTCTTCTATGAGAGTCGAAAGTGCATCGCACTTGGTTTCGTACCTATATCGCTCTCCTTGAGTTGCTTTTGGGGCCTTGGATTTGAGTTACTAAATCTCAATGTTCTTCTAACCTATCCTACTTAAGGTTACCTAATGACGGTGTATAAGAAATTTAGAAGTTCAAGAAGTTGGGCGTAGCTTATTCCGTAAGTTTTTATTCTTGAGGAACAAGACATTTGAAATGATTTTGATCCTTAAAAAGATGGTTGGGGGTGTACTAAGATGTTTAGCATTGAAAATAGGAGGTTCGGACACCCCGGATTGGCTTAAAAATGGGTTTTGGGCATGCTGGGCGGAGACCGGGCGCTGCAGCGCCCATTCTGGCGGTGTGGCGCCAAGCTGCTGCCCAGCAGCTCTTTGTATACTCGAGAGCTGGCGTTGCAGCGCCAGCTCACAGCATAGCAATTTGTTTGTTGTGCTGTGGGCTGGTTTGGGCCCGTTTCGGCCCCCTTCCAACCCTGGCTTCGACTCCGCACCTCACGGGTTTTGTTCACCTACATTCCAACAACATAAATACAACCCTAACTACTCAAATCCAAGCCCGATTCCAAATTTATCAACAAATCCTCAAATTGGGAATATTTAGAATTTTCAACCCCAAACCCTTTCAAATTCGAATTCGGCTAAACCCGAGGGTATAGCCTCGATTCTTACCCCAACTATGTGTTCAAGAACACTTCCTAGGTCTCAATCTACCCTCGAAACAACCCAATCGAAGGTGGATCGATGAAATCCCTAAAAATGAAGAAATTGAGGGTTTCAAATGAAATTGGGGTTACCAACCTTTGATTCGATTGGTGGAAGGTGTAAGAGACGTCGTACCCGAGCTCCGGTGACGTTTCCAGTGTTGGTAGCTCTCCCCGATCACTTTTCCGCCGAACCCCAACCCTTCTTCTTCTTCTTCCTCACGCCTCTCCTCCCTCTCTCTCTTATTTCTCTCTCTTTCTTTCTTCTTCTCTTTCTTTTTATTCCCGTAGCCCCCTCTCTCCCTATTTTCCTTCCTTTTATTTCTTTCTTTACTTCCCTTTCCTTTCCTTATAACTACACGGCACCCCACACACAAAAGAAAAAAAATTATAAATAAATAATTTATAACCCAATAATAATAATAATAATTAAAAATAAGAAGAGGTGGAAAATATCCCCAATTAAATCCTCCTCTTTCCAATTAAATTTTTATTTTCTCTTATATCCCAAATTGTAAATACCAAATAATATTTCCTACTCCCTTTTCTTCCTCTTCTTCTTTTATTTCAAGGTTTGGAAATTTTCTCAGGTATTACAATCTTCCCCCCTTAAGAAATTCGGTCCTCGAATTTAAATCAACATACTAACTTTAGTCTTGAAATAGGTGAGGATATGTCCTGCGCATCTCAGCCTCAACTTCCCACGTTGCTTCCTCGACCGAATGGTTTCGCCACAGGACTTTCACTAATGGTATTTCCTTTGACCTCAGCTTCTTCAACTGGCGATCTAATATTTCCACTGGCATCTCCTCATAAGTCAGACCTTGAAACACCGGATGGACTCCTTCCAATTCCGCTGGCAATTCTAGACGGTAGGCAACGTTTCCCACGCGTTCTAAAATCTCAAACGGTCCGAGGTATCTTGGGCGTAGCTTGCCTTTCTTGCCAAATCTCATCACGCCCCTCATCAGTGAAATCTTTAAGAAAACCTGCTCACCCACAGCAAACTCTTACTCTCTCCTCCGGTTGTCAGCATACGACTTCTGCCTACTCTGAGCCGTGGCAAGCCTTCCTCTAATGGACTTTATCTTCTCCAAAGCATCCTGCAAAAGTTCTGGACCAACCAACTTGGCCTCTCCGACCTCGAACCACCCAATTGGGGACCTGCACTTCCGACCGTACAAAGCCTCGAAAGGTGCCATCTGAATACTGGATTGGTAACTATTGTTGTAAGCAAACTCTGCTAATGACAGGTGTTTCTCCCTCCCTCTGCCGAAACCCATAATGCATGCCCTAAGCATGTCCTCTAGAATCTGAATGGTCCTCTCAGACTGCCCGTCTGTCTAGGGATGAAACGTTATACTCAGGTCAACCCTCGTCCCCAACGCCTCCTGCAATGCTCTCCAGAATCGAGAGGTAAACTATAGCCCCCTATCAGAGATAATCGACACCGGTACCCTGTGCAACCTCACTATCTCTAATAGGTACAACTGGGCGTACTGACCCACTCTGTAAGTGGTCTTAACTGGCAGGATATGTGCGGACTTGGTCATCCGATCAACGATTACCAAAACTGAATCAAATCCCCTCTATGATCGCGACAATCATGACAAAAAATCCATAGTAATTCTCTCCCATTTCCATTCAGGAATTTCTATCTGTTGAAGTGTTCCGACGGGCTTTTGGTGTTCAGCCTTAACCTGCTGACACACTAGACATCTAGATACGTAGTCTGCCATATCTTTCTTCATACCATTCCATTAGTACAATTCTCTCCGATCCTGATACATTTTATTACTACCCAGATGGATTGTGTACGCTGTCTTGTGTGCCTCATCAAGGACCCTTTCCTTCAAATCATTCCACCATAGGTACACACAGTCGTCCCTCCAACCGGAGTAAGCCACTGTCATCTATGGAGAATCGGACGTCGTCCTTCTCCCCCATAACCACGGTATCTCTTATCTGTTTGAGGTCGGCGTCATGGTCTTGTTTGGATTTAACTTCTTCAATTAGTGCTAATTTAGCTTGGATGTGGGCTAGAAACAAATTGGAATTCCCAATTTCCAATTGAGTTCCAGACTGTTCCTAGCCACAACGGTGGATATGAAGAAATTAGTTCTCCGAGCAGTTTACTATTTCCTTCTCTAGTGAGGCTTACTTTGACCCAATCTGCTTGTCCGACTAGCTACCTTCGTAGTGACTTCTTATATCCGTCTTGGAACACTTTAAGACACTAGCTATTTGCATAGCAGACTAGGTTCTCTTTCTATAAACTCCCCTACATCGGAGTCCCCGTACCTAAGTATGCTCTACTACCAAGCAGCTACCCTTCTACTGGTATTCCCCCAATATATTATTTGTAAACGACTCCTCCTAGAAAAGTCCATTTACATCTTACAACACTCTCATTCAGACACACCGTATTGGCTTAAAAATGGGTTTTGGGCATGCTGGGCAAAGACCGGGCGCTGCAGCGCCCATTCTGTGCTGGCGCTGTGGCGCCAAGCTGCTGCCCAACAGCTCTTGTATACCCGAGAGCTGGCGCTAGCAGTGCCAGCTCGCAGCACAGCAATTCGTTTGCTTTGCTGTGGGCTGGTTTGGGCCCGTTCCGGCCCCCTTCCAACCCCAGCTTCGACTCTGCACCTCACGGGTTTTGTTCACCTACATTCCAACGACATAAATCCAACCCTAACAAGTCAAATCCAAGCCCGATTCCAAATTTATCAACGAATCCCCAAATTGGGAATATTTAGAATTTTCAACCCCAACCCCAAACCCTTTCAAATTTGAATTCGGCTAAACCCGAGGGTATAGCCTCGATTCTTACACCAACTATGTGTTCAAGAACACTTCCTTGGTCTCAATCTACCCTCGAAACAACCCAATCGAATGTGGATCGAAGAAATCCCTAAAAATGAAGAAATTGAGGGTTTCGAATGAAATTGGGGTTACCAACCTTTGATTCGATTGGTGGAAGGTGTAGGAGACGTCGTACCCGAGCTCCGGTGACCTTTCCGGCGTCGGCTAGCTCTCCCCGGTCACTTTTCCTGCGAACCCCAACCCTTCTTCTTCTTCTTCCTCACCCCTCTCCTCCCTCTCTCTCTTCTTTCTCTCTCTTTCTTTCTTTTTTTCTTTCTTTCTATTCCCGTAGCCCCCTCTCTCCCTATTTTCCTCCCTTTTATTTATTTCTTTACTTCCCTCGCCTTTCCTTATAACTACATGACACCCCACACACAAAAGAAAAAAAAATTATAAATAAATAATTAATAACCCAATAATAATAATAATAATAATTAAAAATAAGAAAACGTGGAAAAATATTCAATTAAATCCTCCTCTTTCCAATTAAATTTTTATTTTCTCTTATATCCCAAATTGTAAATACCCAAAAATATTTCATACTTCCTTTTCTTCCTCTTCTTATTTTATTTCAAGCTTCAGAAATTTTCTCGGGCATTACAACATTATTCCAATGGAAGCTCACATTCCTACGAATATCCTTCATGGAAGGATTTTCGATGAGCATAAAAATATTAGCCTGTACACATGGGTAAGGATCATTGCTATAGTCATCACCACTGTAGAAGCTGGGTTGATTGTTCTTTTAATGGAGAAAGAGGAAGAAGATTTTGGTGGTGGTCATGATATATGGAGTTATGTAGTAGGATATGTAATGCATATACTACTTGTGATATATGTATATCGTACTGAAATAGTACATGCGCTTAAAATTGTAAGTTGGGTTATAACATCCAGTGTAGGAATATATCTTTCAAGCCATGTTGCCACCACAAGAGATATGAACCTCATACTAGTAATTGCATTTTTTTGTGGGAAAAGGGGGAAACAAAACATTACAGGAGACTAGCCCACAGGATCATGAATGATGCTGTTGTTGGCATCCCTCAGCATCACCGAGACAACTACAGAAGGATGATTATCCAACATATTAAATCCTATACTACTAGCTAAACTATGCTTTGCAATTGTGTCAGCACACCCATTTGCATTTCTCGGGATGTGCGTGGCCTTAACCTCCCAATCACTAGCCAGGAGGCAAGAGATCTTATGCTGGAGCGGGCGTAGGTTGGAACCAGCTTCCCTCAGCATCTGAATCATCTTAATAGCTTGGCTAGAATCACTTTCAAGTTCCACTTTTCTGAAGCCAAGATTTCAGGCAGTAACCAGACCATGATATATACCCCATATCTCCGCACTTAGAACTGAGGCATAACCTAGATTACTAACAAATCCCTTAATCCAATTCCCATAATTATCGCGAATAATACCACCACAACCAGCCTTTCTTGAAGATCTACAAACTGCACCATCAGTGTTAACTTTTATCCATCCCACCATTGGTTTTCTCCAGGCCTTGTCATTATCACAACTAGTTCCCCTATCTTCTTCACTAGGCCTCCAAGCTTCATCATGCACCTTTGTGTGATACAGAATAACTCTGTGAACTTCATTAGGAATTTGGAAATCTGCATCAAAATGTTTTTCATTCTTCCAGTGCCAAATTAGACCACAAGAACCCGAAAATATAGAAGGCCAAGATATACTAGCAAAATTTTAATTCCTTTGAAGGTTCCACCCAATCCAATGCATTGTAGACAGATTGAAAAATAGAGCCCTGTCGCTAGGATTAAGGAACGCCCTCCATATTGCAACAATCTTTGGGCAGTCTCTAATCGCGTGCACATTAATCTCCCTAGAATTTGAGCACCAAAGACAAATAGGATTAGTAGCACTCCAAGAAGCATATTTACTTCTAGTAGGTAACCTGTCATGTCCAAGCCTCCACAGAAGAAATTTATTCCTATTTCAAATTTTGCTTTTACAAATTAGCTTCCACGTACCAGACGGATGTCTCTACTCTATATTTTCTATAACATTGTAAAAACTAGTAATGGAAAAATAACCATCCTTGCCAGGTTCCCACAAAGCTTGATCACTACCCAATGATGGATAAGGAGGATTCACACAAAGAATTTTATCAATAGTATGCTAAGGAATCAAACCATTCATCCTTTCTTCGTCCCATTGTCCAAATTGGTCAACGAAGCCGCTAGTTTTAGTCACCGGGTCCGGAATTAAGACAGTACCTTCAACATCATGCCAAATACTCTTAATTCCCAGAACCAATTGTCAAGCTAGAATCTTGCTCTATCTCCACTGCCAATTTCCCAAGAAATATGCTTGTAGAACTGTCACGACCCCCGTTTAGAGGACCGTGACCGGCACAGACACAGGGAATATCCCTATGCCTGTAAGCCTTATCACCTAATTGACAGAATATCTATTATTGAAAATACATCCACATGCGGTATAATACCATGGCTACACCGAAATGGTGGCCTATCCTAGGCAAGCAAATCCACGGCCAGTGCCGCTTCAGGATATAGATATAGGAAAACACACATAATATATAACCTGTGTACCGGCTACACATCTGAAGATGCTGCCTATCCTATTCACATGCAACAGATATATGTATATATATATACATATGTACATATATATATATTTTGAAAACAAATTTTCCCTGTATCGCAGTTAAATAAATCCTGATCTTTAAGGTGTGTGAAGCTGACAGTTCTAGATTTAGTAATACAATCTAATTAGGTACGTTTACCCTTTACTTTATGATACAACAATAAAGTAAATTAAATTACAATTACACTTTATTCACCCACATGAACAAGTTGTGGGTCTTGGAAAGTGTTGCTCAACCCTCGTTCCATCGAGACTTCTTCCACCTGTACTTAAACTGTCACTGCGTAGTAAAAATGAGGTGTGAGTCTTAACCACGCCACTCAGTGAGGACTCTCCCATCCCCGGCGCAAGGTGGGCACCATAGCGCTGGGTTTGAGAGTCATACACAACCACATGCAAAAATAACTAGTTACTGTTGTTAGCATACATTCTTGGTGATCACACAACAACAGAAATTTCACCCAAACACTCACATGCATTTAATAACTGTAAACATGCAGCAGTTTATTCCACGTCATCAATCAGCGTGTAAACATGTAACATATAGTGCTGGCTTTTACCTACCGGTCTTCTCACGTTTCTGCATGTCTGAATCAAACAAGACGTGTGGTTGCGTAATCCTGTACGTTACCACTACGCTGCACAACTAGCAATTATATGCAAACACAGATAATTTATACATACACAAAGATGCTAAACATACATCTACTTAATCTCCCCAACTCTGGGGTATCTACTAGCCACTACATGGCTTTCCCACTTCAAACCCGTGCACTCGGGTTGCTGGCCACCACGTGGCAAAGCATACCTAACCCATTAACTTGGGTACTGGTCACCTCGTGACAATTTTGTTAATCAAACAATGCTTAATCCATTCATTTGGGTACTGGTCACCTCGTGACAATTCTACTAATCAAACACAATCAACTTCTATCTATCAAACAATTGATACGTAGCCACCACGTGGCACGTCCTAACCCCTTACTGCGGGGCAATAGCTTGAGCCCACTTGTCCATTACCCAACCAGGCCACATGGCGGGCACGACACGACGTCTCGAAGCATGGCCACTGTCACACCCTGGACCAACTCCACAGGATGATTTCTCTTTTACTAGGTTGGGCTCACGGTTCACCCGTAGGTTCCTCCCGTGTCTTCTTACCTTAGTCTCACATATTAATAGAATTCTTTGTATCTTTCCCGAAGGACCAACAATTCTTCTCCTTATTAATATGTACAAGTATCCTCAACAGTATATAACTCATATACCCGTCCAGATGCACTCTCTGAGCCTCAAGCTATCGTCATAGCAATATAAAATCTTTCTGACCCTACCACCAATAACTCCCTTTGCATGATTATAATTTAAGTCACCGTCAGTGACGAGTTTTCAAAATAAAAAGTTAGTCCTTCCGTACAAGGACTCTTGCCACCGTCGTGGAAAAGATTTAATAAAATACTAATCATGCCTCCGGAGTGTATGAGTTGGATTTGTAACACACCAATCATAGCATATAATTACTCTCTACTCCTATGTCTTCCTATCCAAGCTACTTTCCACAACCTATTCTCTAGTTCTTTTATTCTTTTAGTATTCTATACCTCTAGCTAACACATACCAGACAAGCAGAGAATGTACATACTCATGTAATCCACTTAAGCATACAACCCTAGGAGCAGAGATGGAAGAACCCTCACCTTGGCCAACCTTCCGTGCAATCCTCTCCTGTAACTTTAGTCTCCTTCGGAGTTCTTGTTGCACTCTTTTGCGTGTCATTGTTCCTATAAGAACAACATTTATTTCATTAAGATTATTACTTTGCCTGACTTGTTATTTATCTCTCCATTACTCTCACGTGTAGTCCCTGGTTGCCACAGAGTCAACCTCTTGGTCTTATCGGACTTCTCTATCCCGACTTATGCGTATCCTTCCTCGGAAACTTAACTTACTCGCGTATAACACTCTACTTGAGTGTTTCACATACTTGGATTTGAGTACTAGACCTCTATCTAACTTGTATTCGCATCTAAGAAAGTTTATCTAGCTTGGTTGGATGGAAACCTAATTTTAGGAAGGTCTAAGCATTTCAAATCAACTTGTGTTCCTACTCGGGTTCTAAGAAATCTAGTTTCTAAACCTCAATATACCTCCAATATATCCCACTTAAGGTTTCCTAAAGGTTGTGACATTTTAAGGTTGAAATTCAAGAAGTTGGACTTAGTTTACTCCACAAGTTTCTATTCTTGAGGGATAAGAAGACATTTGGAATGATTTTGATCCTTAAAAACATGGTTGGTGGTGTTCTACGAAGTTTAGGATTGAAAGTAGGAGGTTCGGACACCCCGGATTGGCAAATAAATGAATTTTGGCGCTATAGCGCCGAGCTACTGCCCAGCAGCTCTTGGTACACCCGAGAACTAGCGCTATAGCGCCGGCTCGCAGCACAACAATTTGTTTGTTGTGATGTGGGCTGGTTTGTGCCCGTTCCGGCCCCCTTCCGCCCCCGTCTTCGACTCCACACCCCTCGGGTTTTGTTCACCTACATATATAATACATTTAGGAAGTCCTACAACTCAAATCCAACTCCGATTCGTTGCTGAATCGTTGATCGTTTGAGATTGGGAAAAATGGGTTTTATAAACCCCAAAGTCTTCCAGCTTCGAATCCGGCCAAATCCAACGACCTAGCCTCAAATCCTAACCCCAATGAGTGTTCAAGAACACTTTAGAAACATTATTATACCCTCGAATCCGCCCAAACTCGGATTCTCAACTCAATTCCAAAAATGAAGAAAAATAAAGAAAATGGGGACTTGGAGAGAATCGGGCGTTACACCAACCTTAACTCGAGAGATTGAGACGAGGAAGATGACGAGGATGATCTCCAGCTCCAGCTCCAACTCCGGCTCGCCGGATTTCGGCGAGATTCCCTCCGGATCTCCTCCCACCTCCAAGCCCTAGCTCTCCCTCTCTCTCTTCTCCCTCTCTCTCCTTTCCTTCTCTTTTTATTCCTTGCTTCTCCTTTTTCCTCGTAGCCCCCTCTCTCACTCTATTTCTCTTTTATTTTATTTTCCTTTATTTTATTTAATAATTAATATCTAATAATAATAATAATAAAATATGAAAATAGTATAAAATAAATAAATTAATTAATTAATAACTATAAAAACAATAACTAATAATATTTTAATTTACTTCCCACTCCTATTTATTTTAGGTTTGTAATTTCTTAGGTCCAATATTAATCCCAAAAAATTATTTTCTACTTCTTTCTTTCATCTTTTTATTTTACTTGAAATTTCCAAAAATTTTCTCGGTTCCTTTCCGGTTTCCCTTAACTTTCATAATTTTCCTATATTCTTTTTAAGGTTTTAATTCCTAGCCCCGAAATACATCCTTCTTAAATCCTCAAAATTTTTAAATAAGATTTCTTTAAATCCTCGAAATTTTCCGGGGTATTACAAGAACTCAAGCCATATTCTACAGATCTCCCTCTAGAGTCTAGGGTCAGTCACTTTAGCCTCCATACCAGCCGTGATATTCTGTGAGATACCATATTTCTAGCAGAGAATTCAAACCCAGAGACTATTTTGGTTAGCAATTGCATTTGTTATACTAGTATCTTATATATTTTTAGTTGGTTTTCC
Organism: Senna tora; assembly: GCA_014851425.1. Classification (NCBI taxonomy): domain Eukaryota; kingdom Viridiplantae; phylum Streptophyta; class Magnoliopsida; order Fabales; family Fabaceae; genus Senna; species Senna tora. Next base: position 27,374,999 of record CM026271.1, read on the forward strand.
AACTGAAAAACTATCATTAGTATATGCATGGATCAGTATGTTTCTAAAACCATCTTTCTTTTCTTCACTATATTATGATAGAAATAAAGATCGTCTATATAAAATAATCATGATATTTGGAGTAATTATTATTACTCTGAAGATTTATGTTCGTGATTATAGAAGATGATGTCCTTTCTTATTTTCTCTTCTTTCTCTATTATCTTTTATGTTGCTTTCTTTGCTTCTTCATTTGCTTTCTCGGGTTGTATTCTACCCTTTCCTTCTTTCTTGTGTAGAAGATGATGTCCTGTGTAATGTTCTGAACTATCTTGTCACGACCCCAAGTCGGGAGTACGTGACCGGCACGGGAATAGATTTTTACCTCTAAACCCGTAAGCCTTATCCTGTAAACATGACTATAACTACCCTGCTATTCAATCAATATATTTATATCATACTAGTGTCCACACCTCACTGGTGGCCTAATTAACCTGCAATTCGCGGTTCGCTCAATAGCGCTTCAGCTCAGCCAGAGTATAGATATATATATCAACACTCATAAGGTAAATATTAATATCATATTGACCGTACGTCTCAATACGTACGATCTATCCTATTCACATGCAGCAAGCACATATAATATATATATCCATATCATATTGACCGTACGCCTGAATGCGTACGATCTATCCTATTCACATGCAGAAGTTCATATACTCAAACATATATCCTAGTTTATCCTCAACTGGACCCTGTCTTTAAGTACATGTGAAGCCGACAATTCTAGAGTAGGTACATATCAAAAGCTGTAAATATATATATACAACTCTTACAACTTTAAAATATGTACAACAAGTGAAATCAAAATAACCAAAAGGTGTCCACCCATGCGAACAAGTGCGTAAGGATGGTCTGATGTCCGTATGACTGCCCGGACGTCAATGCCTGCCCGACCCATATATCTTGAAACATTAAAGCAGAGGGAGTGAGTCAAACAGACTCAGTGAGAAGCTTCCCATCCTCGGCGTAGCGGCGGGTACCACTACAGCTGGGGAAAGGGAAACACCCACAATCACATACGCATGAAAGTCCAGTTTATCAATTATTATATTACAATCAGGCACTATTAAAATAACATTAAAATCAAAGAAAAACCTACAGATCATGCTTTTCTATCATGTTTCTCATAATCAAACAATCATAATTAATCATATAAAAACTGTAAATCACTCAACTGACCCTAGTACCAGGCTAGGGCAATGGCCTCAACGGGCAATTTCTCTTAATCTTTAACTGACCCTAGTGCCAGGCTAGGGCAATGGCCTCAATGGGCAAATCTTTTAGTCTTTTACTGACCCTAGTACCAGGCTAGGGCAATGGCCTCAATGGGCAAATGCTTTACTCTGTAACTGACCCTAGTGTCAGGCTAGGGCAATGGCTTCAACGGACAATTGTTTTAACTTGTTTCTCTTCCCAAGCTTTCAGCTGGGATCCTGACTCTATCTACCCATTACGAACTTAAACTGACTTTACCTAGGTAGTCTGGACATCCCTACGACTCACTAATCAATTAAGAGATCGTATAAATCCTCATATTGTTCCCAAACCCTTGGTTTACCTCATAACCTAGCTCTAAGGTCTTTCCTAAGTTCAATTACCATAAAACGTCGACGTTAGCAACACTTTCTTTATGATTTCTTAGGTGAGTTTCTAATTAATATGGTAAACCAAACCTTGGACTCAATCAACAACTTACCCCCTTGCTTGTACTGTTCGGCATACCTCATGTCATCACATGGATACCCTCCGGTACCCTTTTTACCTGTAGTCAAACACACATATACAAATATTTTCATGGATAACAATTTAGGAACAACAATAGCTTGTTAACCACTAAACAATTCTTACAAATAGGCAAGTAAGCAAACCGCATATCCACATCCTCAATCAACCCTGTAGGGCAAGTATGGGAAACCCCTCACCTTAGCCGTTTTACTTAGTAACCCTTGAGCACTCTTGTCTCCAAGGAAGCACTTGAGTCCTAACAAATAGAACCACACCAATTAAACTACTTATCTACACATGTGTGTAGCAAATTTTCCATAAACTCCATATTAACCAATTTTCCACTTCTACACATATCAATGCCTAAATTCCACTACCTAAGCTATGGTCATCATTTGGTGTTTTCTCTAGCTTTAAAATAATGAAATGTATAAACAATTAAATTCATTCCATTGGTTGCTCTCCAAGCCCCACCAATAGAAAATCAATTAATTATGGAAAATTCTTACCTTCACAAAAGGGTTCACATATCACTAACCCAACCATTGGGCATTATCCAAACCATTTAGAATATCCAAACAAATCATTCAAAGTTTATAAATATTATCAAGTTCAAGAAAATCCTCCAATTCCATAAATTTCCCCAAATTTCGTAGGTCATAAACCCTATAGTACAAATCTTCATGGAACTCATTATTAGGGTGATTCTTATACACAAGAATGAACCTAAGGTGGTATACTATCATTGGGTAACTCATTATTAACAAGAAAATCTCAAGTGGTGGAAACAAGTTTTTGCGAACTCACCTTGTAAAAATCCGAAAATGGAGGTCTGGAAGAGTAACCCAAGCTCTTTGATGTTCCAAAAGAATAGAGAAACTTGAGGGAATCTTAGATTGATGTGGGAACAAGAATTAAGTGAGGGTGGAGGCTTGAGATTGGAAACGGATGAACAATGTGGTGAAGAGAAGGAAAAGAAAGTGGAAGGAGCAGCAGAAAAAAAAAAACGCAGAAGCAGAGCAAAACGTGGGTTCATATGGGTAAGGGGCTTTTAAGGGCAACTTGGTATTTGACACTTTTGTTTTAGTATGGTAAAATAGAGTTTTGAATGGATTTTCTTGTCTATATTTGTTTGTAGGTAAGAATAACAAAATTTTGAAAATTTTGGCTAAACATAAGCCTATTAACAATATAGTGTCTTGCAGATGAAAATTTCCTACCCAGTATAATTTTTATTTTCGAAAAATTCTCAAATTTAAACTATAAGCTTTGAATAATTCATATGACCACTTTTAAACAAAATTATAATTTTTCTACCTAATTTTCATATTTATTTTAATTTCTTAAATTCTCAACTCTAAAACTATTAAAATCTTAATTATATCCCAAAAATTTTTATCTCACTCTAAAAAAAATTTTTTTATTTTCTTTAGCCAAAATGCTTAACTTCAATTTCATAATTTTATCAATTTCATATTATCCCATCAATTCCTATTTAATTTTATTTATCTATATGTATACACAAAATTATTATTTATTTCTATTGTTCATTTATTTATTTATTTATTTTGTCCTTACATTCCAACTCCAAATGATGACCATGCTAAGTCTTACTATACACAATTGACTTGATTCTAAAAATACCCCTCGGGTATTACATATGTACTGCTGGAAACATTATGTGTCTATCTTATTTTGCAGATATTAATACTAATAAATTGGGAACCGAATCAAATTTTTTTATTGTCTCTTCCTTTTCCTTCTTCCTATTTCTCTTTTTTCTTCTTCAATTTTCTCTTTCTTCTTTTTCAATCAATATATTTGTTGTTTTCTTTTTTTTATTTCTATCTTTTTTTTTAATTTTCAGGGTTATTAATTTTTTTTATTAATTTATAACCACTTTTTTATAATGAAGGAGCTAGCTCATCAATTTTTTTAAAATGTAATTTGTAAACACTTTAAAAAAAGATAATTAACCTAAAAATTTAAATTTACATATTATCAAAAAAAAAATTAAATTTACATTATATCTAAAATTAATGATCAAATTTTTTATATGTAATTAAAAATAAAAAGTGTTCAGTGAAATGAAGAGAGGAGAGAGACAAAAAAAATTTATGAGAGAGAAAAATTGAGAGAGAATATTTGATAAGGTGGGTCCCACAATTTTTTTCTCTCGATCTCTCTCCTCATTTCACTGAGCACTTTACTGCATGCAGAGGATCCAATTTTTTTTTTATTGTTCCTCATTTTTCTCACTCTTCGGTGCTTAGTGCTAGGGTGGAGGATGTAATGGATATAATGGGAATGGGAATGAGAATGTTGGAGGGAATAGAAATGTCATGTCAATATGATGTAATGTGATGTGAATGGAATAAAAGTGGATAAAATAACCATTTTACCTTTACATTAAAAGTGGGAATGAAAAAGTAGGTAAAAAAATAAGAACAAAAACATAATTCCATCACATTATAAAAAGTGGGATTTGTTTGATAAGAAGAATGTTGGATGTAATGTGGATTACATCCAGCATTTCATCCTCAAAATCACCAACAAAAGACACCGGTGCTGATGCCTATTACTCTTTGTCTCCACTCTCCACTCTCCTTTTTCACTAATTTTATGAGTTTATCAAACAAATATTTTAGAGTATTATTTAAAGTTTTCTCTTATTGGTTAATATATAATATATTGTGTTCAATTTGGTAAAAAACCAAAAGGAATAATTTTTTAAAGTTTTTCATTAGTTAAAATGAACATTTAAACAATACCGCCATTAGCACACTTCTTAGCAAAATTTATTTTATATTAATATTTTATTTTTTAAAAATTTTAAATCTACTATCTATTTTTACAAGTTGTTCTATTACTCTATATTGATTTTTTTATCTTACACTGTTAATTTTTTTTGTTAACTGCTTATATAGTATGTGGACATGTCATTTATCTCTTTTATGCATGTCAAACTTTACTTATATGTTATTTCTCTTACAATTTTTTTGTGATGCGACTCATTTTCTCTCTGTACCATGATTGGTTATACAAAAATTTTTGGCCATGTGTTTTAATTATATTGGTGAACTTTATAGCAAGCACCTAAGTAACTTTATCTTAGTTTAGTCCATTCAAAATTTACATTCCCCAAATCACACTATACATATTTTAGAAGGAAGAATTGAAGCTAGCTAATGAAGATGGTAATTTTTAGGCCACCTATTTCCATTTCCTTCTCCCACCTCAGAAAAGTTACTGATTTATGTCTTTGGTCATTTACAACTTCGCATAATCCACACATAATATGTGTAAGAGAGAGAGAGACACTATTTTATGTCTTTTTTCTAATTTTGTAATCTAAAATTGTTGTATTTGATTAGTGTTTTTAGGGGTTTTGGGACAAGATTTCTTTATTAAACAACAATTTTACATTACAAAATTAGAAAAAGTAAAGCAAAGCTGGGATTTTGTTTCGATTCACACCTTCGTCTTCAATTGCCTCCTTCAAAATTAGAAAAATTAAAGCTAGCTGGTGCATGGTGGTCTGACCATATATGATTTTTTTTTTCAATTGAAGTATCCGTTGAAGCAAACCTAATAATTAATCTATTGTAATGTCTATTATTTAGAATAATTCTCTCAAAATATACTTATGTTACAACGATGAGTTCTATTACTTTTTTATTTTTTTTTTTGTAAGGGTAAAGTATCCTTGCTACCCACAAACTTTGCTGCAAGGTTCATTCCTGCCCCTAACTTGTTTTTTCGGTTCATACCTACCCTCAAACTTTCAATTTTGTTCATGTCTTCCCTTTTTGCTAACACCGTTAACTTGCTTGACAAAATTTGCCAATGTGGACAATGAATGTGTATCTCTTTTGTCACGTTACTGTCTACTTCATTTTCCACCTAACATTTTAACTTTTTACTTTTATTAAAAAAAATTAACCTTTGGCCAAAAAACAACCTAATCAAAACAAAAAAAAAATTTACCCTAAAATATTTTTTTTGGATTAGGTTAACTATTTTTAATAAAAGTAAAAATTTTAATTGTGCATGATCAATAATTACAGAAAAAGAGTATAAATTAAGCCTATAATTGATTAAATTTCATAACAAACACTTATGTAAGTTCACCTTAGCTTTTTCATAATTAAATAATTTATTTTTTGAATCAAACAATTTTGTTGATCTTATTATCTAAATAGTAATACAAAATATTTCTTTTATTCAACCAAAATATAAAACTTATTTCTACTTCAATTTTAATAATAACTAATAACAGGGGCTTGTTTTGTGGAAAGATAAAATAATACTCAGTCTCTTAAGAGCTTCAATCTACTGTCAATAAGTCATTTGCACTCTGTAACTATCATTTTTGACTCAGACAATTGTAATATGAATTTAGGACCGCAAGGGGTCTTAACAATTGGGGACTTGTCCTTAGGTGATGCACCTAGGTGCCTACGTACCCTTCTGGAGGGATCAAAGTCCACGTAGTTCGTCATGGTGACGTCTATCAGAGCCGTTAGGCAAGGTTGTTACCTGTATTGGGCCGTGTGCGGCTAAGACGTGCCTAAGGTACTCCGGGCGGGCGAGCCGCTCTGTGGGAGGCTGCCTTAGTGGGAGAGCGTTATGGTCTCGGAGGGCTGCTGGAAGCCCCGTAAGCGGTGTGCTCCAAGGAGGAGGTAAGCCGGTCGGAGGTCGGCCTGAATGGAGGGCCAACGGCAAGGCTCGAGGGAGTGAAAGTACTTGTGAGGTGTATGTGAGAGCGATGGGTGATAATCCTTCAGGTTGTATACGATTCTGTCTAGGGTTGAACGTATATCTGAGTCCCCCGAGTAAGGGCCTCTTTATACTTGTGTGGGGAGATCGTGCTCGACCCACGACCTCGTGGGACGTGGGTCGTCCCACGAGGCTTGGTGGAGATCCCACGTCTAGTTGAGGGGAAGCTCCGTGTGGTGACGTGGGTGAGGGTCACGTAATGGAAGGATGAGTGGTGCCACGTGCCTCCAGCGGGTGCTGGGGCCATGCTTCTAGAACGTCAGTGCCACGTGTCCCAAGGTGGAATATTCCGAAGTTACATAAGTCCCCCAAGTCTACGGGTGTCGGGCGCTCGTGGACTTAAGTTCCTTTTGCTTGGATACTTGGGAATTTCGCTGCCTTTACTTGCAGGATAGCTCGACCGCTTTGGAGTATGGGAGCTGGTCGTCCGACTCATGAAGTTGACCTTCTCACGTTGCTCCGTAGGAAAGGAGGTGTCTTGGAGAGGACACGCGTCGCGTTTTGGGAGGCTGGCCGCTTGGCTTCCTCAGCAAGTTTCTGGGTCATCTCTGCAGGAAGTACACGACTTATTGAGGTGGATTCATCATTGCTCAGAGGGGCCTTTCCCAAAATACCCTTTGAGGGTCAGCGAAGGGAATCCAAAGCCAGGGGTTGCTTTGGTCATTTTCCGAAGAGCTCTCCTCTAGCCAGTGGTTGGCAGCTGACGATGGCTTCCTTGCATAGGGTTGTTTGTTGAGGGAGCGGGCTTTGTCGCTGGTTGCCACGCGTCGGGGCTTGAACGGATGCTTTTGTCATTAAAGCGTATTGCCGTCGTTTCTCCCTCACTAATGCGGGCTCTTCTCTGAGGGTAGCCATCATTAGCCCGGGTGGAGAGTTTCGCGAAAAGATCCTCGAATGTTTTGAAGCGACTCTTGGGTTCGCGGGGGCTTTTGGGTCATTGCGTCTCCTTTGCCCTGGCTGTGTATCCCGTCCGTTGCTTCTTTCCACGTGTGCGGTTGAGGCAGGCGGTTGCAACTGGTTTTGATTGTAGAGGATAAGGGGTTTTGTCCGTTGCGGGATTCGAGGGGTCGAAGTTTTTGAATCGTCGCGCCTCTGGGTGCCCTATAAATGCCCAACGTTTGAATGTTCGTGACTTTACGCTTGCCTTCACCTTTCTCCATTGCCTCTGTTCATTGCTCTTTTTATCCCCGCTTCTCTTGAATTGTATTTTCGTGATGGCCGGAGAAGGTGACGATTATAGCTGTTACCCCTCCTCTTCCTCCTCTGGTTCGGACTCGCGATACTGGCCGGAGCGGGGGGAGGAAGAATGGTCAGCAGGGCCTGTCACCAGGGGTTGGTGCTGATGCTTCAGTTGTGGTACCTACCACGGTGCCTAATTATGGTGAGAGGGAAAGACGGCTTCCTGTGCTTCCTTCCTCCAAAGGGGAGCGTCGTCAAGAAGTTCTTCCAAGGAAGAGGAGGAAGAAAGACGGGAATGTCGGCGCTAGCGGACCATGGGAAGGGGGAAGGAGAGGAACTTCTCCAGCGTAGTCGACTGAAAGTAGGGAAGTTGGTCCCAAGAGGCATCATGTTGGGGCTGACTTGCGATCATCTCTGTAGGTTGTACGACAGAGTACTAACCGGGAGGATGCCCAGGCGGAGGCTCCGGCGGGCGATGTTGTTCCTGTTTCTGCCGTTGTTCCTACCTCTATTACAACTTCCGCTCCGTCCTTCAGTCACCCTTGAGGGTGATTCTTTCTACCCGTCCTCAGCCCTGTTGAGGGGGGTGAACCAGCCTCCTGCTAAGAGGGCCAGAGTGGCCGTTGAGGAGCCTGTCCGAGATTCCTCCGTCCCTCAGGCTGCGGCGGGTGATCCTGCGACTGTGGAGATCGTTGGGTTTGGAGATGTGGCCGTAGAGGCCAGAGTTCCCTCAGACGGAGGGAATGTAGTGGTAAGTCAAGTGGCTGCCACGAGAGATGTTGTTCCTGGGTCGGGTGCCGGCCCTTCTGAACCCCTTGGGCCACCAGAGGGGGGATTGGCTTTTGAACTAGTGGCATTGGGCACACGCTTCCCCGTGGAGATGTGGGAGAGGGAGGTCAGGGGTCTTGACACATTGCCCCTGAATATTGCTATTTGAGGCTTCAGCCGGGTTGCTGAGGTGCTGGCCGACTTCAGGCTGGACTTGAGTGGGAGAAGCGTGTGGTAAGTTCCCTCGTCTTCGGTGTTTTGTTTTTGTGATGGGTTTTTGCCTGACTCTGTTTTGTGTGTCCACGCTTCTTGCAGGAGGAGATTCGCCGCGATCAGGATCAGTTTTCCATCTTTGCGGCTTCTAGGAGCCGGGCTTTGGAGGTCTCCCAGAAGCGGTTGGAGGACGTGCGGGAGCAGCTGTCTGCCAAGGAGCTGCAGTGTGAGGGTCAAGGACGGGAAGTTAAGTCCTTGATCGAGGAGGTTGCTCGCCTCAAGACCGAAGTTGGTCACCCTTCCGAGGTTGCGTTTCTCCGCTCGGAGTTGGAGAGGGCTCGTAGGGAGCTAGCCGTCCGTCGCGATGACGCTGAGAGTCATCAATAGGAGCTGCATTCGCTCCGTGAGGCTCTGCGGGATGCAGAGGCTCGTGCTGCTGAGAATCTTTCTGGTTGGCTGGCGGCTGAAGGCAAGGTTGCCGACGTTGCCGATCGTCAGGAGGAACTATCCGCACAGAGGATGTATGGCATGCTCCTGGCGGTTGAGCAGCTCGAGTGTTTCCATCGAGAGAGATTCCCAACAGAGTGTGTGGCTTCCTTGCATCCTTCCCTGGAGTTTTTTTAGGGTGAGCTTCGCGGTCGGACGGAAACGGACCCTCCGTTGAATCTTGCTTATCTTCGTCAACTGACGGATCGCTTGGTGGATCACCAAGTGTTGTCCCGAATTGGTGGGCGAGCTCCAAGGATTGGACCTACTTCTGAGCAGCTGGCTGAGGCGACCAGGCGGGGGTCGTCGGGAGGTGTTGACCACGTGGAGTCGGCTAGGGCCGATACTTTGGTAGATCTTGGAGATGCCCAAGATTAGGTTTATGTAATTTTTGGGGTGTTTACCCTTTGTACATGGGCGGACGCCCTCTCATTTTTGTATTAATGAGAATGATTTTTGTGAAGAGCTTTTCCTGCCTTTTTACTCCGGGGTAAAAAGTTGTACGTGTTTGCAGTTTCTCTTTTCGTGGTTATCTCTTTACGTCTGGGTAAAAAGATTTCTTTGCATGAGCACCATGTGATCTGGACGGTTTGCATGCGTGTTGCTAGCGTGGTTTGTCGAACGTTCGTTTTGTGGTTTTCGCACCAAAGGGGTTAGTTTACCGCGCTTTGGGGGAATTTTAGCTTGGCCCTGGGGGCGCTTAGCGTTTCTTGGGCGATTGAGCCCGTCGTCCGTGGTAGGACTTATGCAAGTACTTTGCAAAGTTGAAGTCTGGTCTCTAATTGAAAAAGGAATGCTTTCAATAACAAACAAAATGAGTACATTCGTGCAGCCTTAGTCGGGCTAGCCTTGGGTAGGCTGAAGGTAAGCAAAATGTTTACATTCGGATTGCCTAAGTCAGGCGAGCCTTGGCCAGGCTGGAAATCATAAATTCAAAGTAGAGACGCATATGACTTGACTTAAAGATGAAATGCAAAGTGCGTTCGGAGTCTTAGGCGGAAGTAAGGTCTGGGCGGTCGGACTCTGGCTTCTTTCCTCCTGTCTCTTTAGCCTCGAGGGGTTCATCGCGTGTTTCTTTGGGACCCAGGCGGGCGACCTTGACGGTCTTGGTTAGGCTAGCTGAGTAGCATGCTCGCGCCAATTTCTGGTCCGCCATGATTTCTCCAACCCCGTGGGGTGTTGGGAACTTTATTGTGAGCTGCGCGGTAGACACTACAGCTCTGTGGTTGTTTAGGGACGGTCGCCCTAGGATCGCATTGTATGCTGATGGTGCTGAGATAATGATGAGTATACATCAAGGCTCGTGACCTTTGGCAAAGTGCCCATTATTGTTCGGGTAGTGATGATTCCTTCTGCTGGAACCTGGGCTCCTGAGAACCCAATGAGCGTGCCGGGGAAGGGCCTTAGGCTGGCCTCGTTCAACCCGATATTTCTGAAGATATCAAAGTAGAGAACGTCTGCTGAGGATCCTTCGTCGATCAAGACTCTCTTGACTTCATAGTTGGCGATGATCGCAGTCACTACCATGGGGTCGTCGTGGACTGGTCCCTCTCGGTTAGTGAGGTCGAAGGTGATGGGGTCTCCCTTGGCCTCACTCTTCTTCTTGTGCTTCGGAGTGTAGTCTAGAGCGAGTATGGAGCGTTCCATCCTCTTCTTCTTCTGTGGTAGGGAGGAGGTACCGCGCTGTAATCCGCCCGCTATGACACTGATGACCCCGCGGGTAGGCGCTTGGCCGTCAGCTTCCCGGGGGTGCTCGGAATTGGCCCTGCTTTCCTCCTTGATGAACCTGCCGAGTTGCCCTTTCCGGATTAAGTCCTCGATCTGATCCTTCAGGTGGATGCAGTCGTTGGTTTCGTGTCCGTGATCCTTGTGGAACTGGTAGTATTTGGACTTGTCCATTGGTCCTCCCGTTTTACGCCTTTTGACTTGCGGGGGGAATGTGAGCATGTCAGAATGATTAATCTCTTCCAACACCCCAACGTGAGATCTGTTGAGGCGAGTGTAGCTCGTGAACCATCCTCGGAGAGGTGTTCGTGGTCGAGGAGGCGACCTTTTCCTACCGCTCTTTTCCTTAGCGATCTGAGCATTCTCGACCCTCGTTTTCTCTTTCTTCTTTTCTGCTCGTTCCATATCGGCCCTGCTTATCAGGAACTTCCTCATCTTGTCCTTAGTGATCTGAGCGTTCTCCTCTTAAATGAACCATTCCGCACGGTCCATGAGTTCTAGTAAGGTCGAGACGGGGCACCTGTTTAGTTCCCCGTAGAACTGTGAGCATCGAAGACCCTGCTTTATGACAAAGATGGCGACGACGTCCTGGAGGCCTCGAACTTGGAGCGAGAGTTTGGTGAAGCGGGCCAACAAGGCTTGCAGGGTTTCTCCCTCCTCCTGGTGGAAACCGATGAAGGAGTCTTCGTTTTTCTGATACTCCTTGCTACTGGCGAACTGTGTAAGAAAGTTCTAAGCCAGTTGTTCGAAGCTGTGGATCGAGTTGGTGGGCAGCAAGGAGAACCATCTCAAGGCGGCTTCCTTTAAAGTTGATGAGAAGACCCCGCATTGTTGGCCGTCCGTCATACCCAGTATCGACATGGCCTAGTTGAAGGTATTCAGGTGATCTCGTGGATCGGTTTCTCCTCCATAAGGCTCTATGTGGAAGAGCATCTTGAAACCCATGGGCACGTGCTCGTTCATGACTTGCTGGGTGAAGCGGTGTCTCCCTTTTCCCTGGAAGTCAATCGCAGGCCGCTGGAAGGCATTCACACCGGCGGCTGCGTACTGGTTAGGCCGCGGCCCATGGCATGTGGAGGTAGGACCCCGGAGGGTAGTTCGGGACTGGTGGTCGTGGAAAGTTCATAACGGGTTGTGCTGCTTGTCCGGCGACCATGGTAGGTCCAGGTGGGATCACCGTTGGGGGTGGTGTCGCCGTCAACGACAACCGTGCGAACAACATGGGTAAGGTCCCAAATTGAATTGTGGGCAAGCCGGTAGGGTCGCTAGAGGTCCCTGCTGCCGCATCGTGTGGCACTATGGGTAGCTAAGTGCTCACATTTGCTGGGGCGAGGCTCCTATCCTCTTCCCATCGTTATTGGCGTAGAGCCGCTACTTCTGCCTCGAGGCGGGCGATCTCAGCGTCTCGCGGGTTCCTCGCCAACTCTGCTGCTTCTTGACCACCGGTTGTGGGGCAAGGGACGTTTGGCATGCCGTTCGGGTGCTGAGGGCAAGTTTCCTCTCTAGATGCCGGGTTCTGGACCACGGTCTCCATGACGGCTACTTGTGTTATTGAGGAGCTTTGAGGCTGAGTTGCGCCTGATCTGCCTGCCTTGGTTGTGACCGGTTCGGCCGTTCCCTGATGATTCCTCGCGCTGCGCCTCAAGGCGTTGGCGTCAGTCGTGGTGGTGGGGACGTTCGAGTCGAGTCGTGGTGTTCAGTATCTGTATTGGAGATCAAAACAAAAACAAGTGCGGGTTTCTGAGTGTTAGGTGTATACTCCTACTCCCCGAAAAAGAAATGCCATTTAGCGGCAGAGTGCGCAAGGCATTGTGGTCTGAATAAGACCGCGGTGGGCGCCACTGTAACTGTCATTTTTTGCTCAGACAATTGTAATATGAATTTAGGACCGCAAGGGGTCTTAACCTTGGGGGACTTGTCCTTAGGTGATGCAACTAGGTGCCTACGTACCCTTCTGGAGGGATCAAAGTCCACGTAGTTCGTCATGGTGACGTCTATCGGACCCGTTAGGTAAGGTTGTTACCTGTATTGGGCCGTGTGCGGCTAAGACGTGCCTAAGGTACTCCAGGCGGGCGAGCCGCTCTGTGGGAGGTTGCCTTAGTGGGAGAGAGCTATGGTCTCTGAGGGCTGCTGGAAGCCCCGTAAGCGGTGTGCTCCAAGGAGGAGGTGAGCCGGTCGAAGGTTGGCCTGAACGGAGGGCTAACGGCAAGGCTCGAGGGAGTGAAAGTACTTGTGAGGTGTATCTGAGAGCGATGGGTGATAATCCTTCAGGTTGTATGCGATTCTGTCGAGTGTTGAACGTATATCTAAGTCCCCCGAGTGAGGGCCTATTTATACTTGTGTGGGGAGATCGTGCTCGACCCACGACCTCGTGGGACGTGGGTCGTCCCACGAGGCTTGGTGGAGATCTCACGTCTAGTTGAGGGGAAGCTCTGTGTGGTGACGTGGGTGAGGGCCACGTAATGGAGGGATGAGTGGTGCCACGTGCCTCCAGCGGGTGCTGGGGCCATGCTTCTAGAACGTCAGTGCCACGTGTCCCAAGGTGGAATATTCCGAAGATACACACTCAAATTATTGATTTCAACTAAGAAAATACCTATGCATGCACGTAATTATGAATTATAATTTTTAAAATCATGTTAATTACTTTATCTGAAAAAATTATCTATATCTATGCCCAATCACCTTTTTTTAGAAACAAAGTAGGAAATTTACTCATAACAAGGTAAAATAACATCTATTCTTTTTCATAATTAAAGAATTTTGTGGAGCCATCACTTATTCGTTCTCATTTTTGAACAGTCATATGTATTTGATTCTTCATCATCAATTAAAACTAATGAAAAAAATAATTTAACCTATTTCTTTTGAAGAAATTAATAATATAATTTTGATTTTTAAACAAGAGTAATAAACCCACAGTAAACTCTATTTATGAGTTCATAGTAATTTAGCATAAAAAATTATAAGAATCAATATTAAAATTTAAGCAAGAGTAATAAACCCACAGTAAACTCAAGATTTTAGATAATTAAGGTTTTTATTATAATAATACAAAATTATAAACTAAATTAATTAAATAAAATAAATTTAAATGCATAAATATTTAATATATATCTACTTAAATCGTACATTTCTATACCTAAATACTTTATATCATTTAATTCAACCTAATCAAGCATTATTCGTAATTATGCATATAGTTAATAATTCATATATATAAACAAATTAAATAAAATAAATTAAACATTCAAGATCTTCATAAGTTTTATCCTCATAATCTCCTTCATCATCTTCCCCACTATCAATATTGCTAGGAGTATCATTTTTTTCGTCATTGTCCGTGTAGGGCTATGAGTTAAAATAGATTTGAGCACAATGGGCCTTCATGAAAATAAGTAAAGCAGCCCCTTTTTTTTCCCTCTATGTGAAATTGGTCTTCTGATTGAAGGAAGAGACTCATGACTTTTGAATAAAGATTATCTGAATGATCGATCTGTATAATATCTCCTCTATGAAATCTAAATTGTACAATATAATGGGTACAATAATATATAGATAGAAGAGGAAAGTTAAAAGGAGTTACTAGAAAAGTTACATGATGGTAAAATAACAAAGGAAATATGGAAATGTTATGAAGTTATAAATAACTTTAACTTATGAGTTTATAATCGTTGAATTTATCTCGAAATTTATGTTATCATACATTTTTGACAAAAAATATTTTAATATATCAATACAAAATATGTCTCAATTTTAAGTATGTCTTAATATTTTTTATTAGAACAAAAAAAGTATGTCTTAATATTAAGGCTAATATAAATTTTTTTTTCAAAATTAGATATAAAAGACCAATGCCTTGATAGCACTTTTTAATATATCAATAAAAATGTTTATAGATATTACAAATTATTATTGTTATTAATTGTTTTACAAAGTGAAGTTATTATACATTTTCATATCAGTCGTATACCCTTAAGCTGAAGATCTGCAGGGAGAAAATTAATCATTGCTGCTTGCGATAGATATTCTAGGTTAGAAAAAAAAATTAGAACATTTTGTAACTTCGGAATATTCCGCCTTGGGACAAGTGGCACTAAGCTTCCAGAAGCCTAGCGGCAGCACACGCTAGCAGCACGTGGTACCACTTACCTACTACTTACGTGGCCCTTGCCCACGTCACCTCGCGGGGATACCCACTCAACTAGAAGTGGGAACTCCCTGAGCATCGTGGGACGAGCCACGAGATCATGGTTCGAGTACGACCTCCAAGCACTCAATATAAATAGACCCTCACCCGGGGGACTAAGGGATACGCAAGTTCAAGAACTATAACTCTAGATCCGAGATACCTAAAATACTCCTAGAGAGCATCACTCATTGCCATTCAAGCAAGCAACCTGAGCACCTTCAGACGCCTCACGCATACCCTTCACACATCCCGAGCTCCGTCGTAGGCTCCGCCAGGTCCGACCACCGGCAAGCTCGCCTTCCTCCTTGGAGCATCCCATCAATAGGGCTTCCAACAGCCCTCAGAGACTCGAGCTCTCTCCCATTAAGGCAACCTCCTAAGAGCGGCTTGCCTGCCCGGAGTACCTTAAGCACGTCTTAGCCGCACACGGCCCAGTACAGGTAACTACCTTGCCTAACGGCTCCTAGAGACGTCACCATGACGAACTACGTGGACTTTGATCCCTTCCGAAGGGTACGTAGGCACCTAGGTGCATCACCTAAGGGCAAGTCCCCCAAGGTTAAGACCCCTTGCGGTCCTTAATCGCAAATTACAATTGTTTGAACAAAAAATGATAGTTATAGTGGCGCCCACCGTGGTCTTCCTCATACCACAATGCCTTGCGCACTCTGCCGCTAAACGGTATTTCTTTTTCGAGGAGTAGGAGTCTACACCTAACACTCAGAAACCCGTATTTTTTATCTTGCTCACAGGATACACTATAGGATGACTGACTCGAACACCCCCACAGCCACGACCGATGCAAGCGCTCTAAGGCCCACTGCGAGGAACAGGCAGGGAATAACCGAAGCAGTCACAACCGAGGCAGGGGTTTCAAACACGACTCAGCCCCAGAATGCCTCAATTACGCGGGTAGCCGTCGCAGAAACCGTGGTCCAGAACCCGACACCCGGAGAGGAAACCTGCCCCCAACATCCTTATGGCATGCCGCATGTTCCATGCCCTACAGTCCGCAGTCAAGAAACAGCGGAGCCGGCGAGGAACCCGCGAGAGGTAGAGCTCGCCGTCCTCGAGGCAGAAGTAGTAGCCCTACGCCAACAGCAGCGGGAGGAGAACAGGAGCCTCGCCCAAGAAAACGCAGGCGCCCAACTACCACTAGTGCCACACAGCGCAGCAGCAGGGACCTCCAGCGACCCTATCGACCTACCCGCAATACAGTTCGGGACCTTGCCAATGGAATTTGCATGACTATCGCTAACAGCGCCAGCACCCCCGGCGGTAGTCCAACCCTAACTAGCAATGATCGCTGGAGAAGCAGTGCGACCCGCTACGACCTATCCCCAACCGCCAGTCCCAAACTACCCACCGGGATCCTACCTCCACATGCCCTGGGCAGGAACCTACAACCTGTACGCCACTTGCAGCGCAAATGCTTACCAGTGGCCCAGTTTCAACTTCCATGGAAAGGGGAGACTTCCTTTTACCCAACAAATCATGAATGAGCACGTAGCCATGGGCTTCAAGATGCCCTTCCACATAGAAACTTACGGTGGAGAAACTGATCCACGGGATCACCTTACCACCTTCAACTCGGCTATGTCGGTATTAGGTATGACGGACAACTAGTAATGCCGAGTCTTCTCGTCGACCTAGAAAGAGGCGGCCCTAAGGTGGCTTTTGCTGCTGCCCACCAATTCGATGCACAGCATCGAGCAGTTGGCGCAAAACTTCCTTACACAGTTCGCCAGTACTAAGGAAAACCAAAAGAACGAGGACTCCTTCATTGGTTTCCACCAAGAAGTAGAAGAAATCCTGCAAGCCTTTCTGGCCCACTTCACCAAACTCTCACTCCAAGTCCGAGACCTCCAAGACACCGCCGCCATCTTTGTCATCAAACAAGGTCTCCGTTGTTCGCAGTTTTATGGGGAACTCAACAGGTGCCCCGTCTCCACCTTACAGGAGCTGATGTACCACGCATAATGGTTCATCCAAGAAGAAAACGCGCAAAACGCCAAAGACAAGATGAGGAAATTCCTGATTAGCAGGTCCGACATGGAATGAGCAGAAAAGAAGAAGGAAAAATCGGTAGCAGAAACCCAAACTCCCAAGGAGAAAAACAACAGAAAGCGGTCACCCCCTCGAGCACGAACGCCTCCCAGAGGGCGATTCACAAGCTACACAACCCTCAACAAATCCCACGTCAGGTGTAATACCCGAGAAATTTTTCGAAGTTTGAAATAAAATAAAAGGGGAAGAAAAGAAGTAGAAAATAATTTTTAGGATTTAATTCAGGACCTAAGAAATTGGAAACCTGAATTAAATAGGGAAAGGAAATTAAATTAAAAATATATCCTTACTATTTTTAAGTGATTATTATTTATCTTATTATCTATTTTTAAAAAAAGAAAAGAAAAGAAAATATATATTAGTTGTGTTTTAATTTAATTATTAATTAATTTTATTTATTTATTTATTTAATGATTATATTTATTTTTAATTGTTTAAATTGGGGTGGGGGAATGCCATGGGTTTAATTAGAATAGAAAAGAATGAAAAAGAAAGAGAAAAGAGAGAAGGGGATGCGTGCGAAGAGGAGAGAGAGAGAAGATAAGAGATAGAGAGAGAGAGAAAGAGAGAGAGAGAGAGAGAGGGAGGAGTGGACGGAGAAGAAGAAGGGGGAAGAGGGAGGAGTGGACGGAGAAGAAGAAGGGGGAAGAGGGAGGAAACGTCGCCGGAAAACTCGCCGGAGAAAAGCTAGTCGACGCTGGAAAAGCTCACCGGAGCTCGACTACAACATCTTCCACACCTCCCACCGATCGAATCAAGGTTGGTAACCCCAATTTCATTCGAAACCCTCAATTTCTCTATTTTTAGGGATTTCTTCTATTCACTTTCGATTGAGTTGTTTCGAGGGTTGATTGAGACCTAGGAAGTGTTCTTGAATTGTAATACCCCAGAAAAATTTCGAGGATTAAAGAATGATTTATTTAAAATGTCGAGGATTTAAGAATGATTTATTCCGGGGCTAGGAATTAAAACTTTAAAAAGAATATAGAAAAAGTATGAAAGTTAAAAGAAACCGGAAAGGAATTTTTTTTCAAAGATTGTAATACCCGAGAAATTTTTTTTGAAGTTTAAAATAAAATAAATGGGAAAGAAAAGAAGTAGAAAATATTTTTTTTTATTTAATTCAGGACCTAAGAAATTAAAAACCTGAATTTAATAGAGAAAGGGATTAAATTAAAAATACATATTAGTTATTATTTATTTAATTATTAATTAATTTTTTTAATTATATATATTTATTAATTATTTAATTATTATAATTATTAATTATTACTTATCTCATTATTTAATTATTTATTTATTATTATTATTATTATTATTATGTTATTATAAAATTTATGTGTGGGGGTGCCGTGGGGTTCTATCAATAAAACGAAAGAAGAGAAAGGAAAGAAGAAGCATTATAAGAAAAAGAAAGAAAGAAAGAGAAGAGAAAGGAAGAAGGGAAAGAGAAGGTTCGCCGGAAAAATCGTTGGAGAGAGTGGTCCGACGCCGGCCACGACCACTAGAGCTCGACTCCAACATCTTACACACCTTCCACCAATCGAATCAAGGTTGGTAACCCCAATTTCATTCTAAACCCTCAATTTCTCCATTTTTAGGGATTTCTTTGATTGACCTTCGATTGAGTTGTTTCGAGGGTTGATTGAGACCTAGAAAGTGTTCTTGAACACTTGGTTGGGGTAGGAATCAAGATTATATTCTCGGATTTGCCCAAATTCGAATTTGGAAGGATTTGGGGTTGAAATTATAATTATTTCTAAATTTGGAAAAAACTGTTGATAATTAGGATTGAGCATGGATTTGAGTAAATAGGCTTGGATTGATATTATTGAAATTATAATTATTTCCAAATTGGGGAAATTGTTGATAGCTTAGGATTTGACCTTGGATTTGAGTAAATAGGCTTGGATTGGTCCTATTGAAATTATATTGTAAAAATATTAGCTGAACAAGACCCGTCAGGAGTTGGCCCGAGGTCACTAAGGTTGAACCTCGACGTTAACGTACCGGGTCCCTACTCGGGTTGCCCAAATACACTTTAAGGGTGATGTTGGGAGTTTTAAACTTCATCTTTTCAATCTTAAACACCCTAGAATAATTCTAAATATGCTATCAAGCCTCAAGAATTAATTTAGATACATTCTTGTTTCCCAAGAGTGGAAGTTTGCTGAACAATGAAATCCAATTTCTAAAATTTCAACTTTCTTCCCTCATAAATATTTAGGAAACCTTAAATAGGATAAATTGGGGGTATATTGAGGTTTAGAAACTAGATTTCTTAGAAACTGATTAAAAATACAAGTTGAAACAAAATGCTTAGATCTCCCTAAAATTAGGATTCCTTCCAATCAAGTTAGATAAGCTTCCTTAGATGCGAATACAAGTTAGATTGAGGTCTAATACTCAAATCCAAGTATGTGAAACACTCAAGTAGAGTGTTATATGCGAGTAAGTCAAGTGCTCGAGGAAGGATACACATAAGTTGGGATAGAGAAGTCCAATAAGACCAAGAGCTTGACTCTGTGGCAACCATGAACTACACGTGAGAGTAATGGAGAGATAAATAACAAGTTAAGCTAAGTAATAACCTTAATGAAGTAAATGTTGTTCTTATTGGAACAATGACACACGATTGAGTGCAACAGAAACTCCGAGGAGACTTAAGTTACATGAGAGGATTGCATGGAAGGTTGGCCAAGGTGAGGGTTCTTCCATCTCTGCTCCTAGGGTTGTATGCTTGTGTAGATTACATGAGTATGTACATTCTCTGCTTGTCTGGTATGTGTTAGCTAGAGGTATAGAATGCTAAAAGAATGAAAGAACTAGAAATAGGTTGTGGAAAGTAGCTTGGATAGGAAAACATAGGAGTAGAGTATAATTGTTTGCTCTGATTGGTGTGTTACAAATCCAACTCATACACTCCGAAGGCATGATGAGCATTTTATTAAATCTTTTCCACGACGGTGGCAAGAGTCCTTGTACGCAAGGACTAAGCTTTTATTTTAAAAAACTCGTCACGACGGCGACTTATATTATAATCATGCAAAGGAGTTATTGGTGGGTTTCGGATTTGGTTATGCTAGCGATGTGAGACATCGACTAGAACAACGTCAGATGGCACTTGAGACCTCAGTTTTATAATCACCATGCCGATGGTCATTGACCTATCCTGGCAATAGGGTCAGAAAGGTTTTATATTGTTATGACGATAGCTTGAGGCTCAAAGAGTGCATCTAGACGGGTATATGAGTTAGATCCTGTTAAAGATACAAGTCATATTAATATGGAGAAAAATTGTTGATCCTTCGGGAAAGATACAAAGAGTCCTATGAATATGTCACACTAAGGTAAGGAGACATGAGAGGAACCTACGGGTGAACCGTGA
Organism: Senna tora; assembly: GCA_014851425.1. Classification (NCBI taxonomy): domain Eukaryota; kingdom Viridiplantae; phylum Streptophyta; class Magnoliopsida; order Fabales; family Fabaceae; genus Senna; species Senna tora. The sequence continues at coordinate 27,395,563 of CM026271.1, forward strand.
GCCCAACCTAGTAAAATTGAAATCATCCTGTGGAGTTGGTCCAGGGTGTGACAGTGGTCATGATTCGAGACGTCGTGCCATACCCGCCATGTGGCCTGGTTGGGTAATGGATGAGTGGGCTCAAGCTATTGCCCCGCGGCAAGGGGTCAGGACGTGCCACGTGGTGGCTATGCGTCAGTTGTTTGATAGATAGAATTTGATTGTGTTTGTTTTGCCACGTGGTGGCTAGTAGCCCGAGTGCACGGGTTTGAAGTAGAAAAGCACGTAGTGGCTAGTAGATACCCCAGGGTTGGGGAGATTAAGTAGATGTATGTTTAGCACCTGTGTGTATGTATAAATTGTCTGTGGTTGCATATAACTGTTGATTGTGCAGCGTAGCGGTAACGTACAGGACTACGTCACCTCGCGTCTTGTTGATTCAGACATGCTGAAACGTGAGAAGACTGGTAGGTAAAAGCCGGCACTATATGTTACATGTTTACTTGCTGATTGATGACGTGGAATAAACTGCTGCATGTTTACAGTTATTAAATGCATGTGGGTGTTTGGGTGAAATTTCTGTTGTTGTCTGATCACCAAGAATGTATGTTAACAACAATAACTAGTTGTTTTTGCATGTGGTACCCACCTTGCGCTGGGGATGGGGGAATCCTCACTGAGTCGCGTGGTTAAGAGTCACACCTCATTTTTACTACACAGAGACATGTTAAGTACAGGTGGAAGAAGTTTCGGTGGAACGAGGGTTGAGCAACACTTTCCAAGATCCACAACTTGTTCATGTGGGTGAATAATGTGTAATTTTAATTTAATTTACTTTATTGTTGTATCATAAAGTAAAGGGTAGACGTACCCAATTAGATTGTATTACTAAATCTAGAACTGTCAGCTTCACATGCCTTAGAGATCAGGATTTATTTTACTGCGATACAGGGAAAATTTGTTTTCAAAATATATCTATATATATACATATATCTGTTGCATGTGAATAAGATAGGCAGTATCTTCGGATGTGTAGCCGATACACAGGTTATATATTATGTATGTTTTCCTATATCTATGTCCTGAAGCGGCACTGGCCGTGGATTTGCTTGCTTAGGATAGGCCACCATTTCGGTGTAGCCATGGTATTATACTGCATGTGGATGTATTTTCAATAATAGATATTCTGTCAATTAGGTGATAAGGCTTACAGGCATAGGGATATTCCCTGTGTTTGTGCCGGTCACGGTCCTCTAAATTGGGGTCGTGACATGAACACTTAGTTGGGGTAGGAACCGTGACTATATCCTCGGGTTTTCCCGAATTTGAATTTTGAAGGATTTGGGGTTGAAATTCTAAATATTCATAAATTGGGGAAATTATTGATAATTAGGATTGAGCTTGGATTTGAGTAAATAGGCTTGGATTTGAATTATTGAAATTATATTGTTGAAATATTAACTGAACAAGACCCGTGAAGAGCTGGCCCGAGGTTACTAAGGTTGAACCTTGACGTTAATGTGTCGGGTCCCTGCTCGGATTGCCCAAATACACTTTAAGGGTGGCGTTGAGAATTCTAAACCTCCTCTCTTTGATCTTAAACACCCAAGAATAATTTTAAATATGCTATCAAGCATCAAGAATTATTTTAGGTACTTTCTTGTTTGTCAAGGATGGAAACTTGCGGAACAATAAAGTCCAAATTCTAAAATGGCAATTTAATTCCTTCGTAATTATTAAGAAACCTTAAGTAGGATAATTTAGAAATATATTGAGGTTTATTAACTCGAATCCAAGGCTCTGTAATCACATCAGATAAGTGATAGTTGTTATGAAACCAAGTGCGAAGCATTTGAGACTCTCACAGAAGGGAGTGAAGACAGATAAGACCAAGAACTCGGTTCTTGGCGACGACTAGGTGCATCTTTAGGCACGAGCGTGTCGTATGGATATGTGTTGGATATAGTGTAAGATGTTAACCACGTGAATGCGTTTGATAGGAAATCACGATTCGTCCGGAGCGGGAGTTACTCCAGGACAAGCACAAGGAAGCCGTCTAGGTGAGGGGTTTCCCATCCTTGCCCTACAGGGTTGATTGAGGATGTGGTTATGTGGTTTGCCTACTTGCCTTTTGTAAGAATTATTTAGTGATTAACATGCTATTGTTGATCCTAAATTGTAATATATGAAAGTACTTGTATATGTGTGTTTGATTACAGGCAAAGAGGTACTGGAGGGTATCCTTGTGATGACATGAGATACACCGAAAAGTACAAGCAAGGGGGTAAGTTATTGATTGAGTCCAAGGTTTGGTTTACCCTATTAATTAGAAACACATTAAATAAATCGTAAAGAATTTGTTTGTAAACGTCGACGTTTTATGGTAATCGAACTTAGGAAAGACCTTAGAGCTAGGTTATGATCTAATCAAGGGTTTGGGTCTTAAATAAGGATTAAAAAGATTCTCATAATTGATTATTGAGTCATACGATGGTTTACACTACCTAGGTAAAGTCAGTTTAGGATAGTAATGGGTAGATAGAGTCAGAATCCCAGTTGAAAGCTTGGGAAGAGAAACAAGTCAGATAAAAATTGCCCGTTGAGGCCATTGCCCTAGCCTGGCGCTAGGGTCAGTTAAAGATTAAAACAAATTGCCCGTTGAGGCAATTGCCCTAGCCTTGCACTAGGGTCAATTAAAGATTAAAAGAAATTGCCCGTTAAGGCCATTGCTCTAGCCTGACACTAGGGTCTGTTAAAGATTTAAAGATTTGCCCATTGAGGCCATTGTCCATTGTGAGTTACATGGACCAGTTGAGTGATTTATAGTTTTCAGATGATATGTTAGAAGTGATTGCTTGTTTATGAGAAGCATGATAGAAGAGCATGATCCGTAGGCTTATCTTTGATTTTATGTTATATTAATATTGCCTGATTGTAATATAACATTTGATAAACTGGATTTTCATGCGCATGTGATTGTGGGTGTTTCCCTTTCCCCCGCTGTAGTGGAACCCGCCGCTACGCCGAGGATGGGAAGCTTCTCATTCAGTCTGTTTAACTCACTCTCTCTGCTTCAATGTTTCAAATACAGGTATCGGGCAGGCATCGACGTTCGGACAGTGATACGAACATCAGACCATCCTTTACGCACTAGTTCGCCTGGGTGGACACCGTTTTGTTATTTCGACTCTTTTGGTTGTCCATATTATAAGTTGTAAGGGTTGTGTATATATATTTGTAGCTTTCGATGTGTACCTACTCTAGACTTTTCGACTTCACATGTACTTAAAGACAGGGTCCAGTTTGGGGATAAACTAGGATATATTTATGAGTATATAAACTACTACATGTGAATAGGATAGATCGTACGCATTGAGGCGTACGGTCAATATGGTATGGATATATATATTATTTGTGCTTGCTGCATGTGAATAGGATAGATCGTACGTATTGAGACTTATGGTCAATATGATATGAATATTTATATTATGAGTGTTGATATATATATCTATACACTAGGTTGAGCTAAAGCGGTTTTGAGCGAACCGTGGATTAAAGGTTAATTAGGCCACCAGTGAGGTGTGGCCACTATTATGATATATATATTGATTGAATAGCAGGGTAGTTATAGTTATGTTTACAAGGTAAGGCTTACGGGTTTAGAAGTAAAAACCTATTCATGTGCCGGTCACGTACTCCCGATTTGCGGTCGTGACATCGGGGTCCTTGAAGAGATTTATCACTCGGACATGCTTAGCTTCCCCCCTCAGATCAAGAGGCAAAAAATGGGGAAACTAGTAGACAAGTCCAAGTACTGCCAGTTCCATAATGATTACGGGCAGGAAACCAACGACTGCATCCACCTAAAGTATCAGATCAAAGACCTGATCCGCAAAGGACAGCTCGGTAGATACATCAAGGAGGAGAGTAGAGCTAACATAGACTACTCACGAGAGGCCAACGATCAAACACCTACTCGCGGAGTCATCTATGTCATTGCAGGCGGTCTGCAGAGAGGAACTTCCTCGTTACCACATAACAAGAAAAGGGTGGTGCGCTCCATACTTGCCCTTCACTATGCCCCAAAGCACAAGAAGAGGAGCGAGCCCAAAGGAGATCCCATCACATTCGATCTCACCGACCTAGAGGGACCAGTCCAGGACAACCCCATGGTGGTAACCGCTATAATCGCCAACTACGAAGTCAAGGGAGTCTTGATCGACCAAGGATCCTCGGCAGATGTCCTCTACTTCAACACTTTCAAGAAACTCGTGTTGAACGGGGCTAGCATAAGGCCCTTACCCGGCACACTCATAGGGTTCTCAAGAGCCCAGGTTCCCGCAGAAGGAATCATTACCGCCCGAACAACCATAGGCACCTTACCAAAGGTCGCGAACCTCGATGTAGACTTCATCATCGTCTCAGCACCATCAGCATACAATGCGATCTTAGGGCGACCATCCCTAAACAAACTCAGGGCTGTACTGTCCACCGCAAATCTCACAATGAAGTTCCCAACACCCCAAAGGGTTGGAGAAATCATGGCGGACCAGAAACTGGCGCGAGCATGCTACGCAGCAAGCCTAACCAAGACCGTGAAGGTCGCCCGCCTTGGTCCCCGAGAAACACGCGAGGAACCCCCCGAGGGTAAAGAGTCAGGAGAAAAGAAGCTGGAGTCCTCCCGCTCGGACCAAACCTCCGCCTAAGCTTTGAACACACTTTGTGCTCTCATACCACCTTTCGGTCAAGTCACGTACGTCTCTTCATTTCAAATATAGAATTCACTTCAGCCTGACTAAGGCTTGCCTGACCTAGGCAACTTGAATGTAATCATCTTGCCTACTTTCAGCCTGACTAAGGTTAGACTAACTGAGGCTGCACGAAGGTAAACATTTTGTCTATTATTAATCGAAGTATTCCTCTCCGACAAGAGACATGACTTCAATTTGCAAAGTACTCAAATGAGTCCTACCAAAGGACAACGGGCCGATGGCCTGAAGAAATGTTAAGCGCCTCCAGGGCCAAGCTAATATTCCCCCAGCAGCGCGGTAAAAAACCCCTCGGGTGCGAAACACAAAACGAACATTCGACAAAACCATGCTAGCAAATCGCATACAAACCGTCTTGATCACACGGTACTCATGCAACAAGTCTTTTTACCCAGACGTAAAGAGATAACAACGAAAAGATATTGTACTCACACAAACCTTCTTGGCAGAAGTAAAAAGAGAGGCAGCAAAAGCTCTTTAAATTCTCATTAAATGTCAAAAATGAGAAGGTGTGCGCCTGTTACAAAGGGTAAAACACCCTAAAAGTACATGAACCTATTCTTGGGCATCCCCAAGATCTACAATGGCCCTGACCGCCGCAGGCTCAACGCTGCCAACTCCTCCCGACAGACTTCTGCTGGATCGCTTCAGCTAGATGCTGAGAAGTAGATCCAATCCTCGAAGTACGTCCGCCGATACGAGACAACACCTGGTGCTCCACTAGATGGTCGGCCAGCTGACGAAGGTAGGCGAGGTTCAACGGAGGATTTATCTCTGTCCAACCGCGAAGCTCACCATCAAAGAGCTGCAAAGAATGGTGTAGAGAAGCCACCCATTCCGCTGAAAACCTCTCCCCACAGAGACGCTCAAGCTACTGAACAACCAGAAGCATGCCTTACATCCTCTGCGCCAGCAACTCTCCCTGGAGATCAGCAATCTTGGCGACTCTCTCCTCAGCCGCCAGCCAACCGGAAAGGTTCTCAAAAGCACGAGCCTCCGCACTCCGCAAAGCTTCGCGGAGAGAGTGTAACTCCTGCCGGCGCCTCTCAGCATTCTCTCGAAGGACGACCAGCTCTTTACGAGTCTTCTCGAATTCTGAGCGAAGAAGTTTAACCTCAGAGGCATGCTCGATTTCATCTGTAAGACGGGCCACCTCGTGAGTCAAGGACTTAATCTCACGTCCCTGGTCCTCACATTCCAACTCCTTCACGGATAGTTGCCTACGCACGTCCACCAACCTCTTATGGGAGACCTCCAGAGATTGGCTCTTGGAGGCTGCAACACCGGAAAACTAGTCCCGCTCAAGACGAATTTCCCCCTGCAAAAAGGCAAAAGTCAAAAACACAAAGGATAGCCCAGGATAGCGGAACACCAGGATAAAGAAGCTCACCACACGCTTCTCCCACTCAAGGCCAGCCTGGTCGAAATCACCTAATGCCTCAACAACTCTGCCGAAGCCTCAAACAGCAAGATTCAGGGGAGAAGTGTCCAGCCCCCTGGCTTCCCTCTCTCGCATCTCCACGGGGAAGCGCCTGCCCAACACCACCAGCTCGACGGGTAGTCCCCCCTTTGGTGGCCCAATGGTTTCAGAAGGGCCGATGCTCGACCCCGATACAACATCCTTTTTGGCTGCCACTTGACTCACCACTACATTCCCTCTGTCTCACAGGGCCTTGACCTCCACGGCCAGGACATCCCTGGCTAGAGCCTCAGCCACGGGCTCACCTACCGGAACCCGAATCCCAGCAGAATCTCTAGCAAGCTCCTCAACTGCCACCCTAGCCCTCTTAGCAGCAGGCTGGTCATCCCCATAAGTAGGACTCAGGACGGGAGGACGAGTCGATAGAATCATCTTCATAGGTGATTGGTGAACAGATGTGCAAGTGGGAACAGAGGTAGGAACAGAGGTCGAAACAACACCCTCCACCAAAGCCTCCGCTCGCAAATCCGCTGGGTCACCTGTAACGACAACCGTGGCTCCACACCAGAAGGTCATTTCTCGAACCCTCCTTCTCTGCGTTTGGGTACCTCCATTGAAGAGACTCCTTTTCTCTCCCTCTCTCGGAGGCCACCTAAGCCTTTTCTTCTTTCTTTCCTCCTTTTCTCTCTTTGAGGACCTTCCTGCCGACGGTCTTTATCAGAAGACGGTGGTACGAGAAGCCATCCTTCTCTCCCACCTCCGGCAGGTACCATGGAGAAAACATCCACCACTACCTCTGGAGAAAGACTCTGCCCAAACTTCTTTGCCCTACTCTGACCACCGTCACAAGTACAGCTAAGAGGAGGAGGAGGAGGAGAAGAAGAAGGGAGATCCTCTAAGTCAGTGAAATCGAAGGGATAAAAGCTATCGTCATCACCAACCATGGAGAAACCCCTGCGAGAACAGAGAGCAAAGAAGAAAAAGGGGTAAGAATCAGAGTAAACAAGGCAAGGAGGTAGAAGAACGAAGGATAGCGAGAATGTAAAACCACGAACTTTCAAACGGTGGACATTTATAGAATACCTAGAGGCGCGATGATTCAAAATCTCAGCCCCCTCATATCCCGCAATGGATAAAAATAATTATCATCTACAACCAGCCTGAGCACAACCGTCCACCTTGGCCCGACGCGCAGAGAAAAAGAACGGCTCAGATTCACAACTTGGACAAAAGAGGCACAAAGTCTGAAAAGCCCCCGAAAACCCAAAAGTCACTCAAGGACACCAGGGGGCCTTTTCAAAAAATTGTCGACCCAGGCTAATGATGACTACCTTCAAAAACGAACCCGCATTTAATGAAGGAGAAACGACGGAAAATTACTCACATCAGGGTACTCATCAAAACCCTGACGCGTGCCACCTGCAGTAGCCCGCTCTTTCAACAAATAACTCTCAACAAAGTTTCTTGTCCAGTCACTAACCGCAGACGAGCCAGACCATAGGAGAGCATCTCAAAATGACCAAACGACCCCTGACCTTTGGATATCCTTCGCTCACCCGCAAGGGGCATCCTAGGAAATTCTCCTCTGAAGCAATGACTCCTCCTCCTCAGTAAGTCACGTACTTTCTTCAGAAATGGCTCAAAAACTTGCTGAAGAAGTCAAGCAGTCAGCCACTCGAAACAAGACGCGTGGCACCCTCCAAACCTCTCTACTCCCTCGGAGCAAAACGAAGGAACACCGTTTTGCAAGTCTGACAACTAGCTCGTAATGACCACATCCGCTTACGGCAACTCTCCCTCACAAAGGCAACAAAAAATTTCGAAGTAGCTTACAGACAAGAGAACTTAAGTCCACGGGCGCCCGACACCCGTACACTTGGGGGACTTATGTAACTTTGGAATATTCCGCCTTGGGACACGTGGCACTAAGCTTCCAGAAGCCTAACGGCAGCACACGCTAGCAACACGTGGTACCACTTACCTGCTACTTACGTTGACCTTGCCCACATCACCTCGCGGGGGTACCCACTCAACTAGACGTGGGAACTCCCTGAGCATCGTGGGAAGACCGACGTGCCATGAAATCGTGGGTCGAGCACGACCTCCCCGCACTCAGTATAAATAGACCCTCACCCGGGGGACTAAGGGATACACAAGTTCAAGAATTATAACACTAGATCCGAGATACCTCAAATACTCCTAGAGAGCATCACTCATTGCCATTCAAGCAGGCATCTAGAGCACCTTCAGACGCCTCACGCACACCCTTCACACATCCTGAGCTCCGCCGTAGGCTCCGCCAGGTCCGACCACCGGCAAGCTCACCTCCGTCCCCGGAGCACCCCATCAATAAGGCTTCCAACAGCCCTTAGAGACCCGAGCTCTCTCCCATAAGGCAAACTTCTAAGAGCGGCTCGCCCGCCCGGAGTACCTTAAGCATGTCTTAGCCGCACACGGCCCAATACAGGTAACTACCTTGAATAACGGCTCCTATAGACGTCAGTCACCATGACGAACTACGTGGACTTTAATCCCTTCCAAAGGGTATGTAACCACCGAGGTGCATCACCTAAGGACAAGTCCCCCAAGGTTAAGACCCATTGCGGTCCTTAATTGCAAATTACAATTGTCTGAACCAAAAACAACAGTTGCACATTTTATATTTAGGTATGTTTTAACCATTGTCTTAATAATAATATTTAATATACCAATAAAATTTTAAAATATTTCAAATTATTTTTATTATTAATTTTTTATCAAATTTAAGTTATTAACATTTTTTAATTGATGAAAAAATAAAATAAACTTTAAAATATAATATATATGTCACGACCCTCTATCGGACGTCCGTGACCGGCACGGGTGGTAGGATTTCTCCTATCCCGTAAGCCTCTAATTCCTTATTGACATTCTTATATATGCATAACTACCCATTTCTATTACAAACAATATATAGTATATATGGTCACCCTTATACGGTGACCTAAGTAGCACGCAATCCACGGCTCGCTCAACGCCGCTTCAGTCTATACATATACACATAATCAATCACACGTACATATAATATACATATTGATCACGCGCTTAAGGGCGGGTGATCAATCCTATTCACATGCAGAATCCCTGTGTACAGTCAAGCATATATATTCAATCACACACCTGCATAAAATATACATATTGATCACACGCCTCAATGCGTGTGACCTATCCTATTCACATGCGGAAGCCGTATTTTCACACAATCAAGTATTCAATCACACATATATATAAATTTACATATTGACCACACGCTCAGTGCGTGTGATCTATCCTATTCACATGCAGAAGTCACATTCATATATATATATATATACGCATGATATTCATCATATCATAACCTATGATCCCAACAACCAGACCAATCTTTAACTTGTATGAAGCCGACAGTTCTAGAGTGTGACATATACATATATGCATATAGCAACTGTACAAAACAATGCTATACCAACAGAATCATATACATATACATCCTGACAAAATACATATATCAATACTACCCACGCGAACAATGCGTGCGGTCTCTAAGTCTGTCCGCCTCCCTGAGATGAAGTGGAAGCGCTCCCGATGCCTAGACCACCTGTGTCTGTAACATTAAACATTGGGGTGAGTCAAACGGACTCAGTGAGAGGCTTTCCCATCCCTGGTGTAGTAGCGGGTACCACTACAACTGGGGAAGAGGAGCCAATCACAAGCACATACGCATATAACGGGTTAAATTTCCATATATTAAGTGGTCAGGCAATTAGCATATATTACATTCACAATATAGAATTTAAAGCATGGATTTACATACATTTAATTTCACACATACATCATATCATAGTTTAACATATAATTCCAAGTGGTCACCCATATTCAATTAACCGTAATCATAAACTGGCCCGAAGGCAATATCTCCGTTAGGAGAGAATCTGGCCCGAAGGCAATATCTCACGTGAGCAATATGGGAACCTAGTTGATCATTCTAGGAACCACTGGTCCCAAGACTATACTTGGAACAATAGTCTGACCCCAAGACTTCACTTGGAGCATAGCCGGCGACTCATCTGACCTCGGTTTACCCAAGGCAATAGCCACAATGTGGTGTAATCATATACTTTGTATTTCTGTGAGTTTGACTCAAAACAAGAGACTCAATCTACCCGGACCACCCGTGATAGACTCGGTTCCCGTGTTGTAGAATAAATGACCCCTATGGACCCCTATCTGACCCCTTTAAGGATTTACATACAAACCACACTTTTCATGTAATGATCGATGAGGTTTGTTTTTAGTACCACAAGACCCTCACAAATAAAATTGACTCGATCCTACCCCTGATATCATCTAGGTCCCGAGGACCTTCTTTCCATATAAGGCTCCTTGAGCCACCATTGCTTTTACAATTCACATACACACATATAGTACGTTTTCGCATATACTGTAATTTAGGAACAACATTGTTTTCCTATATCTATATCTTGAAGCGGCACTGGCCGTGAATTTGCTTGCCTAGGATAGGCCACCATTTCGGTGTAGCCATGGCATTATAATGCATGTGAATGTATTTTTTTAATAATAGCTATTCTGTCATTTAGGTGATAAGGCTTACAGGCATTGGGATATTCCCTGTGTCTGTGCCGGTCACGGTCCTCTAAACGGGGGTCGTGACACTCTCACTTTCCCTTCCTTTCTTTCTTTTTCTTTCTTTATATCACCTAACCCCACGTCCACCTCCCCCTTTGTTTTAAAAATAATAATAATAATAAGTAATTATAATTAAAATAATTATAAAATATATAAATAATAAATAAATAATTAAATGTAATTAAATAAATTAATTAATAATTAAATAAATAATACAATATATATATATATATTAATATGGTTATTGGGTCTTGACTCACAAAATAGATACAGTGAGTAATTATTATAAAATGGAGAAAAAAATAATTGTCCATGATTTAATTATTTATTATTTTAAAATGTAATAATAATTATTTTATTTTTATTTTAACAGTTAAAAACAATCAAATATTTAATTTTTTATTATTAAAAAATAATTTTATATGATATTATATTTTTAAAAAAATTAAATTATATGCACGGTACATGCGTGCGAAGCCTCTAGTATATATATGGTTTTGGACCCTTTTGGTCATTGGCCTCACAAAATAGCTATATTTTATAATTAAAAAAAATATGAAATAAAACATTATTAGATGAGATGTGAGAAAGAAAGATATCATGGGTAAGGTAGTTAATAATAGTGGTGAGAGACGAGTTAGAAATATAGGTAGTTATTAAATTATATATTATTTTAAAATATCTTATCTTCTATATATCTATATTTATATGGCTATGGACCCTTGGCAATGGGCGGGTACCCGTTCATTTTTGCACTAACCGCTTCCGAATTCGCCCAACATATCCAATACCCATACCCTAACTGAATCCCAAAATATGGTCATTTTTAAAATCCGTACCCGCACCCTATCCAATATCCGAAATACTCGAAACACCCGAAATATCCAAAATAGCCGAAAGATGTATTGGATATTGGATAGCCTATAATCAAGTAAGCTACCCGATATCCACCCAATAAATAAATAAATATAGAAATAATATTTTAAAATAAAAAAATACCTAAGATATAAATACAAATAAAAAGCAACAATTTTAATAATCTATAAAAAGAAGAGGCGCTAAACCCAAACCTGACACATTAGACTATTTTAAAAATCTATGTGTCACCTACGTGGCGCCAATTAGGATGTGATTTGGCAGATGACTTGGTAATATTTAATCTAGAAACAATTAACTTCTTTTGATTCGTCCATTTTTGAATTGTGTGTAATCCTGTGAATATTCCAATATTATAATTAATTTGAATGAGTAACTGACCCTTGAATCATGCTAATTGTCAATAATATTTGAATAGTCAAATATCTGATCATAATCAGATCATGTATTCAAATATTCTAATAATCAAATATTATTAATTTGAATACATGATTTGATTATGATAATATACTTTTTCTTTTTTAATCATGTATATTCACGCTATTAAAATGATACTATATCTCCGTCCACTGAGTTTTTATTCCGCAACAGAGAAAGCATTGTGGAGGAAGTAAAAACTAAAGAGTGTTGAATCAATCAGCATGAGAATGGCGAAGAACAAAGCAATGGCGCTTCTGCTTCTATTTTGTTTTGGTAAGAATTTTTATCAAATGACCTTATCATTTAATATCTCTAACTATGATTATTCCTAAAATTGACTGACGAGAGTGTGCATGCATTAATATGTTCGAAAAAGCTTTCTTGCCTAAATACACCGGGTTCATTTTTTGTTTGGATTTTTATTTCTGCAATGTCTATATTGGAAGAGTTGTATATTGTTATATATTATGTTTTTCTAAGATTAGATATGTGGCTTTTCATACCTCTATAAGTAATAACTGATTATTGTCTTCAATTTTTTATGAAGCTATTTTGAAGGAAAGATGCCACAAGTGGTTTCAATAGGATGGACAAGATTGGAGAAAGACTGCAGGAGGGTTTGGGAGCGTTAATAAAGGTACAATATTGCAATTTTAAAAAGAATTTCTTTCATGATTTGATCGATACATTTTTTTAAAACCTCAATTAGTATATGGTAAATAAGATTTTAAGGTTTGGACTGAGCATTGCTACATTAGCAATAAAATTCACCAAAAAACGGGAGAGGTTGAGTCACGTCAAATATTTGCTTTAAAATAAGCTAACACGAATATAGTATTACTATTTATGTTTGTATCTTATCATATATGCTATGCATTTCACTTTTTTGCTATTTTTCATAATTGACACAAGAATGGTTTCTTTATTCAAAAATTAGTTGTTTTATTTTTTAACTTTTCTTTATTTCTAATGGCTTCTTCTTATTCTAACGGATACTAATCATCAAAAAATTGAGGTATGTGTTTCTTTATGATTGGTTATCTTTACTAATTATTAGTTGTGATTTGTAAAGTAAAGAGAATTTGCTTTTTTATTTAGAAGTTGTTGTTGCTTACTTAAGAAATATGATGAGACCTTTGTTTAACATAATGTAATGATCTAATTGCTGCAGTAGTAGGCATTAGCCAACCTTCTAATTGATTAATGCAACTTATATGTTTCCAAAGTTCAAGACTTGCCTTTGGAAAATTAGGTTAAGGTGCTCGAGAAAAAAAGAAGACAACAAGTAGTACAAATCTAAAAAGTATTTTGAAAAAGATTTTATAAGTTACTTTAGATCCAAAAAATGGAGTAGAGCAAAAAATTTGAGGGTTTTTAAGAGATCATGTGCGCGACATATGGTGCACTTTTGTTAAAAGATTAACAAATTAAATTACAGGGTACTAAATTGTTAACAGTACAAACCTCAAAACACCTTATTGACAAAAGTAAAACACATGGTACCTAATTAAAATTAGACCAAATCACATGACACTAAAATATAATTTACCCTATATTTAAATTATTATTTTTTTCTGCAATACACAGCTTAAAACCGTTAGTCAAGCCTATGTTTTTTTATTGGACATTTAATTTTTTTAAATAGAACAAGTATATCTTTATTAAATCTTAATAGAATCTTGATAAATATATATAATTAATGATGCCATATTCAAATTTATATTTCTTATTTAATACGCAATTTATAATAATAATTATTGGTGTATTTTTCAAATTAAGCAGGAACTAGAAGTCAAATATTGATAGGGATGATAATGGGTAGGGTACTAAATTTCCCAAATTCAAACCTGGACTTAAGAGGGTATCAAAATCAATCCCCATCCCCGGACCCTATGAATAGTCAAATTCCCATACCCGGGCCCAGACGCATAAAATTTTAAATATATTATTATTTTATTAATATAAAATGAATTTTTATCAATTTTTTTTCATCTATAAACGCAAAAAATAAAAAAATTAAATCATAAATATAAATGTACTATTAAATTACTTTAATATTTATAATTTATAAAATATTTAATATTTTTTCTTAAAATTATATATTTTCTCAACACAAAATAGTTTTACAATATTATTTTTTATATATAAAAATAAATAATTACTATTGCGGATAGGGTACGGGTAGGGTACCTCCTTACCCAGACCCGGACCCATTGACTTTGTACCTAAACCCATACCCAGACCCACAGGATAAAATTTCAGGGTACCCATTGGGTATGGGTATTTTGATCATCCCTAACTATTGATAACAATTCTGACATTTGTGTATCTTATCTCTTCACTCATTATTTTCATAATCAACTAAGATATTTTTGATATCATTAATGCCATATCATATTTTATCTAATATCCCTCTTTTATTGATGTAACATAATCAAATTGTTTTAGGGCCCCAATCAATCCATTCTACCATTCGAATTTCATCTTCTGTATACAAGGATTTGGAACTTGCAACTAATATTATGTTTTCAAATTTCATCTCTCTAACAAGTCGCCTGTCACTCTTCTTGCTTCTTACCTTTCTTCATCTCAAAGCTTTCATCCACCAGGTATCATTATTTTAGTTGTGTTTATTCCATCGGTATGCAATTTTAAATATACCAATGCATTATAGATTTCATTATCTCATTTCATAATAGTTTTAATGAGTACTATATTGCCAGATCTCTGCAAGCTAATTAGATGAAATGGCTTCCAAGAACTTTTCTTTAAGGAACAAGCAACCATTGACGTCAACCAACAATTCATCTTCTAACAAAAGATCTACATGCAACGATTCTGTAGTTGAAGGTATTTTTATTTTATATGAAATTTATTTTTCTTATCTTATCATCCATATGAAGTACCTTTTATTAATTTCCGAAAATATACTTATTCCTTACATCTTGAACGAATTTCTAGCCAACCAAGAATCCACGCCATCTAAAAAATTATTCACCCAACGGTCTCCTGTTTCTGACATAACAAATGGTAGGTTTATTTTTGAATTTTTTTAGTTTTTTTATTTATACTGTTCCAATAATTAGGTAGTTAATTCATTCAAAAATCAAATGTCTCAGTTACTCACGTTCCAATATATCCTCTTTCTCCATATTCACAAGTTGGTTATAATTTTTGCATTCCACGTAAGTACTTTGAAAATCTTGATTTTACTCTCAACCTAAGCACTATATTCCAATTCACTATCAATGTCTTCTTACCGAAGTCATTTTTGTAAACATTAATGTTCTATACTGTTATTAAAAAAAGATACCAATATTCGTTGCCAGTCTCTTTCGTACACCAACCATTTCTTTCGACTCCTGGTATGTTATTCTTCAAATTTCTCTTACATACATACATATATACATATATATATTGTAATACCCCGGAAAATTTCGAGGATTAAAGAATGATTTATTTAAAAATTTCGAGGATTAAAAAATGATTTATTTTGGGGCTAGGAATTTAAAACTTTAAAAAGAATATAAAAAAATATGAAAGTTAAAAGAAATCGGAAAGGAATTTTTTCGAGGATTGTAAAACCCGAAATTTTTTTTTCAAGCTTTAAAGTAAAATAAAGGATGAAAGAAAGAAGTAGAAAATAGTTTTTGGAATTTAATTCGGGACCTAAGAAATTGGAAACCTGAATTAAATAGGGAAAGGGAGTAAATTAAAAAAACATATTAGTTATTATTTATTTAATTATTAATTAATTAATTTAATTACATTTATTTATTTATTATTTATATATTTTATAATTATTTTAATTATAATTACTTATTATTATTATTATTATTTTTTAAAAAAAAAGGGGGAGGTGGACGTGGGGTTAGGTGATATAAAGAAAGAAAAAGAAAGAAAGGAAGGGAAAGTGAGAGTGTCACTACCCCCGTTTAGAGGACCGTGACCGGCACAGACACAGGAAATATCCCTATGCCTGTAAGCCTTATCACCTAATTGACAGAATAGCTATTATTAAAAAAATACATTCACATGCATTTTAATACCATGGCTACACCGAAATGGTGGCCTATCCTAGGCAAGCAAATTCACGGCCAGTGCCGCTTGAAGATATAGGTATAGGAAAACACACATAATGTATATAACATGTGTACTGGCTACACATCCGAAGATGCTGCCTATCCTATTCACATGCAACAGATATAAGTATATACATGTATATTTTGAAAACAAACTTTCCTTGTATTGGGTGTGAAGCTGACAGTTCTAGATTTAGTAATACAATCTAATTGGGTACGTCTACCCTTTACTTTATGATACAATAATAAAGTAAATTAAATTACAGTTACAATTTATTCACCCATAGGAACAAGTTGTGGGTCTTGGAAAGTTTTGCTCGTCCCTCGTTCCACCGAGACTTCTTCCACTTGTACTTAACCTGTCTCTGTGTAGTAAAAATGAGGTGTGAGTCTTAACCACGCGACTCAGTGAGGACTCTCCCATCCCCGGCGCAAGGTGGGTACCATAGCGCTGGGTTTGGGAGTCATACACAACCACATGCACAAACAACTAGTTATTGTGACTTAGCATGCATTCTTGGTGATCACACAATAAGAGAAGTTTCACCCCAAACACTCACATGCATTTAGCAAATATAAGCATGCAGCAGTTTATTCCACGTCATCAATCAGCAAGTAACATGTAACACATAGTGCCGGCTTTTACCTACCGGTCTTCTCACGTTTCAGCATGTTTGAATCAAACAAGACGTTTGGTTGCGTAATCCTATACGTTACCACTACGCCGCACAATCAGCAATTATATGCAAACACAGATAATTTATACATACACAAAGATGCTAAACATACATCTACTTAATCTCCCCAACTCTGGGGTATCTACTAGCCACTACGTGGCTTTTCTACTTCAAACCCGTACACTCGGGCTTCTGGCCACCACGTGGCAAAGCATACTTAACCCATTCACTTGGGTACTAGTCACCTCGTGACAATTCTGTTAATCAAACACAATCAACTTCTATCTATCAAGCAACTGACGCATAGCCACCACGTGGCATGTTTGACCCCTTGCTGCGGGGCAATAGCTTGAGCCCACTCGTCCATTATCCAACCAGGCCACATGGCGGGCACGGCACGACATCTCGAAGCATGGCCACTGACACACCCTGGACCAACTCCACAGGATGATTTCTCTTTTACTAGGTTAGGCTCACGGTTCACCCGTAGGTTCCTCCCGTGTCTCCTTACCTTAGTCTCACATATTAATAGGATTCTTTGTATCTTTCCCGAAGTATCAACAATTCTTCTCCTTATTAATATGTACAAGTATCCTCAACATGATATAACTCATATACTCGTCCAGATGCACTCTCTGAGTCTCAAGCTATCGTCATAGCAATATAAAACCTTTCTGACCCTATTGTCAGGATAGGGCAATGACCATCGTCATGGTGATTATAAAACTGAGGTCTCAAGTGCCATCTGACGTTGTTCTAGTCGATGTCTCACATCTAGCATAATCAAATCCGAAACCTACCAATAACACCCTTTGCATGATTATAATTTAAGTCACCTTCGTGACGAGTTTTCAAAATAAAAGGTTAGTCCTTCCGTACAAGGACTCTTGCCACCGTCGTGGAAAAAGATTTAATAAAATACTCATCATGCCTCCGGAGTGTATGAGTTGGATTTGTAACACACCAATCATAGCAAACAGATGTACTCTACTCCTATGTTTTCCTATCCAAGTTACTTTCCACAACCTATTGTTAGTTCTTTCATTCTTTTAGCCTTCTATACCTGTAACTAACACATACCAGACAAGCAGAGAATGTACATACTCATGTAATCCACATAAGCATACAACCCTACGAGCAGAGATGGAAGAACCCTCACCTTGGCCAACCTTCCATGCAATCATCTCCTGTGAATTTAGTCTCCTCGGAGTTCTTGTTGCACTCTATTTCATGCCGTTTTTCCTATAAGAACAACACTTACTTCATTAAGGTTATTACTTATCTTAACTTGTTATTTATCTCTCCATTACTCTCACGTGTAGTCCATGGTTGCCACAGAGTCAAGCTCTTGGTCTTATTGGACTTCTCTATCCCGACTTATGTGTATCCTTCCTCGGACACTTTACTTACTCGCATATAAAACTCTACTTGAGTGTTTCACATACTTGGATTTGAGTATTAGACCTCTATCTAACTTGTATTTGCATCCAAGGAAGCTTATCTAGCTTGGTTGGATAGAATCCTAATTTTAGGAAGGTCTAAGCATTTTGATTCAACTTGTGTTCCTACTTGGTTTCTAAGAAATCTAGTTTATAAACCTCAATATACCTCCAATTTATCCCACTTAAGGTTTCCTAAAGGTTGTGACAGTTTAAGGTTGAAATTCAAGAAGTTTGACTTAGTTTACTCCGTAAGCTTTTGGAATGATTTTGATCCTTAAAAACATGGTTGGTGGTGTTCTAAGAAGTTTAGGATTGAAAGTAAGAGGTTCGGACGCCCCGGCCCGGATATGCAAAAAAAATGAATTTTGGTCATGCTGGGCAGAGGCCTGGCGCTATAGTGCTGAGCTGCTGCCCAGCAGCTCTTGGCACACCCGAGAGATGGCGCTATAGCGCCGACTCGCAGCACAACAATTCGTTTGCTGTGCTGTGGGTTGGTTTGGGCCCGTTCCGGCCCCCTTCTGCCCCCGGCATCGACTCCACGCCCCACGAGTTTTGTTCACCTACATATATACTACATTTAGGAAGTCCTACAACTCAAATCCAACTCCGATTCGTCGCCGAATCGTTGATCGTTCGAGATTGGGAAAAATGGGTTTTAAAAACCCCAAACTCTTCCAACATCGAATTCGGCCAAATCCAACGATCTAGCCTCGAATCCTAACCGCGATGAGTGTTGAAGAACACTTTAGAAACATTATTCTACCCTCGAATCTGCCCAAACTCGGATTCTCAACTCAATTCCAAAAATGAAGAAAAATGAAGAAAATGGGGACTTGGAGAGAATCGGGCGTTATACCAACCTTAACTCGAGATATTGAGACGAGGAAGATGACGAGGATGATCTCCGGCTCCTCCTCCAACTCCGGCTCGCCGGATTTGCTCCCACCTCCAAGCCCTAGCTCTCTCTCTCTCTCTCTTCTCCCTCTCTCTCCTTTCCTTTCTTTGTTTCTTCTTCTCTTCTTACCCGTAGCTTTCCTTTCTCCCTTTTATTTTCTTTTCTTTTCTTTTCTTTTATCTACTAATTAACATATAATAATAATAAAATCTGAAAATAATAATAAATAATTAAATAAATAACTAACATGTATTTTTAACTTAATCCCTTTCCCTATTTAATTCAGGTTTGTAATTTCTTAAGTCCCGAATTAAATCCCAAAAATTATTTTCTACTTCTTTTCTTTCCCTTTTTATTTTATTTTAAACCTCGAAAAAAAAAATTTCGGGTATTACACTCCTCGAAAAAAAATTCCTTTCCGGTTTCTTTTAACTTTCATAATTTTCCTATATTCTTTTTAAGGTTTTAATTCCTAGCTCCGGAATAAATCCTTCTTTAGTCCTCAAAATTTTTAAATAAATCATTCTTTAGTCCTCAAAATTTTCCGAGGTATTACAGAGAGAGAGGGATTCGTGAGAAGAAGAGGGAAGAGAGAGAAGACGAGAGATAGGTAGAGAGAGGGAGGAGTGGACGGAGAAGAAGAAGGGGAGGAGGGCGGTTCGTCGGTGAAGAGCTAGCCGACGCCGGGAAAAGTTACCGGAGCTTGGTTACAACATCTTCCACACCTCCCACCAATCGAATCAAGGTTGGTAACCCCAATTTCATTCTAAACCCTCAATTTCTCCATTTTTAAGGATTTCTTCGATTGACCTTCGATTGAGTTATTTCGAGGGTAGATTGAGACCTAGAAAGTGTTCTTAAACACTTAGTTGGGGTAGGAATCAAGATTATATTCTCAGATTTGACCAAATTCGAATTTGGAAGGATTTGGGGTTGAAATTATAATTATTTCCAAATTGGGGAAAATTGTTGATAATTAGGATTGAGCTTGGATTTGAATAAATAGGATTGGATTGATATTATTGAAATTATAATTATTTCCAAATTGGGGAAAATTGTTGATAATTAGGTTGAACAAGACCCGTGAGGAGTTGGCCCAAGGTTACTAAGGTTGAACCTTGACGTTAACGTGTCGGGTCCCTGCTCGGGTTGCCCGAATGTACTTTAAGGGTGATGTTGAGAGTTCCAAACCTCTTCTTTTCAATCTTAAACACCCTAGAAAAATTCTAAATATGCTATCAAGCATCAAGAATTATTTTAGGTACCTTCTTGTTTCTCAAGGATGGAAACTTACGGGACAATGAAATCCAAATTCTAAAATGGTAATTTTATTCCTTCATAATTATTAGGAAGCCTTAAGTAGGATGAATTAGAGGTGTATTGAGGTTTAGAAACTAGATTTCTTAGAACCCGAGTAAGAACACAAGTTGAAACAAAATGCTTAAACCTTCCAAAAATTAGGATTCCTTCCAATCAAGTTAGATAAGCTTCCTTAGATGTGAGTACAAATTAGATAGAGGTCTAATACTCAAATCCAAGTATGTGAAGCACTCAAGTAGAGTGTTATACGCGAGTAAGTCAAGTGTCCGAGGAAGGATACACATAAGTCGGGATAGAGAAGTCCAATAAGACCAAGAGCTTGACTCTGTGGCAACCATGGACTACACGTGAGAGTAATGGAGACATAAATAACAAGTTAAGCTAAGTAATAACCTTAATGAAGTAAATGTTGTTCTTATAGGAACAATGGCACACGATTGAGTACAACAGGAACTCCGAGGAGACTAAAGTTACAGGAGAGGATTGCATGGAAGGTTGGCCAAGGTGAGGGTTCTTCCATCTTTGCTCCTATGGTTGTATGCTTATGTGGATTACATGAGTATGTATATTCTCTGTTTGGCTGGTATGTGTTAGCTAGAGATATAGAATGCTAAAAGAATGAAAGAACTAGAAAATAGGTTGTGGAAAGTAGCTTGGATAGGAAGACATAGGACTAGAGTGTAATTGTTTGATATGATTGGTGTGTTACAAATCCAACTCATACACTCCGGAGGCATGATGAGTATTTTATTAAATCTTTTCCACGACGGTGGCAAGAGTCCTTGTACGGAAGGACTAAACTTTTATTTTGAAAACTCTTCACGACAGTGACTTAAATTAAAATCATGCAAAGGGAGTTATTGGTGGGTTTCGGATTTGGTTATGCTAGCGATGTGAGACATCGACTAGAACAACGTCAGATGGCACTTGAGACCTTAGTTTTATAATCACCATGACGATGGTCATTGCCCTATCCTAGTAATAGGGTCAGAAAGGATTTATATTGCTATGACGATAGCTTGAGGCTCAGAGAGTCCATCTGGACGGGTATATGAGTTATATCCTGTTGAGGATACTTGTACATATTAATAAGGAGAAGAATTGTTGATCCTTCGGGAAAGATACAAAGAATCCTATTAATTTGTGAGATTAAGGAAAGGAGACACGGGAGGAACCTACGGGTGAACCGTGAGCCTAGCCTAGTAAAAGAGAAATCATCCTATGGAGCTGGTCCAGGGTGTGTCAGTGACCATGCTTCGAGACGTCGTGTCGTGCCCGCCATGTGGCCTGGTTAGGTAATGGACGAGTGGGCTCAAGCTATTGCCTCGCAGCAAGGGGTCAGGACATGCCACGTAGTGGCTACATATCAGTTGTTTGATAGATAGATGTTGATTGTGTTTGATTAATAAAATTGTCACGAGGTGACCAGTACCCAAGTGAATGGGTTAAGCGTGGTTTGATTAACAGAATTGTCACCAGGTGACCAGTACCCAAGTGAATGGGTTAGGTATGCTTTGCCACGTGGTGGCCAGCAACCCGAGTGCACGGGTTCGAAGTGGGAAAGCCTCGTAGTGGCCCCAGAGTTTGGGAGATTAAGTAGATGTATGTTTAGCATCTGTGTGTATGTACAAATTATCTGTGTTTCAATATAATTGCTGATTGTGCAGCGTAGTGGTAACGTACAGGATTACGTCACCACACGTCATGTTTGATTCAGACATGCTGAAACGTGAGAGGACCGGTAAGTAAAAGCCGGCACTATATGTTACATGTTTACTTGATGATTGATGACGTGGAATAAACTGCTGCATGTTTACAGTTATTAAATGCATGCGAGTGTTTGGGTCAAATTTCTGTTGTTGTGTGATCACGAAGAATGTAGGCTAACAACAGTAAGTAGTTGTTTTTTTGCATGTGGTTGTGTATGACTCCCAAACCTAGCGCTATGGTACCCACCTTGCGCCGGGGATGGGAGAGTCCTCACTGAGTCGCGTGGTTAAGACTCACACGTCATTTTTACTACACAGAGACATGTTAAGTACAGGTGGAAGAAGTCTCGGTGGAACGAGGGTTGAGCAACATTTTGCAAGACCCACAACTTGTTCATGTGGGTGAATAAAGTGTAATTGTAATTTAATTTACTTTATTGTTGTATCATAAAGTAAATGGTAGATGTACCCAATTAGATTGTATCACTAAATCTAGAACTGTCAGCTTCACACACCTTAAAGATCAGGATAAATTATTCTGCGACACAGGGAAAATCTGTTTTCAAAATATCTATATATACATATATACATATATCTGTTGCATGTGAATAGGATAGGCAACATCTTCGGATGTGTAGCCAGTAGACAGGTTATATATATAATGTGTGTTTTCCTATATCTATATCTTGAAGCGGCACTAGTCGTGGATTTGCTTGCCTAGGATAGGCCACCGTTTAGGTGTAGCCATGGTATTATATTGCATGTGGATGTATTTTCAATAATAAATATTCTGTCAATTAGGTGATAAGGCTTACAGGCATAGGGGTATTCCCTGTGTCTGTGCCGGTCACGGTCCTCTAAATGGGGGTCGTGACATATATAGAGGAAACTCATAGTTATTGTATTTATTTAAAGAATATTTCGATGTCAAATTTATGATATTATCATTATTTATATAGGGACACAGTATACCCACAATGTGCAGATTCTCACTCCTCCTAGCGGTGCATCTTTAGTATTAAATGGTTTTCTTTGTTTATATTAATCTTAGCCATTTTTTTAAGAATTAGAATCAATCAATTTCAATTTTATTCATAATTTAAGCATTTTCAAAATTTAAACTTTTCTGTGGTACTTCATATTAACCATCCTAAATAAGTTCTACACTAATGTCTAATTTTTGTCAGAGATTATCAACACGAGTTCACAAGTGGACAGAACAAGAACATTTGTTGGAATTTCATCAAATCATAGTCAACATGGTATCTTTTCTTCATTTTCAAATAAAAAATCCCGTATTTTCATCACGATTGATGATATTTTTGTAATCTTCATCTATTGTTGTCAGAGTTGCTGGTAATGCCTTCTTTTTGTATTAAATATTTTCAAACAGGTAGTATTGTTGGTCAATGTTCATCTATGAGTCGACTTCAATTATAGTCGAATATTACTGGGATCAATCTCTATGGTGAGCATTCTTATATCAATGTTTGGTCCTTTGTTTTTACCTTTGCCATCTATGCTTGAATGTTTCTCAATCAGCATTACATTCAGCCTTTGCCAATTGATGTTTTAGAATTGTACTCGCTTGACAATTCTTTCAACTCAGGATGATAAATAATAAAGTACATTAAGGACACATACAAGTGTAACATTAATAATTAATTTATTTATTTTATATATAAAAGTTCAACAATGAAGCTTCCCAAAACTCCTGCCTCTGTGTCAAAAGGTATTTATTAAATTTGTACCTATTGTAGTAACTCTGTCTCTGTTTCTTGATAATTTATATTTTTTTCCTTTAATGTTCATCACATATAAATTTATTCTTTTATTTCTTGCTGTGACAATGATATTTATACTTCTTAAAATATTTTAGAGGTCTGCAAACCCCATAAGTCTTCAACGTTAAAACATCGCAGGAGTCCATCTTCAGATATAAGCAACGGTATGTATTGCAAATATTTGTATAAAATTAACGAAAAGCTGGTACAATTTGCGTATTTATCTATTATCATTTACTTCAAAGTTAGGTTGAGTTTCATGCAATTATTTTTAGGCTAAGCTGTCTCATTTATTCGTTTGTTAAACAGATAAAGAGAGCATGAACATTCCCGAACTTAGAGCTTCAAGGGCAAGAGGTAATATGGATTTCCACATTTTTTATTACATTTTTCTACGTTATTTTTTCTTTTTAAATTTATAATATAACAATGGCACAGATGTTAGAAAACACAGAAAGTCTATCTTAATGGAGCGACGTATGCGGACGGCAGAATTGACAAGTATTGGTAAGTAGTATTACTAGGAAAATACATCAATTTTTTGGTGCACATCATACGGAGGTAATTACATTTTCGGTACATGGAATTAATCTGGTTCTATTTTTTTGTGACACGTATAGATTTGTCCACGGCATCTGATCATACAAGAAATATATCTTCTGTAGTTCAAAATTCTGACGCTGTTCGTCGACGTCCTAACCAAAGAGTTGTCAATGAAGCATCTCAGCCTGATAAATTGAATAAAGGTAAAATTAATTATTGTACGTTTGAATGCAGAAATATATCTAAACAAAAAAATGATATAGTTTGTATAATTCACAACATATATTCATTTGTATACATTCCAACATTTCCAGTATTTTTTTACCAGAATATGTTGACATTGGCTTGCCTACACACGAATGTGAACATTGTGGTGCAATCTTCTTGTATGAACAACGCGTCAACAAGTCAAGGAATTGCAGGAAACCGAAATTTTCATTGTGTTGTCTAAATGGCAAAGTAGAGCTTCCCAAAATGAGAAATCCTCCTGAAACTCTTGAAAAGTTGCTGCTAAATAATGATGCTAGAAGTAAACATATTAAAAAGCGGATTAGAACATATAATAATATGTTTGCTTTCACATCAATGGGTGGAAAAGTTGATAACTCTACGAATGATGGCAAAGGACCATATGTGTATAGACTTCATGGTCAAAACATGCATCTCATGGGTGGGTTGCTCCCTGATGATGGTGAAAACCCACAGTTTTCTCAATTGTATATCTATGACACAGATAATGAATTGTTGAATCGAATGCGGAATGCCAGGTTAATTGGAATTTAAATTTAATACACCATTTTATTGATACAATGCATTTCTTTATTTTTGATGGGTTAAGTTATTATTGAAGTGGTCGAGTAAATTCTTATCCGTGCAGGTCAGTTTTTAATGATGATCCATGTGATGCGACTGTTGTAATGCAATTGTCAGAAATGCTTGACTCTCTTAATCCTTTAGTACAAGTGTTTAGGTCTATAAAGAATCATCCTTTGACTTCCAATAGAGATAACTTGAGGCTAAAGTTAATAAAGAAGCGGCAAACAAACGCTAGAGTTTACAATCTCCCCACTGCTGATGAGATAGCAGCTCTAATAGTTGGTGACTTTGATCTAGAGAAAGGTGCGAGAGATATCATTGTTGAGAAAAGATCAGGAACCCTTCAACGTATTAGTGAATTGCAACCTTTGTATTTGCCATTGCAATATCCTCTACTCTTTCTGCGTGGAGAGGATGGTTATCGTGAAGATGCAGTATTCAGATTTGCTATTTTTAGTTCAACAAAGAAGGAGAAGAATCTCACACTCAGACAATATTTCGCCTACATTCTGCAGGATAGGCGCAATCAATTTAATATTTTTCTAAGGGCAGGGAAATTAACCCAACAGTTTATAGTTGATGGTTATACCATGATCGAATCTCAACGTCTGTTATACATAACGCTTCATCAAAAAGAACTTAGAGCAGATAATTATACAACCTTGACACAGACATTCGCTAAAGGTCAGACTAGATCATCAGGTATTGGCAAGAGGATTGTTCTACCATCTACATTTACTGGAGGTGAAAGATATTGTAGAGAAAATTTGCACGATGCTATGATTATATGCACAAACTGTGGTTTCCCTGAACTATTCATAACATTCACATATAATCCAAAATGGCCAGAATTATGTAGATTATTTGAGAGTCTGAATTGTACACGTCAAGACAGGCCTGATCTTCTGTCACGTGTTTTCAAGATCAAGCTTAATTCTCTCATGAGGGACATTACTAAGAACTTCTTATTTGGATCATGTAGAGCAGGCGATATGAAATTAAATTGTAGCATGTATTTTTTCTTATCTTTTATAGTTGACCATCTGAAACTTACACGTCCATCTTTTATTTGCAGATATATATATATACCATTGAATTCCAAAAGCGTGGACTCCCTCATGCACACATCTTGATATGGCTGAATGCAGAACACAAATTGACTAATGAAACTCTCATTGACTCTGTCATTTGTGCAGAAATACCCGATCCTAATACAAATCCGAAACTGTATGAGGCGGTTAAAACATTTATGATTCATGGCCATGTGTTTCGGTCTGGAAATCATCACCATGTATGATTAATTCGCGATGTTCAAAACACTTTCCCAAGAAGCTCACTGAAAGAACCTCATTTGATGAAGACGAATATTGTAAGTATCGTCGTCGTGATAGTGGTAATTTTGTTGAGAAAAATGGGATCAAGCTTGACAATAGATTTGTGGTTCCATATAACCCTACACTTCTTCTAAGATGTCAGACACATATAAATGTTGAATTTTGTAACCAATCACGTTCAATCAAATATTTGTTCAAGTATGTAAGCAAAGGTTATGATAAGGTTACAGCTGCTCTTTGTAGTTCTGAATCTAATTATTCTAATGAGGACAACGTGGATGAGATAAAGATGTATTATGATTGTAGATACATCTCAGCTTGCGAGGCTGCGTGGAGAATTTTTGGGTTTGACATTAATTTCAGGGAACCTTCAGTCGATATCATCTACCTGATCAACATGGAGTTGTATTTGGTGATCATGATTCTATAGATTCTGTAGTATTTAATGCTACTGTGAAGCAAACAAAATTTCTTGCATGGTTTGAAGCTAATAAGAGATATCCCAAAGCTAAGTCTCTTACATATGCTCAATTTCCATCACAATTTGTTTACAAAACTGATTGTCGCCAATGGTTTGAAAGGAAGTTAGGTCGTTCCATCGGACGCCTATACTATGTTGCACCTGGTTCAGGTGAATTGCATTATCTTAGACTGTTGTTGACTTTCACTAAAGGACCAACATGTTATGAAGATATTAGGACAATAAACGGTTTTGTGTATCCCACATTCAAGGATGCTTGCTATGTTATGGGATTATTGGATGATGACAAAGAATATACAGAAGGCATAGTAGAAGGTAGCAAGTGGTCGTCAGGTTTCTACTTACAGAAACTTTTTCTCACATTATTGATTCACAATATAATTGCTAGACCTTCATATGTATGGGAGAATACATGGATGCACCTATCTGATGATATATTATTGAAAAAACGTCATCGTACTGGAAATCCAGGTAAAAACTCAAATATAATTGTAGCTATTTAATCATATATTTATTACAATTTGTTAGCTTATAATTTAAATTATGTTGTTTTAAAATATCTCAGATCTTCATTTAGATGATGAGCATGTCAAGAATATTGCTCTTGCAGATATTGAAAACATCCTTAAATTGAATGGTCGTAGTCTTGCAAACTTTACCCCAATGACAATGCCAAACAAAGCTCTTATGCGAAATCTTGGGAATTTATTGATTAATGAAGAGCTGAACTATGATAGGAATATGTTGAAATTGGAAAATGACATTCTTCTTTCGTCACTTACAAGTGAACAAAAAAATATTTATGATACAATTATGACTGCTGTTAATGATGCTAAACCAGGCATATTCTTTCTTAATGGGTTTGGTGGTTCTAGAAAGACATATATATGGAACACATTGACATATGCCATTAGGTCAAATGGGGACATTGTTCTTGCAGGTTGCAACTACTTAATTTTTTTTTGCATATTTTAAAATAATTTCAATATTTATATTTGTGTGACATGTATCTTACATTCATTAAAAAATATTTTCAGTTGCCTCAAGTGGTATTGCATCACAACTGATTCTTGGAGGTAGAACTGCACATTCAAGGTTTGCAATACCATTGAATATTGATGGGAATTCTACTTGTCATATTGTTCAAGGAAGTGATCTTGCTGAGTTGATGGTACACACCAAGTTGATTATTTGGGATGAAGCTCCCATGGCACATCGTCACTGTTTTGAAGCATTAGGTCATACACGTAGAGATATAATGAAATCTCATAATCCAGAATTATCACGACATCCTTTTGGTGGCAAAGTCGTAGTATTTGGAGGTGACTTTCATCAGATTCTTCGTGTTATTCCAAGGGCTTCACGTCAAGATATTGTCTTAGCATGTCTAAATGCTTCATATTTGTACCTTGCCCTTAACAAAAAACATGAGGCTTGCTGCAGGAAATAGAGTTGAGGAAAATGAAAGTATTGCTAGATTTGCTTAATGGATTTTCAAAATAGGCGACGGAATAATTAGGAATATAATAAATGATGAGGACCATGAAATTGATATAGATGATGATATACTTATTGGTAATGTTAATTATCCTATCCAATCTATTGTGGATAACACGTACTCTAATTTCTTGGATAATTTCCACAGGCATGATTACTTTCGTGACCGTGCTATTTTGTCACCTACACTAGATGATGTTGCTAAAGTGAATGACTTTATGCTAAGCTTATTGCCAGGTGAAGAACGAACTTATTTGAGTTCAAATACTATGTGTAACCAACAACCTACCTCTGAAATTGTAGAAGTATACACAACTGAGTTCTTGAACACTATTTTAGGTTCTGGTCTACCTTATCATGAACTTAAACTTAAAGTTGGTGCACCCATAATGCTTCTCCGTAATATTGATCGTTCAGTGGGATTGTGCAATGAAGGAGACTCATTTTAACTAGAATGTGTGACCATGTCATTGAAGCATCTATAATGTCGGGGAAATTCGCAGGTGAAAAGGTTCTTATTGCACGTATGTTGATAAGTCCTACTGATTATAAACTACCATTCAAAATTCAACGTCGCCAATTTCCTATTGTTCTCTCTTTTGCAATGTCAATTAATAAAAGTCAGGGCCAGACATTGTCCAATGTTGGTATTTATCTTCCACGTCATGTGTTCAGTCATGGTAAACTGTATGTTGCCGTATCGCGTGTTCATAAACGTTCTGGCTTGAAGATTTTGGTGTGCAATGATGATCGTTGTCCTGTCCAAACGACTACAAATGTTGTTTTCAAAGAAGTATTTTAGAATGTCAAATAGAGTTCATATTAGTAAAAGATCTACACTTCTTATTTCAATTTGATTTCATTGGCATAATTAAGTTATGATATTTTCGGAATTCATTGTTACTTTTCTTACATATGTTCATTTTGTATACTTTATTTGATTTAATCTAAACTATTGTTTACATTTACACTATAGTTCATCTTATAAAATATAATGTATTGACAAGAACATGAGATAGTGATAGTGTTAATTCTGCAACGCACACTCATTACATATATCTCCTAATGGACGTTATATGAATTTCCTTTTTTCAATTTTATGAAAAAAAAATTGTGTTGTTTGTAAATTTTTAGTGTTGCTTTTCATTCCCCAATGTATTTGATGATTCCAACATATGTTGGATGTTACAGTTTTCAATATAGTTATTCAATTTTTACTTATATTTATTACTGTTATTAGATTGATTTACACCCTCTGGAGTCAACACCTGTAGTCAAAACCCGTGCATTGCACAGGATCAAAGACTAGTATTATATACACAAAATACCTATTTTTATTGGGTTATTGGGTCTTTCGATATTTCTAATTAAAAAATACAATTAAAATGTATGATGGGAGTATGTGGGAGAGAGAAAGTAGATATAGTGGGTAATTATTATAAAAATGGAGAAACAAATAATTTTCCATGATTTAATTATTCATTATTTTAAAATATAATAATAATTATTTTATTTTTATTTTAAAAGTTAAAAAACAATCAAATATTTAAAATTTTGTATAACTTAGTTTTATTTGCTTTTGTCACGACCCCCTACCGGGCGCCCGTGACCGGCACGGGAGGTAGGATTTCTCCTATCCCGTAAGCCTCTAATTCCTGATTGACATTCTTATATATGCGTAACTACCCATTTCTAATACAAACAATATAGTATTTATATGGCCATCCCTATCCGATGACCTAAGTGACACACAATCCACGGCTCGCTCAACGCCGCTTCAGTCTATACATATACACATAATCAATCACACGTACATATAATATACATATTGATCACGCGCTTAAAGGCGGGTGATCTATCCTATTCACATGCAGAATCCCTATGTACAGTCAAGCATATATATTCAATCACACACCTGCATAAAATATACATATTGATCACACGCCTCAATGCGTGTGACCTATCCTATTCACATGCGGAAGCCGTATTTTCAATTTTCACACAATTAAGTATTCAGTCACACATATATATAAGTTTACATATTGACCACACGCTCAGTGCGAGTGGTCTATCCTATTCACATGCGGAAGTCACATGCATATATATATATACACATGATATTCATCATATCATAACCTATGATCCCAACAACCAGACCAATCTTTAATCTGTATGAAGCCGACAGTTCTAGAGTGTGACATATACATATATGCATATAGCAACTGTACAAAACAATGCTATACCAAAAAAAATCTTATACATATACATCCTGTCAAAATACATATAGCAGTACTACCCACGCGAACAATGCGTGCGGTCTTTAAGTCTGTCCGCCTCCCTGAGATGAAGTGGAAGCGCTCCCGATGCCCACACCACCTGTGTCTGTAACATGTAATATTGGGGTGAGTCAAACAGACTCAGTGAGAGGCCTTCCCATCCCTGGCGTAGTAGCGGGTACCACTACAACTGGGGAAGAGGAGCCAATCACAAACACATACGCATATAACGGTTTAAAATTTCCATATATTAAGTGGTCAGGCAATTAGCTTATATCATATTCACAATAAAGAATTTAAAGCATAGATTTACATACATTTAAATTCACACATACATCATATCGTGATTTGACATATAATTCCATGTGGTCACCCGTATTCAATTAACCGTAATCATAAACTGGCCCGAAGGCAATATCTCCATTAGGAGGGAATCTGGCCCGAAGGCAATATCTCACGTGAGCAATATGGGAACCTAGTTTATCATTCTAGGAACCCCTGGTCCCAAGATTTTACTTGGAACAATAGTCTGACCCCAAGACTTCACTTGGAGCAATAGCCGGCGACTCATCTGACCTCAGTTTACCCAAGGCAATAGCCACAATGTGGTGTACTCATATACTCTGTATTTCGGTGGGTTGACTCAAGACAAGAGACACAATCTACCCGGACCACCCGTGATAGACTCGGTTCCCGCGTTGTACCATAAACGACCCCTATGGACCACTACTTGTTCATTTTACTTCTTCTTAGGCAAATCTAGATTTTCAAGTGGTTTCTAATTCGGACTCTTGGTTCAGAACAAAGTCACCTAGGTTTATTCTCTTTAAGGACTTACATACAAAACCACACCCTTCAGATAATATTTACTCGATCCTACCCCCGATATCGCATAGGTCCCGTGGACCTTCTTTTCCATATAAGGCTCCTTGAGCCACCATTGCTTTTGCAATTCACATACACACATATAGCACGTTTTCATATATACTGTAATTTAGGAACAACAATAGCATGTTATCTAATATATAATTCCTACAGATAGGCAAGAAGGCAAACCATATATCCATATCCGCAGTCAACCCTATAGGGCAAGGATAGGAAAGCCCCTCACCTGGTTGGCCCCTCTGATCGGCTCTCGGTGCGCCCGAAAGTCCACTCACAGTATGGTGCCCTATACGCATATACTTGAGAGATTCAGAAACTTGAAATTTCAACCACTATCGTGTACATGTAACGCTAATGCTCATGTTCTTTCTAATTAATTCCATAGACTAGTTGTTGGCTTGGAATGCCCTCAACTAGTTTTCGGAACACCTAGCATGCTTCTAATTCGTGTCCAACCCTCTCTTAATCACGCTATTCGGAAACGTTGAATTTGGGAATTCAAGGTTACCCAATTTCACCTCTATGTGTCCATGTGAAGTTCCTATTACCCAAGTCTTGAATTTATGGCTCAAGAGTCATAAATCCTACTTGTCCAAAATTTCCATTTATCAAAATAACCTTGAACACTCCACCTACACATGAATACACATACCCGAATACGCGTCAATTTAGAAAATTGTCTCTTTTTCCCCGAACGGGGTTCCGGGTGAGACGGGAATTACTCGGGTCTTCATCCCTCGTACATTCCAATAATCTTTTAACATTTTTTATAATTATTATTCAACCTTTCAATGCACCCCAAGTCATTCCACAACACCCTTAAACCTTAACAACCACATTTTCCTACAATTTTTCCAACCCGGATAAATTTCATCAATTTGGTTCCGGTTCCTAAGCTTCCAACTCACTTCCTAACATACATATACTTCAATTTAGGACCCAAAATACTCAGATTGAATCAATTGGGGTCTTTCCAAAATTCCTAAAATTGGGGTTTGAGAGTTTTTCTGGCGAGAAGCTCTCTTCCTCTTGTTTCTCTCTCTAACCAGAGCTCTCTCTCTCTCTAGCCACAAGGACGGTGACGGACGGCAAACTCCGGCCAACCTCCACCCGTGGCGTCCGTCCGTGAGCTCCCTCCGGCCAAACGGTGTTCAGCCCCTCTCCCTCTCTCGTGCGTCCGTGCGTGAAGAAGGTGCCAGCCTCACGTTTTGCCTCTGTTTCAATTTCCTTTCGTTTTGTTTTTTTTCTTTTTTGTCTCCCTTTTCCTTATTCACACACACACACACACACACACACACACACACACATATATATATATATATATATATCACTAAAGTGAACACGTTGGTCTATTTTTTTTCTTTTTTCATTTCTTTAATCTTTTCATTTTTATAATATATATATATATATATATATATATATATATTAATTTAATGCACATACATTTCATAAAGGAGAAACCAATCTGACATAATAATAATTTTTAAAAAAAAATAATATATAAAAATATAATTAGGATCTACTTTATTTATATATAAAAAAATAGATAGTAGGATAGTGCGTATTTTCATCTCATTTTTTTCCACTTTTAACTTAATTAATTTAATTTAACTAATGAGCTTGTCAGAATATTCTCGGGTATTACAGCTTTGTAACAAATTAGTTGGTTTAACTATTTTTTTTAGTTTCTATAGTAGGCACATGATTGCAGCCAACTATTTTCAGATAAATAACCCGGTTTGACCCTTATTATTTTGAATTAAGACAACTAGCTTAACTCGTCTCCTAAGTCATTTTAATTCAAAATAGTTGTCTTAGTTCAAAATAATGAGGGTCAAACTAGGTTAGTTAATTCAATATTTTAAAATTTAATAATTATTATTTGAAAAATTAAATAGTGTTCCAAAATAGTTTGTAACTACGAAATATTCCACCTTGGGACAGGTGGCATTAAGCTTCTAGAAACCTGGTCTCCGAGAATGCTAGCGACACGTGACATCGCTCATCTACCACTTACGTGGCCCTCACCTACGCCACTTCATGAAGCACCCACTTAACCAGACGTGGGAGCTCCCAAAGCATCGTGGGACGACCCACGATGCACGAGATCGTGGGTCGAGCATGACCTCCCCACATTCAGTATAAATAGACCCTTACCCGGGGGACTAAGGGGGACACAGCACGAAGGATTACGACACCTAATCTAAGATCCCTCACACTCTCTCGGTAACCTGAGCACTCTCAGACACCTCACATAAACCCTCCACACATCCTGAGTTTCGCCGTAGGTTCCATCAATGCTAAGTGAAGCGGCCAAGGTGAGGGCTCTTTCATCTCTGCTCCTAGGGTTGTATGCTTATGTGGATTACATGAGTATGCATATTCTCTGCTTGTCTGGTATGTGTTAGCTAGAGATATAGAATGCTAAAAGAATGAAAGAACTAGAAAATAGGTTGTGGAAGATAGCTTGGATAGGAAGACATATGAGTAGAGTAGAATTGTTTGCTATGATTGGTGTGTTACAAATCCAACTCATACACTCCGGAGGCATGATGAGTATTTTATTAAATCTTTTCCACGACAGTGGCAAGAGTCCTTGTACAGAAGGGCTAAACTTTATTTTGAAAACTCGTCACGACGGTGACTTAAATTAAAATCATGCAAAGGGAATTATTGGTGGATTTCGGATTTGGTTATGCTAGTGATGTGAGACATCGACTAGAACAACGTCAGATGGCACTTGAGACCTTAGTTTTTATAATCACCATGACGATGGTCATTGCCCTATCCTGGCAATAGGGTCAGAAAGGTTTTATATTGCTATGACGATAAATTGAGGCTCAGAGAGTGCATCTGGACGGGGATATGAGTTATATCCTGTTGAGCATACTTGTACATATTAATAAGGAGAAGAATTGTTGACCCTTCGGGAAAGATACAAAGAATCCTATAAATATGTGAAACTAAGGTAAGGAGACACGAGAGGAACCTACGGGTGAATCGTGAGCCTAACCTAGTAAAAGAGAAACCATCATGTGGAGTTGGTCCAGGGTGTGTTAGTGGTCATGCTTCGAGACGTCGTGTCGTGCCCGCCATGTGACCTGGTTGGGTAATGGACGAGTGGGCTCAAGTTATTGCCCCGCAGTAAGGGGTCAGGACGTGCCACGTGGTGGCTACGTATCAGTTGTTTGATAGATAGAAGTTGATTGTGTTTGGTTAATAGAATTGTCACGAGGTGACTAGTACCCAAGTGAATGGGTTAATTATTGTTTGATTAACAGAATTGTCACGAGGTGACCAGTACCCAAGTGAATGGGTTAAGTATATTTGCCACCTGGTGGCCAGCAACCCGAGTGCACAGGTTCAAAGTGTGAAAGCCACGTAGTGGCTAGTAGAAACCCCAGAGTTAGGGAGATTAAGTAGAGGTATGTTATAGTATTTGTGTGTATATACAAATTGTCTGTGTTTGCATATGATTTCTAATTGTGCAGCGTAGTAGTGACGTACAGGATTACGTCACCACAACGTGTTGGTTAATTCAAACATGTTGAACGTGAGAAGACCGGTAAGTAAAAGCCGGCATTATATGTTATATATTTACTTGTTGAGTGATGATGTGAATTAAACTGCTGCATGCTTATATCTGCTAAATGCATGTGAGTGTTCGGGTGAAATTTCTGTTATTTTGTGATCACTAAGAATGCATGCTAACCCACAGTAAGTAGTTGTTTATGCATGTGGTTGTGTATGACTCCCAGTCCCAGCGGGAAGGTACCCGCCTTGCGCCGGGGATGGGAGAGTCCTCACTTAGTCACGTGGTTAAGACTCACACCTCATTTTTACTACACAGAGACAGGTTAAGTACAGGTGGAAGAAGTCTCGCTGTAACGAGGGTTGAGCAACACTTTCCAAGACCCACAACTTGTTCATGTGGGTGAATAAAGTGTAATTGTAATTTAATTTACTTTATTATTGTATCATAAAGTAAAGGGTAGACGTACCCAATTAGACTGTATTACTAAATCTAGAACTGTCAGCTCCACACACCTTAAAGATCAGAATTTATTTTACTGCGATACAGGAAAAATTTGTTTTCAAAATGTATATAAATACATATATATGTTGCATGTGAATAGGATAGGCAGCATCTTCGGATGTGTAGCCAGTACACAGGTTATATATATTATGTGTGTTTTCCTATATCTATATCCTAAAGTGGCACTGGCCGTGGATTTGCTTGCCTAGGATAGGCCACCATTTCGATGTAGCCATGGTATTATAATGCATGTGAATGTATTTTCAATAATAGATATTCTGTCAATTAGGTGATAAGGCTTACAGGCATAGGGGTATTCCCTGTGTCTGTGCCGGTCACGGTCCTCTAAACGGGGGTCGTGACAAACTTGGTATCAGAGCCAGGTTGTTCTTTAAGGGTGTGAAGCTAACTTGTAGTCTCGGGTGTCAGTTGGGCTAGCCATTACGAATCCGGACGTAATGGTGGTTCCGACAGGCACTTGTGAGGTTGCTCAGGATGTTGAGTCATAAATTCTTTCGAGTCATCGCTTTAGGTATAGAATTTGTATGTCAAATTCTATCCAAAGCATATAACCTGTACAATACACAAGTGCCGATGAGCACTTAGGCGTAAGGTGGGGTGGCAGTGACCCCGGGAACCTTAGGACGCCATAATTGGGAAAGGAGACATCAATGGAGGATGCTACCTAGACACAGACACATTTGGTTCAATTGTAGGCAGGAATGCGCTACAATCTGTGATTGTTGCAGGTGTCAAATGGGACGATGCATCTGCTGTGTTAGCGGCGCGTTGTGTGCTATGGTATAGGCACAAGTTGTTTGATTATAGTATGGAATGCAAGTAGAATAGAAATATGCAATGAATGGTAGTTCAGGCTAGGAATGGTTTGTAAAGTGAAAGAAAAGACACGCTTGGCGTCTAGGAAAGAAAGTAAGCCCATCGGGCGATTGAAATGGAAAGTTTACAAACAAGAAATAGGGTCATAGGGCATGAGACCAACAGGAAGATGACCGAGTGAATGGGTCACGACTGCGCGATATGCTATGGCTGAAGGAAGTGAGTTGTCCTTCCTAGAAAGTAAACAGAAAAGAGGTGGTGTATGCCACAGTATAGAAGTAGAAGTCTACGGACTAGAAAATCAGGATACGGTATATGGAAGGGCAAAGTGGCCGAACCATATGCCGTAGAGATAGATGTTAAGAAGTAGAGGCATATGTAAATGTGTTGAGCATGACCATATGCCGAGCAAGAAACAGAGTAAATGGTAAGGCACACGGAAGGAGCCTAGTCCAACCCTGCACCCGATCCATGAATTGCTAGTTCCTTAAGCAAACAAGGGGGAAAAGAAGGGATTAAGCCCAACCAAACTCTCTTGGGTTGCTTAAGGAAGAGCATAAAGAATAGGATATTGATCACATGAGAAATTTTTGTAAAAATCTTTTTGGTCTTTCTGGATGAGAGATTCTGAAAGACCCTCAAACTTTTCTTGAAAATACTAAGGATAACCATTGGAAGGCAAATGTTCATGAAAACTCTTTCTCAATTTGTGTCATTCCAATTGGTTAAACCCTAACCATTTACGAAAACCTTAGGCGTCATTTTCTAAGAAATAAACTTGAATTAATTTTTAAAACCCCAGGCTGCCTAAGAAAACTAACTCATGTGACCAATACCCTACCAAATAATAGTCCTTTTACAGGTAAGCGATATAAGGAGGGTAGATGTAGTGAGAAATCACTCGCTTGGAGTAATTAAAGTTAAGTAGACATCGAAAAGCACTAGAGACTGCTAAAGTGCCAAGGGAGTATACAGGTAAACCTAAGGGTTACTAATTATGGGGCCATAGGGTGATTATGGACCCGAAAGCATTAGACCGGAGCAGGTCTAAAAGTGGAAATAGGCGTAGACCTTCAGGTACTGCCCAGAGATAAGAAAATGAGTGCTATTGCGGTAAATAGCTCTCGAACGAGATAACGTAAGAGATAAACCTCAAAGGGACTCGTGGAGGCCCGAGGGGAGAGAAAGTAGACAGTGATAAGTAGTCCCATAATGGGGGAAGAGCGGAAGCCTATAGGACCCCATAGGATAAGAGTCAAGTAGGAGGTGGAGAACCAACTACTACCGTAAGTGTATGTACATCACACAGATTGTAGTGGATATAGCTAACTAAGCTAGTTCCACAAGTTGGTGAACCGTATTCCGTTAGTCTGAAGCCCGTGTATGGGTGGAGACTGAGTGGACAAACCAAACGTCTAAATGGCCATGTGGGTACCATAAAGGGAAAATTTACCATAAGGACGGTTAATCGAGAAGGATAATTTAGTGAGTAACAAGTATTGAGAAATACTCGAAGAAAGAGTACGACGTAGGTATGAAATGGAAAAGAAGAGAGTGAATACGGGAATGGAGTTAGGTAAGCATCTAGGGATGCGAGCCAAAATGATAAAACATGTATGCTACCGTTGGGGGCGATTAGAACACAACAGGTAACACACTTGGAAGAGACGGTAAATGTTCGTGAACATATGCCACACCGTAAGAAAGGAAAAATCAAACCGTGGGAGCGGATCCCATTTGGTCAAGGGGAGTAGAACATGTCCGAAAAGGGTTATGCTGGAGTTAACGGATCAAATATTCCAAGTAGGAATACAGGATCTAAGTGAGTTGAGGAGTCCGAGTGGGCCATGTTAGGGTAAAAGCCAACGGAAACCCAACGAGTAGAGTTAGCATAGAATGTACAAGTCTAAGTGGACTAACCTGAGGATGGTATAGATCCACAGTCATAATCGTGTTAAGCAAGGTCTACGGAGGTGAAGACCGAACTGAGCCTGAGGCAGTGTAATGAGGGTGATGGCAAGGAGGAGACTGGTGAGTTTCCATTATAAATACAAATGACTACAAGTAGTAGTCAGAGAAGAGTTTAAGTCAGTCAGACAGAGGATGTCGTCATGGAGTAACCTGAAGTGGTTATGGAAACCACTAAGGGTAAGTGTAGAAGTCCGGAAAAGAAAGGGAGACACGAGTCATAAATGTAAGATCCTTTACCGTTTGGTGGAGAAATGTTAAGTGTAATACATAGTTGTGCTACTGGCATGGCATTTAGCTTCGTTAGGACACGAGTAGGGTAAACCGAGCTGGTAGTAAGTGTAACAACCTCAAAAGGGTTGGGTACACTGATGGCACAAAGTATAAACACCTATGTAGGGTGTATGTCGTGTAAGCGGTAAGTCTATATGTAGAGTAGAGGGTGTAGTAAGTTGTAAACAGACTTTTCTGGAGAAATCGTTTACAAAGAATATATCGGGGGAATACCGGCAGAAGGGTAGCTGCTTGGTAGTAGAGGATACTTAAGTACGGGGACTCCGATGTAGGGGAGTACTTCGTCAATTGGGGTTTATAGAAATAGAGCCTAGTGTGCTATGCAAATAGCTAGTGTCTTGGTGAGCCTGACTAGAGAAGGCAATAGTTCCAAGATGAATATAAGAAGTCAATACGAAGGTAGCTAGTCGGACAAACAGATTGAGTCAAGGTAAGCCTCACTAGAGAAGACAATAGTTAACTTCTCGGAGAACTAAAATGGAGCATGGCATGTGGTGCGTGCCAGACACTCCACTGTAAAATCAGTAGCACAAAGTGAATTGAAATTGGAAAGTTAGGTATCCTCGAGGAAGGATACGACGATAGATGGAGTTTATCCGTCAACACCTTGCGGAGGGGTGATTAACTACGAAACCAGGAATACAAACGATCACAGGAAGAAGATGTAGAGACCAGATAGAGCCCTTGAGTCCCTAGGAAAGAAAGATGAACCGTAGGGTAAAATGGTAAAACTTCCACATTGAGGGAAACCATAGATGAAACTGAGCCAACGGAGGGCAACAAGCCAACAACCCCACGAAGGAGATGAAATTCGGGGACCGAATTTCTTAAGGGGTGAAGTATGTAATACCCCGAAAAAATTTCGAGGATTAAAGAATGATTTATTTCGGGGCTAGGACTTAAAACATAAAAAAAAAAAAAAAATAGAAAAAATATGAAAGTTAAAAGAAATCAGAAAGGAATTTTTTTTTCGAAGATTGTAATACTCGAGGGGTATTTTTGGAATCAAGTCAAATATATAGTAAGACTTATAATGGTCATCATTTGGAGTGGAAATTTAAAAATAAATAAATAAATAAATAATATATAAACAAGTAAATAAATAGAAATATGTATGTATATATATATAGATAAATAATCTTAGCTAAGAAATGATGGGATAATATGAAATTGATAGAATTTTGATGTTGAGGTTGGACATTTTGACTAAATAAAATAAAAATAATATCTTGGAATGAAATAAGATATTTTTTGGGTTATTATTAAGATTTTAATTGCTTTAGATTTGAGAATTTAATAAATTAAAATAAATAAGAAATTCAAATAGAAAAATATAAATTGGGTTAAATATGAGTCATATGAATTATTTCAAGCTTATAGTTTAAATTTGAGGATTTTTTGAAAATAAAAATTATACTAGGTAAGAAATTTTCATCTGCAAGACACTCAATAACAGATATTTTTAATAGGCTTATGATTAGCCAAAAATTTCAAACTTTTCCTATTCTTACCTACAAATAAATAAAGTTAAGAAAATCCAATCAAAACTCTATTTCACCATACCCCAAAAGTTGTCAATTGCCCAAACTACCCTTAAATGCTCAAACCCACATTATAAACAAAGCTCCAGGCAGAAGCACGCAGCACTCATTCTTCTCTTCCTCATCTTATTCTCTTCTCTTTTTCATTTTTATGTGATAGGCAAGGGAGAAATCCCAAAATCTCCCACTTCCCACCACTTCCTTTGCTTCCAATCATCATTCCTATGTTTCTTCAAGCCTCCTCCACCATTGTTGAGGTCCAAGAAGCTTGGGCAATCTTCCAAAAACCCCAAATTCGGACTTGCAAGAGGTAAGTCCCAAAAATCATGTCTCCACTTCTTAATCATAGGTTTCTTGATGGGAATGAATTACCTATCAATAATATATCACCTTAAGATCATTTTTGAACATAGAGATCACCCAAATATTGAGTTCTATGGAGATTTCTACCCTAGGGTTTCTAACCTACGAATTTTGGCAAAATTTATGGAATTTATAAATTTTTTAAACTTGATGGCATGTATGGACTTCAAATGAGTTATTTAGGTATTCTAAATGATTTCTAAGAATGCCCAATAATTGGAATAATGATATGTGAAACCTTGGTGAAAGTTAGAACTTCCCATATTTGGCAAACTTTCCATTAATGGAGCTTGGAGAGTGAACAAGGTTGTAAAATTAATTAATTATGTATTAAATTCTGTTTAATCTAGAAAGAACACTAAATGATGACCATAGGCCAAGTAAATGAACTTGGGGGTTGGATAAATGTAAGAAGTCATAAGAAAAGAAACTAGGAAATTGTATGAAATTTGATATGGATTGAATCGGTTGTATGTGATAGGGTTCAAGTACTTCCTTGGAGACCAGAGTGCTCAAAGGGAATGCTAAGTGAAGCGGCCAAGGTGAGGTCTCTTTCATCTCTGCTCCTAGGGTTGTATGCTTATGTGGATTACATGAGTATGCATATTCTCTGCTTGTCTGGTATGTGTTAGCTAGAGATATAGAATGCTAAAACAACGAAAGAACTAGAAAATAGGTTGTGGAAGATAGCTTGGATAGGAAGACATATGAGTAGAGTATAATTTTTTGCTATGATTGGTGTGTAACAAATCCAACTCATACACTCCGGAGGCATGATGAGTATTTTATTAAATCTTTTCCACGACGGTGGCAAGAGTCCTTGTACGGAAGGGCTAAACTTTATTTTGAAAACTCGTCACGACGGTGACTTAAATTAAAATCATGCAAAGGGAGTTATTGGTGGGTTTCAGATTTGGTTATGCTAGTGATGTGAGACATCGACTAGAACAACGTCAGATGGCACTTGAGACCTTAGTTTTTATAATCACCATGACGATGGTCATTGCCCTATCCTGGAAATAGGGTCAGAAAGGTTTTATATTGCTATGACGATAGCTTGAGGCTCAGAGAGTGCATCTGGACGGGTATATGAGTTATATCCTGTTGAGGATACTTGTACATATTAATAAGGAGAAGAATTGTTGATCCTTCGGGAAAGATACAAAGAATCTTTTTAATATGTGAAACTAAGGTAAGGAGACACGAGAGGAACCTACGGGTGAACCGTGAGCCTAACCTAGTAAAAGAGAAACCATCATGTGGAGTTGGTCCAGGGTGTGTCAGTGGTCATGCTTCGAGACGTCGTGTCGTGCCCGCCATGTGACCTGGTTGGGTAATGGACGAGTGGGCTCAAGCTATTGCCCCGCAGTAAGGGGTCAGGACGTGCCACGTGGTGGCTACGTATAAGTTGTTTGATATATAGAAGTTGATTGTGTTTGATTAATAGAATTGTCACGAGGTCACTAGAACCCAAGTGAATGGGTTAATTATTGTTTGATTAACAGAATTGTCACGAGGTGACCAGTACCCGAGTGAATGGGTTAAGTATATTTGCCACGTGGTGGCCTGTAACCCTAGTGCACAGGTTCAAAGTGGAAAAACCACGTAGTGATTAGTAGAAACCCCAGAGTTGGGGAGATTAAGTAGATGTATGTTATAGTGTTTGTGCAGTGTAGTTGTGACGTACAGGATTACGTCACCACAACGTCTTGGTTAATTCAAACATGTTGAACGTGAGAAGACCGGTAAGTAAAAGCCGGCATTATATGTTATATGTTTACTTGTTGAGTGATGATGTGAATTAAACTGCTGCATGCTTATATCTGCTAAATGCATGTGAGTGTTTGGGTGAAATTTCTGTTATTGTGTGATCACCAAGAATGCATGCTAACCCACAGTAACTAGTTGTTTGTGCATGTGGTTGTGTATGACTCCCAATCCCAGCG
Organism: Senna tora; assembly: GCA_014851425.1. Classification (NCBI taxonomy): domain Eukaryota; kingdom Viridiplantae; phylum Streptophyta; class Magnoliopsida; order Fabales; family Fabaceae; genus Senna; species Senna tora. The sequence continues at coordinate 27,438,418 of CM026271.1, forward strand.
GTAAGGTACCCGCCTTGCGCCGGGGATGGGAGAGTCCTCACTGAGTATTACTGTTTCCTTGATGGATTCTCTAGTTATTTTCAGGTACCAATTGCTCCAGAGGATCAAGAAAAGACCACTTTTACTTGCCCCTTTGGTACATTTGCATATAGGAGAATGCCTTTCAGTTTGTGTAATGCTCCTGGTACATTTCAGCGTTGTATGATGTCTATTTTTTCTGATTTTCTTGAACAATGCATGGATGTATTTATGGAAGATTTTACAGTTTATGGAGAATCATTTGATGCATGTTTAGACAGCTTAGATAAAATTCTTGCTAGATGTTCTGAAAAAGGTCTTGTTCTAAATTATGAAAAGTGCCATTTTATGGTTGATCAAGGAATTGTTTTAGGACATTTAATTTCTGGAAAAGGGATTGAGGTGGATAAAGCAAAAATAGAAGTAATCTCCTCCCTCCCATACCCCACATGTGTTAAAGAGATTAGATCATTTTTGGGTCATGTAGTGTTCTATAGGAGGTTCATTAAGGATTTTAGCAAAATTGCATATCCATTGTCTCAATTACTTCAAAAAAATGCAGAGTTTAACTTTAGTGAAGCTTGTAAGGTAGCATTTGATGAACTTAAAGCTAGGCTTGTGACACCACCTGTTCTTACTGCGCCTAACTGGAATTTACACTTTGAAATTTCTTGTGATGCATCTAACTTTGCAGTGGGAGCCATGTTAGGGCAAAAGGAGAACAAAATGTCTAGGGTGATTGCTTATGCTTCCAAAACATTGGACTCGGCTCAAATCAATTACACCACTCCTGAGAAGGAACTTTTTGCCGTAGTCTTTGCCTTGGAAAAATTTCGTCCTTACTTGTTAAATTCTAGAGTTGTTGTGTATTCTGACCATGCAACAGTTAGGTACCTCTTTTCAAAGCCTCACTCCAAGCCGAGGCTACTTAGGTGGGCCCTTCTCCTACAGGAATTTGATATGGAGATAAAAGATAGAGCAGGAGCGGAGAACCACGTAGCAGATCATTTGGGCCGTTTGCCAAATGATACCCAGGGAGTTGACAATTCTAATTCCATTTTTGATGCATTCCCTGATTCTTCATTGTGTACCATTGCTCGTCGTGAGCCTTGGTACGGCCACATTGTTAATTTCATCTCTAGTACAGTAACTCCTCCATCCATGTCTACATTTCAGGTTCAGAAGCTGAAGCACGATGCCAAATTCTATGCTTGGGATGCGCCACATCTTTGGAGGTTGTGTGCTGACCAAGTCATACGAAGATGCATACCAGAAGAAGAGCAAGAAAGCATCCTCTCAGCCTGCCATACCTTGTCTTGTGGAGGGCACTTTAGTGGGAAATTATGGTGTGATCATGCTTGATGTTTGATTGGATCTTTGTGGTTGCCATGTGATGAGTATTTGGAGTGATCTTGGTTGATTAAGATGTTAGAAATTTGGACCAATAGGTATAGAATATTTAAGAATTAGTTGTGTTAATGTTTTTAATTATATTTAAGGTACTGCAGCGAGCAGGCCCTTTAAAAAGGGCCTTGCGAGCAGTACGGGGTCTGACCCCATTTTTTTTAATATTTTTTTATTTTTAATTATTTTATTTATTTATTTAAGTTGCATTTTTTTAATATATATATTTATATATTGTTTTACTTTTATTTATTTTTAATATATTTATATTTATAAATATATATATATATATATATATATTTTGCATTTCTTCTTTCTTCTTCCCGGTAACCCTCCCCCTTCATTCTTCTTTCCTCCTTTCTTCCCCAACCTTCCAAACCACCATAGCCTCCAAACCCTTCCTCCATTTCAAACCTCCATAACCAAATCGCCCCACCACATCCCATCCTCCATAGCCACACCACCGCCCTTTCCAAACCCCACCCCTCCAAAACCGTACCCACCCCAACCCCACCCCTCCAAACCGTGAGCCCCCTTCTCCAACCCCCATTTTCTTTCTTCTCCAATTTAGGTAATCTTTTATGTATTTTTCTGTTTATTTTATTTCTTAATTATTATATTTACTTATTATATATTTTTATTCTATTTTAATTTTAGTTTCTTGTTTTCTGAAATTTCTATTTAGTTAGTTAAATTTTGTTAGATTTAGGCATTAGGTCCTGTGACTAGCATTAGGTATTTTTGATAAATAGTCTTATTTAGATTTGACTTTAAGTTAGTTTTTTCTTTATTTACCTATGTTTAATCCAATTTAATTTTCTTATTTATCTGAATATCTTAGTTAATTAGTTAGTTTCTTGTTGTGTTGGTGTGTTAGCTAGATAATTAGGTTATGGAAACTCTTAGACATAGTTAGCGCTATTTCACTTTTGCTTACTTTTAAAAGTGTCTAAGTTTGTTTAAATTAATTAAGTCCTAGAGCATTGTTAGTTTAGATTAGGTTAGTTTAGTTTCACTTTCCATCTCTTTTCATTTTTCTTTTTCTCTAGGTTTGGTAGAATAGGTTGTGTATAACCTAGGACTGGATAGAGCATTTTTTTTCCTTTCTTTTCCTGACTGTTATGTTTAGCTGATATCCTAGGACTGTTTGTTTGTATTTTGAATTTTCCTTTGCAGCTACCATGCCACCAAAGAAGTTGACCCGTAAACAAGCTAGTGACCAAATTTTTATTTACAATCTGCATCCCGAGCGTGCTTTTCCAACAAACAATAGAGTCGAATTCTATTGTCAGCTTGAGCAAGGTGGCCTTGAAAGTTTGATTCGGCATAGATTTGGGAAATGAAACCTTTGTGCGCCACTTTTATACCCATGCCATGCATTCGAAAGACATGGACATCAAATTCAGGAACGTTCAAGTTAAAACTTTCAATGCTTCTGAGATTAGGTCATATTACAATCTTCCTCGTGTCAACGAGTGCCGCTATGAAGAGCTGAAAGATGACGACAAGAATTTTCCTTGGAATGAAATTGAAGAGGAATTGGGTGCATGTTGGGACCCCCAAGAGGGAAGTAAGCGCTACATTTTGCGTAGTGACATGAATGCCACAGCACGAATCTGGTTAATCTTGGTAGCCAGTAATATCAAACCTTCTAAATATTTGACCAAGATTTCTCGAAAGACAGCGCTTCTTCTTTACCTCCTCATGACCAATCAGCCTGTTAAATTGGAAGCCATCATTTACAAGAGCTTCTGTAAAGTTGCATACAATGGACGGGCGGGATGTACTTTAATATTTCCACACATGATAAGTGATTTTTACTTCAATGCTGGTGTCCCAGAAGATGATACTGATGCTAAGTTCAAACCCAAGCACCAATTAGGTTATAAGAGGGTACTTAGCATATTGGCAAATCAGGAGCGAATTTTGCGAGATCATGACCACTTCAAGAACAGCTGCACCACATTAATGAGAGATTTGATTCCTATCCGCATCCTATGGACATAGACATTCCACAGGGAACAGTTCTCTTGGATCCAGCCGCCAGTGGGGCCACAATGCCTCTCAACCTAGACGAGTTCGGGGACGAGAGTTGATTTACTTTTGGTGGCATGGTTACTTTGGTTTCTTCGCTGTTGCATGAGTTTTGTTTTATTATGAATGTGTAGCTGCAAAATTTTAGTTTTAGTTTTTATCTGCATTGTTTGTTTTCCCTTTTGCTGATGTGTTGTTATATTTTTCTTGTCTCTGGTAGTCAGTAGGTTTTGGTCCAAATACACTAACATTGAGTAACTCGGGCTACTGATGGCCTGCTTAGTACTAAATACTCTTGATGACTCCTTTGTACCACTTTTCACATGGAAATTCTGAGTTCTGTTGGGCTGTTTATATTAATGCATTCTTCTTCCCTTGTGTTGCTATTTTTCTGTTTGTGCTGTTTTATTTGTCCTCCCTATCTGTCTTACCCCTTTTGTTCTCCTTTCCGCATTGAGGACAATGCTTAATCGAAGTGTGGGGAGGGATGTTTGCCATGCTTAACATGCTTTTATATAACAGGAAATAGCTGAAATACATATTAGACTAAATTTTTTCGATTTTTGTTGGAAGAATTCTTGCTAAAGGATCCCTTTTGAGGAATGCATGTAGTTCTTAAATTAAATATGATTGATGCATGCAAATAGGGTATTATGCTTGATCTACTTGTATAATGTTCATGAGTTGATTCCTATGTATTTGAGGAACCCATGTTGTAACAACTCATGAAATATAATTGCAAATACCCAACTATACCCATGTTTAATTCTTGCCTCTGATTTAGCTTTTTGATAAAGTTATTTCAAGGTTTGCTTTAGAGTTCATTGGGTTTCTTGCTTAAGTCTAAATGGTCTGCAACTTCTCAATTAGCTCACTTTCTTTATTTTACAACTTAAGCAAGTTAACCAAGTTTAGTATCCAATTGGCTTTGCAAGTGACCAATTTGAGAGTCAAGACTTGTGGGAAGCTATTTGAGCCAAACACTAATCTCTTTTTATTGATTATCATTGAGTGTATTTTGTTTGCTCATGCCGGTTCTAGAACTTGTTTTTAATCTTAATTGAAGTTTTACATGCATTAGTTTGATAGAAATGATTGAGGCATTCATTTCATTCACCCTTTTTCCCATACACAAACCCCATTTACATTTCCCTTTGTCACTCATTTGAGCCTTGTATTAGCAATTTTCAAGATAATTCATCATTTGGTTCTTGATTGAGTATTGCATTTTGACCCGTTTCATATATTGTCTAACCACTCATTCTCATGGGTTAGATTTGCCTAGTGATTCAAGTAAGCCAAAAAGGCTTGAAAAAAAAAGAGAGAATAGAAAAGAAGAAAAAAAATGGAATCAAATAAAAAAAAGGGAAATAAAAGTGCACAAAGTAAATAAATAAATAAAAATAAGGATCTAAGGCAATCTCCTTTGGTGGATAGAGAATGATTGTTGGGTTAGCATATTTTTTTCTCTTTGGTCAATCTTCCGTACTTATTCAAGAATCTATTCTTTATGCTTGACAATTGCTAATTTCTTTTCCAAACACTTTTTCCATTTTAGCCATTCCTCCATCATTTCAATCTTTTAAAGACCTCTTGATCTATTTCATTAATGCATTTGTAGTGGAGATATAGATTAATCACAAGCTTATGGCAACCGGCTAGTAAAACAGATTTGAGTGAAAATAGCCCAACAATGGTGAGTGAGAGATTTATTTGTTCTTTGGTCGGTTGTATTTGCTGGTTGGCTGCTCCGCTTGTTTCCCTTTGCTTCGGTTGTTAAATTTAAGAATGGAGATACTTGCTTAGTTGTTTTCATATTTTGTCTTGGTGGAATTACGTTGTTCTCGATACTTTGTTTGATTAGACTTTTAACTAATTGCTTTGCTCAGGAGTGCAAAGATTTAAGTGTGGGGAGGTTGATAACACTCATTCTAATCATAATATTTCGTATCATTTGGCAAGGTTTTATTGTGTTTATTGTGTCTAAATGCATGCTTTGATGGTATATTGATTCATATGAGTGTTGGATTTAATTCTTGCTAATTCCATGAGTTTATTGTATAAATTGTGTTAATTTCATAACTTTAGCATTTGTGCAAATTTAAATTCATGATTCGAATTTTCACAAGTGTTTTTGGATGTTTTGTAGGTTATCTAGAGGAGGATTAGCAAGAAGATCAACATTTGGGAGCCATAATGCAAGTGAGGGAGAAGTACCGGGCAAAAATCAGGAAAAAATGACAGGTTTTCAATTCTGCTCACCGTGGTGAGCAATTTGCTCACTGCAGCGAGCAGAATGGTTGAAATTATCTTGTCTGCTCGCTGCAGCGAGCCACATCAGATAAGCCCGCCTTTTTGCATCAGAAATTCACTTTTGGGCCGAATTTGTGAGCCCCACTCACCCCAATCTGACCTAATTTGCCCCAATACATTAGTGTTAAGTGAGGAGGCTAAGGGAGATCATAAACACTTCATCTTTTCTCCAAGTTCTCACCTTCCTCTCATCTCCAAGCCTCCATTTTCATTCTCTCTTCATCTTCTTCACTGCACCTCCATTCCCACTCATTTCTTCTGCAACTTTCATCATCATCCATGGCTGGGCACGGTTTGCAGAAGCTTGCTGGAGCATTTTTCATCTCCATGAGTGGCTAAACTTCTAGTGCTTTGGAGGAGGATGATTAGGGCTTGAGCTTTGGCACTTACTAGGGAGTTTTTCTTGTTTTTCTTCTACTTCTCTTTATAGATTCATTATTATCTTGTTGATTTTGATGGATTTGTATTGATTGTGGTTCCATGGTTGTGGAACTTAACTTGGTTGTAGTTGGATATTAGGGATTGATATAGATTTATGATTGTATTTTCATTCTCCGATTGTGGGTTTTGATTACATTGGATTTGGTTAAATCTTATTGTTGTTTTGATTCATTGTGGAAGTTACTCTAATGACAATGGTATTTGTTGAGTTGAATTCTAATCTATATTAAATTCCCCATTTGCTTCATTGATGGTATTTGATTGGGCTTGTTAATTGTCCGGTTGGCTAATTGCATTCTCTAATTAAATTTCCTAACTTTAGTGGTCACTAAACTACATTAGAAAAATGGTTCCTCATTGATTAACTCCATAATTTTTAGAGAGCAAGGATAGCCCAAAGCATTGTCCAACAATGCATATTCATCACATTTCATTCACCTCAATTTACTTTAGCTTTTAAAATATTGAAAATCCCAAAAAGTGTTAGTTCTAGTTTCATTTAGTTGCATTTAATTCCATTTAGTTCCTTTGCACACTAAGTGTTTGTTAAATTGCCTCAAAGACATCCCATTTTGTGTTAATTGTGCATATTTGTCCTTAGAATCCATAGGCTCCGCGAGAGAGATTCGACCTAGGTTGTGCCACTAGCTGCACATTCTAGAATTAATTTGATTGGTGCCGGCCTCGCGACAAGGCCGCGTTCATCAGCATCCCACCAACAGGGCTTCCAGCAGCCCTCAGAGACCCGAGCTGTCTCCCGCTAAGTCAACCTCCTAAGAGCGGCTCGCTCGCCCGGAGTACCTTAGACACGTCTTAGCCGCACACGACCCAATACATGTAATTACCTTGCCTAACGGCTCCTATAGACCTCACCATGACGAACAACGTGGACTTTGATCACTTCCGAAGGGTACGTAGGCACCTAGGTGCATCATCTAAGGATAAGTCCCCCAAGATTAAGACCCCTTGCGGTCCTTAATTCCAAATCACAATTGTCTTAACCAAAAATGACAGTTACACTATATATGTGATCTTTTAACTTTAAACTATATATATAAGTTAGACGTCAGACATAAAGAGCCCGTTCTCTCAGTTGAACCACTTTGGACTGGTGTGATTCGCTTTGGATCAGATGGTTATTGGAAAGCCGGTAGCCTGCTTTTGAAAATCGGACGGGCCTCTTCTTTTTGCAAAATTATTCCACCATTTGTTGAAGTGAGGAGTTGAACACGTGCAACAGTTTTCCAAATTACATATGCAAATGCGCTGACCACTGAGCCATCAAAGTCTTGTTATTAATGTAATCCAACTTTTTATATATAATACAATAGAAAAATACCATTGAGCCATCAAAGTCTTCTTATTTAACTATTGCAACTTTTTATATGTAATACAAATATAAACCTATTAAATAATTAATACATACATAAGTTAACAAAATATATAATTTATATAATAAAGAGAAGTTTATAAAGTTAGAAAATTATAAGATAAATTTTCTTTTGTACAAGATTATTTCATGGTTATGAAATTAATAATATGTATATAATAATAATATAATTTATATATGTAAACTTCTATAATATGTTATATATACATTATTTTTAATTATTTATTATATCATTCGGTCCAATCGACGGTTCAATCGGTTCAACCGTGACTCGGAAGTTTGTCCGAGTCATAGTCCAGTCCGATTTTTAAAACATTGGTTAGAACATATTTATATCATATTTAGGATGCTTACTTCGGAAATTGGTGTAAATCCTTACAAAATATTTTGGTTTTGTTTTGTTTAAGTTAAATGCTAATTGCAATAAGAATTTTCTTGCTATATAATCTTTAATTATTGAACACGCACAATAGATTGCGCCCAATAGTTAATACATAATTTTTTTGCCCAAATTTAATACGTAATTGATTATAAATTTTCAGTTTACTTTCCCTATTTTATAAAAACTAATTATCACTCTTAATAAATGCTAATATAAATAAAAGGATAAAGTTTCAAAGGTCTAAAACTAGCCATAGGCACACAGTTTTCATCAAACCCCTTGTTTTTCTATCCCAAAACCACTTTGACCCATCTATAAAAGGGCATTAACCTTATGTATGTTGACACACAAACTTGTAGTTCCAAGTGCCAAACCTCGTGTATTTTCCTTAGATTTTATGAAGAAATTGGTCGTGGATGATGAAGATGATGGTGATGGTGATTCATTACAAGGGTTAGTTAAATATTATGAATTCATCTATCAAATCAATGAAGTACCAATGGTATTCATCAACATATTTTCTTATTTGTTATGTGATATATGATTTATATATTTTTCAAATCAATCATCCATTCATCTATACTCTGAAGACTTTCTATGACTTTTTTTCCCACCAGATTGTTGCTATTGGTATCGATGCCATACAACAAACATTTTTCTTTCATAAAGCTAATTTACTTTGTGTTTCGAAATTTTCATGGTTTCACTTATCGGATTTAAAAAAATGGTTAATCCTATGTATTTGATTGCAATTGCACTGCAATGTGCAAAAGACTAAAATATATATTTGAACGATTGAGTTTCATTGATGAAATAAAATACATAATATACTAATAATGTTGATATGGTTTAATTTGAAAATACAGTTTGAATATAATACACGAAGAATGTGAAGAAACTGAAAGAGGAGGAAGAGAGTTGCTGCATTGGAGTTCACATAAAGTGTTGGAGACACTATGGACTCATCATTGGAATTTGAAGGCTTTGATTATAATATAATGGAAGAGACCACTTGCACGAGTTCTTTACTCCCCATCTTTAGACGATATACATTTGCCATGGTTTTATATTATCAAGTGTCAATGTATGTGCTACCGAAAAAGGATCTAGTATTGTGATAAGTTCATATTTTATATAATATTTTCTATCTTATTTTAGGGGTCTTATTATATTTTATTGGGCTTAATTGCATTAATTGTGATAAATTTAGTTGAAGAGTAATTACATGAAAATAACCTTAAAAATGATTAAATTGTTTTGTTTTTTTGATTGCTCCTTAATTAAAATATTTTCAGATGATGTTTTTATATTGGGCTTATTTTTGTTTTCTATGTTATAAAAAAAAAGATTGAAGAAAAGTAGAAGAAGAAGAAAGGAATTCAATAAAAAAAATCGAAGCCCAAAACTTCAGCCCACATTTTCTTTCCCATTTTTTGCCAAAGCCTTGCACGCCTAAGGATGGAGTTGCCGCACATCATTAAAGACTGGAAGAAGTTTTATGGGCCTATAGGACTGCATTCAAAACCCCCAAAGGAATGTCACCTTATCTTATTATTTATGGCAAATCTTGCCACATTCCTATGGAGCTTGAACACAAAGCCTATTGGGCAGTTAAAGCTTAAAATATGGACATGGAATCCTCGGGCTTAGAAAGGAAGTTGCAACTGCAAGAGTTGGAAGAGATGAGACTAGATGCATATGAGAATTCTCGTCTTTGCAAAGAAAAGATAAGAATGTTACACATGATCAGGGCATTTTGAGAAAAAGTTTTCATGTTGGTGACAAAGTGCCACTATTTAGAATCCGATTCAAATTCAAGAATGGTAAGCTCAAGTCTAAGTGGGACGGCCCTTACAAAGTCACCAAAGTTCACAAGTTTGGCATGATAGTACTCATTGATGAAGCAACTGGACAAAATCTCAAAGTCAATGGGCATCTCTTAAAGATATACCATGAGAATTTCAAACCTCCTTAAATCTCAAGTTGTCTCTTTCCTTCCCTTATCTATTTACATATTTTTAGCTTTAATGCATAAGATAAGTGTGGGGGAAGACCATTCTAGTAGTTTAGATAGTTTAGTTAGTTTAATTCTCCCCGTTGTTGTTTTGCTCTTTACTCACCACTTTTGTTTTGTTGAATTTTGTTGCATTGGGGACAATGCAATTGTTTAAGTGTAGGGGAAGGGATTTGTTGTGAATATTTTGCTGCATGTGCCTTTTGGTGATTCAAGTAGTCAAATTTGGAAAATTTAAAAAAATTTCAAACGAAGTGAACTCACATTTGAATTTTTGCATCTCTTTGCTTTGAAAGTGCATTTTTCTAGTTTACATTAAAGTTTTTGAGAGCTATACATGTTATAAGTTGATTGCGATGGTCAGATTGATTGTTATTCTTGGAGTTAGTATTTGGAATGGATGAAATAATGTATTGTGATTGGTCTAGTGGTCAGAGTATGGGGAAGAAACTTGTGCAGGATCATTCTCTAGGGGTAGTGGTGGACACTTCCGCCGTGGTACCTGTCGAAGGCGGGAGAGAAGGACGTTTTCCTGTACCGCCATCTTTTAACAAAATCTGCTAGCAGGACGATCTCCAAAGGGAAAAAAGGAGGAAGGATGGAACAGGTGACGTTGGTGGCCCCCTGATAATACCAATATTCACCCTTGTATCTTTTGGCATTTGACAAGCTTTTGTTGAGTTTAAAGAGTCATTATGCATGATTTAATGTTATTCAAGGGCACTTAAGGACTTAAATCACAATCTTGCTAATTCCATGTTTTTATTGAATAAATTGTGATAATTCTCTAGTTTTATTAAGTTGAGAGCCTCACAATTGTTTTGGTTGATTTGTAGGTTAACTAGCTTGAGGAATAGCAAGGATTCAAGTGCTAGAGGTCACGAAAGAAGCTGGAAAGTGAGCCGTTGCAAGAATTGGAGCTTAGAGGCAAATTTGGGGCCATGACATTGTTCTACCCGCTGCCAACGGGTAGCCTTGCAAGCTGCCAGCGGGTGGACTTCAGTTTCAGAGGCAAAACACGTGTTTTAAGTAATCCACCCGCTGCCAGCAGGTACACCAGTTCTGCACGATTTTCTCGCGATTTTAAGAGCTGAAACGGATTGTGGGCCCACTTTCTCAGCAATTTACCACAAGGGGAGCATCCTAAGTCGTATTAGAGGGAATATTCTGATGTTTTAGAGGCCCTTAACCTAATTTGGAGAGGAACCCACGAATTTGGAACACAGTCATCATACAAGTTTCTCATCCTCTAAAGTCTCTCCACATTTTCCAGCCACACTCACCATTTTCTCTTCATCTTCTTCACTCTCTACACCCATCCACACCAATATCCAGCAACTTCCATCACCATCCACGGCTAAGCAAGGGTTGGAGGAGCTTGGTGAAGCATTTCTCCCATCCATGAGTGGCTAAATCTCTTGTGCTTTGGAGGAGGATGATTAGGGCTTGAGCTATGGCATCCAATAGGGAGTTTTTTTGTTTTCCTTCTACTTCTCTTTATAGAATCATTTTTATCTTGTTGATATTGATGAGTTTGTATTGATTGTGGTTCCATGGTTGTGGAACTTAACTAGGTTGTAGTTGGATATTAGGAATTTATATAGAGTTGTGATTTGTATTTTGATTCTCCCATTGTGGGTTTTGATTACATTGGATTTGGTTGAATCTTATTGTAATTTTTGATTCATTGTGGAAGCCACTCTAATGACAATGGTAATTGTTGAGTTGAATTCTAGTCTACGTTAAATTCCCCATTTGCTTCATTGATGGTATTTGATTAGGCTTGTTAATTGTCCGGTTGGTTAATTGCATTCTCTAATTAATTTACCTAGGTTTAGTGGTCACTAAAATACTTTAGGAAATGGCCTTTCATTGATTAACTCCACACGTTTTTTATAGCAAGGATAGCCCAAAGCATTCTCCAACAAAGCATATTCATCTCATTTCATTCACCTCAATTTACTTTAGCTTTTAAAATATTGAAAATCCCAAAAAGTGTTAGTTCAATTTCATTTAGTTGCATTTAATTCCATTTAGTTTCATTGCACACCAAGTGTTTGTTAAAATGCCTCAAAGACATCCCTTTTTGTGTTAATTGTGCATATTTGTCCATAGAGTCCACAGGCTCCGCGAGAGAGAATCGACCTAGGTTGTGCCACTAGCTGCACTTTCTAGTATTAATTTGATTGGTGCCGGCCTCGTGACAAGGCCGCGTTCATCACCCCCGAGAGAGGGAGAGAAAAGGGGTTTCTGCGGTGGAGGTACCTAAAGGTAGAGAAGGAGGGCTCAAGAAACAACCTTCTGGTGTGGGCCCCCAGTTGTCGTCACATTTGACCCATCAGGGTTATGACCATGCAGATTTGCGGGCGGAGGCTTTGGTGGAGGGTACTGTTCTGACCTCTGTTCCTGTTCCTGCTTTTGCTTCTGTTCGTCAATCTCCTATGAAGGTGATTCTTTCGACTCGTCCTCCCGTCTTGAGTTCCGCTGGTGGGGCTGATCAGCCTGCTGCCAAGAAGGCCAGGGTGGTGGTTGAGGAGCCTGCTGGAGATTCTTTTGTGGTTCGGGTTCCGGTAGGTGAGCCCATGGCTGAGGCTCCATCCAGAGTTGCAGAGTCTGATGACGTGGCCGTGGAGGCTGGAGCCCTCTCTGACAGAGGGAATGTAGTGGTGAGTCAAGTGGCTACCACAAAGGATGTTGTCCCGAGGTCGAGTGTCGGCCCTTCTAAACCCGTCGGGCCACCGAAGGGAGGACTTGCTTTCGAGCTGGTGGCCTTGGGCAGGCGCTTTCCTGTGGAGATAAGAGAGAGGGATGCTAGGAGGCTGGACACTTCCCCCATGAATCTGACTGTTCAAGGCTTCGACAGGGTTGCTGAGGCACTGGCTGACTTCCATCATGCTGGCCTTGTGTGGGAGAAGTGTGTGGTAAGCTTCTCAACTCTAATGCTCTTACGATTCTTGGTTTTCCTCTGTGTCTTGGCTCATTGTGTCTTGACTTTTACTTTTCTATAAGAGGAAGCCCGTGTTGATAGGGACCGGGCTTCCGATATTGCGACCACCAAAGGCCAGGCTTTGGAGGTCTACAAGAAGAGGTTGGCGGACGCGCGTGGGTAGCTATCCGCGAAGGAGTTGGAGTGTGAGAAATAGGGACGCGAGGTTACGTCCTTGACTCACGAGGTGGCCAGTTTATCAATTGTTATATTACGATCAGACACTATTAATATAACATTAAAATCAAAGATAAACCTACAGATCATGCTTTTCTATCATGCTTCTCATAATCAAACAATCATAATTAACATATCATTTAAAAACTGTAAATCACTCAACTGACCCTAGTACCAGGCTAGGGCAATGGCCTCAACGGGCAATTTCTCTTAATCTTTAACAGACCCTAGTGCCAGGCTAGGGCAATGGCCTCAACGGGAAAATCTTTTAGTCTTTTACTGACCCTAGTACCAGGCTAGCGCAATGACCTCAACGGGCAAATGCTTTACTCTTTAACTGACCCTAGTGCCAGGCTAGGGCAATGACCTCAACGGGCAATTGTTTTAACTTGTTTCTCTTCCCAAGCTTTCAGCTGGGATCCTGACTCTATCTACCCATTACGATCCTAAACTGACTTTACCTAGGTAGTGTGGACATCCCTACGACTCACTAATGAATTAAGAGATCGTATAAATCCTCATATTGTTTTCAAACCCTTGGTTTAGATCATAACCTAGCTGTAAGGTCTTTCCTAAGTTCAATTACCATAAAACGTCGACGTTAGCAACCCTTTCTTTATGATTTCTTAGGTGAGTTTCTAATTAATATGGTAAACCAACCCTTGGACTCAATCAACAACTTACCCCCTTGCTTGTACTGTTCAGCGTACCTCATGTTATCACATGGATACCCTCAAGTACCCTTTTTTTTACCTGTAGTCAAACACACATATACAAATACTTTCATGGATAACAATTTAGGAACAACAATAGCATGTTAGCCACTAAAAAATTCTTACAAATAGGCAAGTAAGCAAACCGCATATCCACATCCTCAATCAACCCTGTAGGGCAAGGATGGGAAACCCCTCACCTTAGCCGTTTTACTTAGTAACCCTTGAGCACTCTTGTCTCCAAGGAAGCACTTGAGTCCTAACAAATAGAACCACACCAATTAAACTACTTATCTACACATGTGTGTAGCAAACTTTCCATAAACTCCATATTAACCAATTTTCCACTTCTACACATATCAATGCCTAAATTCCACTACCTAAGCTATGGTCATCATTTAGGAGTTGGTTTTTGTTCAAAATAAATTTTACTTTAAGAAATCATATTCAAATGTTTGGACACCATCTAGCTCCATCAATGGAGATTTTGGGACATATAGAAATTTTACTAATTTCCACAAAATTCATAAATCACTATCCCAATTATTGGGCATCCTTCCAAATCATCTAAAATACATAAACAAATTATTTGGCATCCATACAACCCAACAATTCTAAGAAATTAATAAATTCCCTCAAAATTTATAAATTTCGTAACTTATGAACCCTAGAGAGAAATCATCCATATAAATCATGATTTGGGTGTTTTCTATGTTCTAAAATAGTCCTAGGGTGATATACTATCAATGGGTAACTCATTTCTACCAAGAAAATTAAGATTGAAGTGGTGGAGACATGATTTTTGGAGGCTTACCTTCCCAAATCCGAGAATGAAGATTTGGGAGTGCTACCCAAGCTCTTTGATGCTCCAAGAGAGTAGATGAAGCTTGTTGGAGCCATAGATTGTTGGGAAGAAGCAAGAAATTTGATGGAAGTGAGTGGTTCCTTCAATTTGTTCTTGATGCCCTAGAGTGAATGAGGAATGGAGAAGAAGCGAAGAAGAGAAGAATGAGAGGCGTGGGTGCTGGTGCTTCTGCTTATAAATTTGGGTTTGGGCATTTAAGGGTAGTTTGGGCAATTGACAACTTTTGAAGTATGGTGAAATAGAGTTTTGATTGGATTTTCTTAAATATATTTGTTTGTAGGTAAGACTAGGAAAATTTTGAAATTTTTGGCTAATCATAAGCCTATTAAAAATATCTATCATTGAGTGTCTTGCAGATGAAAATTTCCTACCCAGTATAATTTTTATTTTCGAAAAATTCTCAAATTTAAACTATAAGCTTTGAATAATTCATATGACCACTTTTAAACAAAATTATAATTTTTCTACCTGATTTTCATATTTATTTTAATTTCTTAAATTCTCAACTCTAAAACTATTAAAATCTTAATTATATCCCAAAAATTTTTTATTTCACTCTAAAAAAATTTATTTTTATTTTCTTTAGCCAAAATGCTTAACTTCAATTTCATAAATTTTATCAATTTCATATTATCCCAACAATTTCTATTTAATTTTATTTATCTATATGTATACACAATTATTATTTATTTCTATTGTCCATTTGTTTATTTATTTTGTCCTTACATTTCAACTCCAAATGATGACCATGCTAAGTCTTACTATACACAGTTGACTTGATTCTAAAAAATACACCTCGGGTATTACAATCTTCCCTCCTTAAGAAATTCGGTCCCCGCATTTCAATTAAGTTACTAACCTTAGTCTTGAAATAGGTGAGGATATGTCCTGCGCATCTCAGCCTCAACTTCCCACGTTGCTTCCTCAACCGAATGGTTTCGCCACAGGACTTTCACCAATGGTATTTCCTTCGATCTTAGCTTCTTCAACTGGTGATCTAAGATTTCCACTGGCATCTCCTCATACGTTAGACCTTCGGCTAGCTGTACTTCATGAGGTTGGATTACGTGAGAGGGATCTGGCAGGTACTTGCGAAGCATAGACACGTGAAACACCGGATGAACTCCTTCCAACTCTGCTGGCAATTCTAGACGGTAGGCAACATTTCCCACGCGTTCTAGAATCTCAAACGGTCCGATGTATCTTGGACTTAGCTTGCCTTTCTTGTCAAATCTCATCACGCCCTTCATCGGTGAAATCTTTAAGAAAACCTGCTCACCCACAGCAAACTCTAACTCTCTTCTCCGGTTGTCAGCATACGACTTCTGCCTACTCTGAGCCGTGGCAAGCCTTTCTCTAATGGACTTTATCTTGTCCAAAGCATCCTGCACAAGTTCTGGACCAACCAACTTGGCCTCTCCGACCTCGAACCACCCAATCGGGGACCTGCACTTCCGACCGTACAAAGCCTCGAAGGGTGCCATCTGAATACTGGATTGGTAACTGTTATTATAGGCAAACTCCGCTAACGGCAGGTATTTCTCCCACCCCCGCCGAAATCCATAACACATGCTCTGAGCATGTCCTCTAAAATCTGAATGGTCCTCTCAGATTGCCCGTCTGTCTGGGGATGAAATGCTGTACTCAGATCGACCCTTGTCCCCAATGCCTCCTGAAGTGATCTTCAGAATTGAGAGGTAAACTGTGGCCCCCTGTCAGAGATAATCGACACCGGTACTCCGTGCAACCTCACTATCTCTGATAGGTACAACTGGGCATACTGACCCACTCCGTAAGTGGTCTTAACTGGCAGAAAATGGGCAGACTTGGTCATCCGATCAACGATTACCCAAACTAAATCGAATCCCCTCTGTGACCGCGACAATCCTATCACAAAGTCCATAGTAATTCTCTCCCATTTCCATTCAGGAATTTCTATCTGTTGAAGTGTTCCGGCGGGCTTTTGGTGTTCAGCCTTAACTTGCTGACACACTAGACATCTAGATACGTAGTCTGCCACGTCTTTCTTCATACCATTCCACCAGTACAATTCTCTCAGATCTTGATACATTTTATTACTACCCGGATGAATTGTGTACGCTGTCTTGTGTGCCTCATCAAGAATTCTTTCTTTCAAACCATCCACCAAAGGTACACATAGTCGTCCTTCCAACCGGAGTATGCCACTGTCATCTATGGAGATTCGGACGTCGTCCTTCTGCCCCTTGACCACTGTATCTCTGATCTGTTTGAGTTCGGCGTCTTGATCTTGCTTGGATTTAACCTCTTCGACTAGAGCTGACTTGGATTGGACATGGGCTAGAAACATGTCGGAGTCTCCAATTTCAAACTGAGTTCCAGACTGTTCCAGCTCATGTATTTCCCGAATCAACGGCCTTCGTACTTCACTGATATGGGCTAAGCTACCCATTGACTTTTGGCTCAGAGCGTCTGCCACCACATTCGCCTTACCAGGATGGTACAAGATCGTGCAGTCATAGTCTTTCAACAATTCCATCCACCTGCGTTGTCTCAGATTTAGATCTTTCTGCTCGAAAATGTACTTAAGGCTCTTGTGGTCTGTGTATACCTCACATGTTTCACCGTAAAGGTAGTGCCTCCAAATCTTCAAGAATCCTCACGTGTTGTTCACTATTGAGTCAAACCAATCTCTTCGTGTTGTATTTAGGAATCCGAGTGGATTTAATGCTCGAATGGGGCTAGTGATCACATGGAAGGTGTGCCAAGTCATGTCTAAACACATTTTTAATTGAAAAGCACCATTGAATCTCAAAAGAACTCAAGAAATACAAGTTTAATCGTGTTGTTTACTAGTGAGTCAAAAAGATCGCTTCACATTGTATTTGGGAATCCGAGTGGATTTAATGCTTGAATAGGTCTCGTGATCCCTTGGAAGGTGTGTGAAGTATTTCCTAAACACTTTTTGAATTGAAAATCGCGATTGAATCTCATAAGAACTCAAGAAGTAAAAGTTTAAACGTGTTATTGCACAAGTGTGTCAAACTGATCCCTTCACGTTGTATTTGGTAATCCGAGTGGATTTAATGATTGAATGGGGCTCGTGAACGCATGGAAGTTATATCAAGTCATGCCTAAACACTTTTTGAATTGAAAATCGCTATTGAATCTCAAAAGAACTCAAGAAGTACAAGTTTAAATGTGTTGTTGCACAAGGTAGTCAAACCGATCGCTTCGCCTTGAATTTGGGAATCTGAGTGGATTTAATGCTCAAATGCCCATCATCGCATGAAAGTTGTGTCAAGCCTTGTCTAAACACATTGTTAATTGAAAATCGCGATTGAATCTCAAAAGAACTCAAGAAGTACAAGTTTAAACGTGTTGTTGCACAAGTGACTGAACAAGATCGCTTCACGTTGTATTTGGGAATTTGAGTGGATTTAATGCTCGAATGGGGCTTGTGATCACAAAGAAGGTGTGTCAAGTCATGCCTAAACACATTTTGAATAGAAAATTGCAGTTGAATATCAAAAGAACTCAATAAGTACAAGTTTAAACGTGTTGTTGTACAAGTGAGTCAAATCGATCGCTTCGGTTGTATTTGAAAATTCGAGTTGATTTAATGCACGAATAGGGCTTGTGATCACAAAGAAGGTGTGTCAAGTCATGTCTAAACACATCGAGAATTGAAAATAGCGATTGAATCACAAAAGAAGTCAAGAAGTTCAAGTTTAAACGTGTTGTTCACTAGTGAGTCAAAAAGATCGCTTCGCGTTATATTTGGGAATCCGAATGGATTTAATGCTTCAATGGTCTCGTGATCGCATAGAAGGTGTGTCAAGTCTTGCCTAAAGACTTTCTGAGTTGAAAACGCGATTAAATCTCAAAAGAACTCAAGAAGTAAAAGTTTAAATGTGTTGTTGCTGGAATCAGTCAAACAGATCGCTTCACGTTATATTTGAGAATCCGAGTGGATATAATGGCTCACAATCGCATGGACGGTGTGTCAAGTCATGTCTAAACCCATTGTCAATTGAAAATCACAATTGAATATCAAAAGAGCTCAAGAAGTACAAGTTTAAATATGTTGTTGCGCAAGAGAGTGAAAAAGATTGCTTCACATTGTATTTGGGAACCCGAGTGGAACTAATTCTCGAATGGGGCTCGTGATCGCACGGAAGGTGTCTCATGTCATGACTAAACAATTACTAATTGAAAATCGCGATTGAATCTCAAAAGAACTCAAGAAGTACAAGTTTAATCATGTTTTTCACTAGTGAGTACAATAGATCGCTTCACGTT
Source organism: Senna tora (assembly GCA_014851425.1). Lineage (NCBI taxonomy): Eukaryota > Viridiplantae > Streptophyta > Magnoliopsida > Fabales > Fabaceae > Senna > Senna tora. Next base: position 27,457,436 of record CM026271.1, read on the forward strand.
GTATTTGCGAATCCGAGTTTATTTAATCCTTGAATGGGGCACGTGATCGCATGGAAGACGTGTCAAGTCTTGCCTAAACACTTTTTGAATTTAAAATCGTGATTGAATCTCAAAACAAGTCAAGAACTACAAGTTTAAACATGTCGTTGCACAAGTGAGTGAAACTGATTGCTTCGCGTTGTATTTGGGAATCCAAGCGGATTTAATGCTCGAATGGGACTAGTGATCTCATGGAAGTTGTGTTAAGTCATCCCTAAAAATACTTTGAATTGAAAATTGCGGTTGAATCTAAAATGACTTCAAGAAGTACAAATTCAAACGTGTTGTTTACAAGTTAGTCAAACCGATCACTTCGCGTAGTATTTGGGAATCCGAGCGGATTTAATGCTCGAACGCAGTTCGTGATCGCAAGGAAGATGTGTCAAGTTATGTCTAAACACATTGTGAATTAAAAATCGCGATTAAATCTCAAAAGAACTCAAGAAGTAAAAGTCTAAAGGTGTTGTTGCACAAGTGAGTGAAACCGATCGCTTCGCGTTGTATTTGGGAATCCGAGTGGAATTAATGCTCGAATTGAGCTCGTGAACGCGTATAAAGTGTGTCAAGTCATGTCTAAACACATCGTGAACTAAAAATCGCGATTGAATGTCAAAAGAACACAAGAAGTACAAGTTTAAACATCATATTGCACAAGTGAGTCAAAAGGATCGCTTCGCGTTGTTTTTGGGAATCCGAATGGATTTAATGCTCAAATGGGGCTCGTGATGCCTAAACAAATTTTCAATTGAAAATCGCGATTGAATCTAGAAGCACAAGTTTAAACGTGTTGTTCCATGAGTGAGTGAAAAATATTGTTTCGTGTTGTATACAAGAATCCGAGTGGATTTAATGCTCAAATGGGGCTCCTCATCGCATGGAATCCTTGCCAAGTCATGTCTAAACACATTTTGAATTGAAAATCGCGATTGAATCTCAAAAGAACTCAAGAACTACAAGTTTAAACGTGTTGTTGCACAAGTGAGTTAAAAAGATCGCTTCGCGTTGTATTTGGGAATCTGAGTAGATTTCATGCTCAAATCGGGCTCGTGATCATATGGAAGGTGTGTCAAGTCATGCCTAAACACATTTTGAATTGCAAATCGCGATTGAATATCAAAAGAACTGAAAAAGTAAAAGTATAAACATGTTGTTGCACAAGTGAGCCAAACCGATCCCGTCGCATTGTATTGGAGAATCCAAGTGGATTTAATGCTCGAATGGGGCTCGTGATCGCATGGAAGGTGTGTCAAGTCCTACCTAAACATATTTTGAATGGAAAATCACGATTGAATCTCTAAATAACTGAAGAAATACAAGTTTAAAAGTGTTGTTACACAAGTGAGTCAAACCGATCGCTTCGCGTTATTTTTGTGAATCCGATCGGATTTAATGCTCAAATGGGGCTCGTGATCACATGGAAGGTGTGCCGAGTCTTGTCTGAACACACTTTTAATTGAAAATAGCGATTGAATCTCAAAAGAACTCAAGAAGTACAAGTTTAAACGTGTTGTTGCACAAGAGAGCCAAATCGATTGCTCCGCATTGTATTTTGGATTCCAATTGGTTGTGATGCTCGAATGGAGCTTGTGACAGCGTAGAATGTGTGTCAAATCATTTTTAAACACATTGTGATTTTAAAACCGCGAATGAATCTTAAAAGAACTGAAGAAGTGCTTGTCTAAACGTGTTGTTGCACAAATTAGTAAAAAAGATCGCTTCGCATTGTATTTGGGAATCCGAGCGGATTTAATGCTCGAATGGGGCTCGTGATCACATGGAAGGTGTGTCATGTCATGCCTAAACACATTTTAAAATGAAAATTTCGATTGAAACTCTAAAGAACTCAATAAGTAAAAGTTTAAATGTGTTGTTGCACAAGGAAGTCAAACCGATCGCTTCACATTGTATTTAGGAATCAAAGTGGAATTAATGCTCGAATGGGGCTTGTGAACGCATGGAAGGTGTGTCAAGTCATGTCTAAACACATTTTTAATTGAAAACAGCGATTGAATTTCAAAAGAACATAAGAAGTACATGTTTAAATGTGTTGTTGCACAAATGAGTCATAAAGATCTCTGCGCGTTGTATTTGGGAATCCAAGTGGATTTAATGCTCGAATGGGGCTCGTGAACGCATGGAAGGTGTGTCAAATCATACCTAAATAGACTTTGACTTGAAAATCGCGTTTGAATCTTGAAGAACAAGTTTAATCGTGTTGTTCCATAAGTGATTGAAAAAGATTGCTTCGCGTTGTATTCGAGAATCCGAGTAGATTTAACGCTCGAATGGGACTCATGATCTCATGGAATGCGTGCCAAGTCATGGTTAAATACATTTTGATTTGATAATCGCTATTGAATCTCAAAAGAACTCAAGAAGTACAAGTTTAAACGTGTTGTTGCACAAGTGTGTTAAAAACATCGCTTTGCATTGTATTTGGGAATCCGAGTAGATTTCATGCTCAAGTGGGGCTCGTGATCACATGGAAGGTGTGTCAAGTCATGCCAAAACACATTTTGAATTGCAAATCGCGATTGAATCTCAAAAGAATTGAAAAAGTAAAAGTATAAACGTATTGTTGCACAAGTGAGCCAAACCAATCGTTTCGCATTGTATTGGGAAATCCAAGTGGATTTAATGCTCGAATGTGGCTCGTGATCGCTTTGAAGGTGTGTCAAGTCATTTCTTAACACATTTTAAATTGAAAATCACGATTGGATCTTAAAAGAACTCAAGATGTACAAGTTTAAACGTGTTATTCACTACTGAGTCAAAAAGATCGCTTCGCGTTATATTTGGGAATCCGAGTGGATTTAATGCTTGAATGGGGCTCATGATCACATTTAAGGTCTGTCAAGTCTTTCCTAAACACTTTTTGAATTGAAAATCGCGATTGAATCTCAAAAGAACTCAAGAAGTAAAAGTGTTAACGTGTTGTTGCACAAGTGACTCAAACCTATCACTTCGCGCTTTATTTGGGAATGCGAGTGGATTTAATGCTCGAATTGGGCTCGTGATTGGATGGAAGGTGTGTCAAGCCATGACTAAACACATTGTGAATTGAAAATCACGATTGAATCTCAAAATAACTGAAGAAGCACAAGTTTAATTTTGTTGTTGCACAAGTAAGTCAAAAAGACTGCTTCGTGTTTTATTTGGTAATCCGAGTGGATTGAGTGCTCGAATGGGGCTCGTGATCGCATGGAAGGCGTGTCAAGTCCTGCCTAAACACATTTTGAATTGAAAATTGTAATATCCTGAATATTTAAACCTAACTTCCACCAGGATTTTTCTGTTTGACTTTTTCATGTGTGTTTGATTGAACTTGTTGGTATTTGATTTTTCTTGTAAATAGGATTAGAAACCTTAGTGAGAGGTCAGGAGACCGAAAAATCAGGGAGAAAGTGCTAGAAGAACCCTAACCCAAACCCTAGGGACTAAATTGAACGAAAAACTTCATTTTAGTCTTGTTTCTTTTATTTATTTTAAAAGAGTAGGGAAGACCTATTTGACCCTAGAAAAGTACTCTAGGACACTCTAGAGACACCCTAAGACTTGACTAAGGAACCCAAACCTCAAGACAAGTCCTGAATTGTCACATTTTCTCTAGTAGAAATTAAGGGACTAAAAAGATAGAAATGAAAATTTTCAAATAAGGCACCCTAGCTTACTTAAAGCCCAAGAAAGCCCAATTTAGCCACCCAAAGATACTCAAAACTATCCTATTAAGTACCAGCACGAGGTTTGATAGAGAATTAAGGGATTAGGCAAGTTACACAATTTTAAAAGTGGAATAAATAGGAATTAAACATCAAATTAATCCCTTAAATGCACCCTATAGTTGGTAACCGAAAATACGTACTTAATGGCCAAGTAAATTACCAAAAATGTAACCCCATCTGCAGCAAATACTCTTAGACAACTATACACAAAGAAAATAATCAGAATTAAGATTTAAAAACCGACATTAAACATGTTACAACTCAATTTAGAGGCCACTTAACCCATTTCACTTAAGCAAGCCCCACCCGAGACTTAGTCAATGTTTAGGCCACTCAAACAGCCCCTAAGCCCCGCCAGCACACACCATTATCTGTCCTAATGCTGTTTAACAGTTACTAGCAGCTAGACACCTCATTCACTAATCATTTCAGCCTCACATGCCTTAAGCTTCTTTATATGGATTGAAACCGAGAGAGAGAGAGGGACATCAACTGGAATTTGAAAGAGAAAACCGAGAGAAAGGTGAGACTGGACTTCAGAGAGACAGCCAAGCCAGGAAGGAAGGTTGGAGGCTCGTGGTTAGCAGCTGGAGGCAAAGGAAGAAGCAGAAAACTCACACCCACACATTCAAGGAGTGTTGTCTTCTCCAAGTTTGCCCAAGAAATTCAAAGGCTCAAACCCATGGTTTTTCTCTGGTGGTATGAGGCTCTATGGCCTTCTTTCTCGTTGCTGCCATATGAAGCCCTGTTTTGGGCAGTGTTGTTTCCAGAGAGCATAACTCTCTCGTTTCTTAACCAATTTAAGTGTGTGAGTAGTGAAAAGAAAGCTAAGAAGATGAACTTTAAGAACTCCAAAATGCATGTCCCATTAGAGGCTGGCGTATAGCTGATCAGAGCTTCGAAAGTCCACTGAAAAATGCTAAAACTCTATTTTCTGATGTGAAACTTGTATTTCTGTTTTCTGTAAATTCTGTTAGGTTAGGCTTCAAGCAAGATTAAGGAAACTTGAATGATGACTAATTGAACTTTAGAACACTAGAATATAGGACCAATCACTCCCTTAGACTTCTGATTCAGTGGTAAATGATTCTTAAACTTAAAGAGTAAAAAGAAATTTACTTTCTGTTGAGCTGCTGTTTTGAATTCTGCTTGCTGTCAATCTGTTGTAATTCCTACCTCATAATGACTATACTGTACAAAATGTGGCTAGCAGATCCTTACATGCCCTGTAGTTGTTAGGTGGTTGGAATAGAATACGCTAAAATAGGCTATGTGGATTAGATAGTAAAAGTGGACATAAGGTGTTTCTGTTGTGATTAAAACTTGTTGATGCTCTCTGATTGCTTATGATTGAATTGTTATCAGTGTGTGTTGAGTCTGAAAACACCTGGAGAACACAAAAATCTAATCTAAGTAACTTCTGATGATTGCCAACTAATTTAGCTAATAAAAATGAGTCTTGGTAATTCTGCTTGGTAGGATCTTGTTGTAAACCGCTGGTGAATGGCTCGGCTTGCTGTTTCCTGATATGTGTACTGTCATATGGGTTTGCTGAGTTAGTGAACAACTTATTAGCCTTAATAAGACCTGAGAAATTATGAAAAAAATTGACCTAAGTAACTTAGTAGGTTATAGTGTACTCTTATATGATTCCAATTGTGAAATTTCTGAAGGACTTTCATCTTGCTGGTGTATTTGTTGTGTAGAACTACTTATGGGAATTTTAAATTCAGTAAGACAATGAAAAGTTGCTAAAAACAACTCTGAAATGAAATTAGGAGTTCACAGACCAAGGGTAGAATCTCATAGTTGTTATTTTGGGGAAAATATTAGAATTTGTGCCTTGGGTCTAATTTCCGAGCTTGTGGCAATACACTTAAAGTATGAAGAGGTTAGGAAGCATAACTCACACTAAACTCAGTAGGTAAAAGAGAGTTGGAAAAGTAGGAGACCTTTAGGATACAAAAGAAACAAAATTAAGCCATGAGTGAACTAAAATGTAAGAGTTTCCAACTATAAAAGTTGGGTACTCAGGTTCTGAGAGGGTAGGCCAACCCCTTCCACTCTCTACACTTCCCAAGGGTATTTCCAGAAAGGTAAAGGGACTAAAAGTACTTGGCTTGGCCTTGAGAACACCAAAATCCCTTAAATGGACCAATTGATAGGAAAATGATAAAAACACTGCATAATTTCCATATCTGTTCTGATATGACTGCACCCACTTGTTGTGCAAGTCATAATTGACCCTATTCTAGTGAGGGAAGATTAATTAGGGTTTGACAGAGGTCAGAACAGAAAAGAGCTAGTGAGAGGGACTAAAATGTAATAAAAACACTGTCTTTTTCATTTTTGTTGAAAACTGGGTGACCTGAGTTATGTGAGGGTAGGCACCTATCCATTTTGACTTTATGGGATACTGGGGTGCTGTGTACAGGGATGGGAGAGGTCAGAATGGTTTCTAACCATATTTAGACACTAAGACCATTTTTTTAAGAAATTTTCAAAGAAAAGAGTCTTGCTACAAAAATAGGGGTTCTGTGCTGATTTTCATTGTGAAAACTGTACTAGCAAGTAACAAATAGTCCTTAGGAGCTGTATGTATCTTGGTCTCAGCTTGAAACAAACCAGAATTGAAATTGGGTCTTAATAGGGACCATTTTGGAAGAAAAACTTTAAAGAATTTAAAAATTCTTATTCTGACCCAATTTCTCGTTGAATTCTGATGGCATCTTTCTGGATGTGTGTAGTAGATCCTAATTGACTAGATTTTGTGGCTGGATGTAGTTAAAATGTTTGAATTTGCTTTTATTTCACTTATTTTGGAAAAAAGACCCTTTTGATAAAGAATTGTGAAATCGAGGGTCAAAATGTAATTTTCCTTTTTGAAAAAAAAACCAGCTGAAACTGTTAAATACATAATAAAGATGCCTCTGATGAAATTTCATGACATTTGGATGCTTGTATGAGAAGTTATGCATGTTACTTGCTGTACAAGTTATATTTGACGTTGTGGTTGACTTTGTTTGACCTTTGAGTTGACTAAATGCAAAATTGACCTGTTTTAATCAGTCTATTTAAGTGTATGGCATCCAACTCTGAAATTTAGATTTAGCATGCATCTGTGAACTGATATGCCCTGAAAGGCAGGTATTTTAGCATGCATCTGTGAATGAATGAATATGCTCTAGAGGGGCAAAATTGTAAATATGCCCTGAAGAGGCAAGTGAATGGCAACTGAATAAACATTACCTGTGGATAAACTTATGTTATATTATTTGATCTGGATGGAAAGGACACACTAGGCTGGCTAGGAATGCGTCCGGGACGTAGCTGTCTAGCAACTAGTGAGGAGATAATTCAATCCGGGACTAGTGATCCTAAGGTTCTAACTTTGTGCGCACACCGGGGGACGCCCTGGAATGTTGGGTAATTCCTGTAGCCTTATATCGGCGGACTTTACTTGTTGGTAAGTCGGTTTTTGTCCTGTTTCATTAGATTGCTTTCATTGATGGTAATGGTTTAGCCAGTTGTACATGGTATTTGGCATGACTGATAAGTGCATGTGGTGGTAAACGTGCATATTTTTAAAAGAAATGGTTAACTTATCTTTTTAAAGCTTTTTCAGCATGATCATATATTATGAACCCATGTGTGGAAATATCTTGTGATTGATGTTAAATATTTGATAACTCCATTTAAATTGTGAAGGAAGTTTTTTCTGTATTCTTAGTAATCCAGCTGAACCACTAATTAGTTTTTATAAAACTTGTAATCTACGTTACTGGGATTTTATACCTCACTACGTTAGTGTGTTCAGATGCCCAGATACCTCCTGCTATTAGAGATTGAAGTGGAGCTACTGGAAGTCCCCTTTCTGGGTTACTTTCAGATACTGAAGGCCATCAACATCCTCTTCTTCTTCCCCTCGGTAGAGAATACCCCCGGGACCTAGAGAGGGTCTATGATGGATGGCTAGCAGGGAGCTGACCTTTTGACTGGGACTTAGGAGTCACACTTATTTTGGATGATGAAGCTAACTATTTAGGCCTGCGTGCAACTAACTATCAAACTTATGCATGTATATATGTATGGATGTATGCAGTAGACTTAGCCTATATGCTTATTAGGTAATGTATGGAGGTTTAGTACCTCGTTTCACCTGAATATCTTTGTATGTGACAAAAATGAATTTTGGGAGAGCTCGAGAGTAACAAACATGTAACTTCTAGTTTCTTAGGTTAAATAACCAACCGAGAGTAAGCGATCCTTGGGGTAACACTTGACTTTTAACACTCTCATATGAAAATAAAACAAAAAAATTGGACCAGGATTTTAAAAGTTAAGTTAAATAACGAAATTCCGCAAATAAAATCAATTAAGAAACTAGGACGTTACAAAAATCGTGATTGAATCTCCAAAGAACTCAAGAAGTACAACTTTAAACGTGTTGTTGCACAAGTGAGTGAAAAAGATTGCTTTGCGTTGTATTTGGGAATCCGAGTGGATTTAATGTTCGAATGGGGCTTGTGATCGCATGGAAGGTGTGTCAATTCTTGCCTAAACAATTTTTGAATTGAAAATCGCGATTGAATCTCAAAAGAACTCAAAAAGTAAAAGTTTTAACGTGTTCTTGCACAAGTCAGTCAAACCGATAGCTTCGCGTTGTATTTGGGAATCAGATTGTTTTTAATGCTCGAATGGGGTTCGTGATCGCATGGAAGGTGTGTCAAGTCATGTCTAAATAAATTTTGAATTGAAAATCGTGATTGAATCTCAAAAGAACTGAAAAAGTACCAGTTTAAATGTGTTGTTGCACAAGTGAGTCAAACTGATCACTTCGCGTTGTATTTGCGAATCCGAGTGGATTTATTGCTCGAATGGGCATCATGATCGCATGGAAGGTGTGTCAAGTCATGTCTGAACACATTTTTAATTCAAAACCGTGATTGAATTTCAAAAGAATTCAAGAAGTACAAGTTTAATTGTGTTGTTGCAAAAGTGAGTCATAAAGATCGTTTCGCGTTGTATTTGGGAATTTGAGTGGATTTAATGGTCGAATGGGGCTCGTGATCGCATGGAAGGTGTGTCAAGTCATGTATAAACACATTGTGATTTGAAAATCACAATTAAATCTCAAAAAAAATTCAAGAAGCACAAGTTTAAATGTGTTCTTGCACAAATGAGTCAAAAAGATCGCTTTGCGTTGTATTTTTAATCCAAGTGGATTTAATGTTCGAATCGGGCTCGTGATCGCATGGAAGGTGTGTCAAGCCTAAAAAATTTTTGAATTGAAAATCACGATTGAATCTCAAAAGAACTCAAAAAGTAAAAGTTTTAACGTGTTCTTGCACAAGTGAATCAAACCGATACCTTCGCGTTGTATTTGGTAATCAAATTGGATTTAATGCTCGAATGGGGCTCGTGATCGCATGGAAAGTGTGTCAAGTCATGTCTAAACAAAGTGTGAATTGAAAATTGGGATTGAATCTCAAAAGAACACAGGAAGTACCAGTTTAAATGTGTTGTTGCACTAGTGAGTCAAACCGATCACTTCGCGTTGTATTTGCAAATCCGAGTGGATTTAATGCTCAAATGAGGCTCGTGATCGGATGGAATGTGTGTCAAGTCATGGCTAAACTAATTGTGAATTAAAAATCATTATTGAATCTCAAATGAACTCAAGAAGTACAAGTTTAAATGTGTTGTTGCACAAGAGAGTCAAACCAATCACTACACGTTGTATTTAGGAATCCAAGTGGTTTTAATGCCCATATCGGGCTCGTGATCGCTTGGAAGTTGTGTCAAGTCATGTCTAAATACATTTTTAATTCAAAATCACGATTGAATTTCAAAATAACTCAAGAAGTACAAGTATAAAAGTGTTGTTGCACAAGTAAGTCAAAAAGATCGCTTCGCGTTGTATTTGGGAATCTGGATGGATTTAATGCTCGAATGGGGCTCCTGATCGCATGGAAGGTGTGTCAAGTCATGCCTAAGCACATTTTGAATTTAAAATTGCGATTCAATCTCAAAAGAATTCAAGAAGTACAAGTTTAAACGTGTTGTTGCACAAGTAAGTCAAACCGATAACTTCGCATTGAATTTGGGAATCAGATTGGATTTAATGCTCAAATGGGGCTCATGATCGAATGGAAGGTGTGTCAAGTCATGTCTATACACAATTTTAATTCAAATTCGCGATTGAAACTCAAAAGAACTCAAGAAGTACAAGTTAAAATGTGTTGTTGCACAAGTGAGTCAAAAAGACCGCTTCGCGTTGTATTTGGGAATCCGAGAGGATTTAATGCTCGAATGAGGCTCGTGATCGGATGGAAGTTGTGTCAAGTCATGTCTAAACAAAATGTGAATTGAAAATCACGATTGAATGTAAAAAGAATTCAAGAAGTAATAGTTCAAACGTGTTGTTGCCGAAGTGAGTCAAACCGATCGCTACGCGTTGTATTTGGGAATCCAAGTGGTTTTAATGCTTGAATAGGGATCGTGATCACATGGAAGGTGTTTCAAGTAATGTATAAACATATTTTGAATTGAAAATCGCGATTGAATCTTAAAAGAACTCAAGATGTACAAGTTTAAACATGTTGTTGCATAAGTGAGTCAAACCGATCGCTCCGCGTTGTATTTGCGATTCCGAGTGTATTTAATGCTCGAATGGGGCTCGTGATCGGATGGAAGGTGTGTAAAGTCATGTCTAAACTAATTTTGAATTGAAAATCGTGATTAAATATCAAAAGAACTCAAGAAGTACAAGTTTAAATGTATTGTTGCACAAGTGAGTCAAACCGATCACATCACATTGTATTTAGGAATCCAAGTGGTTGTAATGCTCATATGTGGCACGTGATCGCATGGAAGGTGTGTCAAGTCATGTATAAACACATTTTTTATTGAAAATAGTGATTGAATCTCAAAAGAACTCAAGAAGTACAAGTATAAACGTGTTGTTGCACAAGTGCGTTAAACCGATCGCTTCGTATTTTATTTGGGAATCCGAGTGGTTTTAATGCTCGAATGGGGCTCATGATCGCATGGAAGGTGTGTTAGGTCATTCCTAAACATATTGTGAATTGAAAATCTAGATTGAATCGGAAAGGAACTCAAAAAGTACATGTTTAAAGGTGTTGTTGCACAAGTGAGTCAAACCGTTCGATTCGAGTTGTATTCGGGAATCCATGTGGATTTAATGTAAGAACGGGGCTCGTGATTGCATGGAAGGTATATCAAGTCATGTCTAAACACATTTTTAATTGAAAATCGCGATTCAATCTCAGAAGAACTCAAGAAGTACAAGTTTAAACGTGTTTTTGCTCAAGTGAGTCAAACTGATCGCTTCGCATTGTATTTGGGAATTCAAGTGGTTTTAATGCTCGAATAGGCTTCAAGATCGCATGGAAGGTGTGTCAAGTCATTCCTAAACACATTTTTATTTTAAAATCGTGATTCAATCTCAAAAGAACTCAAGAAGTACAAGTTTAAATGTGTTGTTGCACAAGTGAGTCAAAAAGATCGCTTCGCGGTGTATTTGCGAGTCCGAGTGGATTTAATGTTGGTATAGGGCTCATGATCGCATGAAAGGTGTGTCAAGTCATGCCTAAACACTTTTTGAATTGAAGATCGCAATTGAATCACAAAAGAACTCAAGAAGTACAATTTTAAATGTGATGTTCCACAAGTGAGTCAAACCGATCGCTTCGCGTTGTATTTTGGAATCTCAGGATTTGATGCTCGAATGGGGATGTTGATGGCAAGGAAGTTGTGTCAAGTCATGTCTAAACACATTGTGAATTGAAAATCGTGATTGAATCGCAAAAGAACTCTGTATAAGTTTAAACGTGTTGTTGCACAAGTGAGTCAAACTTATCACTTCGTGTTGTATTTGGGAATCCGTGTGGATATATTGCTCGAACGGGGCTCGTGATCGCATGGAAGGTGTATCAAGTCATGTCTAAACACATTTTTAATTGAAAATCGCGATTGAATCTCAAAAGAACTCAAGAAGTACAAGTTTAAACGTGTTGTTGCTCAAGTGAGTCAAACTGATCGCTTCGCATTGTATTTGGGAATTCAAGTGGTTTTAATGCTCGAATAGGCTTCAAGATCGCATGGAAGGTGTGTCAAGTCATTCCTAAACACATTTTTATTTTAAAATCGTGATTGAATCTCAAAAGAACTCAAGAAGTACATGTTTAAATGTGTTGTTGCACAAGTCAGTCAAAAATATCGCTTCGCGGTGTATTTGAGAGTCCGAGTGGATTTAATGTTGGTATGGGGCTCGTGATTGCATGAAAGGTGTGTCAAGTCATGCCTAAACACTTTTTGAATTGAAGATCGCAATTGAATCACAAAAGAACTCAAGAAGTACAATTTTAAACGTGATGTTGCACAAGTGAGTCAAACCGATCGCTTCGCGTGGTATTTTGGAATCTCAGGATTTAATGCTCGAATGGGGATGTTGATGGCAAGGAATTTGTGTCAAGTCATGTCTAAACACATTGTGAATTGAAAATCGTGATTGAATCGCAAAAGAACTCAGTATAAGTTTAAACGTGATGTTGCACAAGTGAGTCAAACCTATCACTTCGTGTTGTATTTGGGAATCCATGTGGATATATTGCTCGAACGGGGCTCGTGATCGCATGGAAGGTGTATCAAGTCATGTCTAAACACATTTTTAATTAAAAATCGCGATTGAATCTCAAAAGAACTCAAAAAGTAAAAAGTTTAAACGTGTCGTTGCACAAGTTTGTCAAACCGATCGCTTCGCATTGTATTTGGGAATCCGATTGGTTTAAATGCTCGAATGGGGCTCATGATCGAATGGAAGGTGTTTCAAGTGATGGCTAAACACATTTTAATTCAAAATCATGATTGAATCTCAAAGGAACTCAAGAAGTCCAGTTTAAACGTGTTGTTGCACAAGTGAGTGAAAAAGATCGCTTCAGGGTGTATTTGGGAATCCTAATGGATTTAATGCTCGAATGGGGCTCTTGATCGCATGGAAGGTGTGTCAAGTCATGCCTAAACACATTTTGAATTGAAAATCACGATCTAATTTCAAAAGAAATCAAGAAGTACAATTTTAAACTCGTTGCAGAAATGAGTCAAACCAATCGCTTCGAGTTGTATTTGGGAATCCGATTGGATTTAATACTCGAATGGGGCTCGTGATTGCAAGGAAGGTATGTCAAGTCATGTCTAAACACATTTTTAATTGAAAACCTTGATTGAATCTCAAAAGAACTCAAGAAGTACAAGTTTAAACTTGTTGCACAAGTGAGTCAAACTGATCGCTTCGCTTTATATTTGGGAATCCGATTAGTTTTAATGCTAGAATGGTGCTCGTGATCGCATGGAAGGTTTGCCAAGTCAATTCTAAACACATTTTTATTTGAAAATCGCCATTGAATCTCAAAAGAACTCAAGAAGTACAAGTTTAAATGTGTTGTGACACAAGTGTGTCAAACCGATCGCTTTGCGTTGTATTTGGGAATCCGAGCAGATTTATTGCTCGAATGGGGCTCTTGATCGTCTAGAAGGTGTGTCAAGTCATGTATAAACACATTGGGAAATAAAAATCGCTTTTGAATCTCGAAAGAACTGAAGAAGTACAAGTTTAAACGTGTTTTTACACATGTGAGTCAAACCGATCCCTTCGCGTTCTATTTCCGAATCCGATTGGATTTAATGCTCGAATAGGGCTCGTGATCGCATGGAAGGTGTGTCAAATCATTTCTAAACACTTTGTGAATTGAAAATTGTGACTGAATCTCAAAAGAACTGAAGAAGTACAAGTTTAAACGTGTTGTTACACATGTGAGTCAAACCGATCACTTTGCGTTGTATTTGGGAATCCGAGCGGATTTAATGTTCAAATAGGGCTCTTGATCGCCAGGAAGGTGTGTCAAGTCATGTCTAAACATATTGCAAATTAAAAGTCGCTTTTAAATCTCGAAAGAACTGAAGAAGTACAAGTTTAAACGTGTTGTTACACAAGTGAGTCAATCAGATCGCTTCGCGTTGTATTTGGGAATCCGATTGGATTTAATGCTCGAATGGGGCTCGTGATCGCATGGAAGGTGTGTCAAGTCTTGTCTAAACGCATTGTGAATTGAAAATCAAGATTGAATCGCTAAGGAACTCAAAAAGTACATGTTTAAAGGTGTTGTTGCACAAGTGAGTCAAACTTATCGATTCGCGTTGTATTTGGGAATCCGTGTGGATTTAATGTAAGAACGGGGCTCGTGGTCGCATGGAAGGTGTATCAATTCATGGCTAAACACATTTTTAATTGAAAATCGCGATTGAATCTCAAAAGAACTCAAGAAGTTCAAGTTTAAACGTGTTGTTGCTCAAGTGAGTCAAACCGATCGCTTCGCATTGTATTTGGGAATTCGAGTGGTTTTAATGCTCGAATGGGGCTCATGATCGCATGGAAGGTGTGTCAAGTCATGCCTAAACACATTTTTAATTGAAAATCGCGATTGAATCTCATAAGAACTCAAGAAGTACAAGTTTAAACGTGTTGTTGCTCAAGTGAGTCAAACCGATCACTTCGCATTGTATTTGGGAATTTGAGTGGTTTTAATGCTCGAATGGGGCTAATGATCGCATGGAAGGTGTTTCAAGTCATACCTAAACAAAATTTTAATTTAAAATCGTGATTGAATCTCAAAAGAACTCAAGAAGTACAAGTTTAAATGTGTTGTTGCATAGTGAGTCAAAAAGATCGCTTCGCGGTGCATTTGAGAATCCGAGTAGATTTAATGTTGGTATGGGGCTCGTGATCACATGGAAGGTGTGTCAAGTCATGCCTAAACACATTTTGAATTGAAGATCGCGATTGAATCTCAAAAGAGCTCAAGAAGTACAATTTTGAACGTGATGTTGCACAAGTGAGTCAAACCAATCGCTTCGCATTGTATTTGGGAATTCGATTGGATTTAATGCTCGAATGGGGCTCGTGATCGCTTGGAAAGTGTGATAATTCATGTCTGAACACATTTCTGATTACAAAGCGCGATTGAGTTTTAAAAGAATTCAATAAGTACAAGTTTAAACGTGTTGTTGCACAAGTGTGTCAAACCGATCGCTTCGCGTTGTATTTGGGAATCTGAGAAGTTTTATTGCTCGAATGGGGCTCGTGATCGCATGGAAGGTGCGTCAAGTCATGGCTAAACACATTTATAATTGAAAATCGCAATTGAATCTCAGAAGAACTCAAGAAGTACATGTTTAAATGTGTTGTTGCACAAGTGGGTCAAACCGATTGCTTTTTGTTGTATTTTGGAATCCGAGCGGATTTAATGCTTGAATGGGGCTCTTCATCGCATGAAGGTGCCTCAAGTCATGTTTAAAGACATTGCAAATTGAATATCACGATTGAAAGTCAAAAGAACTCATGAAGTACAAGTTTAATCGTGTTGTTGCACATGTGAGTCAAACCGATTGCTCCGCGTTGTATTTGGGAATCCGAATTGTTTTAATGCTCGGATGGGGCTCGTGATTGCATGGAAAGTTTATCAAGTCAATCCTAAACACATTTTCAGTTGAAAATCACGACTGAATCTTAAAGGAACTAAAGAAGTACAAGTTTAAATGTGTTCTTGCGCAAGTGTGTAAAACCGATCTCATCGCGTTGTATTTGGGAATCCGAGTGGATTTAATGCTCGAATGTGGTTCGTGATCGCTTGGAAGGTGTGTCTAGTCATGTCTAAACACATTTTTAATTGAAAATCATGATTGAATCTCAAAAGAACTCAATAAGTAAAACTTTAAACGTGTTTTGCACAAGTGAGTCAAACCGATCGCTTCGCTTTGATTTTGGGAATCCGAGTGGATTTAATGCTTGAATGGGGCTTGTGATCGCAGGGAAGGTGTGTCAAGTCATGTCTAAACACATTGTGAATTGAAAATTGTGTTTGAATCTCAAAAGAATTCAAGAAGAACAAGTTTAAACATGTTGTTGCACGAGTGAGTGAAAAAGATTGCTTCGCGTTGTCTTTGAGAATCTGAGCAGATATAATGCTCGAATAGGGCTCGTGATCGCATGGAAGGTGTGCCAATTCATGCCTAAACACATTGTAAATTGAAACTTGCGATTGAATCTCAAAAGAACTCAAGAATTACAAGTTTATACGTGTTGTTGCACAAGTAAGTCAAACTGATCTCTTCGCGTTGTATTTGGAATCTGAGCGGATTTAATGCTCGAATGGGGCTCATGATCGCATGGAAGGTGTGTCAAGTCATGTCTAAACACATTCTGAATTGAAAATCTTGATTGAATCTCAAAAGAACTCAAGAAGTACAAGTTTACACATGTTATTGCACAAGCGAGTCAAACCGATCGCTTCACATTGTATTTGGGAATCTGAGCGGATTTAATGTTCAAAAGAATTCAAGAAGAACAAGTTTAAACCGATCGCTTCACTTTTTTAATTTTTAAACACATTTTTAAAATTTATTTTGTAAGCAATTTGCAGTATTTTTTCAAATAAAATAAAATATTTTTTAAAAAAGTTAAATTAAAAATTAAAAAAAGAAATTAAAAAAGTCTATGGGTTGGCCCTTAGTCCTTCAAGGGTTGGACTAAGCCTGCGTTTTAAACCCACCCTCTTAGGGTGTGGGCAAAGCTTGGTCCAGCCCATTTGATTGAATACCCTTGTGAGCCGATTCATTTTGACTGCTTATATCTTTCATTTTTTAATAAAAATAAAATATGTATATTAATAGAAACGAAAAATAAATTTATGATAAAGTTCACAGTCAATAAGTTTTAGAGACAAGTGAAACTGATGACAAATTTTAAAGATGAAAAACATATGTCTGTCAATAAACATTTCATCCTTTTTGTTTAGTGTGGTCCAACAAAACAATATTGTAATGTGTGTTTTTTAATCCTATGCATAGGAATGAAGCTGAGATGATAGGAGAAATTGTCAATTTTGTGCTAAAAAAGTTGGACCTTACACCCAATATTGTCTATGAAGGACTTGTTGGAATTCATGAGCGAATTGCAGATGTAGAATCGTGTCTATGTGTTGGATTGTAAGATGTTGTTTTTTGGAATTTGGGGTATGGGAGGCATCGGCAAAACAACTCTTGCAACTGCAATAATTAATAAATGGTGCCATACATATGAAGGATTTTGCTTTTTAGTGAACGTAAGGCAAGAAACAAAAGAATCATGGAATAACTTATTTAAAGGAGAAGCTTTTTTCAATATTGCTGGGGGAAAAAGAAGGCTACAATGGCATGCCTAGTGGGGGATCCTTATGTTTTAAGGAGACTTAGTAGGAGAAAAGTTCTTGTCGTTCTTGATGATATCGATGATCTATCTAAAACAAATAGAAAATTTAGCAGGAGCACATTCATGGTTTGGACCTAGTAGTCAAGTTATTATAATAACTAGAGATAAGGGAGTGCTTGGAAAAAGAATAAATAAAATACATGAAGTTAAGGCATTGGGCTTTGATGAATCTCTTCAGCTTTTCAGTTTGAATGCCTTCCATGATAATTGTCTTGACCAAGCATTTGTACACTTATCACGGAAGTTTGTTGGTTATGCCAAAGGCTTACCCTTAACTTTGAAAGTTTTGGGTTCCTTTCTTTATAACAAAAAAGAAGAAGAATGGAATAGTCAGTTTAAGAAGCTTCATAAAATGTCCTTTGCAACAATTTATGATGCATTGGAACTAAGCTATGATGGAGTAGATTCCAAGGAAAAAAATATTTTTCTAGACATTGCTTACTTTTTTGTAGGTAAAGAAGTTAAGGACAACAAAATGTGTTTAGATAGTATTAGTTATTCAACAACTATTGGGTTAAGAAGTCTTCAAGACAATTAACTATTTCTGAAGAGAAAGTATTTATGCATGATTTGATACAAGAAATGGGTTGGAAGATTGTAGGCAAAGAATCTTTGGAAAAACCAAGAAAACGAAGCCGATTATCGGATTCTGAAGATATTTATCAAGTATTGACAGATAACAAGGTAAGAAAAATTGATTAATTTTATTTTACAAAATCCTTAAATTTGTCAAGAAATGAACATATGATTTTTTATTGTGTATATTATTCTTCTTGTCAAGGCAGTAAAGTCAGAGGAATAACTCTTGACATGTCAAAAATTGGAAAGCTGAATTTAAGTTGTGAAGTCTTTTCCAAGATGCACAAGGTGAAATTTCTTGAGATTTATGACTCAACATGTCATGACCCCAAATCGGGAGTACGTGACCGGCACGGGAATAGATTTTTACCTCTAAAGCCGTAAGCCTTATCCGGTAAACATGACTATAACTACCCTGCTATACAATCAATATATATCATACTAGTGGCCACGCCTCACTGGTGCCCTAATTAACCTGCAATCAGCGGTTCGCTCAATACCGCTTCAGCTCAATCCAGTGTATAGATATATTTATCAGCACTCATAATGTAAATATTAATATCATATTGACCGTACGTCTCAATACGTACGATCTATCCTATTCACATGCAGCAAGCACACATAATATATATCCATATCATATTGACCGTACGCCTCAATGCGTACGATCTATCCTATTCATATGCAGAAGTTTATATACTCAAACATATATCCTAGTCTTCCCTAAACTAGACCTTGCCTTTAAGTACATGTGAAGCCGACAATTCTAGAGTAGGTACATATCAAAAGCTGTAAATATATATATACAACTCTTACAACTTTAAAATATGTACAACAAGAGAAATCAAAATAACCAAAGGAGTCCACCCACGCGAACAAGAGCGTAAGGATAGTCTGATGACCGTATCACTGTCCGGACGTCAATGCCTGCCCGATCCCTGTATCTGAAACATTGAAGCAGAAGGAGTGAGTCAAACAGACTCAGTGAGGAGCTTCCCATCCTCGGCGTAGCGGCGGGTACCACTACGGCTGGGGAAAGGGAAACACCCACAATCACATGCACATGAAAGTCTAGTTTATCAAATGTTATATTACGATCAGGCAATATTAATATAACATTAAAATCACAAATAAGCCTACGGATCATGCTTTTCTATCATGCTGCTCGTAAACAAGAAATCACATTTTAACCGATAATATGAAAACTTTAAATCACTTAACTGACCCTAGTACCAGGCTAGGGCAATGGCCTCAACGGGCAATTTCTTTTAATGTTTAACTGACCCTAGTGCCAGGCTAGGGCAATGGCCTCAACAGGCAAATCTTTTAATCTTTTACAGACCCTAGTGCCAGGCTAGGGCAATGGCCTCAACGGGCAATTGTTTTAATTTGTTTCTCTTTCCAAGCTCTCAGTTGGGATCCTGACTCTATCTACCCATTACTATCCTAAACTGACTTTACCTAGGTAGTGTGAACATCCCTACGACTTACTAATCAATTAATAGATCGTATTATTCCTCATATTGTTCCCAAACCCTTGGTTTAGATCATAAACTAGCTCTAAGGTCTTCCCTAAGTTCAATTACCGTGAAACGTCGACGTTTACTAACAACTTCTATACGATTTCTTTAATGACTTTCTAATTAATAGGGTAAAACAAACCTTGGACTCAATCAACAACTTACCCCCTTGCTTGTACTGTTCGGCGTATCGCATGTTATCACATGGATACCCTCTAGTACCTCTTTACATGTAGTCAAACAGACATATACAAATACTTCCATAGATAACAGTTTAGGAACAACAATAGCATTTTAACCAATAAATAACTCCTACAAACAAGCAAGTAGGCAAACCACATATCCACATCCTCAATCAACCCTGTAGGGCAAGGATGGGAAACCCCTAACCTGGACGGTTCCCTTGCGTTTGTCCTGGAGTAACTCCCGCTCCGGACGAATCGTGGTTTCCTAAAGAATGCATTCAAGTGGTTAACATCTCAACTATATGCAATTCATATGCATATGACATGCTCGTACCTAAAAATGCATCTAGACATCGCCAAGAATCGAGTTCTTGGTCTTATCCGTCTTCCTTCTCTTCCATGAGAGTCTCAAGTGCTACATACTTGGTTTCATATAATTATCGCTCACCTTGAATTAATTTTAGAGCCTTGGATTTGAGTTACTAAACCTCGATATGCTTCTAAATTATCCTACTTAAGGTTTCCTAATAATTACGAAGGATTTAAATTGCCATTTTAAATTTTGACCTTATTGTTCCGCAAGTTTCATCCTTGAGAAACAAGAAAGTACCTAAAATAATTCTTGATGCTTGATAGCATATTTAGAATTATTCTAGGGTGTTTAAGATCGAAAAGAAGATGTTTGGAGCCCTCAACATCACCCTTAAAGTGTAATTGGGCAATCCGAGCAGGGACCCGGCACGTTAATGTCAAGCTTCCACATTAGTAACCTCGGGCCAGCTCTTCACGGGTCTTATTCAGCTAATATTTCAACAATATAATTTCAGTAATTCCAATCCAAGCCTATTTACTCAAATTCAAGCTCAATCCTAATTATCACAATTTTCCCAATTTATGAATAATTAGAATTTCAACCCCAAATCCTTTCAAATTCGAATTCGTCTAAACCCAAGGGTATAGCCTCGATTCTTACCTCAACTAGGTGTTCAAGAACACCTCCTAGGTCTTAATCTACCCTTGAAACAACCCAATCGAAGGTGGATCGAAGAAATCCCTAAAAATGAAGAAATTGGGGTTTTCGAATGAAATTGGGGTTACCACCCTTTGATTCGATTGGTGGAAGGTGTAGGAGACGTCGTACCCGAGCTCCGGTGACTTTTCCAACATCGGCTAGCTCTCCCCGGTCTCCTTTCCGGTGCACCCCAAACCCTTCTCCTTCTTCTCCACGCCTCTCTCACTACCTTCAAGGTTTTTTCTCTCTCTCTCTCCGTTCTTTCTTCTTTCCTTTCCTCTCTTATACTTATTCCTTTCTTTCTTTTATTTTATACCCACGACACCTACCCTTTTTTTAACAAAATTAATTAAAATAATATATGTATATAATAATAATAATAAAATAAATAAATAATAACTAAATAATAATAATAATAATAATAAAGAAGAGGTGGAAAATATCTCCAATTTAAATCCTCCTCTTTCCAATTAAAATTTTATTTTCTCTTATATCCCAAATTGTAAATACCTAAAAATATTCCTTACTCTCTTTTCCCCATTTAATTCAGATTTTCAATTCCTTAGGTCCTGAATTAAATCAAAAATATTTTCTACTTCTTTTCTTTCCCTTTCATTTCACTTTAAACTCCGAAAAAATTTCTTGGGAATTACAATCTTCCCTCCTTAAGAAATTCGGTCCCCGAATGTCAATTAACATATTAACCTTAGTCTTGAAATAGGTGAGGATATGTCCTGCGCATCTCAGCCTCAACTTACCACGTAGCTTCTTTGACTGAATGGTTTCGCCACAGGACTTTCACCATTGGTATTTCTTTCGACCTCAGCTTCTTCAACTGGCGATCTAAGATTTCCACTGGCATCTCCTCATAAGTCAGGCTTTCGGCAAGCTGTACTTCTTGAGGTTGGATTACATGAAAGGGATCTGGCAGGCACTTTCGAAGCATGGACACATGGAACACCAGATGAACTCCTTCCAACTCCGCTGGCAATTCTAGGTGGTAGGCAACATTTCCCACGCGCTCTAGAATCTCAAACAGTCCGATGTATCTTGGACTTAGCTTGACTTTCTTGCCAAATCTCATCACGCCCCTCATCGGTGAAATCTTTAAGAAAACCTGCTCACCCACAACAAACTCTAACTCTCTTCTCCAGTTGTCGGCATACGACTTCTGCCTACTCTGAGCCGTGGCAAGCCTTTCTGTAATGGACTTTATCTTGTCCAAAGCATCCTGCACAAGTTCTGGACCAACCAACTTGGCCTCTCCGACCTCGAACCAGCCAATTGGGGATCTACACTTCCGACTGTACAAAGCCTCGAAGAGTGCCATCTGAATACTGGATTGGTAACTGTTATTGTAGGCAAACTCCGCTAACGGCAGGTATTTCTCCCACCCTTCGCTGAAATCCATAACACATGCCCTAAGCATGTCCTCTAAAATATGAATGGTCCTCTCAGATTGCCTGTCTGTCTGGGGATGAAATGCTGTACTCAGATCAACCCTCGTCCCCAATGCCTCCTGCAATGCTATCCCGAATCGAGAGGTAAAGTGTGGCCCCCTGTCAGAGATAATCGACACCGGTACTCCGTGTAATCTCACAATCTCTGATAGGTACAGCTGGGCATACTGACCCACTCCGTAAGTGGTCTTAACTGGCAGGAAATGGGCGGACTTGGTCATCTGATCAATGATTACCCAAACTGAATCGAATCCCCTTTGTGATCGCGGCAATCCTGTCACAAAATCCATAGTAATTCTCTACCACTTCCATTCAGGAATTTCTATTTGTTGAAGTGTTCCGGCGGGCTTTTGGTGTTCAGCCTTAAGCTGCTGACACACAAAACATCTAGATACGTAGTCTGCCACATCCTTCTTCATACCATTCCACCAGTATAATTCTCTCAGATCCTTATACACCTTATTACTACCCGGATGGATAGTTTATGTTGTCTGGTGTGCCTCATCAAGAATTCTTTCTTTCAAACCATCCACCATAGGTACACACAGTCGTCCCTCCAACCGGAGTATGCCACTGTCATCTATGGAGAATCAGACGTCGTCCTTCTCCCCCTTAACCACTGTATCTTTGATCTGTTTGAGGTCAACGTCTTGATCTTGTTTGGATTTAACTTCTTCGATTAGAGCTGACTTAGCTTGAATGTGGGCTAGAAACAGGTTGGGATCTCCAATTTCAAATTGAGTTCCAGACTGTTCCAGCTCATGTATTTCTCGGATTAACGGCCTTCGTACTTCACTGATATGGGCTAAGCTACCCATTGACTTTCGGCTCAGAGCGTCTGCCACCACATTCGCCTTACCGGGATGGTACAAGAACGTGCAGTCATAGTCTTTCAACAACTCCATCCACCTTCGTTGTCTCAGATTTAGATCTTTCTGCTCGAAAATGTACTTGAGGCTCTTGTGGTCTGTATATACCTCACATGTTTCACCATAAAGGTAATGCCTCCAAATCTTCAAGGCAAATACCACCGCTGCCATTTCAAGATCGTGAGTTGGGTAGTTCTTTTTGTGCTTCCAGAGTTGCCTAGACGCATAAGCAATCACCTTGCCATGCTGCATCAGAACACACCCTAACCAAACTCGTGAAGCATCACAGTACACCACATACCCTCCGGTGCCCTCAGGAAGAGCCAACACCGGTGCTGTGGTGAGACTTTCCTTCAGTTTCTAAAAACTCTCTTCACACTTGTTATCCCACACAAACTTTACCCCTTTCTGAGTTAGCATTGTAAGAGGTGCAGCAACCTTCAAAAAGTCCTGCACAAACCATCTATAGTATCCAGCCAAACCTAGAAAATTGCGAATCTCCGTGACTGAGGTAGGCTGGGATCAATTCTTCACTGCTTCTACTTTTCTCGGGTCAACATGGATTCCCTCTGAAGATACCACGTGACCGAGAAATGCAACTTTATCAAGCCAAAACTCACATTTTGAAAACTTAGCATACAATTGCTCTTCTCTCAGATTCTGTAATGCCAGTCTCAAATGCTCTGCGTGCTCCTCAGCATTCTTAGATTAAACTAGAATGTCATCTATGAATACAATGACAAACCGGTCTAGAAATGGCTTGAAAACCCGATTCATCATATCCATAAAAGCTGCTGGTGCATTAGTTAGCCCGAACGACATGACTAAAAACTCATAATGGCCGTATCGGGTTCGAAAAGTAGTCTCGGGCACATCTTCTTTTCTAATCTTCAACTGATGATACCCTGATCGCAGATCGATCTTTGAAAACCTCTTAGCACCCTGCAACTGATCAAACAGACCATCAATTCTTGGAAGTGGATACTGATTGCGGACCGTTACCTTGTTTAACTTCCGGTAATCGATACACAATCTTAAAGTCCCATCCTTCTTCTTCACGAATAGAACTGGTGCACCCCAAGGTGAAAAACTGGGTCTGATAAAACCCTTATCAAGTAACTCATGTAACTGCGTGTATAGATCCTTCAACTCCTTCGGAGCCATTCTGTAGGGTGGTGTGGAAATCGGCTGAGTACCTGGTAAAAGCTCGATCTCAAATTCAATTTCTCGATCAGGCGGAAAACCAGGTAAGTCGTCAGGAAATACTTCAAGAAACTCCCGAACCACTGGTACCTGATTCGCAGGAAGTACTTCTTTCGTAGTATCCCTCACAAAAGCTAGATATCCTTTACACCCTTTCTCGAGTAGCTAGGAAGCTTTCACTGCTGAGATTAGACTCGGATATGGTGCAACACCATCACCCCGCACCACGAATGGCTCTTCATTCGGCATATTGAATTTCAAACACTTCGCCCTGTAGTCAACTACCGCATGACATGACGCAAACCAATCCATACCTAGAATGACATCGAAGTCAACCATATAGAGTAGTCGTAGGTCCACAACGTTTTCATGACCCTTGACCACAACCATACATGATTCATAGACATACTTGACTTGTATTGATTCACCCATCGGAGTAGAGACCATTTCTGTCTCCTCCAACCTAGTCGGGCTTTTCTCAACTTTGTGTGCAAATACATGTGAGATGTAGGAATGTGTTGAACCAGAATCAAATAATACAAGAGCCTGGAGAGAGCATACTGAAAGTGTACCTGTCACTACTGCATTTGAGGCATGTGCATCCTGTCGAGACAAAGCAAACACCCGTGCCTGTCCTCCCCCTGGTGCACCTGGTCCTCTACCTCTTGCTCCTGCTCCTCTACCTCTGCCCGCTCCTGAAGTGTTGACTTGGGGTGATACAATTCTAACTGGTGGGGATGCAATTGGAGTACTACCCAGAGTAGGATTGCTCTTGACACTCATATTACTCTCCCTCTGTGGACATTCCTTAGCCATATGCCCGAACTAACAACAGTTGTAACAACCTGCCTTTGTGACTCTACACTCTCCAAAATGTAATCTCCTACATGTTCCACACTGCGGTTTCTGGTTACCGCCCTGACTACTGCCTTGTAATCTCTGCCCACCTTGTGTGTTACTCCTCCCATAACTTGTGGTGGTAATGGCAGACTGCCCACCAACTTGCCCTGCATAATTTGGAATTGCACTAGAACCCCCTGTTCTCCTTTACTTCTTCTTCCACCCTTGTCCATCATTGCCTGTCAGTAACTTATTCTTGGGATTTGCCGACGTCCCAAATTTCTTTCTATTTTCAATTACCCTAGCACAATCAGCAGCCTGTGCTAGAGTTTCAAACTGACCACATTGTGGTAGTAAAACTACAAAAAATAGCTCTACCAACCTGTGGATAAACCTCTTGATCAACTCCCTTTCATCTGGAACCAATTTAGGAGCATATTGAGCTAGCTCTGTGAACTACAGCTCAAACTCAGTCACTGACATATTCGACGTCATCCTCAAGTCCTCAAATTGTTGACGCTTGGCATACCTCGTTCCTTCAGATAGAAACCGACCCAAGAATTCCCTCTGAAAATCTTCCCAGGTCATAGGAGCAACTCTCCTTGCATATCTCTTCTGTACTGACTCAAACCAAACTCGTGCAGCGCCTCTTAACAGAAATGAGGCAAGTTCCACCATCCCTCCTCCTGAACACCTCAGTAACTGCCCAATTCTGATTAGATCACGGAGGAAATGTTGAGGGTCCTCCTTGGTTTCAGTTCCGCAAAAGGTAGGCGGATTCAGCTTCAGGAATTTAGTAATCGGTAATTTCCTCGGAACTCCCCTCGGTCCCCGGGGCACATCCCTTTGATGCCATTCCCTTCTTGGTTCTTCCTCTCTTTCCACAACCATTTTAGTTTCCTGTTCAGCCGATATCACTTGCTCCTCTTCCTCGCCGACAACTAAACGACGGACTTCTTGTTGAATTTGGTGGGTCATTTCAGCTCTATACTCCTGAAACTCCGCAGTCAGCATCTCAGCCACAGACGGAGCACCCGTCTCAACCTGTGGCTCTGGGGTTTGTTGCCTATGCACTACTCTTTCTTGTGTCCTACCACGATCGCAAGCACGGCCTCTAGCTCGACCCCTGGGAGGCATTCTCTCATCCCAAACGGATTCCTCATCAGTACGTGCAGGGACTCTACCGCCCCTCCTAACCTGCCTAGTAGTCGGTGGCATCCCTGTACTGCACAAAAATGTCACCTGATAAGCATTTGCATAATCTATCATAGATTAAGAAGGAATGAAAGAAAGGCTGACTCAAATTATCCTGGGTACTCCCACTAGTGCCTGTTTAATGCAACGTTGTGCCCAAGTTTCACAGCGAAGCTTAAACTGACACCCGGTTATGCCAATGGCTTCACATGACTTAAAGAAAAACCTGGCTCTGATACCAAATTTGTCACGACCCCAAATCGGGAGTACGTGACCGGCACGGGAATAGATTTTTACCTCTAAACCCGTAAGCCTTATCCTGTAAACATGACTATAACTACCCTGCTATACAATCAATATATATATCATACTAGTGGCCACGCCTCACTGTACCCTAATTAACCTGCAATCCGCAGTTCGCTCAATACCGCTTCAGCTCAATCCAGTGTATAGATATATTTATCAGCACTCATAATGTAAATATTAATATCATATTGACCGTACGTCTCAATACGTACGATCTATCCTATTCACATGCAGCACACATAATATATATCCATATCATATTGACCGTATGCCTCAATGCATACGATCTATCCTATTCACATGCAGAAATTTATATACTCAAACATATATCCTAGTTTACCGCCAACTGGACCCTGTCTTTAAGTACATGTGAAGCCAACAATTCTAGAGTAGGTACATATCAAAAGCTGTAAATATATATATATATATATACAACTCTTACAACTTTAAAATATGTACAACAAGAGAAATCAAAATAACCAAAGGAGTCCACCCACGCGAACAAGAGCGTAAGGATGGTCTGATGTCCGTATCACTGTCCGAACGTCGATGCCTGCTCGATCCCTGTATCTGAAACATTGAAGCAGAAGGAGTGAGTCAAACATACTCAGTAGGAGCTTTCCATTCTCGGCGTAGCGGCGGGTACCACTATGGCTGGGGAAAGGGAAACACCCACAATCTCATGCGCATGAAAGTCCAGTTTATCAAATGTTATATTACGATCAGACAATATTAATATAACATTAAAATCACAGATAAACCTACGAATCATGCTTCTCGTAAACAAGCAATCACATTTTACATATAATATGAAAACTGTAAATCACTTAACTGACCCTAGTACCAGGCTAGGGCAATGGCCTCAACGGGCAAATTCTTTTAATGTTTAAGTGACCCCATTGCCAGGCTAGGGCTAGGGCAATGGCCTCAACGGGCAAATCTTTTAATCTTTTACTGACCCTAGTGCAAGGCTAGGGCAATGGCCTCAACGGGCAAACCTTTTAGTCTTTTACTGACCCTAGTGTCAGGCTAGGGCAATGGCCTTAACGGGCAAATGCTTTACTCTTTAACTGACCCTAGTACCAGGCTAGGGCAATGGCCTCAACAAGCAATTGTTTTAATTTATTTCTCTTTCCAAGCTCTCAGCTGGGATCCTGACTCGATCTACCCATTACTATCCTAAACTGACTTTACCTAGGTAGTGTGAACATCCCTACGACTTACTAATCAATTAAGAGATCGTATTAATCCTCACATTGTTCCCAAACCCTTGGTTTAGATCATAAACTAGCTCTAAGCTCTTCCCTAAGTTCAATTACCGTGAAACGTTGACGTTTACTAACAACTTCTATACGATTTCTTTAATGACTTTCTAATTAATAGGGTAAAACAAACCTTGGACTCAATCAACAACCTACCCCCTTGTTTGTACTGTTCGGCGTATCTCATGTTATCACATGGATACCCTCCAGTACGTCTTTACCTGTAGTCAAACAGACATATACAAATACTTTCATAGATAAAAGTTTAGGAACAACAATAGCATTTTAACCAATAAATAATTCTTACAAACAGGCAAGTAGGCAAACCACATATCCACATCCTCAATCAACCCTGTACGGCAAGGATGGGAAATCCCTCACCTGGACGGCTCCCTTGCGTTTGTCCTGGAGCAACTCCCGCTCCGGACGAATCGTGGTTTCCTAAAGAATGCAGTCAAGTGATTAACATCTCAACTATATGCAATTCATATGCATATGACATGCTCGTACCTAAAAATGCATCTAGACATCGCCAAGAACCGAGTTCTTGGTCTTATCCGTCTTCCTTCTCTTCCATGAGAGTCTCAAGTGCTACATACTTGGTTTCATATAATTATCGCTCACCTTGAATTAATTTTACAGCCTTGGATTTGAGTTACAAAACCTCGATATGCTTCTAAATTATCCTACTTAAGGTTTCCTAATAATTACGAAGGAATTAAATTGCCATTATAAATTTTGACCTTATTGTTCCGCAAGTTTTCATCCTTGAGAAACAAGAAAGTACCTAAAATAATTCTTGATGCTTGATAGCATATTTAGAATTATTCTAGGGTGATTAAGATTGAAAAGAAGAGGTTTGGAGCCCTCAATATCACCCTTAAAGTGTAATTGGGCAATCCGAGCAGGGACCCGGCACGTTAATGTCAAGGTTCCACGTTAGTAACCTCGGGCCAGATCTTCACGGGTCTTATTCAGCTAATATTTCAACAATATAATTTTAGTAATTCCAATCCAAGCCTATTTACTCATATCCAAGCTCAATCCTAATTATCACAATTTTCCCAATTTATGAATAATTAGAATTTCAACACCAAATCCTTTCAAATTCGAATTCGTCTAAACCCAAGGGTATAGCCTCGATTCTTACCTCGATTCTGGCGCACCCCAAACCCTTCTCCTTCTTCTCCACGCTTCTCTCACTACCTTCACGGTTTTCTCTCTCTCTCCGTTCTTTCTTCTTTCCTTTCCTCTCTTATAATTATTTCTTTCTTTCTTTTATTTTATACCCACGGCACCTATCCTTTTTTTAACAAAATTAATTAAAATAATATATATATATATAATAATAATAATAATAAATAAATAATAACTAAATAATAATAATAATTATAATAAAGAAGAGGTGGAAAATATCCCCAATTTAAATCCTCCTCTTTCCAATTAAAATTTTATTTTCTCTTATATCCCAGTTTGTAAATACCCAAAAATATTCCCTACTCTCTTTTCTCCATTTAATTCAGATTTTCAATTCCTTGGGTCCTGAATTAAATCCAAAAATATTTTCTACTTATTTTCTTTCCCTTTCATTTCATTTTAAACTCCGAAAAAATTTCTTGGGTATTACAGAACATCTATAGAGTTCAAGTTAAATCTTCCTCAAGGTCTTGAATGTTTGCCGAGTAAATTAAGATATCTTCGTTGGGATAATTATCCTTTATGGTTTTTGCCTTCAACATTTTCAGCTCAAAACCTTGTCAAACTTGAAATGCATAATGGAAAAACAATAACACTTTGGCAAGGAGTGCAGGTAATGTATTAATATGTTGTCTTCATTTTTATTTTCTTTCTATTTAAAGGATTAAGAAGTGATTTTGTTGAATCAATATGACAGCGATGTGATGTTTGTCTCTTTTAATTGTCACAGAATGTGGTGAATTTAAAGGTCATAATCATTAGTAATTCTGGATACTTGTTGGAGCTTTCAGATCTTTCAAAAGCCATAAATCTTGAAGAAGTATATATCTCCAATTGTAGAGACTTGCTTGAAATTCATCCATTTATTTTATCTTTGGAAAAGCTCAGGGTCTTAGAAATAGAACGTTGTACTTCCCTTGAAAGACTTGAAAGTGATGTCCATTTAAGATCCCTTCATCGTCTCTCTCTAGATGGATGTCTTCGCGTGAAAGAATTTTCAATAGCATCAGAGAATATGACAAGTTTGAATTTAATTATGACTGGTATCAAAGACTTGCCTTCGTCCATTGGACTTATGTATAAATTACCAGATTTCACTCTAAGTTCGTGTGGAAGTCTAAAGAACCTTCCAAGCAACTTATTTGATGGCTTACAATCTTTAGAAAAGTTATTGATGGATAATTGTCATTCCATATCTGAAATCCCACACAATGTCTGCCAATTGTCATCATTAAGCATTCTATCAATTGAAGGAACAAATGTGAGAACATTGCCTACAAGCTTCAAGAATCTTCCATGTCTAAAATCACTTTGCATCAATGGTTGCAAAAAACTTGGTTATCTTAGAGCTCCCTCCATCCATCCAAGAGTTAAAAGCTTCTAACTGCTTATCCCTGAAGTTAGTACAATTCACTTCTTTGGAGCCCAAGATGGCATGTGCTCAATTCGTGAATTGCATGAAATTAGATGACCATTCACTCAAGACCATTCTAGTAAATGTTCTTGTACACAGAACCAAAGTTGTATCAAAAGTACAAACATATAGTGATGTTGAATGCAAAGTTGATTTTGAAGTAATAATCCCAGGATGTGCAGTTTTGGAGTGGTTCAAATATAGGACAACACATGCTTCCATAAATATGGATTTCTCCTCAGGTCCAGATTCCACAGATTGGGGCTTAATTTTCTTCTTTGTCTTGGGTCAGACACTTGAGTCCAAATCAAATGAAGGCAGCCTTGTTTCGGACCATGTTTTTCTGTATTATGATGACAAGATTTGTTCAAGAAGACATGCAAAAATTAAGGAAAGGAGAGGCAGTTGTACTTCAGAGATTTTATTAGAAATGGGGCATGGCTGTGATATTGTGGAGATAAAAGAGTGGGGTGTGTGTCCAACATATTCCTTGGAATATGAGAATTTCATCAAACAAATTGGATTAGATCTGGAAGGTGACTTACAAGCTAGTTCATCTGAAACTGGAGTTGGATGCTCATATGAGATGACCATGGAAGATGAGGAAGATGATGCTAGTATGAGTGAAGGGTTAGAGGTTGATGGGGAGCCAAAACTCATGGAACTTATTGAAGTGTGTCAAAAATGGGAAGCTCTGAGAGAGATGATGAGCATGATGAACCAATAGAACCAGTAGGGTACGTAGAGACCACTGAACAGACCCAAAACCAAGGTACAAATGTTTTTTATTATGTTATAAAGCCATGTTATCTGATTATGAGCTAGGCATTTGGTTCTTACTTTTATCTTTTTTCTCTTGTCCTCACAGTGACATGTTGATATGTTTGGTGCTTTTCTGGTTTTATTCAAACAAATCATCTAAGGTACAAATGCATGTCTCTTGTTGCTGTATCTTCAGTTACACTGAATTGAATTTGTTTTGGTGGATGTGTGCAATTCATACTCTCTGGGTCCTGCCATATTGTCTAGTCTTTTTTGTTAGACCCAACCTCTTTGATCATTATTGTGTTCAAATGGTACTCTTTAGATAAACTTTAGGCATATGAAACTATCGTTATTATTTAATATTATTTACCTTTAGTAATTTATTATTTACTAATTATTTATCTTTAGTATTTTTTGTTCATTTATGTTTTTAATTATTAGTTATCCAGTTTAATTTTTAAATTAGATATTAAATATTAGATATCTTTTTGTTACCCAAATCTGATCTAAAATTTAAATTAGATTGGGTCCTAGTTTAAGTGGGATTCCAGTGGTTGACTTGTAACCACGGTCCCTATTTAACCTAATTTTAGCCTATTAGGCATTAAGCTCATCAATTAATAAAGCAAGAGAGACTCATTTTTCATCATGGTATCTAGAGTCTGAAACAAAACACTATTGCTCGCACCTGATTTCTTCATGGTGAGTCCCAGCAGCCGACGGCCTGTGGTGTTTGGCACCATAGGTGTGGCGGAAATAGACAACAACAAGGCTATTGATATCACCCATATTTACCCTACTATTTGATGTTATTTAGTATGATTTTATAGAATTTATTGAGCCATATAGCTTGCGTAGACATTATTTTCGGGTAATTATGGACTAAATTGCAATCTTGCTAATTCTTTGGTTTTAATATTTAAATTGTGATAATTCCATAGTTTTAGTTCTTGTGCATTTGATTGATCATCTTTGGGACTTTCACAATTGCTTTTGGATGCTTTTTAGGCCATACAAAAGAAGATTAGCAAGGATATCAGCTTCAGCGTCAAAACCCGTGCCCACGGCTTCACATGCAGAGAAGAAAAAAAACACATTTACTGTGTTACCCACTGCCAGTGGGTACACCAGATATGATGCACGAATTTCAACAGAAAATTCGTTTTGGGCCATTCCGGGTCGGGCCCAACTCGTCCAATCAGACCTAAAATGACTTATAAGCTAAAAAAGACCCTATTCCACAATAATCCCATCATCCCCCAACATTTCCCATCTCTTTTCTCTCATCCCTCTCCATCTTATCCATCTCCATTCTTCTTCTTCCCCATTTTTCTTGTTTTCACCTTCATCCATGGCTACCATTGGAGGGCTAAGCTTCTTGGGCTAGAGGAGATTTCATGAAGGCTAGGGCGTTGAGACACATATAGGGAGTTCTTTCTTTCTCTTCCACTTTCTAATTACATTTTCATGTTGATTTTATCTAGATTTTCATGGATTTGTATTGAGCTAAGGATTATGGTTCGAATCTCTTTGTGGATTGCATTTTGTTAGTTTAGATATGTGATTAGTAACTTCGATTTATGGATGATTGTAATTAGGTTTAATTATAATTGATTCTTGAATGCTCATGAGATGGTTGGTTACCATTGAGTGGAACCCATATCTAGACATTGATTACCATTGCTTAATTGGGTTGATTAGCTAGTTTTAGTTAATTACCTTGAGTTGAATTGTCATATGAAGCGATTATCGAATGGTAACCATTGCTTGTTTAGGTTAATTAGGTTGCTAATTAACTTGGGTTGTATGGTTCACATGAAGCAAGAATTATAATTGGTTAATTATAATTGAATGGTTTTGTATGAACTCTCGATTATTGGTTAATTTTATCTTCCTTGCTTTTATCCATTTTACATTGCTTTCATTATATCCAAAAAACACCAAAAATATATTTACATTTATTGTCTTTACAATTACCACACACAAGGTGTTTGATGAAATGCCACAACGAACCCAAATTTGTTCTTAGTTTGCATTGTTTGCCGTTGTCCCTCATAGGAGGCTCCTTGAGAGAATCGACCCGGATTGCACCACTATAGTGCATTATTTCCGGTTATTAATTGGTGTTGGCCTTGCGACAAAGCCACCATCAATTTGGCGCCGTTGCCGGGAAGCCTCTTTGGCTCTACGGTTAGTTTTGCAAACTAGTGCGAATTGGGGCTAGTTTTGGTATTTCTTATCTTTGTTTGAGAATATTTGTTTGTATTTTCTTTGTTTTTAGTCTTTAATGTTTTTAGGTAGTTTATTTTCATTTGAAGCTTGTCTAGTTCCACTCTTTGCATCTTGAAGTATTCTAAGTGCATTTTTCTCTATTTTTGTTTTCTTGATTGTGTTAATCTTTTTGCTAGTTCTTATTATTTCCTTAGGAATTTTTCTTTGATTTCTTTCTTGATTTGGATTGTAGTTAGTGATTATAGATTAGTTACCCTTCATTTTAGTGTTTTAGTGCCTTAGATATCTTTCATTTGAAGCTTTTTCTATTGAATTTTCGTGAGTTTTCTGCTGAATTTGCATCGGATCAATTTTTTTTCTTGCTTCTGTCTTGCACGCTGCCAGGGTGCCAGACTCTGCACCCTGCCAACGTGCAAGCTTGTTTTATATTATTGTGTTGTTTCTTTAATGCTTTCTTTTTAGGTTGTTTTCCCCTTATAATTCCTAGTTAACTTAGGTAGTTTAGATAGTTTTTAACTTGTTTTCAAAGAGGAATGAACTTGAATGTAAATGAAAATATTGGTGGGAATATTATTGAAAATAGAAATGAGCAATTGGGTGAGAATAACACCAATAGAAAGAAAACAATTAGGGAGTTGACTGAACATGATTTTAATTATGAGCAATTTTGTGGTGCATTTCCTAAATTTACTGTTGATTTTGAAATTAAAAGTGCACTAGTTCGCTCCCTTCCTAAATTCTTTAGTTATGCAGACGAAAATCCATACATGCATTTGAATGCTTTGCACATGCATTGTATGACAATGAAACCGGTTGGAGCACATGTTGATGATGTTATGCTGAAGGTTTTCCATTTGACCTTAGAAGGGAAAGCAAATGAGTGGTATATGAGGTTACCTAGCTGCATGGAGAACGCATATCAGTCTTGGGCCACCCTGAAGAGGGCCTTCCTTGAGAAGTACTTTCCATCAACTAGAGCCACAGCCGCAAGACTGGAAATTACATCTGCACAACAAAACATTGGTGAGACATTCTTTGAATTTTGGAGCCGTTATCAGGACTTGATCTCGAAGTGTCCAAACCATCAAATTCGGCTAGAGCACTTGGTGCAATCTTTCAACAATGGGCTCTTGCCACATGATGCTCAAACTTTAGCCGCAGCCGCAAGTGGTTCTGTGGAAGACTTAACGCCCAAGGAGGCATGGGATTTAATGAAGCGAATAGCCTTGAGCCGGCAACATGCAGTAAGTAGGGACATTGTATCATTGAGGGAAGCAGAATCCATACAGGAAAATCCATTGTTACAAGTAGTGGTAAGAGATTTGGCAAAACTCTCTGCAGCAGTTGAGAGACTTTCAACTCAACAAACTCAACCTCAACAACTTGCCATAGTCAATGTAAGTTGTTCATACTGTGGCTCTTCGATGCATTTGACTAGCAATTGCCCAAGTAGATTTCAAGAAGATTCAACCTCATTTCAGAAAAGGCCTGGGCAATCTTTGGTACCCTACTCTTACTCAAATTCTAAGTGTGGGGGAAATAATAAATGTAAATATGTTTGTTAGGTAACCACGAATTGTCTGGAGCAGGAGTGACTCCAGGACCAGAAACAGGAAGCCGTCCAGGTGAGGGGTTTCCCATCCTTGCCCTACAGGGTTGAATGAGGATGTGAATACGTGGTTTGCTTACTTGCTTGTTTGTAAGAATTGTTAGGAAATAACATGCTATTGTTGTTCCTAAACCGTTATTTGTGAAAATATTTGTATATATGTGATTGATTAAAGTTGAAGTGGTACTGGAGGGTATCCATGTGATGACATGGGATACGCCAAACAGTACAAGTAAAAAGGGGTAGGATATTGATTTCGTTCAATTTTTGGTTTGTCCTAATAATTAGAAACCCACTAAGGAAATGAAACTGACCTATTTATACACGTCGACGTGATTTGTGGTAAATGAACTTAGGAAATACCTTAGAGCTAGGTTATCATCTAATCAAGGGTTGGGTACTAAACAAAGAGTAGAAAATCTCATAATTGATTAGAAATTCTTAGTGGAGTTCACACTGCTGAGGTAAAAACACTTTAGAATAGAAATGGGTAGTCCGTGTTGCAAACCCCACTGAAAGTAAGAGAGTGAAATATGCGTCAGACATTTGCCCGTTGTGGCTATGGCCCTAGCCTGGCACTAGGGTGGTGCATTACATATTCATGGTTGCCCGTTGTGGCTATTGCCCTAGCTTGGCACTAGGGTGGCGCATTACATATTCATGGTTGCCCGTTGTGGCTATTGCCTTAGCTTGGTACTAGGGTGGTGCATTACATATTCATGGTTGCCCGTTGTGGCTATTGCCCTAGCCTGGCACTAGGGTGGTGCATAGCATTTAAAGGATTTGCCGTTGAGGCTATTGCCCTAGCGTGGCACTAGGGTCGATTGTATGATTTATAGTTTTTAATATGAAATGTTTCATGTTATTGGTTGCTTGTGAGTAGCATGTTTGAGGGGCATGATTCCTAGGTTTATCTGTGACGTAACGTTATATTAATGTTGCCTGATCATTATATAACATATGATAAACTGGTATTTCGTGCGCATGTGGTTGTGAGTGGTTCCCTTTCCCCAGCTGTAGTGGTACCCGCCGCTACGCCGAGGATGGGAAGCTTCTCACTGAGTCTGTTGGACTCACACCCTCTGTTTAAATGTTACAGATACAGGAATCGGGCAGGCTTCGACGTCCGGACAGTGATACGGACATCTATCCACTTGCACCGCATTTGTTCGCGTGGGTGGACATCTTTTGATTATTTAGCCTTCATTATTTTGAGTTGTATATATTCTAAAGTTGTAAAGGCGATGTAAATATTTGCAGCTTTCGAATTATGCTATATCTAGACATGTCGGCTTCACATGTGCTTACTGATAGGATTCTGGGTGTTGGGAAAGTCTTGATATACTTATATATATATATCTGCGTATGTGGATAGGATAGATCACACATAATGGTGTGTGATCAATATGTATATGCTATATATATACGTGTGAATTGGTATATGCTGGATGAAAAATATAAATATCTGCATGTGAATAGGATAGATTACACGTATTGAGACGTGTAATCACTATGTATACTTAACTGTGCGTGTGAGTGTACATGTGTGATTATGACAGGTTATATATATATTGTGTGTGAATAGGATAGATCATTCCTTTGGGGTTTGATCACTATGTATATATATATTTATGTGTGAATGTCTTGAGTGTATGGATGTAGATATATATACGTGACATGGGCTGAAGCGGCATTGAGCGCCGTGGATTGCAGGTTATCTAGGCCACCCATGATGGTGTGGCCACTATATACACTATGTGAATATTGTATGATGATTGTGTTTAAGGGTAGATAATTTATGATTATAGGTAAGGCTTACGGGTTTAGAGGCTAAATTCTATCCCCGTGCCGGTCACGGATCCCTGTAATTGGGGTCGTGACAGTTTTTCTTTGGATTCTCAGACCGCCCAGAACAGAGGGTACTCCCTGCATTCAATAATTTTGTTGCTAATGAGACCACTGATGACGCCGAGGCTGATTTTTTGAACAATGTTTATATAATACCTCGAGAGAGTTGCTTTTATATGGTATGCTAAATCCTCACAATAACCGTCGGAATGTGTTTGATTATTCTTCTAATTTTTTTTTTTGGATTCCTCCTTATCATTATGGTCTCCCCCACCCCCACCCTTTTCTTTTTATTTAGATATTTTAAATTTTTACTAGAGATCCAATTTGGTGAATCTTACATGTTTTCAAATGTTTTATTTTGATCATGTGGAAGTCTGATGTGGGACAGATTCACAACCTAATTCCTGGTAATGATTGTATATATAACTCAATTTCTATACTTGAGTCTGTTTCTAGACGTGTAAGCAGCCTTTTTTATAGTTACAAACCTTGGTTGCACTTCACATAGATAACTATCTAGTTGCCTATAGCTATCCTTAGCATCTGATGCTTAACACATGATGTTTGTGGCTTTGTGCTATGGTTGGCCCTCAAGGAAAGAGCAAGCATCCTTATCATTAAGCGTATGAACTTTGTGTTAATTAAAATGTTCTGTGATGCGAGAAGCCAGAATGGAATTAGATTTCACATCACAGAACTTTTTTAGATAGAGTGTTGTAGTGTAGCTGGTCCACTTGGATGATCTTATGATCATGGCAACCTATTGCTGAAATACTTTATGTGTGATTTTATAAAAGTCTTATTTGTTATGGGGAAAATCTTGTTTCTCCAATGAAGAAATCTCAACATGATGTCCTTTCATCTTACATGATGCTTTCCTTTATATTTTTTATCCAGCTCATCCTAATTCTGGTTTCAACCTCAAAGTGATTGATCCACCATGGGAAAATGCTACTGCCCACCAGAAATCAAGGTATATAAATATACATTTAAGCTGCCATTTTGTATGCTTTCTATTCCTTGCAGTACCTTCAACAATGATGGTTCAATCTTTGCTTACTCGGTACATTTCATTTCTGTACAAGTTTGTAGTAGTGTTCTGGTCTTTTATTTCTCAATGAAGAATTATTAGAATGTAGCCTTCTTCTTCTTCTTATTTCTTGTTATTTTCTCTTCTTCTTTTTTTGTCTAATTGGTTCTAATCTCTTTTTTTTTTAATTTCTAAATATCTAATAGATATTTCAATTTTTTTATGTAAGGATAACTTTGTGAAAAATATGAAAGTCGCGAATCCAATTGAATGGAGCACCTCTAGTGTATATTTTGGATAATTATTGGCTTTGTTAGTCGACCCCACCTAGTGGGAAAATGTTTTGATTGTTGTAAAAATTGGCTTTGTAAACTTTTATTAGAATTTTCTATGAGATTACTCCTTTTGGGTAGATCTTGTGATCATTTTATTAGAAGACAATATTGTAATGCTACATGATTTGTTCTAAATATATTTTTTTTATATTGAAAAGTGTTGAAAGTGCAATTTTCTTTAAGTTTTAAAATGCCAAAAGTAATTGCATAGCACATATATATAATTAAAAAGTGTGTTAATAAAAGTTTAATAAAAATGTTGCTTATTCTTTTAGGCAATAGTTTGTCATTGTTCTTTTAAAAAAATTCAACAAAACTGTTCCCTAATTAGAGAACTTTAGACAACGGTTTTACAGTGTGGGCACATCTAATAGGCAACATGTAATTTTTGTTCCTTAAAAGAGCAACAGTTACAAAATGTTGTTTATTTTAATTCTCAAAACCGTTCCCTATTGATCATGTATAGGGAACGTTTTTCAAATGTGTGGCCACAGAGTGCACAAAACCGTTGCCATAGACAATAGGTAACGGCCGAATATAGTACGGCCAAAAACCGTTGCCTATACAAATAGGCAACAGTTTTGACAATTTAAGGAACAGTTTTTGGCCGTTGTAATAAGCCAAAAATGTTGTAGTGTAAATACAAGATTATATTGTAAATTTTACCTTTCTATAAAAAAAATCCATCTACTATGGACAGGACCTCCACGTTTAGCTTCATCAATTAGATGAACTATTAAATGCACGATGACAGTAAAGAATGATGGAGGAAATAACATTTCCAAGTGACATAAGCATAGAACAATTGGCTTCTGAAGGTTGTCTAATTCATGAGCACTTAGCGCTTTACTGCAGAGGTGTCGAAAAAATGAACACAATTCCACTAATAAAGCACACACCTGATTAGGTAACACATTCCTTATGGCTATTGGTAACAATTGCTCCATAAGAATATGAGAATCATGACTTTTTAACCCAATTAACTTGCGATTCTTTAAATCAACACATCTAGAAATATTGCTTGAATAACCATCTGGCACTTTCACATTCTTCAAGATATTTAGAAATTTATCCTTACTTGCATTCGTCATCGTGTACAAAGCTAGAGGAAATTTTCCATTGTCATTTGGCCAAAGATCCCTTCGAATACCCATAGCACACAAGTCTTTACAAGCAACAACATTATCCTTTGTCCTACCAACTTCATTGAGTAATGTGTAAACAATATTATCACAAACATTTTTCTCAATATGCAATACATCTAGATTGTGTCTTATCAAACTCAAATG
This sequence comes from Senna tora, assembly GCA_014851425.1. Taxonomy (NCBI): domain Eukaryota; kingdom Viridiplantae; phylum Streptophyta; class Magnoliopsida; order Fabales; family Fabaceae; genus Senna; species Senna tora. The sequence goes on from CM026271.1 coordinate 27,496,676, forward strand.
CCAATATGGAAGTTTGAAAAATATACTCCTCTTCTGTCATTGAGGCTTACTAGCTTCACTTTCACGACGCTTTCTACGAGTTCTTTTACCTTTATGAGTTCTTTTACCCTTATCATCTAACTCCTGGCTTTTTCCAAAGGTCACATCAATATTCTCCAATTGTTTCAAAATTTCTGAGCCCGAAAGTAAAGGTGGTGGATCCCTCATCTCAACATTCCCGTTAAACCGAATCCGATTCAATCTAAATCTATGTCCTGGTTCCAAAAAACGACGATGGCCAGTGAAACACCATTTTCTTCTAAAAGGTAAGGGACAAGGGATTGAGTCATTGTTACAATATGGACAAGCCAACCCGGTATATGTGTTCCAACCAGACAAATTTTCAAGACTAAGAAAGTCACTAATTGTCCACATCAAAGATGCACGCAATGTGAACATTTCATTCCTTGAAGAATCATATGTTTCCACCCCATCTGTCCATAACTCCTTCAACTCTTCAATCAAAGGTTGTACGTAAATATCTATATCATTCCTTGGCATACGCTTACCTGGAATTATCATAGAAAGAATAAATCAACTTTGCTTCAGACACATCTATGGAGGCAAGTTGTACGGAATAAGAATTACGAGCCATATGATGTAGTTGGTACTTAAGGTTCCAAAAGGATTGAAACCTTCACTAGCTAGCCCAAGTCGTACATTACGCACCTCTGCAGCAAATTCAGGATGAGCTACATCAAATGACTTCCATGCCTCTGAATCTCGTGGATGTCTCATTAGCCCATCATTTTTCACATGTTCTGCATGCCATCTCATATCATCAGCAGTTTTAGAAGACATGTACAACCTTTGCAACCGTGGTTTCAATGGAAACTAACGCAAAACTTTCGCAGGTTGCTTCTTTTTCTTCCTCTTACCCCCACACACCATGTTACTTGTATTTTCCTTAGATTTCCATCTAGATGCATGACAAACTTTGCACGATTCTTTACTTTCATCGTCTCTCCAATATAACATACAGTCGTTCGGACATGCATCAATCTTAGAATAATTAAGCCCTAGTTTGTTGATTATTTTCTTGGCTTCATAGAATGAACTAGGAATCTTTGCATGCTCAAAAGCATCATGCAATAACTCAAGTATTATGGACATGGCTTTATCAGTCATCTGACAATAACATTTAATATGATACAGTTTAATCAAAACTGACTGCCGGGAATACTTTGTGCAACCTGCATAGAGTTCCTCATTACATTCTCTAATTAAATCATTGAAGTTTGTATTAGCTCCGATGTATTGTTCATGCAACCCATGCTCCCTACTTTCAACTTAATCTATAGATTCATTTGCTTCTATCCCAACATCCCTATTAATTCCAAATGCTTCACGAACCATATCTTGCATTAGATCTTCATCGATCGAACCACGTACACCCCCAACGTTATCTTGTGCTACATTTGAAGTGTTACTTGCATCTCCTATGACTGACTCTCCCTGCCAAGTCCATATTATGTACCCTTGAGGGAATTGGGTACAAATTAAGTGATCATATACCACTTCTCTATTATGCCACCTTTTAAATGCACAACGGCTACAAGGACATCTTATCATGCCCTCAGCAATCGTATGTGAAAATGCAAAATCTAAAAAGGCATTTATGCCTTTATCATATTCAGGGCTAATCCGTTATATTGTAATCCAAGTTTTATCCATAGCTAAAACTAACAAAAAATATTTTAGAATAATGAAATAATTAATGACACCATAATCAATTTTAGAATAATGAAATAATTAATGTAGAGTAAAGTAAATATATGAAGGGTAGATAGAGGTACAATTATTTTAGAATAATAGGTCCACACCACCAAACACTTTGTAGAATACAATTGACCAATAGACAAATACAAATCTAAATCTCATCATGCCTCAATCATTATGGCTAGAAATACAACACCAAGTTCAATGAATAGGAATTGACACAATAAAAAGTAAAAATATAGCAGTATTGAAAATGAGCTCCAACATTGACTACAATTGGAATTTTTAAAAAAAAGGCCAAGCCAATTTCTTGAAATGTACCTCTACGTTCTAACATATTTGTGTATTCTTTCATCACTAATTTGGGCTACAAAATTACTCCCTTAGATGGGCTTTACTATTTTTTACTTGGGCTTGAGTCCACTCATTAAAGGCTAATCTATTCATCATTAAAGGAAAAAGTACTTTGTCATATATCTTCAAACAAATTCAATGACTTGCAACTGGTGAGCTTGAGTTATTAATAACTCTATAATATATTACCCGAAATATAATTATTATTTTTGTAGATTTCTTTCACATATATATCAAATCATTGAATATTTTATCAACCAATTAGAATAAATTTTAGTTGATATATCTCATTAAGAGACAATGGATAGTAATTTTTTTTTTGTAAGAAATCAACAAAATCAATAATTTTAACGTTTAAAAATGTCTATTGAGCAAAGAGACTAAACTTTATAAAAAAAAACATAGGTAATTTTTGAAAAGAATAATGAGCATCACCCTCTTGAAATATATATATAATTAATCACTAATGAAATATATGAGAAGGAGAGAAGTTAGGAAAAGGTATTACTAAGGTAATGTAGTTGAAGGCTTCATCTTCATCCTATGAATTAAGTTATAAGGTTTTCACAACCAGTGAATCCCAAGTTATTTCTTCTTCATGGAAAGATTTTAAAAAGAATCTCAAACATAAAAAGGAAGATATTTCTCTTGAGCAATTGGGAAATCATCTTCGTTTAGAAGAGGAATATAGAAAGCAAGATGCTGAAAAAGAAACCAATGTTCAAGAGAAGGTACATATGGTGGAGGAAGGGCAGTCCAATAGAACGTCAAAGAAAAGAGGGAAGGATAAAGACAAGTCTCAAGCACATGATGGTCATAAAAACAAGAAAATGAAAGGTAATTGTTTCTTTTGTGGAAAGGCTGGACAATTCAAGAAAGAATGTCGTTTCTTCAAAAAGAAGAAAGACAAAGATAACAAGTCATCCACAAAAGAAGACAAATTTGTGGCAGTAATTTCAGAGATCCACTTATTTGACAATGATGAATCATGGTGGGTAGACTCTGGTGCAACACGCCATGTGTCCAAGAATAAGAATTTCTTCAAAACATTAGAAGAAGGAGACGGAGATGTGCTTTACATGGGAAATTCTTCAAGTGTTCAAGTTAAGGGCAAAGGGACTGTAGAAATTGAATTTACTTCTGGAAAATTCTTACTTTAAAAGATGTCTATTATGTACCAGAAGTTAGGAAGAATTTAATTTCTGTACCCTTACTTAATAAGTTTAGGTTTAAATCTGTATTTGAGGGAGACAAGTTTGTTCTCACCAAGGGTGGAACATTTGTAGGCCAAGGTTATTTCTGTGAGAACATGTTTAAGTGTAATATTGCTAAAATTAATAATAATATTTATAGTTCTGCTTATATTGTTGATTTTGGTGATTTATGGCATTATCGTTTGGGTCATGTTAATTTTGGTAAAATAAATGACATGATGGAACTTGATATGATTCCAAAGACTACTATTAATCATGACTCTTGCAACACTTGCATGTTGACAAAAATAACAAGAAAACCTTTTCCTATGGTAAAAAGAAGTTCTAAAATATTAGAAATTATTCATTCTGATATTTGTGATTTGCATGGTTGGCCTACTTTGGGTGGTAAAAAATATTTTGTGACTTTTATTGATGATTGCACTAGATATTGTTATGTCTACTTGATGCACTCAAAGGATGAAGCCTTAGACAAATTTAAGATCTTTAAAACTGAAGTAGAACTTCAATGTGAAACTTTAGTTAAATGTTTAAGGACTGATAGAGGGGGAGAATATTATGATCCAAAATATTTTGAGTCTGTTGGTATAATACATCAAGTGACTGCCCCTTATTCCCCACAATAAAATGGCATAGCTGAAAGGAAAAATAGAGTCATAGTTGAAATGGTAAATGTCATGTTATCTTATTCTGGTTTGTCTAATGGGTATTGGGGTGAGGCATTGCTAACTGCATGTCATATATTAAATAGAGTTCCTAATAAAAGCAACAAGATAACTCCATATGAATTATGGAAGAAAAGAAAACCCAATCTCAATTATTTTAGTGTTTGGGGATGTAGAGCAATTGTTAAAGTTCCAGAACCCAAAAGGAAAAAATTGGGTGAAAGAGGAATTGAATGCATCTTCTTGGGATATGCTGAAAATAGTAAGGCATATCGGTTTTTGGTTATTGAACCAAATGATTCATACTCGATCAATAAAGTCATTGAATCAAGGGATGCAATTTTTCAAGAAGAAAGGTTTAACTTAATTCTAAAGCCCTATAATATTTCTCATTCCAATGGAGAGACAAATCCAGATAAAAATATGTCTAGTAATAATGACATAGAAGAAATAGAACTTAGAAGAAGTAAAAGGGCTAGAAAAGTAAAATCCTATGGTTCATATTTCTTCATGTTTCTTGTTGAGGGGACAAGGAAAGAGATAGAAAGTTACTCACATGTTTGTTTTAATTTAGAAAATGACCCTGAAACATTTGAGGAAGCTATGAAGTCTCAAGATGCAGCTTTTTGGAAAGAGGCTATACAAGATGAAATGGACTCAATAATGGGAAATAAAACTTGGAAATTAGTAAATCTCCCTCCTGGTTCTAAACCCATTGGTTATAAACGGATTTTCAAAAAGAAATTAAAAATAGATGGATCTATAGATAAATTTAAAGCTAGGTTAGTTGCTAAGGGGTTTACACAAAAAGAAGGAATAGATTATTTTGATACATATGCACCGGTTGCAAGGATTTCCACTATCAGAGTGCTTATAGCACTTGCTTCAATTTACAATCTTGTTATCCATCAAATGGATGTTAAAACAACTTTCCTTAATGGAGAGTTGGAAGAAGAGGTGCATATGACACAACCGAAAGGTTTTGTGATTCCTGGTCAAGAACACAAGGTGTGTAAACTAATCAAGTCTCTTTATGGACTTAAGCAAGCCCCTAAGCAATGGCACAAAAAATTTGATGAAGTGGTTCTAGCAAATGGATATAAAATCAATGAATCTGACAAATGTGTTTATAGTAAATTTCATAATGGAAAAGGTGTCATGATTTGTTTATATGTAGATGACATGCTAATTATTGGTACTGATTTGGATGAAGTAAACAAAACAAAGAAATTTTTGTCTGAAAATTTTGATATGAAAGATATGGGAAAAGCATATGTCATATTAGGAATCAAGATTATTAGAGATAATAAGTGTCTTGGTCTTTCCCAATCTCATTACATTGAGAAAATTTTAAAGAAATTTAATTGTTTTGATTGTTGTCCTGTTTCTACTCCATTTGATTCTAATATAAAATTGGTACCAAATAAAGGTTGTCCTGTGACACAACATGATTATTTAAAGGTAATTGGATGCTTGATGTATGCTATGACATGTACAAGACCAGATATAGCATATGTTGTGGGAAGATTAAGTAGATACACAAGCAATCCAAGTCAACATCACTGGCATGCTGTGGACAGAGTACTCAGGTACTTGAAAGGAACAATTAACTATAGTTTGACCTATAGTGGTAATCCTTCAATTTTGCAAGGATACACAGATGCCAGTTGGATAAGCTACTCAGAGGATCATGCTTCTACAAGTGGATGGGTCTACACTCTTGGTGGGGGTGTTGTTTCTTGGGGATCTAAGAAACAAACTTGTATTGCAGACTCAACCACTAACTCTGAGTTTATAGCATTGGCTACATGTAGCAAGGAAGCATAGTGGCTTAGAAACTTGTTACTTGAAATTCCTATATGGCCCAAGCCAATGGCACCCATATCTATCCATGGTGATAGTCAATCTGCTCTTTCAAGAGCTTATAGCCAAGTTTATAATGGAAAGTCTCGACATATTGGATTAAGGCATAGCTTGGTGAAGGATTTGATTATGAACGGAGTAATCTCCATAAGTTATATAAGATCTGAATTAAATCTTGCAGATCCTTTGACGAAAGGTTTGACAAGGGATATGGTGTTCAAAACATCAAAGGGGATGGGTTTAAAGCCCTAAAAACCTTGATTACCATTAGTGGAAACCCAACTCACATTTGACCATCATATCAAGTCTTGAGTTCAATGGTGAAAGTACACTATTAGAGTAACTGCAAGTACTTGACATTTATACATCCCAAGGTTGAAAAGTACTTGGTAACCATGAGATTAAATGGGGAAGGTTGAGCTTTAATTTGGCTCTTAATAGACCTGTTAGCATATATTTGTTGGAGCATTAATCATGGTGATGCTCTTGACAGAGTCTATCTATATGAGAATGAAGTGGGGCCGCTTCTAGGAGTCTAAGGGCTTGACTCTGAAAACTCTCATGAAAAGGATATGGACACAAGGCCATAAATGTGTCATTTGAGTGGCATACAATGGTCCGAGATCTCATGCGTAAGTCATGCACGCCTGTTCATATGGAATAGTTGGTTCAAAGCATAGTCTTCCATATTATTTCGGATGGGTGAAAACATGGCTTACTTAGGTAATGGTTCAAATCCTTGAGATACCTTTACTAAAAACATGAGATTTCCGAAGTGATAAGAGTTTGGGTTCATTTTAAAAATGGTGGGGGATTGTTGGAATATTTTAAATTGAAGAGATGTATTAATTGAAGAGTCATGTATTTATGTTTATCTGAAGAGTTGTATCATAAATTAATTAATTATTATGTTTATTTATTTGAAGAGTTGTATCATAAATTAATTAATTAATTTATATGAAAAGACAAGACTCTTCATTTAAATGAATAGTTGTGACTTTTCAAAGGCATCACTTCATGGTCTATATAATCCCCCCATCATTCCATAACACAACATATCAAATTCATTGCCTTTGTCTTTGAGTGCACACAAAGATGAAGACAAATTATCGCTTTGTAAATACTATTGTTGTCTTGGCTTGAGTATTGGAAGTGCTATCCATACTCAAGGGTCTTCATTGTATCCTAAAGGAAACTTGCCAGTCTACCCAATTAGCACCCTATATAAAATAGGAATAGGTGGGGGCAAATTAAGCCTGAAGGAAAGTGTTGTCCACGCCTTGAAGACATTGTGCATCACTTTCCTTTCTTATTCTTCATTTCTTCTTATTCTATTCTTCAAAGAATAGAATACTATTCTTTGAAGACAACACCACCATGCCATGCCTTGTTTTCCTAAAGACTTTTCTTAATAATTTTGTGTAATTCCACCCAAATCGCCATATGATCATGCATGTCTTTGTTTTGGTGTTCAAGCAACATTCTAAGAGCTGACTGAGAAGTTCTCTCTGTCTAATATTTATTGGAATTTTTTTCCCTTTACATAATTTCATAAATTTCTCTGCGGTGGTTTTGTGCAGAAAAATAAATAGAGCTCCCATATAGGACATGACAGACAATAATGGACTTTGCTGCAGAGCGCAGAGAATCTTTTCTTCTCCAAGCATGCACCGAAAAGTGAAAAATGACACACACGAAAATATTTCATTATGCATACATATTTAGATATGTTAAACTAGTAAAAAATAATTATATTTATAACATCAACGCAATTATTTAAAATACATTATGTCTATATAATAATTTTTTTGTTTGAAGCTCATGTTATCTATATCTATATGCAACTACTGAAATGCGTGACCACAGTTGTATAAATAACCTTATTTAATTACCAATTATATCAAAGAGTACAATTATAATGCACTATCTTATAAGGTTAGTTAGAATAAACATTGATACTCATTTGAAAATAAAAAAACATTGATTTGCAAATAGATGAGATAGTAGTTTGAGGAAATTAAAATAATATATATAATGCAGGGGTTGATATGCCAAACTTGTATACTTTATGTAACTACGGAATATTCCACCTTTGGACACGTGACACTGACGTTCTAGAAGCACGGCCTCAACAACCGCTGGAGACACATGGCACCGCACCTCTATCAGCTACGTGGCCCTAGCCCACGTCATCTCACGGAGCCTCCCCTCAATCAGACGTGGGATCACCGCAAGGCTCGTGGGACGACCCACGTCCCACAAGGTCGTGGGTCGAGCACGATCTCCCCACACTCATATATAAATACACCCTCACTCGGGGGACTAAGGAGGCAATAAGGCATAGCAGAAACATACGCAACCTGAAGAATTACCATACCTCTTCTGTGATATCTCACATACTCTCTCAGTACCTGAGCACCCTAAGGCACCCCACGCAATCTCTCTTCATCCCACGAGCTTCGTGGCAGGCCCCCATTCCGGCCAACCTCCGGCCAGCTCACCTTCGTCCCGGAGTGCATTATTCACAGGGCTTCCAACAGCCCCCAGAGACCATCGCTCTCTCCAACTAAGGCAACCTCGTAAGAGCGGCTCGCCCGCCCGGAGTACCTTAGGCGCGTCTTAGCTGCACACGGCCCAATACAGGTAATAACCTTGCCTAACGGCTCCTATAGACGTCACCATGACGAACTACGTGGACTTTGATCCCTCCAGAAGGGTACGTAGGCACCTAGGTGCATCGCCTAAGGACAAGTCCCCCAAGGTTAAGGCCCCTTGCGGTCCTAATTTCAAACTACAATTGTCTGAGCCAAAAACGATAGTTACAGTGGCGCCCACCACAGTGTTATTCAAACCAAAATGCTTTGTGCACTCTGCCGCTAGACGGCATTTCTTTTTTCGGGGAGTAGGAGTATATGCCTAATGCTTAGAAACCCACATTTGTTTTTGTTTTTGATCTCCATTACAGATACAGGATATAATACATCATGACCGACTCAAACGTCCCGACAACCACGACTGACGCTAGCGCCTTGAGACGCAACACAAGGAATCGACAGGGAATGGTCGAACCAGTCACAACTGAGGCAGGCAAATCAAGCGCAACCCAGCCTCAAAGCTCCTAAATAACGCATGTAGTCGTCACAGAAACCGTGGTCCAGAACCAGGCATCTAGAGAGGAAACTTGCCCTCAACAACTGTATGGCATGTCGCACGTCCCTTGCCCTGCAACCGGTGGTCAAGAGATGACAGAGCTAGCAAGGAACCCGCGGGACACTGAGATCGCCCGGCTCGAAGCAGAAGTAGCAGCTCTACGCCAACAGCGATGGGAAGAGGACAGGAACCTCGCCCCAGCTAATGCAAGCGCTCAGTTACCCTTAGTGCCGCACGGCGCGACGGCAGGGGCCTCCAGCGACCCTACCGGCCTGCCCGCAATTCAATTTGGGACTTTACTAATGGAGTTCGCACGATTGTCACTGACGACGGCACCACCTCCAACGATGATCCCACCTGGACCAACCATGGTCGCCGGACAAGCAGCACGATCCGTCACGAAGTATCCGCGACCACCAATCCCAAACTACCCTCTAGGATCCTACCTCCATATGCCGTGGGCAGTGGCCAACAACCCGTACGCCGCCGGCGGTGCAAATGCCTACCTGTGGCCCACGTTTGACTTCCAGGGAAAGGGGAGACACCCCTTCACTCAGCAGGTTATGAATGAGCACGTGCCCATGGGTTTCAAAATGCCTTTCCACATAGAACCTTATGGTCACCTGAACACTTTCAACTCGGCCATGTCGATATTGGGCATGACGGACGGCTAACAGTGCTGAGTCTTCTCGTCAACCTTAAAAGAAGCCGCCTTAACATGGTTCTCGCTGCTGCCTACCAATTCGATCCACAGCTTCGAGCAACTGGCACAGAACTTCCTTACACAGTTCTCCAGCAGCAAGGAGTACTAGAAAAACGAAGAGTCCTTCATTGGTTTCCACCAAGAGGAAGGGGAAACCCTACAAGCCTTCCTGGCCTGCTTCACCAAGCTCTCGCTCCAAGTCCGAGGTGTCCAGGACGTCGTCGCCATCTTTGTCATAAAGCAAGGTCTTCGATGCTCACAATTCTACAGGGAACTGAACAGATGCCCCGTCTCCATCTTACAAGAGCTTATGGACCGTGCAGAATGGTTCAATCAAGAGGAAAATGCTCAGATCGCCAAGGAAAAGATGAGAAAATTTCTAATAAGCTGGGTCGACAAGGAACAGGAAGAGAAGAAAAAGGAGAAAACGGGAACCGAGAATCAAGCCCCCAAGGAGAAGAACAACAGGAATAGGTCACCACCTTGACTGCGGACGCCTCCTAGGGCACGGTTCACGAGTTATACTCCCCTGAACAAGTCTCATGTTGGGGTGTTGGAAGAACTTTATCACTCAGGCATGCTCAGCTTCCCCCTGCAGGTCAAAAGACGTAAGACGGGATGGGCGGTAGACAAGTCCAAGTACTGCCAATTCCACAAGGATTACGGACACGAAACCAACGATTGCATCCACCTAAAGGATCAAATCGAGGACCTAATCTGGAAAGGACAGCTCAGCAGATTCATCAAAGAAGAAAGCACGGCTAATACCGAATACCCTCGAGAGGCCAACGACCAAGCACCTACCCGCGGAGTCATTAACGTTATAGCAGGAGGACTACAGGGAGGGACCTCCTCACTACTGCAAAATAAGAAGAGGATGGAACGCTCCATACTCGCCCTCGATTATGCTCCGAAGCATAAGAGGAGGAGCGAAGCCAAGGGAGACCCCATCACCTTCGACCTCGCTAACCTAGAGGCGCCCGTTCATGACGACCTCATGGTGGTGACTGCCATAATCGCCAACTACAAAGTTAAGAGAGTCTTGATCGACCAAGGATTTTCAGCAGACGTTCTCTACTTCGACACCTTCAGAATGCTCGGGTTGAATGAAGCTAGCCTAAGACCATTCCCCGGCACGCTTATAGGGTTCTCAGGGGCCCAGGTTCGTGAGCCTTAATGTGAGCCATAATGCCGTGAGCCTTACCCAAGCCTCGTGGGATGACCCGCGTCCAACAAGGTCGTGGGTCGAGCACGATCTCCCCACACTCATATATAAATAGACCCTCACTCGGGGGACTAAGGAGGCAATCAAGCATAGCAGAAACATACGCAACCTAAAGAATTACCACACCTCTTTTGTGATATCTCATATACTCTCTCAGTACCTGAGCACCCTCAGGCACCCCACACAATCTCTCTTTATCCCACGAGCTCTGTGGCAGGCCCCCATTCCGGCCAACCTCCGGCCAGCTCACCTCCGTCTCAGAGTGCATGATTCACAGGGATTCCAGTAACCCCCAGAGACCATCGCTCTCTCCAACTAAGGCAACATCCTAAGAGTGGCTCGCCCGCCTAGAGTGCCTTAGGCGAGTCTTAGCCGCACACGGCCCAATACAGGCAACAACCTTGCCTAACACCTCCTATAGACGTCACCATGACAAACTATGTGGCCTTTGATCCCTCCAGAAGGGTACGTAGGCACCTAGGTGCATCACCTAAGGACAAGTCCCCCAAGGTTAAGGCCCCTTGCGGTCCTAATTCCAAACTACAAATGTCTGAGCCAAAAACGACAGTTACACTTTACATGGAAAAGAAAAAGAGTACAAAAACCAACGGCATTAAAATACCATACCTAAAAGGCAGTGTAGAAATAAAAAGTAATTTCATAGGAGGCAAGGAATACATACAATGCACCTCTCACGAATTGCATGTGGATATTCTTGGTGGTGTTATATGATAAGGTTTTTTTTATTTGGATTTAATAAAAAAAAGTTAGTCTTTTACAACATGATTATATTAATGTTGCCTCTATAATTTATTAGAGATACTTGTAGAATAAAGAGAAAAATTAGACTGAATACACTGACTACACCACACGACATTAGAACATGTCCTGTTTTTTTCCTTCATCATTCCCATTTTTTCTCATTTCACCCCCACATCTATCAAGCAGTAATTGCAGTAACATGTACATATATCATCAACCACAAACAACCCTTGTCTTCTTTCACAGTCCTCATCATAAAATATTTTACAATGATGACATCAGTTACAGAGCCCATACACATACCCAAGATAAACAAATTGGTCTTAACACTTAAATTAGCTCACATAACACATAAATTCCTGTACAGTCTAAACTCTACATCAATTCTTTATTCTACAAGTATCTCTAATAGAGATACCTTAATCATGATTATATTAATTTTTCCTCTAGACTCTACATCAACTCTTTAAAATTAGACTGCATAAATGTCAACACTATGTTGGAGCAGCAACCTGAAAATAAGAATAAACACCAAAAATATGGAAATGTAAATTATTAGAGAAATCATAAAACGCGTGGTACTGGACTGAAGCACGGGTATCTCGTTATCTTTAAGGTAATTCACGCCTCCCACTGGTTGATTTTGCTATATCACCCGGTGCAGGGGTACTCAAACGCGTTACCTCCAGGATACAACAGCCCAGTACTCGCCTGTATGTCTACAACCTCTGCACGTAGGAGGTAGACAGGACTCTGTCTCCCACACCTTTCTCTACCCAAATAACACACACAAGATATATTTCACACAAAATCTTCTTGTGTTTTCTTCCCATACCCGTAAGATTTGTCTCTTCTTTTCCATCCCACTTTGATCTCATATTTATAGATAAGAAACTATGAGAGATATATCCGTTGCCTCATCAATATGTAGCTAATAAAATATCATAAAAATAATTGTAACGTATTGTTTAATAAAGATAGAAAATCACCATCCACATTGATGTTGCAACGTTCATGACTCATGAGCTTTTAATATTTTGTAACTTATTGTTTTTATTCTTTAATTTAATTAATTTATAATAATGTTCCAACACACTAGTATTGCACAATAAAGAGAAAAAACAGCAGTAAAAAACACGAACCCAAACCCCCCCCCCCCCCATTTTTTCTTCTAAAAGTCTGTGCGTAAAAAGAATCTTCTTCTAAAGATTATCAATATACACTCAATTTAAGAAAAGGAAGACCATAATATACACTCAATTTGGAAAAGGTAAAACTAAAAAATACACTCAATTTAAGTAAGTAATCTTCTTACTGAATCATGCACTTCCCCTAATAAATCCACTAAGTCAAAAAATATGTTGACATACAAGTAGATCAATATCAGTATACACCATATGCTACATAGGTGCTATGGAGGATAACTTGAAGAATTTTGCAAGAAGTAGTTCCAGCTTCCAGGAATGTTACCATGATAAGATCATATTTATCTTCCTTTTAATGTTGTTAAAAAATGAGAGTGAAGAATAGTATACATCAAGAATCACAAAACACCAAGTATTCAGTCTACAAACCAATGCAAATTGTAATATGAATAAGGAAGCTCATCTTCATTAAGTATCAAATTAAAAATTCAAAGAGAAGTTTTCTTCTCTATAAAGACCTTCTAGCATGCAAATAAGATGGATAAATAATTCATCCAGTCCAAGGAAAGTAAGTAGCAACAAGACCAAGCAAGAATTAAGCTTTCAACTAACTTCAAAGAGCTACCAATAATAAGACATAAAAGCGTATGTTAATAAGAAAAAATATCCCTCGAAAGAGAGAAACATAACCTCAAGTATATACAATCATCAAGTATGAGGAAAAAAAAGAAGAGGTTAAGTAAGAGTGAGTGAATAATTGCAGAGAAAGTGAAGCATACCGGCAAAGCCCTACAAGTCGAAGCAAGATCTGAGAGAAGGTGAGAATCAAAGGTTGGTAAGAGAGGGAAACCAAAATAGGCAAATGACAAAGACGAATGGGGAAGACGGAACTCATAATACCGTTTTCTCAGTCGATGACGTGCGTGTCTTCCTCCCTAGAGTTTCCTCACAGCAGCGTTTTGGCGGATGGGGAAGACGAATGGGTTTTGCCGCTCCAAAGAGGGAAAGATAGAGTGTTTTGGTGCTCCAGTGAAAAAAAGGAGTTGTGTTTTTGCGTACCAAGGGTTGATTGAAAACTTTAGAATTCTAGTGCCAATTTGTGACACTTCTTAGGCGTTGAAAACTGACCCAAAAAATATAAATTAATAATTTATTGAATTAAAGAAATTTTCTGGCACTTAAGAAGTGCTTGTAAATGACCAAATATTATAAATTACTTTTTTTAAGTTAAGAATGCTTTGTGACACTTTGAAAGTGCCTGTAAGTGAAAAAAATTATAAATTTATAAAATTAAGACTTCTTTTGGCAGTTTATAAATGTAAGTAAATGATTCAAACAATTATAATTATTGAATTATAATTATAAATGTAAGTAAATGATTCAGGCAAAAAAAAATAGTTATAATTTAAAATTTTATTAAATTAAGGTGATTTGTGGCACTTTATAGGTGCCAGAAAATTACTAAGAATAAAAAAATTAAAAATTTATTGAAATAAGTACTCTTTGTGACGCTTTAGAGGCGCCAGTAAACGCAAAAAAAAAAACTAATAATTAATTAATTTTTAAGTTAAGGGCGCCTTAAGCCCCAATAATTAATAAGAGGCGCCACAAATTAGTGACACTTGTCTAAGCGTCAGTAATTGTGTTCATTAGTGACACTTTCAACCAAGCGCCAGGAACTAAGCGCTAGAAAATAACAGTTTTCTTGTAGTGATTATTGTGCGATGATTGCATAGTAATCATAATTCTTACATTCCTGTTTCCATTTGACATGGTATTCGCATAAGCATTTGCATGATCCACATATGCATAAATCTTTTTATCACCTGCTAAACCCGAGCAAGATGGGAAGAACAAGAAAAACATGTTTTGTGTAATCTTTGAGACCTGCTAAACCCAAGTAAGTTGGAACAGCAGGAAATGCATGTTTTCCATAAATCCTTTTAGACCTATGAAGTCCAAGCAAGCTGGGAAGCATGGAAAATCTTTTTAGTCATTTAAACTTTATTTCATGTGGTGATCAGTTTTCGGTGGTCATAGAAAGCCATCGAAAATCTGGTACCCATAATTTTTGGGACTCATGCCTGCCCCGATTTCCTTGGTCATCAAGTTATCGCCAATGAGTGTTTCGAAAACTTGACGTTCATAACATTTTCTCCTGGTCATCAAGTTTTCTCCAATGAGTGTTTCAAAAACTTGATCAAGTTTCGCTAGTGAGTGTTTCGAAAACTTGATCAGTTTTCGCCGATGAGTGTTTCGAAAACTGGACATACATAACTTTTGAGGACTCTCAAATCTCTGGGGGAAAAGATTCTTCAGTACTCTAGAAGGTAACTGAAAACCCAGTACTCATAATTTTTGGAGACTATTTGATCATCATGGTGATAAGTCTTTGTTGCTCATAGAAAGCTATCAAAAATCTGGTACCCACAACTCTTGGGACTCTTGCCTGCCAAGATCTCTTTTTAATCAGTTTTCGCTGATGAGTGTTTCGAAAACTTGATATTCACTCTCTTTTAATTAGTTTTCGCCGATGAGTGTTTCGAAAACTTGATATCAATTTTTGCCGATGAGTGTTTCAAAAACTTGATATTCACTTTCTTTTAATCAGTTTTCGCCGATGAGTGTTTCGAAAACTTGATATCAATTTTTGCCTATGAGTGTTTCGAAAACTTGATATTCACTTTCTTTTAATCTTTTAATCACTTTCTCTTCTCTGATTTGGCCCCGTGTAAAACCTCCCTACTCGTAAAAATTGCTGAACTGTGGTAAAAGTTTTGGGTATTGGATTTGTTAATCTCTTTGACAACCTCACCCTTCAAAATGTTCTTCACGTACCTACATTATCTTGCAACTTTTTATATGTTCGTAAGCTAACATGAGATACCCATTGTGATGCTCACTTTACATCTCACGATTGCTTCTTTCAGGACCTGGCATCAAGGAAGATGATTGGCAGTGCTGAGGAGTGTAATGGTCTCTACATTCTAGGAACTTCTATATTTCTATCTTTCAATAAGACTATACTTAGTGTCACTTGCCCTCCGAATATTCTCTTGTGGCACTATAGACTAGGACATCCTAATTTTCATTACATGCAAAAGTTATATCCAAATTTATTCAATAATAAAAGTTCTATTTTGTTTCAATGTGACATTTGTCAGTTATCTAAACACACCAGATCTACCTACTCTCCACATCTATATAAACCCTTGTGGACACCCTCTTTTGCCCGGGCCTAAATTGTGCAAATAAAATTAAAAATAATAAAAATATTAAATTACAAGAATTATTATTTTTTTCAAAGAAATAAGAAAAGATGAAAAGTGTTAAATGACCTACTCTGAGCTCTAATGGGCCAAACCCAAAGGAAGAGAACCCTAGCATATAAAATAGAGAAGCCTAGGTCAAGAAGGATGGGGAACAGAGGTGGCTAGGTTAAAGAGAGAGAGGAGGCTAGGTCAAAGAGGGGTGGAAGGAGTCAAGAATGCATGGAGATGGGAAGAGAAATCTAGAATGAAAGGTGGAAGAACCAATTGAAGGAGTACTCTTCACTTTGACACTTTTCTGTTTTGGTTGAATGTGATTGCTTGCCTTCTCCGTTTTGTTTTTGGTTGTTTCGACATTTATAATTGCTTTCTTGTATTTTTCTCTTGTTTACGCATACCTTTAGAGTATCTCTGAACTTTTTTTTTTTTTATGAATTTCGAAACCTTTTAATGGAGTCAAACAATTTTTGTGAAAACCTCTGCCCGCTGCCCGAACTGATTCTGAGTTCGGGCAGTGTGGCTTCAATGCAAGATTTTGATTTCAATTTAAATCCAAATGAAATGATCTATTTTTTCCCTGAAACTAGACATCCATAGCTTTCTGACCATAGGTCTTTTGTCAAATTTCATTAGGTATTTTGCTCGCAGAATTTTTTATAAAGTCACTCTATTTCGTGAAATTATTTCTCCATCTACACAACTCCGTTTTAAATGATTTTGGTCCCTAAATCTTCTTCTTGGTCGCTGGAACAAAGGATAAAAATATCATGACCAAATTCATCCAGAATGATTTATGACATATTTATTTATCCCAAAGTATCATTTCAAAAGCTTCTGGGTTACTGTGCTTTCAAAGATCATATCTTACAAATTACTATTGATTTTGGGGCAAGGTTAGCGGGGCTGTGTAGGGGAGATCTAGGTCTTTCTTACCCTAGGTTTTGACAATTTTCTATATTTCAGAAGTGGTCCAATTTGATTTATCATTTAAGGTCTAGAATCAGAAAAAGAAGCGTTGAAAAGTTTTCTTTGTTTTTCTTCAAGAGAAAAATCCAAAATTTTCATAGACGCTTTGTTTGTGTTTTTTAATCAACGTCTTTATTTATTTGTTCAACTGGTATCACCAAGGAGCCTATGCTTCTATAGGAACACTGGTTTACACACCATCTGGGCACGCCTCCTGATGAGCATCACACACCCACCTTGTTTGATTTGTTCTGTTAAATTCATGGTAGATAGGTGCCGAGGGGCTCTTGCCTCTTTAGGCACATTGCATTGGGAGGCCATCTGAGTCTTTGCTTGATGAGCCTCCGCCCGCCCACACATTTGCATGATAGTGAGGTTTGGGGACCTGGTACTATACCAAATATCACAGGCTCTAAGTGGTTTGTAACATTCGTTGATGATCACACCAGGTTAACTTGGGTCTTCCTCATGAAAGAAAAGTCAGAAGTTCCCCATATTTTTAAAACCTTCCATAAGCTTATTCAAACACAGTTTCAAACTAAAATTCGAGTCTTACGATCTGACAATGGCAAGGAATATCTCAATTCTGACTTCAATGCCTACCTAGCCCGAGAGGGTATCCTATATCAAACATCTTGCATATATACGCCTCAACAGAACAGTATAGTCGAAAGAAAAAGTCATCACATACTTGAGATAGCTCGATCTCTATTATTTACCTACAACACCCCTAAAAGTTATTGGGGTGAAGCTGTCCTTTCTGCCATTTACCTCATAAACCGAATGCCTTCCAAAATTCTAAGCTTCAAAACTCCTTATGATCATCTTCTCTCATACTATCCTAAAATCTCTACCACCAAAAGTCTTCGGCTGTAAAGTCTTTGTCCATTCCTATAACCAAAACAAGTTAGATCCAAAGGTTGTGATGTGTCTCTTTCTAGGTTATTCATCCACCCAAAAAGGGTATAATTGTTATTCACCCTCTCTTAAAAAATTATTTGTTACCATGGATGTTACCTTCCATGAACGTGAACCTTATTACCTCAAAACATCCATTCAGGGGGAGAGTATAGAGGAATGGAGTTTTATAGACAGAATTCAAACCCAATATAGTGAGTCAACTAGCCAAAATTCAACCCATGATGAGAGGTTTGGGAAGGTATACACCAGAAGACATGAGACCAATACAAGTCCAATGAGGCAAACTGAGGCCGAGATTCCTAGGCCAAGTTCTACAAATTCTAAGGACTCTGATGGCAATATGAATTTGCCTATTGCAATAAGGAAGGGGGGGTAAGAACTTGTACTAAGCATCCTATTGCTAACTTCGTTTGCTATGATAAGTTGTCAAACAATTACAGAGCATTTATCACCAAAGTCTCAAATGAGAAAGTGCCTACTACCATTGAAGAAGCTCTTAAACATGAGGAGTGGAGTACAGCCGTGAATGAAGAGATGGATGCACTAGTTAAGAACAACACATGGGAAATAACTACATTACCTAAAGGCAAAAATCTAGTAGGTTGTCGGTGGATATTCACTATCAAGTATAACTCTGTTGGAAGCATCAACAGGTATAAAGCTAGATTAGTAGCTAAGAGATACACTCAAACCGATGGAGTTGACTATCAGGAAACTTTTGCTCCTGTAGCCAAGTTCAATTCCATCAAGGTTCTCCTCTCCCTAGCTGCTAATTTGGATTGGCCACTCCACCAGCTCGACATGAAAAATGCCTTTCTGAATGGAGACCTCAAGGAGGAAGTTTACATGAATGTTCCACCTGGATTTGACAACAATAATTGTAATACCCGGAAATTTTCGAAGCTAGAAAATTAAATAAAAACAGAAAGAAATGAAGTAGGAAATTAAACTAAAAATATAATTTAGTTAGTAATTATTAGATAATATTTATCTTATTATTTATTTATTTATTTTAAAAGAAACCTCATCCCCTTATTTTTTTTATGGTACCGTGACCCCATCCTCAATTAAATGAACAATTAGAGAAAAAAAAAAGAAAAAAGAGAGAGAGAGAGAGTCCGTGAGCAAGAGAGAAACCGAGAGTGCAGACGCAGCGAGAAACCGAGATAGAGAAGAGGAAGTTCGAGACGAAGAAAACGAAGGGGAAGGAGGACTCGCCGGAAAAGAAATCGGCCAGAGGGTTCGAGAGAGGCCGAGAGATAGAGGACCCGAGGCGGCGGGTGAGAACGAGCAAGACAGAAGCCGAGAAAGAGAGGGAGAGGGCCGAGAAGGAAGAAGAGGGAAGGAGGAGGACGATTCGCCGGAAACTGGCCGGAGGAGAGCTAGTCGACGCCGGAAAGGTCACCTGAGCTCGACTATAACGTATACCACACCTCCCACCGATTGAATCAAGGTTGGTAACCCCAATTTATTCCTAAACCTTCAATTTCTCCATTTTTAGGGATTTCTTCGATTCATCTTCGTTTGAGTTTTTTCGAGGGTAGATTGTAACCTAGAAAGTGTTCTTGAACATTTAGTTGGGGTACGAACCGTGGCTATAATGTCGGATTTGGCCGAATTCGAATTTTGAAGGGTTTGGGGTTGAAATTCTTTTTTTTTTTTGATAGAAGGGGTTGAAATTCTAATTATTCCTAATTTGGGGAAATTGTTGATAACTTAGGAATTGAGCTTGGATTTGAGTAAGTAGGATTGAAATTATAGTGTTGAAATATAGGTGAATAAAACCGGTGAAGAGCGAAAGTGAAACCGGAGTCGGAAGGTGGCTGGAAAATGCCCAAAATCAGCCCACAGCACAGCAAAATTCCGCTGTGCTGCGAGCTGATGTGAGCACACCAGCTCACGGGCTGGCCCGGGGCTGCTAAGGTAGAACCTTGGCATTAACATGCCGGGTCCCTGCTTTGTTGGCCCAATTATGCTTTAAGGGTGATGTTGAGAGCTCCAAACCTCCTCTTTTCAGTCTTAAACACCTGAGAATAATTCTAAATATGCTATCATGAATCAAGAATTATTTTAGGTACCTTTTTGTTTCTCAAGGATCGAAGCTTGCGGAACCATGAAGTCCAATTTCAAAAATGGCAACTTTATTCCTTCATAATTATTAGGAAAACTTAAGTAGGATAATTTAGAAGTATATTGAGGTTTAGTAACTCGAATCCAAGGCTCGAGAATCACTCAAGATAAGTGATAGTTATACGAAACCAAGTGCGAAGCATGTGAAACTCTCATGGAAGAGACGGAAGACGAATAAGAGCAAGAACTCGGTTCTTGGCAACGTCTAGGTACATTTTTAGGCACGAGCATGTCATATGCATATGAGTTGCATATAGTGTAAGATGTCAACCACGTGAATGCGATTGTTAGGAAACCACGATTCATCCAGAGCGGGAGTTACTCCAGGACAACCACAAGGAAGCCGTTCAGGTGAGGGGTTTCCCATCCTTGCCCTATAGGGTTGATTGAGGATGTGGATATGTGGTTTGCTTACTTGCCAATTTGTAAGAATAAGTTAGTGGTTAACATGCTATTGTTGTTCCTAAATTGTATTATATGAATGTACTTGTATATGTGTGATTGTTAACAGGCAAGGAAGTACTGGAGGGTATTCATGTGGTGACATGAGATACACCGAACAGTACGAGCAAGGGGGTAGGTTATTGACTGAGTCCAAGGTTTGGTTTACACTATAAATTAGAAACTCATTTTGTTAATCATAAATAACTTGCTTATAAACGTCGACGTTATATGGTAACTGAATTTAGGAAAGAAATGTTAGAGTTAGGTTATGATCTAAACTTGGGTTTGGGTACTAATTAAGGACCAACAAGACCTCATAATTGATTAGTGAGTCATAGGGATGTTTCACATTACGTAGGTAAGGTTAACTTAGGATAGTAAGGGGTAGATGGAGTCAGAGTACCAGCTGAAAACTCGGGAGAAGAAACAAGTCAGATAAAGTCGCCCGTGGAGGCCATTGCGCTAGCTTGTTCTAGGGCCAGTTGATTTATTTGCCCGTGGAGGCCATTACCCTAACTCGATATTGGGGCCAGTTAAGAAAGATGCCCTTTGAGGCCATTGTCCATTGTGAAACGCATGGACCAATTGAGTGATTGTTCCCGAAGAGGCCATGTCCAGTGTGAAACACTCGGACTAGATTTATAGCTTTCAGATAATATGTTGAAAGTGATTGTTTGTTTTACGAGAAGCTTGATAGAAGAGCATGATCCTTAGTTTTATCTTCGATTATATGTTATATTAATATTTCCTGATCGTAATATAACATTTGATAAACTGGATCTTTATGCGCATGTGATTGTGGGTGTTTCCCTTTCCCCAGCCGCAGTGGTACCCACCGCTACACCGAGGATGGGAAGCTCTTCACTGAGTCTGTTTGACTCACACCTCCTACTTAAATGTTTCAGATACAGGTATCGGGCAGGCATCGACGTCCGGACAGTGATACGGACATCAGACGAACCTTTACGCACTCGTTCGCGTGGGTGGACACTTTTTTGGTTATTTTGGATTTCTCTTTGTTGTACATATTCTAAAGTTGTAAGTGTTGTAAATATTTACAGCGTTTGATGTGTGCCTACTCTAGACTTGTCGGCTTCACATGTATTTAAAGATAGGTTCCGGTTTTGGGGAAAACTAGATTATGCATATGAGTATTTAAATTACTGCATGTGAATAGGATAGATCGTACGCATTGAGGCGTACGATCAATATGATATGGATATATATAATTTACGTGTGTTTGAGATATATCTATATACTGAGCTAAAGCAGTATTGAGCGAACCGTGGATTGTAGGTTATCTAGGCCACCTGTGAGGTGTGGCCACTATTATATTCTATGTACTGATTGTATAGCAGGGTACTTATATTTATGTTTTACAAGATAAGGCTTACGGGTTTGGAAGTAAAGCCCATTCCCGTGCCGGTCACATACTTCCGAACTGGGGTCGTGACAATAATGGGAAGGTATGTAAGTTACTTAAGTCCCTTTATGGCCTTAAAAAATCTCCTAGAGCATGGTTTGAGAAATTCACCAATGCTGTTAAGAGAAATGGGTATACTCAAGGCCAAGCAGATCATACACTATTTTACAAAATCTCACCCATTGGAAAAAGGGCTATTTTGATTGTGTATGTAGATGACATAATTATCACAGGGGACTTCATTGAGGATATATCTTTGCTTAAGGCTGCTTTAACCAAGGAATTTTAGACAAAGGACCTTGGTCAACTCAGATACTTCTTGGGTATGGAAGTAGCAAGATCAAAAAGAGGAATAGTTGTGTCACAACATAAATATACTCTAGATTTACTCCAAGAAACCGGTATGCTTGGCTGCAAGCCAGCTGAAACCCCTATGGAGACTAATTACAAGACTAGATTCTCTCAGTAGAGTCCCTTGGTGGACACTGGATGGTATCAACGATTGGTAGATAAACTAATTTACCTGACTCACACAAGACCTGATATTAGCTTCCATGTAAGTGTGATAAGCCAATTTAGGAATTGTCCTAATGAAGAACACCTCGAGGCAGCATATCAAACTCTGAGATATTTGAAGTCAGCACCTGGAAAGGGTATTTTCTTTAAGAAGAATGACAATAGAGGAGTGCAAATTTACACTGATGCTGATTGGGCAGGATGTCCTATTGATAGAAGATCTACTTCAGGATATTGAATCTAGTGACATGGAGAAGCAAGAAACAGTCCATGGTTTCAAGAAGAAGTGGTAAAGCCGAATTTAGAGCACTATCTCAGGGTATATGTGAAGGTATTTGGCTAAAACGACTACTCAGTGAACTCAAAATTCAAGTTAACAGCCCTATGGAGGTCAAATGCGATAATTTGGCAGCGATTAGCATTGCCAAACATCCTGTGCATCATGATCGAACCAAACATGTTGAAATTGACCGCCACTTCATCAAGGAGAATCTAGATTCTGGAAATATAAACTTGAGTCATACGCCATCTCACCTTGAGGTAGCAGACATCCTAACAAAGAGCCTGTGTGGCACCAAGTTTGAAGAGCTAAGTGCCAAGCTGGGAATGATCAACATCATGTCCGCAGCTTGAGGGGGAGTGTCGTTATTATTTAATATTATTTACCTTTAGTAATATATTATTGACTAATTATTTATCTTTAGTATTTTTAGTTCATTTAAGTTTTTAATTATTAGTTATCTAGTTTAATTTTTAAATTAGATATTAGATATCTTTTTGTTACCCAAATCTAATGTAATAATTTATATTAGATTAGGTCTTAGTTTAAGTGGGATTCTAGTGGTTGACTTGTAACCATGGTCCCTATTTAACCTAATTTTAGCCTATTAGGCATTAAGCTCATCAATTAATAAAATAACGAGCAAGAGAGACTCGTTTTTCATCAGAAACAATCCCAATATACTTTATTAGGTCAGCAGAATTACTTAGTTGCGTTTGGTAGAGCCATTTCCTGTTTTCATTTTCAATGAAAATAGAAAATAGTTGAAAAACGTGTTTGGTTGAATTTTTCAAAAATAATTTTTAGAAAACATTTCCTACAATGGGATGACTTTTTTTTTTTGATGAAATGGGATGACTTTTGAAAACACTAAAATGTTGTTTCCATTGTTTCCTATTCAAAATGAAAAAAATTGGAAATGGAAGTATGATAAGATGGTGGCAACTTTAGTAATTATGTTAAAATCTTTTGAACCTTTTGTACACGGTTTCGAGACGCTCCCTTGTCCTTATGGTATATTCAAGAATGGGAAAAATTATATTTGTGACCTTCCTGACTTTTTCTTTTTCAATCTAATCCCTGCTTTTATTATTATTGTCTTTCATTTTTATCCTCTCTAATTTTCTTTCTTTTTCTTTCCTCCTCCCTTTTCTGACTTTTTTATTATTATTTATTATTTATGACTTATTACTTATTTTCCTTTATTATTATTTTCATTTATATATTTATGTATTTTATTTATTTTTACTTTCATTTATTTATTGTATCTACTTATCATTTTATTGTTATTTTTATATTCTCATGCATGTACAAAATGTGGTGTTCACAATTAATTTAACTTGCATATCAATAATCAAATTCAAAAAATAATAAATTATTCATGTTTTCATAATTTTTAGTTGTTCAAAATTTTCAAGCCATATGCATTTTCATAATTTTCATTTTCAGAAATATATTTTGACTTTACAAACCAAACACATTTTTAAAATTTTAAAAATTAAAAAATGAAAACCATTTTCAAGAAATGAAAATAGAAAATGAAAATAGGAAATGTTTTCAAATTAATGTTGAAAATCATGTATGGTTGCTTCTAATTATTAATTGATATATGATGAATGTTTTATTGCTGGGAGGATACTGATGGAAGAATATTGTTATGAACCTTCCTGTTTACGTGAAGAATCACATCCTTTTTGATAATTTCAATTTTCAAGCAGTAAGCCATGCTAAATTGTTATTCTCTCTCTTATGACTATGGATCCTGTGCTAGGTGCTATCCGTGCTTGGCGGAGAGAGAAAGGTATAGGGCTAGCCGGATGGGACACATGTGTCTCTCTCTCCTCCAAGTACGGACAACCACTAGCAGAGGATCTGACTCCTATTTTATTGGTGTCATAATTTTCATTTATTAACGGTATATATTTCCTAGGCCTTAGTTGGCAATGGGATATCTTAGAAATTTCACTTTAAATACCAAATATGAAAATGAATAACCAAATGCCAATTTTTCTTAGTGCAACTAAAGTTGTTTCCTTCACAATAACATAAGCATCTGTCATTACTATAATTACAAATATGCATCTGTGTTTCTAAGCTGCATAAATTTACGAAATTGGATTCGGTGCAATTCGCTTCCGTGCAATTTCGGTGCAATTCCTTCAAAATGTATATTTTTAATTTATTTTTTAAGTACTAATACGGACCTACTCTAATAATAACCCACTATGAATGGATTAGAGACGAAATTATTATCGATTTTGACAAATATCATCATTAAATAGCTTTGAGAGACTATTTTTCAATATTAATAACAATTTGGTCCCTAATCCATTTAAGGTGATGATATTTGCCAATGTTGATAATAATTTGGCCTCTAATCTATTCATGGTGGGTTAGTATTAGTGTGAGTCCGTATTAGTACTTCAAAAATGAAGTAAAAATGTGCATTTTAAAGGAATTGCACCGAAATTGCACGGAAGCAAATTTCACCGGATCCAATTTCTAAATTTACCATAAAGAAAAAGAAAGTGAAAATAGTGCGAAGCATGTTTTTTTTTTTTTGCCTGAGCAAAGCATGTCTTTGGGTGTATAACCCTTTTTCTTCTATGAATGGAACTCAAATTATAACTTACTTTTATTTATAAATGCACACATTTTTGTTTTGAAATTAAAATATCTTTTAAGATAATAAGAATATAATTTATTAAAAATATATTTTAAAAGAGCTGATTTTAATGTTTTTTATATGCATTAGAAACCATAAATCTAATTTATTTTTAATTTAAAAAATTAACTATTTTGTATTAATCAAATATATATATATATATATATATATATATATATATATATTTAATTAATTTATTTTTGTTAAAACCATTAAGATCCTAAGCTCACTACGCTATGACTAATTTTGCTTGAGCTAACTGAGATCTCATAACGATAACCTGATATGCCATGGTCCAATCTGAAGAAAAACTAGGTCTTCATCTCTATTATCCTGGTATTGCAGCGGCCACAATGGGGAGGCTTACTGTGCTAGGGTTAGAGAGGGGACCTAGCCTGTATTTATTAGAGTGTCTTACTGTGATATCCGGTAATTTTTAAAGAATAAATTTATTGAAATAATAATAATAAATAAATAAATACGAGTGGAAATTTATTTTATTTTTTTTTATAAAAGGAGGTTTCAAAATGGAATAGAAAAATTTTGGAGAAATGGGAATAAGAAAATTCTCAATTTGAAAATTAATATTTCTTTTTGAAAATAAGACTAAAAAAATAGAGTGTGGGAGTAAAAAAAAATGGAAATAGGGATTTAATTGAAGGAAAAATATGGAGTTGGGGTTGGAAGGTAAATTTCTCTTTTCCTCGGCTAATCCTCAATAAATCGTGACCCCCATTCCAACCACACCCATTTTTCAGCTTGAGGAAAAGAGAGAGGAGAAAGAAGGAAGAACTAAGGAGGAGGAGAAGAAGGGAAGTCACCGGAATCCGGCGAGGCATCACCGGAATCCGGCGAGGCGTCACCGGAGAAGTTGATCGGAGATCATCTCCAACATCCTCTACACTTCTTCTTCTTGATTGAGGTAGGTGATAACTTCAAAACCCCAATTTCTTTCCATCTTCATCAATTTTGGTTTTACGGTTCTTGTAGGGAGATTCTTTGAATTTAAGAGGATGAATGATGATGAATGGGTGTTCTTGAACATCCATGGATGTTGGGAAAAATAGCTAGGTGGCCCGAGATGGCCGGAAATGGAGATTTTGATGTTAGGGTTCATGAAACCCATTTTCACTAAATCTTGATTTTGGGTTGGGTGATTGATGATTTGAGCTTGGATTTGAGTATATAGGTAAACAAAATGAAGTATGTATGATTTAGATCAAAACCCCATTAATTGGAATTGAAATCAGGGATGGAAAGTGGCCAGAAAACGAATGGGAAGGCTGAAAAACGAAGGAAAAACGTAACCTTCGCTGGAACAACAAAAAACAGCGGTTCTATTCGCTGCAGCGAGCAAAAGCAACGCTTCTGTTCGCTGCAGCGAACAGATTTGTTCGCTGCAGCAAGCCCTGCTTCAAATGGGCATAACTCCTTCGTCCGATGTCCGTTTTTGGCAAACCATATGTCTATTTTCAACGTTTTTCTGTCCTCTACGCAATGGAATAAGTTTTGGAGCCTAATAAATTAAGATGAAGTTGCAGTAGATGGATTTTCACACACCGCCAGATTTTTTTGTTTTGAAAAGTTGCTTTTTCTTCCTTATTTTAAATGGTTACTCTTCCTATGATTAAAGAAGAGTTTAATGCTTGTATATACCTTGCCATTGGAAACCAAAACCTCTTTAATTGATTTCAAATGTGTTTAAAATGAATTCTTACCCCTCAAACTATCTAAATTCCTTGATCAAGATGAACCAATTACCTTAGACTTCAAACTTCTATCTTGAGTTGTCTAAAGGTTTACTAAACTAGAAGTTTAGATAGCTAAAAGCTAGTTACTCAAATCCAAGGCTCCGAAAACACTCAAGGTGAGTTTTGAAAATGAATAAAGAATGTCGGGTCTAGGGATATTCTTAAAACTAAAGAAAGAGGGTTTAGAACACCAAGAGTACGGCTCTTGGCAACCACAGCCTACGGGTGTTTGCATGTGCATTAGAAATTGATTGTAACATGAATGTTAATTACATGTTGATTGTATGGATGTGCAATTTAGGGCACTATAGAAGGCTTGGAGGGAATATCACTCTTGGAGGTGCAAGGGAAGGTCGCCCAGGTGAGGGACTCTTCCATCCTAGCCCCAAGGGTTGTATGATAACTTTGACTATGTGGGCTTGCTTATATGTGAATGGTTGTAAATATTTACTTAGAAGCGTGCTAGTATTAACTTGATTAATATGTTGATCATTGTTGAAATATGGATTTTGAATTTGCTGTGATTGTGAAAGTGGAAAGATGGTGAATCAAGTACATATGGGTTACGATGAAGAATACCGTGCGCATATGTACTTGACCCGAAAGTTTTGTAAAAATATAAAAGAGAAGATCAAGTTCATATGGTAGCGATGAAGAATACCGCACACATATGTACTTGATCAGAGAAATTGTGGTAAGGGCTTTCCGTCGGGTGAGGTTCGGAAAGTGCCTTCATGTTGGCATTTCGTCGGGTAAGGTTCAAAATCGCCTTCATGCATGCATATGAAATATGTGGTTACTCCGTTGAGCCGGTCCGGAGTATGCCACTAATATAGTTGGTCAATCCGTTGAGTTGGTCCGGATTGAACCAGGCGGGCTTTCTGAGATGATGGTCTAGAAAGTGCTGATGTTGATGGACATCTCGGCGGGTTGGTACCGGGATGCGCCACCGAACACAACATTCTGTGTATACGGTCCCGGAATGGGTCGTGTGCCTATGCGTATCGACGTAGAATACCGAGAGCATAGGCACTCAACATTAGTGTAAACCCTCAATGTCCTTCGTATGCACTAAGACTAAGTTTTTCTCTTCTTGAACATGCCATGACGATGGCCAATAACCTCATGCGACGTCAAGACAACACTATTTTCTTAAAACGGTCATGACATTGATTGTTGTCCTGACGTGGCGTTGAGGTAACCTTGTTTTCAAAACATTAAACTTTGAATCCAACCGACCATGACGATGGGTTAAGTCTTTAGTGCGTCGGGATAGATAGGGAGGACCGATACGTCACGGCGGCAACAAGGTAAGAAAAGGTACGTAAGCTTGGCGGGTGAACCGCACTTGAATGTTAATTAATGTGTTCGGTGTATTTTGATATACTTATGTAAGTGTGCATGATTTATGTATGTTACGGTACGGTTAAAGTAGAATTTGTACATGTACTATTGCTTGAGAATAATTATATATTTATAATGATGAATTGAATTGTATGAGCATGTGAATGTGGTTTCTCCCTTTCCCGGTCGTAGTGGTACCCTCAACTATGCCTAGGATGGGAGAGTCACTCACTGAGTCGTTGACTCACCCTTCAGTGGTTTAGATTTTTCAGATACAGGAACAGGATAGGCTTCCTCGTCGGCTCGGTGAAGGCGACGTCATCCAATCCCCACGATTCGTTTCCATGGGTGGATTATAGAGTCTTCATTTTGTAATGAAATTATAGATATTTTAATATTTAAATTCTAGAATTGTCAGCTCCACATTCTTAAAGATAGGATCTGTTTTGGGGGTTTTATTTCATCATGCATACGATATTGCTTGTGAATAAGATATGTCACACGCTGGAGTGTGTGGCAACATATATAAACTATATATATTACGTGCGGATGAATATATATATAAACTGAAGCAGCACTTGGCTGTGGATTTGCATGTGTGAGATTGGCCACACGTTGATGGTGAGCCATGATGATGATATTGTGCGTATGTATGTGAAGATAGGCATGTTGCATGATTTAGGGGTTAAGGCTAACAGACTCAGGGTAAATCCCTCTGTCTGTGCCGATCACGTGCCACCAGGTGGGGGTCGTGACAAAGTTGGTATCAGAGCCTGGTTATTTCTTTAAGTTTGTGGAGCTAATAGTACTCTCGGGTGTCATTCTGGCCATCTTTATGAATCCGGACATAACGGTGGTCTAGGCGGGCACTTGTGAGAGTGCTCAGGATATTGTGTCAATATTTCTTCCGTGTCATTCTTTTGGTCATGGGATTACTTGTCGAATCCTATTTAAAGGGAAATTCCTGTGTGGTACCAGGATGCCTATAGGTGCAAGGGCGCAAGGTAGTGGTAGTCATGATCCCAAAACCTTGTTAGTGCCCTAGATTCGGGAGTGGAAGCCACCCTCGAGGGGAAGTGCTCCCAGTTTCAGCCTGTTCTGATTAATGTGGAGGTAGATATGTGATGTGTTTGCATGATAGTATATATGTGCACCTAGACGGACGCGTGTGAAGCGGTTTGTAATGATGGATGGCCATTGGCCGGGAATTGACCACGAGTGTGGGTCACAAAGATAGGGCGCGATTGGGCTAAGAGAAATTTAGCCATATTTCCTATTTGAAATTAGAATTTTATGTGGGGGTTGCATAGATGAGTACGGGGTTTTGACCGAGTCAACATGATGGTTGTTAGGCAAAACTCTATGAGTCATATAGTTGGCATGACTAATAGTTGAGGAATGATGGATAGGGGAAGCAAGTAGTTGGACCCTTATCGTGGGTGAAACCCTTCATGGAAAGGGCGTATGGGAACAAACATTGTAAAACCATGTGCCCGTCAAAGAGGTGTATTATGTGGGGAGATGGTGACGAAGGAACTCGATTCCACCACGTATCGAGTCCACATACCACGACTTCCCTAGACAACCAAGGAGTAAGTGGATGAGCTCCTTTGGTTGCTTAAGGAAGATGGAATTAAGATAAGGGATTGGTCACATGGAAAGATTTTTCTTTTAATAAGGCGTTGGCCATTTGGGGAAAAATTTCTTTAATGGATTATATATGCTTCTTCTAAATTGTTTATATGTTGCCTCATCTTTTCTTGAAAACCTAGGGGTAACTTTTGAAAAATATATTTTCAAAGCAAATCACTTTTACTAATTTTCTCTTAAAGTAGCATTTTTGACTTGTCCAACCCCATGGCCACTAAGACAAAACATTGGGCACAAGTTTTAAGAAATGAACTTTATCCAATTTCTCTTCCATTGTTAAGGTGTCCAAGAGGTTTAATTCATGTGACCAATATACCTACTACGTGGTTCGCCGTCTGTAACTGTTGAGACCGTGGGGATCGATGAGACGATGTCACTGGTGTGTAGAAATTTAGGGACACGTGCGGGAGTCGTGCCCGATGCAAGCCAAAGGTCAGAGGACCGTTAGGGATTGTAATGTACTAGAACATGGTAGACCTAGACACGATGTCGGGCAGAAATTGTCTAGCGGCATGCCATAAAGTTGCAAGGATGCAAGTGGCATCATGATAGTCTTATATAGGGTTAGCTAAGGTGTCCAACCCTTGAGACTCTCAAATGTCTTAATAAATTGGTGAGAGGGGGCTGTGACCCGTGAGGGATTTTAAAGGAGAACGACACTATTTCCTAGGAAGTTCTCAATTGATAGCATTGGGAATGCAGACATTTGGTGAGAGAATAATGTAAATATTTGTGGATTAGGATTCTAGTGTTAAGACGAAATAGTGGGGAAGTTAGAAATTTTATAAGGGGAGAAGAACGGAAACCCTTCTAATCTCGCATTGCATAGGTCAAGAAGAAAGTAAGAACCCTACGATTATGAGGGGTGTAGCACATGAGGCGTAAGGGGTGTAACTAAGTAAGCTAGCCCTATGACCCAACTAAACCCTAGACTCCTTGGGTCTAAAGGCCTTCAGGCGAGCCAAGACCAAGGAGGTAAGCCATAGAACAATTGTGAGAGTATTGGTAAGGGCATGACCAACCATGGGGTCGGCAAATGCCAAAACGTAAGTGCTAGCCACTGGTGTGGTCAAGGGGCACGCGAGAGGCTATCGTGTGAAACTGAGATAATGGGAAAGAGTGTGAGCAAGTGAACTGGGTTGCACCATGATGGGGTGCAAACCAAACTATTTTTCGAGGTTATGGTACCATTAGGGGTATTCGAAACCTAATGGGTGATATGCTTATGAGGAGAGGCATACGACTGTAAGGCATATGGCTATAGGACATATGCCATGCTTCAACCATGCGAGGGGTCGAATTGAGGGGTGATCGCATAGTTAGGGACGTTGGTGTTAGAGTTTGCGAGATCATGTGTTTCAAGGAGAAGTGCATGAGCTAACCAAGTTAAGAGAACTAGGTAGTCAAGTTGGGGAAGAAGTTCAGGTAAGTTGGTAGAAAACGTGGGAGCAAGGTCCGACGAGTACCTCAAGGATTGCACGTCGACTAGGTTCGAGGCAAATTTTATAGGATCCCTCCAAATTCTTAAGGGTGTATGATTATGGAGAGTAATTGAGAAGTTTTGGAGGGGCAAAGTGAATCCAAGTTAGATACTTAATTTGTGAGATACCGGGCATGACCCTAGATTATGATGAGTTGGATTGTAGTAATCCTTTTAGAGGCAAGCCTTGAGAGGGATATCGGGTTTAGCCAATGGATTCCGAGGAGGGGAATTTATTGGACAGAGTGGTTTTGGATACAAATGGCATTGAGTGTATAGACTGTAGTCAGGTCCACTAGGATTTCCGCGAAGGCATGAATGGAGTAGGGTATTCTTGTACGATGAGGAGTACAAGGGTAAGTTGAATGTAAGGTAAAGAGGTTTAGGAATTTGATTCGATTGAAAATTATATGGTCTAATAGAATTATCGAGAAAAATACGGATAGAAAATGACCTTAGGCTTGAATATTAAAAACTCAACATAGTGATAGGTTCTTAATATTTTGGAAGGACTCAAAGAGTTCATTAAGCAAGTGACGGAATAGACATGCATTAAGGTAAGATAATGTAAGTTTGAGGTTGCACACGGGAGTTAGACAATAGTATTATCGACATTAAAAGTAAGTATTAACTCCATAGAATTGATAATTTCTTAGGTCAATTGAGGATGAAGGTAGGGCGACATACGTGTGACTCTTTTAGAAATTGATGGATTGAGGTCATTGGAGGAATTTAAGAATCTAAATTATCTATGCATGGGTAAACGGTAAGGACGGGTAAAGTTGGTGTGGACACCTCGGCAATTGGCCTGGGGGTAGCACCAAGTTAGGGAATTCATGAGAAATTGCGAGTTGCATCAGATTTCCTTTTGGAAGGAGGTATAGGTAATGCTAATGTTGGCAGAGTGTCGACGTGTAGGTATACCCTTTCCCCTAGTGTGAGAGCGTTTAAACCCTAGTGCTCCAACGTAAGGAGTGCATCCTTGGGTGGGTATAGGAACGAGTCGGTTCCTTAACTTGAGGAAGAGTTAAATGAACCAAGGAGGAGAGAGTTGGAAAGTCGCCAGCGGACCTGGATGAGTCCGAGTTGTAAAAAAAAAAAAGTAAACCTTCACAAATGGTGGGGATTGAGTAGAGCTCAGTCCTAGCGGTTAGCCCGGATTCGAGTTTAATAGGGTCGTTAATCGCAAACACATAGTTCATTTGAGGCTTGTATGGTTTTGAACCGCGTTGAGTGGGGTTTGGCTGACGCCGAGTGGTATGGAAATGACCAACAGTGAGCTAACAGTAAGGAAGTTAGGTGTCACCAGGTAGGTGCCGGAAAGGGAGCTTAATATGCTGAGAGTCTTTGGATTTGGTTGAGTGTTTCAAGCGGGTAGTGCCGGGTTTCTTGTAAACCGTGGCACCCAAGACATGGTTAACGTGGAAAGGAGTGAAAGTACCAACGGGAAAGGGATAAGCACCTATGCAGGAAGACTGAACGCCCACGTAGGGTGCGTAGGAAGTAAAGTACAAGTGTTGACATAGAGGGTTGCGGTAGACTGCATTTTAATTTGTTTAGGAAAAAAAAACTATAAGCGATGTGAGGCCCAATGGTGCATCGTTGCGTGTGTGAAATCCTTTGTTGAGGGAGGATGAGTAAACATTGGTACCCCAATGTTGTGGAATTAGTGGGTTTTACGAAACGCAACGGTTACTTAGCTCGGGGATGAGTTGAGGGAACCAAAGAGAGGAGTTGGGGAGCCGCTTTCGTTGATGGCATGGATTTGGTCGAAGCTAGATCCTAACACCTAGTTCTAGATTCTAGACAATGGGATTGTCAGTGGCGAACACATGGTTTGCCTAATGTCTGTGAGTATGCAAGTCATGGCTAGGAGGGCCGATTGTTTAGAGAAATTGTAGAGAATGCCTAACAGTGGTGTAAAGGCAAGGGATTGAGTGTCATCGCGTGGGTTATCATGGAAGGGAGTAGGATGGGTTAGGAATAACCCGGTCCAACAACATAATGGCGGTAAGCGAGAACCCGATTCGTGGAGCCAGTGGCAAGGAGTGACGTGAGACTCATGCATGCTTCTCCAGTTGGCTTAGGCATAGGATGTGGTGGCTTGGGGTTAAGCTAAACATCCTTCAAGGTGAAAGTGCGGGGGATAAGATTGACCGCGCGGTGCCTTAAGCAAGGGAGCTTTTGGCTTTGGATCCCAATATTGGGACGATTACGTAAATGGGGTAGTAACCAATGAAGTTGGTGGGCAAACCTAACCCAAAGCATTTGAGTGTAGATAAGCACCGAAAGGGAGAGAGGATACCATAAGCCAAATGGTAGTATATCACAGCAGGGGGTATCTATCCATCGTCTTATCTGCAAGGTTCAATAAAGGACAGAAATTCGAGGACGAATTTTCTTAAGGGGGAAGATTGTGATATCCGGTAATTTTTAAAGAATAAAATTATTGAAAAAAAATAATAATAAATAAATAAATACGAGTGGAAATTTATTTTATTTTTTTTTATAAAAGGAGGTTTCAAAATGGAATAGAAAAATTTTGGAGAAATGGGAATAAGAAAATTCTCAATTTGAAAATTAATATTTCTTTTTGAAAATAAGACTAAAAAAATAGAGTGTGGGAGTAAAAAAAAATGGAAATAGGGATTTAATTGAAGGAAAAATATGGAGTTGGGGTTGGAAGGTAAATTTCTCTTTTCCTCGCCTAATGCTCATTAAATCGTGACCCCCATTCCAACCACACCCATTTTTCAGCTTGAGGAAAGGAGAGAGGAGAAAGAAGGAAGAACTAAGGAGGAGGAGGAGAAGGGAAGTCACCGGAATCCGGCGAGGCGTCACCGGAGAAGTTGATCGGAGATCATCTCCAACATCCTCTACACTTCTTCTTGATTGAGGTAGGTGATAACTTCAAAACCCCAATTTCTTTCCTTCTTCATCAATTTTGGTTTTTCGGTTCTTGTAGGGAGATTCTTTGAATTTAAGAGGATGAATGATGATGAATGGGTGTTCTTGAACATCCATGGATGTTGGGAAAAATAGCTAGGTGGCCGGAGATGGCCGGAAATGGAGATTTTGATGTTAGGGTTCATGAAACCCATTTTCACTAAATCTTGATTTTGGGTTGGGTGATTGATGATTTGAGCTTGGATTTGAGTATATAGGTAAACAAAATGAAGTATGTATGATTTAGAACAAAACCCCATTAATTGGAATTGAAATCAGGGATGGAAAGTGGGCGGAAAACGAATGGGAAGGCTGAAAAACGAAGGAAAAACGTAACCTTCGCTGCAACAACAAAAAACAGCGGTTCTATTCGATTCAGCGAGCAAAAGCAACGCTTCTGTTCGCTGCAGCGAACAGATTTGTTCACTGCAGCAAGCCCTGCTTCAAATGGGCATAACTCCTTCGTCCGATGTCCGTTTTTGGCAAACCATATGTCTATTTTCAACGTTTTTCTGTCCTCTACGCAATGGAATAAGTTTCGGAGCCTAATAAATTAAGATGATGTTGCAGTAGATGGATTTTAACACACCGCCAGATTTTTTTGGTTTGAAAAGTTGCTTTTTCTTCCTTATTTTAAATGGTTACTCTTCCTATGATTAAAGAAGAGTTTAATGCTTGTATATACCTTGCCATTGGAAACCCAAACCTCTTTAATTGATTCAAATGTGTTTAAAATGAATTCTTACCCCTCAAACTATCTAAATTCCTTGATCAAGATGAACCAATTACCTTAGACTTCAAACTTCTATCTTGAGTTGTCTAAAGGTTTACTAAACTAGAAGTTTAGATAGCTAAAAGCTAGTTACTCAAATCCAAGGCTCCGAAAACACTCAAGGTGAGTTTTGAAAATGAATAAAGAATGTCGGGTCTAGGGATATTCTTAAAACTAAAGAAAGAGGGTTTAGAACACCAAGAGTACGGCTCTTGGCAACCACAGCCTACGAGTGTTTGCATGTGCATTAGAAATTGATTGTAACATGAATGTTAATTACATGTTGATTGTATGGATGTGCAATTTAGGGCACTATAGAAGGCTTGGAGGGAATAGCACTCTTGGAGGTGCAAGGGAAGGTCGCCCAGGTGAGGGACTCTTCCATCCTAGCCCCAAGGGTTGTATGATAACTTTGACTATGTGGGCTAGCCCAGGGAGGACCGATACATCACGGCGGCAACAAGGTAAGCAAAGGTACGTAAGCTTGGCGGGTGAACCGCACTTGAATGTTAATTAATGTGTTCGGTGTATTTTGATATACTTATGTAAGTGTGCATGATTTATGTATGTTACGGTACGGTTAAAGTAGAATTTGTACATGTACTATTGCTTGAGAATAATTATATATTTATAATGATGAATTGAAGTGTATGCGCATGTGAATGTGGTTTCTCCCTTTCCCGGTCGTAGTGGTACCCTCAACTACACCTAGGATGGGAGAGTCACTCACTGAGTCGTTGACTCACCCTTCAGTGGTTTACATTTTTCAGATACAGGAACAGGATAGGCTTCCTCGTCGGCTTGGTGAAGGCGACGTCATCCAATCCCCACGATTCATTTCCATGGGTGGATTATAGAGTCTTCATTTTGTAATGAAATTATAGATATTGTAATATTTAAATTCTAGAATTGTCAGCTCCACATTCTTAAAGATAGGATCTGTTTTGGGGGTTTTATTTCATCATGCATACGTTATTGCTTGTGAATAGGATATGTCACATGCTGGAGTGTGTGGCAACATATATAAACTATATATATTACGTGCGGATGAATATATATATAAACTGAAGCAGCACTTGGCTGTGGATTTGCATGTGTGAGATTGGCCACACGTTGATGGTGAGCCATGATGATGATATTGTGCGTATGTATGTGAAGATAGGCATGTTGCACGATTTAGGGGTTAAGGCTAACAGACTCAGGGTAAATCCCTCTGTCTGTGCCGATCACGTGCCACCAGGTGGGGGTCGTGACACTTACTAAGCCTTCCCGTTACGAGCTTCAGTAAAACCGTAAAGGCCTACACATAGCTGCCTATCAGACTTGATCATAATGTGTGCTATTAGCCCAACAGTGATTACCTTATACTTTGGGCTTTCTTTATATTGGATCACATATTAACCCAATTTATTTAGAAAACTAAATAAAATATTTTAAACAATTAATGTGAGCCCAAATATAAAATATTTTTCTAACATTAGCTCAAATCCAAGATCTTGCTTAAGAGGTATATATTTAATTTAATACTTATAATTTCATTTAAAATAAATTAAATTATAATTTAAATTCTATTATGTATGTTATGCATTAAGCTCTTTCTCTTATCTCATAGTATCTAGCTATATGCTCCCATGATTAGCATTTAAGGGGAATAAATGAGCTCTTTTTTGAAGGCGAAGAACGATTACAAATCAATAAAAGCTATAGATTTCAATCATTTGAGGTTGCATCTTACCTTGGAAAACAAAAGCAAGCAATTGTAATAGCGTTTTGGATAAGAAAAGAGAAAATTTTGTAGCTTCAAATACTTCTGCTTGTACCAATTACAGAGTAAAATGGCAAGTAAAAAAGAAAATAGAACAGAAAATAGAACTCTAAAGCTCAAATGAAACTACCTGTAATGTTAGATTTATTAACCAATTTGCAAATGCAACTTTCCAATTTGCTAGGGCTGACCAAGGAACATCACAGGTTGAATATATCTTTGAAGCCTTGTGTTCCATTCTTCTAGGATGTAGTTGGAAATGGTGAGAAGATGAACCCCTTTGATTTTTGAATAGGAGCGATTGCTTCTTCCTCATCTTTACACTGATGATAGGAGCTTCCAACTCCCATTCCAGAAGCACTAGCTTCTGACTCCACTTCCAATTCATGGATGAAATTCTGAAATTTGAAGTAATTTGTTGGGCACACCCCACACTCTTTTATCACCTCCAAATGCTTCCGTGACGACCTTCTTTCATGACCGAACTGAGGAACAATCTTCAGTTTAAATAAAATCTTTGACTTTGCTACTCCACTTTTCTTAACTTCATGTTGAAGCTTGTAAGACAAGTCATCATCGTACCACAGAAAAACATGATTTGAAGTGAAGTTATTGACATTCTTCCGAAAATAGAAAGTTTTGATCAAGTTTTTCGGATCTTTATCATCAGCAATAATGGCTTCAGCTTCAGCTTCATCTACACTTTTATTAGTGATGATCTGCAAGTGACCATAGCATTGGATGCTATCCAACTCTTTCATTGGGGATGGAGAACAAATGAAACAGAGAAGCAAGCCCTAATCCATGTAAGTAGGAGCAGAAGAGAGATCAACAGTAATGAAAGCTTGTGTACTCCTATACTTGAACCACTCAGGAACTTTGCTTCCTGGGTATTTTACTTCAACCATATAATCATGATTTAGAAAATACCAACTGTATCTTTCTAATAGCAATTTATTCAAAAGCAGCAGAAAATATGCTAGAATGAATTTGACTGAATGTTCATCCAATTCCATGCAGTTCAGAAAGCTAGTGAAACTATTTCTCTTGTATCTAAATGGCCTAACATCTGTTGAAGTGTACCGTACTCTCTTAAGGGCTGAGCAGCCAATAGCATCTAATTTTATGAGGGATTGAGGAAGCTGTGGTAGAGACTGAAGCCTTGTGCATTTATTCAACTTCAGATATTGTAAATTTGAAAATTGCTTAATGCTTGATGGCAAGCTTTCCACTGTAATTCCCTCAATTGATAAGCTACTTAATGATGAAAGTGTGATGTTGATATGGTCAATCACTTCAAATATGTTGGAACAATCATTCGGCTGAAGCTCTTTTAAAGATTGTAAGCCATTAAATAAGTTGCTTTGGACATTCTTGAGGCTTCTACAATTATTCAGATATAACTCTTCAAGTTTGAACTGTTGGCCCATGGAGATCCTCGCAATGTAAGACTGGGTTTATCTTCTGATGGATTTAACCCATTTGGAAACATGAGTAATAGTAACAGCTTATGGCCCGTTATACTTGTTCCTTACAATTTACCTCCAGAGGTGTGCATGAGATCATCATCTCTTATTTTATCTTTGCTTATACCTGGTCCAAAGTCACCTTTGAATGACATAGACGTATTTCTTCAACCTCTCATAGCTGAGCTGAAAGAATTGTGGACTATAGGATTAGAAACTTGTGATGCTTTTAGCAAAGAGAATTTTCAAATGCGAGCAGCTTTGATGTGGACAATACATGATTTTCCTGCATACGGTGATGTGTCTGGGTGGAACACTAAAGGTTCTCTTGCATGTCCTCATTGTAATTATGACACAGAATCAGCTTGGTTACGTCATACCGGAAAGCATTGCTTTATGGGTCATAGACGTTTTTTAGGTGCCAATCATAGATTTTGAAGAAATAAGGTGTCATTTGATGGAACTCAAGAAACTAGACAACCACCTATCCGATTACCTGGTGTTGATATTTTGAGAAAAATAGAAGGTGTTAATACTCAATTTGGTAAGAGTGATAAGTCATTAAAAAGGACTAGAAAGCAAAAGGGAAAACAAGTCCAACCTTGGAAGAAGAGAAGTATATTTTTTACATTGCCATATTGGGAAGGGAACTTAATACACCACAATTTAGATGTAATGCATATTGAAAAAAATGTGTTTGACAATTTGCTTGGCACACTAATGGATCTAGAGGGGAAAACAAAAGACCATCTTAAAGCTCGACTTGACCTAGAAGAATGGGGTATAAGACATGAACTGCACCCACAAATAATTGGCAATCATACAATCCTACCAGCAGCTTCTTTCTCAATGACTTCGAGCGAGAAGAGCACATTTTGTAAGGTATTGAAAAATGTTGAAGTTCCAAATGGATGCTCTTCAAATATATCACGTCGTGTTCAAGTTGAACAAAGAAAAGTCACAGGTTTAAAAAGTCATGATTGCCACAATTTGATGCAACAACTTCTTCCCATAGCTTTACGAGGAACATTGCCATCAAAGAAAATTGTTGCAGTCATAATTGAGTTGTGTTGTCACGACCCCAATTCGGAAGTCCGTGACCGGCACGGGAGGTAGGATTTCTCCTGTCCCGTAAGCCTCTAATCCTTGATTAACATTTTTACATGTTTATAGCTACCCCTTTCTATTACAATCAATATATAACATACATATGTGGCCACCATTTTTGGCAACCTAAGTAATCTGCAGTCCACAGTTCGATCAGCACCGCTTCAGTCTATATATATACACATATTCACTCAGACGTACATATACTTTACATATTGATCACACGCCTCAATGCGTGCGATCTATCCTAGTCACATGTGAGAGTCATATTTCCATACAAACATATATTTAGCCACACGTATATATAATTTACATATTGATCACACGCCTCAATGCGTGTGATCTATCCTAGTCACATGCGGAAGTCATATATATATATATATATATATATATATATATATATATATATGATATATACAATATCATAGCTTAATTCCCAAACACCAACACCTATCTTTAACCTGTATGAAGCCGACAATACTAGAGTTCGAGTATAACATATATATACACAGCAGATGTATACGTACAAAAGCTACGCTCAAAAAGGATATATATATATATACATCACGACATAATTACATAGCCAAAATAACTACCCACGCGGACTAAGCGTGCGGTCTTCAGATCTGTCCGCCTCCTTGAGAAGAAGTGGACGCGTTGCCAACACCTGAACCACCTGTATCTGAAACATTTAAATAGGGGGGGTGAGTCGAACAGACTCAGTGAGGAGCTCCCCCATCCCTGGCGTAGCAGCGGGTACCACTACAGTTGGGGGAAGGGAGTAACCACAACCACATGCGCATGATACAGATTATATTACGACCTTTAATATGATCAGGCAGTCAATATATCATATTAACAATAATTACCCTATTTCATGCTTCTAACATAATTATTAGTCCGTACGTAAATCATTCACAATTATCTATTATATGATTCCATAAGTAACACATACTCATACTCGTAGGCATTTAATTTCTATCTCCCGCATTATGCTAAGAGAAGTACTGGCCCGAAGGCAATTTCATATTGTACCTAGTTGATCACACTAGGGACTTTCTGACTCCAAGGCACACTTAGACCAAGGTAATGGCCGCTATGGGGCATACTTACTAACAACATAATCCTGTCTATCCTACTAGGATGACTGACTCGATCTACCCGGACTATCCTATATAAGCACAACTAACATGTTATCTTGAAGAATACACAATGAATAACTACTTAACTAATATGCTTGTTTCTTAGTTAGGCCTAGTTTCCCCCTTTTAGATTATGCAACACTCTCATTCACACTTGACAACCTATGTTCAGTTTCCTCGACATACCATACGGACAAGATCTTTACAACGATGATAAATTTAATTGCTTTCTAATATTAATGAACTCTCACATATGAAATTCCGACTCAGTCTTAACCACGGTATCATATAAGGCTCAATGAACCACAGTAACACATATACAGTTTGCATGTTCACCACTTAGTCGCTAACCATACACACGTCACGCGAATTCATTTGAATAATTATATTTCATATAAAAATTGCATAAAATTGAGTAAACCACAATTTCACGTAGTCATCCAACCCTATGGGGCAGGGATAGGAGAGCCCCTCACGTCGTTGGCCCTCCTGATCAGTCCTCGAAGTACCTGATGCTCCAATTACCCTGTGGTGCCCTATACACATATATATAAGCAATTTAGCAACGTGTAACTAAGCATCTACCATGCAAATGTCATGCTAATGCTCATGTACCCTCTAGATATTTCCAAGAACTAGATATTTAGTTCGTTACGTCATCTTATTTGCCCTTTCAGAAAGTCTAGAATATTTTCATTCTCGACTTTCAACCATTCAAGCCATTTAGAACCTCTAAAAGCTTAGGTTAGGGATTCTAATTTACCTAAACTTCACTTCCTGTGTTCACAAGAGCATTTAACTAATAAAGGAATAAATTTACGGCTCAAAAGAGGCCTTAGCTTACTCGTTCAACCGTTTCCCTTATTTGCCGAGTAAAAGCTTAACCACTACCTCTTTAATTATATATAAAGAACATAGTCGGGTATAAGAAATGCCTTGGACCCAATTTAGTTGGTCTTAGGTGTCCACCACAGACTAGGCCGAGGTGTTCAGCGCACAGCACAGTTTCTTGCTGTACGGTGGCTTGGTATATCGCCTCTTTTTCATCGGATTTGGCTCCGGTTGCGACGGTAACTACTCGGGCTGTATTCCCTTTGTAATACCTCGGAAAATTTCGAGGATTAAAGAATCATCTATTTAAAAATTTTCGAAGATTTAAGAATGATTTATTCGGGGGCTAGGAATTAAAACCTCAAAAAGGAATATAGAAAAAGTATGAGAGTTAAAAGAGACCGGAAAGGAAATTATTTTTTTTTAAGATTATAATACCCGAAATTTTTTTTCAGTTTAAAATAATATAAGAGGGAACTAAAAGAAGTAGAAAATAATTTTTGGGATTTAATTCAGGACTTAAGAAATTGGGAACCTGAATTAAATAGGGAAAGAGATTAA
The DNA here is from genome assembly GCA_014851425.1 of Senna tora. Taxonomy (NCBI): domain Eukaryota; kingdom Viridiplantae; phylum Streptophyta; class Magnoliopsida; order Fabales; family Fabaceae; genus Senna; species Senna tora. The sequence continues at coordinate 27,538,944 of CM026271.1, forward strand.
ATTAAAAATACATATTAGTTATTATTTATTTAATTATTAATTATTAGTTATCTTATTATTTATTTATTTTTATTATATATATATGATTTATTTTATTATTATTATTATTAAATTGGGGTGGGGGAATGCGTGGGTTTTAAAGAAGATAAAAGAAAGAAAAGAGAAAAGAAAGAAAGGAAATGAGAGGGGAGGAGAGAGCCACGGGATGAGAGAGAGGGAGGTCACGCAAGGAGAGAAAGGAGAGGGGGAAGGACGAGGTTCACCGGAAAACTCGCCGGAGAGAGCGGTTTGACGCCAGCCATGATCACCAGAGCTCGACTCCAACATCTTCCACACCTCCCACCAATCAAATCAATGGTGGTAACCCCAATTTCATTCTAAACCCTCAATTTCTCCATTTTTAGGGATTTCTGCGATTGACCTTCTATTGAGTTGTTTCGAGGGTTTATTGAGACCTAGAAAGTGTTCTTGAACACTTAGTTGGGGTAGGAATCGAGATTATATTTTCGGATTTGCCCAAATTCGAATTTGGAAGGGTTTGAGGTTAAAATTCTAATTATTCATAAATTGGGGAAAATTGTTGATAATTAGGATTGAGCTTGGATTTGAGTAAATAGGCTTGGATTGATATTATTAAAATTATATAGTTGAAATATTAGCTAAACAAGACCCGTGAAGAGCTGGGCCGAGGTTACTAAGGTTGAACCATGACTTTAACGTGCCGGGTCCCTGCTCGATTTGTCCAAATACACTTTAAGGGTGATGTTGAGGGCTCCAAACCTCTTTTTTTCAATCTTAAACACCCTAGAATAATTCTAAATATGCTATCAATCATCAAGAATTAATTTAGGTACCTTCTTGTTTCTCAAGGATGGAAACTTGCGGAACCAATTTGGCCTAACTTCGGGAATTTCAACCTTATTCCTTCACAAACTTTAGGAAACCTTAAGTGGGATAAATTGGAGGTATATTGAGGTTTAGAAACTAGATTTCTTAGAACCCAAGTAGGAACACAAGTTGAATTAAAGTGCTTAGACCTTTCTAGAATTTGGATCCCTTCCAACCAAGCTAGATAAGCTTCCTTATATGCAAATACAAGTTAGATAGAGGTCTAATACTCAAATCCAAGTATGTGAAACACTTAAGTAGAGTGTTATATTCGAGTAAGTCAAGTGTCCGAAAAAGGATACGCATAACTCGAGATAGGGAAGTCCGATAAGACCAAGAGCTTGACTCTGTGGCAACCATGGACTACATGTGAGAGTAATGGAAAGATAAATAACGAGTTAAGTTAAGTGATAACTTTAATGAAGTAAATGTCGTTCTTATAGGAACAACGACACGCAACAGGAACTCCGAGGAGACTAAAGTTATAGGAGAGGATTGCATGGGAGGTTGGCCAAGGTGAGGGTTCTTCCATCTCTGCTCCTAGGGTTGTATGCTTATGTGGATTACATGAGTATGTACATTCTCTACTTGTCTGGTATGTGTTAGCTAGAGGTATAGAATGTTAATAAAATAAAGGATCTAGAAAATAGGTTGTGGAAAGTAGCTTAGATAGGAAGACATAGGAGTGGAGAGTAATTGTTCGCTATGATTGGTGTGTTACAAATCCAACTCATACAATTCGAAGGCATGATGAGTGTTTTATTAGATCTTTTCCCACGACGGTGACTTAAATTATAATCATGCAAAGGGAGTTATTGGTGGGTTTCGGATTTGGTTATGCTAGCAATGTGAGACATCGACTAGAACAACGTCAGATGGCACCTGAGACCTCAGTTTTTATAATCACCATGACGATGGTCATTACCCTATCCTAGCAATAGGGTCAGAAAGGTTTTATATTGCTATGACGATAGCTTGAGGCTCAGAGAGTGCATCTGGACGGGTATATGAATTATATCCTGTTGAGGATACTTGTACATATTAATAAGGAGAGGAATTGTTGATCCTTTGGGAAAGATACTGTGAAGACCGAGCCTTCGACGGGAGTCCGATTGAGATGAAGGGAAGGTGTTAGGCACCCTTCTTCCCCCGTCCGAAGACGGTTACCCTAAAAATTAATATTAAAATTATTTGGCCTTAAAAATATATACAATCATGGAAGAAAATGGGGGAGGAAAGAGGGAGAACTTGACCTAGGATAAAGCCTAGAGCCTACGTACCCTCAAAGAGGGATCAAAGCTCACGTAGTTCCTGTGACATACAAGTGTGTGAGTGAGGGGAGGCTCACCAAGCGAATACTCAGATGGCCTCCCAGTGAAATGTACCTAAAGAGGCCAATGCCTTTTGGTACTTATCTACCATACAATCAATCAAGAATATGAAAAATGTGTGAGGGCTCATCAGGCGTAATACCTAGATGGCGTGAAGGCTAGTGCTCTTTTTAAGAGAAAAGTCTCTTGGTGGCACTAGGTTACATAATAAAGTAATAAATCGAATATTTTTGTCCCCCAAAAGACAGGGGGTCGAGACAAAGAAAGAAAATACTTATGCAAAAAGAATCAAGCAATCAAGAGAATATGAGTGGATTAGTATGAGAAAAATAATGGAATATAATCGAAATATTTTCTACCTCTTACTTCTTCTTAGCAGCCTTTCGGTCCTCTCTTCCTCTCCTCCATCTTTTTTTCTTCCCCATGACAAGTGATGGGACTCACTATTTATAGTGAGTTCCGTGGGTCATATAAAAGGAAGATTGAATCTGGGCATTAATGGGCATCAATGGGCATTAATGGGCATCAATGTGTATTAATGGGAATCAATGGGCATTAATGGGCATCAATGGGTATTAATGGGCATCAATGAGCATTAATGGGCATTAATGGGTATTAACAGGTTGGGGGTCAGGACGGGTAGGCTTCCCGTCGCGACGGGTACCCGATCTCAAATCTTATTAGATCTGTCATAAATGCTAAGGGGGTCACGACGTATGGGCCTATACGTCGTGATGGGTCCTTTAAAGGAGAAGGGGGTTGCGACCCCTAAGCTTATTTTTGTTCTATATTATTTTTGGTGGATTTTGGGGTGGACAAAAGGCGGTGTCCACATAAGCCATCCAAAGGCGATGTCCACATAAGCCATCCAAAGGCGATGTTTGTCCTTATTTACTAATTTTAAAAAGTTCGGACAAAATGGGGTGTCTACAGATTCCCCTCTTTACTTGCCTTTCTCTCGAAAGCTCTACTGAGAGAGGTGAGCATAGCTCACAAAAATGAGAGAGAGGACAAGTAAATACAAATATAGACCCATATTTTGTTCGGGGGTCAAAAGTGTGTAAAATCAATCAACAGCCAAAGCCTAGAATAGTGCAAGTACAGCCCTGAGAAATCTATTACCTAGAGAAGTCATAAGCCACCAGTTATATGACTCGTCATTGCCCCCATCTACGGCATTCGACCTCTCCACCTGAGGTGGATAGAGTCCTCTAGTTGCACGGTGAGCTCCACCAACGAAATGGAACGCTATTAGCTAAAGGGATAACTAATTGGTACTAAAAACTATTAAGAAAATCTACTCGATCATGCACCAAAAAATATGAAAATAATGGAATTCCCAAGTTATGGGTGTCAGCTTTCGAAACACTCAACGGCGAAAACTGCTCACTATGGAGATCTTGACGGGCAAGGATATCCAAAAAGTTGTAGGTGTCAGATTCCAAAACATTTATTGGCAGAATCTGGGTCCTATGGAAAAGTTGCAGATGTCAGATCCCGAAACACTCATCGGCGAAAACTGATTCCTATGGAAAGTGGTGGGCGTCAGATCCCAAGACACTCATTGGTGGGATTTTGATTCCCATATCTAATCCCAAAACACTTACTAGTGGGATAAGATATTGAACCCCAAAACACTTTTTGGTAGGATTCAATTAAAAATGGCGGGTATCACTATCCTTTAACACTCTTTGGTAGGATGTTGATTCCCGTATCTAACCCCAAAACACTTATTGGCGGGATAAGATACTGAACCCTAAAACACTCATTGGTAGGATTCAATGGTGCCAGATCTCGCAACACTTATTGGTGAGCTTTGGTCCAATTAAAAGGCGGGTATCATTGTCCTTAAACACTCATTGGTAGGATGTTGATTCCCATATCCAACCCCAAAACACTTATTGGCGGGATAAGATATTGAACCCTAAAACACTCATTGGTAGGATTCAATGGTACCGGATCTCGCAACACTTCTTGGTGAGATTTGGTCCAATTAAAATGCGGGTATCATTATCCTTAAACACACATTGGTAGGATGTTGATTCTCGTATCCAACCCCAAAACACTTATTGGCGGGATAAGATACTGAATCCTAAAACACTCATTGGTAGGATTCAATTGAAAATGGCGCCAGTTCTAGAAACACTTTATGGTGAGATCTGGTCAGATTTAAAAGATTGGCAACAAGACCCCTAAACACTCATTGGTGATAACGCGAACATATAAGAGACATGCATAAAAACATGGTCCAAAACATCGCTTTACTTATTTTTATTTGATTTTCTCTTAAAAAAGCCAAATGGAAACAACATTTGGTGATACTCATGCCCCAACACTTTGAGGGGAAGTGATTCCCCAGCCTTCTTAGGGAAAGAATGTCGTGGGCGCATTAGGATCCCGACAACCAAAAGATGATTCCCCAGTCCACCAACAGGAGAATGCAGGAAAATTCAGGGCATTAGAGACCCAACTCTAGATGCAGAGGAAATGATTCTCCAGTCCGCAAACAAAGAAGTTAAAAGAGAACTTGAGACATCGAAATCCCAAGACAAGCAGAGAGGGGTATGTTTTTGGGATACTTCGATCCCCATACTGAGGGCAAGATGGTTCCCCAGTTAATGTGCATTCAGAAAAGGGGATTCCCCGGTCAAGAGATTGAGGCATGATGATTGTTTGTAAAAATTACTGTCCCAAGGAAACCAAACGCGAACATTCTCTGATCACATCTTTATTTTTTTGAAAATCAAGTAAGGAGGGTTGAAAATGCTTCAGCTTTGACTAAGCTGTCAAAAGCTGAGAAAGAAAACTTTGATCTCATTTTGAAATTTACTTTTGAATTTGAGTTTTGAACATAAATCAAGAACTTCTTCTCTTAGAAGTCGATTAACTTAGTCTCCACAATTGAATACCAAGTAAGGAAATTAATAAATATATTGGTTTCAATCATTGAGAACCCAATGGAAAAATCCCATAGAAGAAGTTACTTGTTTTCATTTTTCGAAATCAAGCATTGTTTCTCCCTCACATTTTGATTTTCAATGATTTGCAAATGTGAAGCACAAGCTCCCTCACGTTAGAATGAGATCACCAAAAGTTTAAAATGCCTTTTCTAAAATGATAATCCAATACAGAAAGACTTATCAACTTTATCTTGTGACTAATGTAAAATGTCTATGTGATACACATGTGGAAAATGAGAAACCCATCAGAAGAGTGAACTTCTAAAAAAATGAGTCGTCCTTAGTGATAACATTGACCACCTGACTGACAATAACATGATACCATAAATATGCATATAGAATCTACAAAGAATGACCACAATGGGATGAAAGTGAGGCTTTTCTGGATTATGGAAAAAGGGATTTTCCAATTTTTTTTGAAAAAGAGGGTATGAAACCCCAGGGACAAAGAATTTCCCTAGCTTCATTTTAAGATAAAATTTGGATAGGGATAAAGGGATTCAAGATCTCGGCTTGATATTTCCCGAGAGGAAGTTTATTCTTTGAGTGGTGAGATTGAAGTCTCTCTCTCATTTTATTAGCCCTACACAAAACATTTGAATTTGCTATACCTCAATGAGGACTTTATGGGCACAAAATGTGTGTTTATTAAAGGGAAAAAGGGACCCAAAAATTATTGTGGGAACATAATAACAACTCTTTGAATTGCTCTAACCCAGGAACTTTGCATTTGAGAGTTAATAAGGTCTTTAAACAAATTGAGCATCCAACTAGCAAATACAAACGACCAAAGAACATGTAATTCTCTCACTCGCCATTGTTGGAATATTTTCACACAAATCTGTTCTACTAGCCGGTTGCCATAGGCCTGTAATTAATCTACATCTTCGCTACAGATGTATTAGTGTAATAAATCAAGAGGTCTTTAAAAGCTTATGAAGACCGAGCCTTCGACGGGAGTCGCCACCAAATTTTCATTGAAATTTGGAAAAAGAAAAACAAGTTCAAAAGTGGGGTAAAATGAATTTTCACAAAATGTTGGGTTCGGGAGTCTAATTAAGATGAAGGGAAGGTGTTAGGCACCCTTCTTCCCCCGTCCGAAGACAGTTACCCTAAAAATTAATATTCAAGTTGTTTGGCCTAAAAAATTTACACAATATGAGAAAAGAAAGAGGGAGGGCTTGACCTAGGATAAAAGCCTAGGGCCTACGTACTCTCAAAGAGAGATCAAAGCCCACGTAGTTCCTGTGACATTTAAGTGTGTGAGTGAGGGGAAGTTCATCAAGCCAAAGCTCAGATGGCCTCCCAGTGCGATGTACCTAAAGAGGACAATGCCTTTTGGTACCTATCTACCATACAATACATACAAGTAATGAAAACATCATAAAGGTGCGCGTGTGAAAGCTCATCAGGTGTAATACCCATATGGCGTGAAGGCTAGTGCTCCTATAAAGACAAAAGTCTCTTGGTGGCACTAGGTTACATATAAAAAAGTTATATTTACCAGGTAAAAAATAATTAATTTTTGTCTCCCAAAAGCAAAGGGGGTCGCGACAGTAAGTCATGAATTCAAATTAAGATTTATTTAATAAGTGCCTTGAGGTATTTGTTAAGATTTTATATGATTGATTGAGAGATAATTTAATTTTTTGAAATCAGTAAGAAATCAATAAAAATAATTTTTTAGGTTAATGGTTGAAAAGAAATTTTAAACAATGTCGTTAGGACACTTATTTGTAAAACCCTTCAAATTATTGCCTACATTGTAAGTTTGAGGAAGTGATGAGCAATATTTTCTTGCGCGTGACGGTGTCTGTGTGAGGAAGAAATCCTTTTACATTTTTTTCAAGGAAAAAAAATCTTCATTAGAAAATAAATGTTTTGAGGGTAATTATAAAGATATAAGTCACTGCCTAATAATTAAATAAGGTTTTTCATATGCTAATTTTAAAATAATCTTCAACCCTTTACTTGTAATTTAAGAAAATAAAATGTTACAATATAAGTTATGTAGTAAGGTTGTGTTTGGTATGCAATTTAAAATGAGGTTACAATATGTAAACTCACGGATCCCAATAAACACTGTTGTTTGGTAACAATGTAAAATAAGGTTGCAATGTAAAATGAGATTGCATTGTGAAATTATTATTTTTATTGGGAATACTATGAAAATCATAGAAAAGACCATATTGTCCTTCCCACTCCCCGCCACCTGTTTGAAAGGTAGTTGCTTTTGATGCTTTCCATATTTCTCTAGCTACATTTAATTTCATTGCTGACTAGTTCCTCATTGCGGAATAAAGAAATGGAATTCATGAGATCTTCCTCCATCAGCATTAGCAATTTGTACCCAATTTATACATCTGGATAAGTTGACTCAGACTCAATCTGCAAAAATATAGGTTCAGCAGAATTACCTACATTTTTTTTAAAAAAAAGTTTCAAATTAATTCTGAAAATCATGTATGGTTGCTTGTAATTATTAATTGATATATTATGGATATATACCTTCCTGTTTACTTGAAGGATACAGACTTTTTGATAATGTCAATTTTCAAGAAGTAAGCCAACTTAAATTCATGTTCTCCAACTTAGATTCGTTAAAAAGTATTTTGCATGAAGTACACGATTTGGACCATTAAATAAAAATTGAGATATATGTTTGTACTACAATATTGTCATTTGATGGTAAAAATCTTACACTTTAGTGGATCCAAATTTGTCACTGTAATTGATGTTATAGCCTTTCATGTATGCTAACTAAATTATTTAACTATGTTCTAAAAAAAACTATCATATTTCGTAATTTATAAATGGGTTATTCTATGAAAAATTCAATCTCTTTAGAGATTGTGTTTTTGTGACTATCTCTTGTTTTTTACTCTTACTTTAATAAAAAATTCAAACAAGAGAAAAAAAATCCAATCTCTCAATAGATTGAACTCTTTATAATTTTATCCTTTATAAATTTTTAAAAAGTTAATAAACAAATTTATTAAATATTTTATTAACTAACTATGGGTGCGTGTCTAACAAGCTACTTTAATTTACTCACTCTCAGCTTTTCCCATTTCATCATAAGAACACATACATAGAAATCCCACTCCATACTTCTCTTTTTCTCTCCTATTCCTCTTCCAGATCATAGCAAAACCTATTTATTAATTATGGCTTCTTGCTCTTCCTCTTCTGCATCTTCCCAATCTCCCAAAAGATACGATGTTTTCATTAGCTTCAGAGGAGAAGATACTCGTGCCAATTTCACAAGTCATCTTCATTCCGCTCTCTGTAGAAACAAAATCGAGACATATATTGATTGTAGACTCGAGAAAGGCAAAGAAGTATGGCCATCGCTTGTGAAAGCCATTGAAGATTCTACTCTATTTCTCGTCATCTTCTCTCAAAACTATGCTTCTTCCACTTGGTGCTTGAATGAGCTTGCCAAAATACTCCAGTGTACCAAAGTTGAGAGACGCTTCGTTATTCCAGTGTTTTATAAGATAGATCCTTCACATGTACGGAAGCAAACAGGGAGTTACAGTATAGCATTTGCAAAACACGAGAAAAGTGGTCACAAACAGCTGGTGTACGAGTGGAGGGAAGCTCTTATTGAAGCTGCTAATATAGTTGGCTGGGATTGTAGTGCCTACAGGTATAACTATTCTTATCCTTTTCTTATTTTGGGTCATTTGGCGAAATCTATAATCCTTCAAAGCTACTTTTGTCATTTTGTGTATAACTGTCAAGATATAAGTTAATTGTGAGGTTGTAGACATAATCTAGAATAGAAGTGTTTATAAATAGAAGAAGCTATTTGTTATATGGGTGAAATATAGTTTGGTACACTATGAATTTATTTTTACTCTAATGACTTATGGTATCAATGTTGGTGTGGGTAAAATAAGCACTTTCGATCGAAGGAAAATTTTATGGAAGATAATTTGTGGTGTGTGTCGACTTTGGTATTTTGATTAGCCGAGAAAGGAATTTTGATTTTCGTTATATAGGGTTAGGGATTTAGTATTAGAATAATAGGAATTTTTGTTAAAATTAGAGACAAATTTACTGATTATGTTTTTGGGGACAAATTTTGGAGGAGATATTTTATTGAGCCTGTCGAAATTGAGATTTCAATTTGTCAAAGGAAGAATTTGGTTATCAATGGATCCGAGATTAGGGATTTTGTTGGGAAATTTGAATTTAGGAAAAATTGGGAACAAATTTTAAGGATTTTCTTTAAGGGAAAAATTTAGGGGAAATTATATTATGTGTGTGAAATTGGGGATTCTAGTAAACCGAGGAAGGAATTTTAATCCTAAAAGCATAATTAAGAATTTCATAAGGAAATTACAATTTCATAGCGAATTTGAACTTATTTTATAAAAAAGTAAATGGAACAATATCACATGGTAATAATGTACTATTGATTTAAATCACAAAATGCACAAATGTCAACTTTAAAACCACAAGGTATCGAAGTGAAAACAAGCCAAACTAGAAGGTACCTATTTTACCCTTTAAAAAAAAAGTTCTATGGATAAAAAGTTTTAGTTTGTAGTTCCATCGAGGAATTTAAAATATAATATACTATTTCAAATATATGTTTTCTCTTTCTTTCTAGGAATGAATCCAATCTTGTCGGAGAAATTGTCAAAGATGTGTTGATAAAGTTGGACTCTATGGACCAATGTGTTTATTTAGATGACTTCATCGGAATTCATGATCAAATGGCACAAGTTGAATCATTAATGAGCAATGAGTCACAAGATGTTCAATTTATAGGAATTTGGGGCATGGGTGGTATTGGTAAAACAACTATTGCAAAGGCACTATTTGATAAATTGTGCTTTGCATTTGAAAGCTTTTGCTTCTTAGACAATGTAAGAGAAGAATCAGAGAAATATGGAATAGTACATTTAATGAATAAACTTCTTTTCTCTTTACTAGAAGATAAAGAATCCTCCATATGTACGAATACTTTCCTCTTTGATGCAATTTTATTGATTGAAAATTGGTGATTTCTTTTGGTTTTGCCACAAAAGTGATGATTTGCCTTTTGGATATATTTTGCACACCTACGCACATAATCTTACAGCATCTACAATCTACATCAGTAACAAAACCACATAAAGGATCACTAGACTCTAGAGAGCATCGAACGGTCAAGTGCACGCTAAGCAACAATATCAAATTTCAATGCACCTATAATATGTTTCATCACAATATGTTTATATACACGAGCTGGAGTAGGCAGAAAGAAAAGCTAAAACCAACAGAAGCCTAAAATAGGAAGTTTGACCATAAGTTCTTAACTTTGATCCTAACTTACTAAAAAACTAGCTAGAGAACACATGAGATGCATGTGTTCCAATTAATAATGAAAATACAATATAAAAAAATACATAGAGCTCGACCCATGATCCTTAAACTTCTCCCACGCCTTTAATACGGGAGAGTATGTGGGAAAACATGGGTAAAGGCCACGTTTGAGACCACCGAGTGGTGCTACGTGTCACTGATCCGTGGTATGGTTAACCTTCTAAAATGCCAGTGCCACGTGTGCATTGGAGGTATGGAATTACAACTTTAATAGTCAAAATTTAATTGTTAATTAAAGACTGTATATTTTTCAACGATTAATAGTGAAAATTGAAATTTAAGTTGATAAAATACTTTCTTTTCTTGTAGTATATAATTAAGAGAATATGTTATGAAGTAATTACTAATTACGCCCCTAAAATCTCACATAAACATGACATATAGTAGTTGAATGGAAAAAAAATATTACTAATATGATTTAAAAAATAGTTATATATATATATACATATATATATGTATATATATCTATATATATTTATACATATATATATGAATTTTAAGTATTGCCCGCACCCAGTAATTTTCTCTATTTTACTTCAATTCATGTCTTAAAACTAGTCTTACCATGTATATAAATTTTGGCAAAAAAAAAACAATAAAAGTGAATATATATTGAGGCTAGAGTGTTTAGTTTTCTAACACCCGAGAAATTTTACGAAGTTTAAAATAAAATAAAGGGAAAGAAAAGAAGTAGAAAATAATTTTTAGTATTTAATAATTCAGGACCTAAGAAATTGGAAAACTGAATTAAAAAGGGAAAGGGATTAAATTAAAAATACATATTAGTTATTATTTATTTAGTTATTAATTACTTTTATTTTTAATTATATTTATTTATTTATTATAATTATTTTATTAATTAATTATTAATTCTTTTATTTTATGTCACGACCCTCGTTTAGAGGACCGTGACCGGCACAGACACAGGGAATATCCCTATGCTTGTAAGCCTTATCACCTCATTGACAGAATAGCTATTATTAAAAAAATACATTCACATGCATTATAATACCATGGCTACACCGAAATGGTGGCCTATCCTAAGCAAGCAAATCCACGGCCAGTGCCGCTTCAGGATATAGATATAGGAAAACACACATAATGTATATAACCTGTGTACTGGCTACACATCCGAAGATGCTGCCTATCCTATTCACATGCAACAGATATAAGTATATATATGTATATTTTGAAAACAAACTTTCCCTGTATCGCAGTAAAAAAAAATCCTGATCTTTAAGCGGTGTGAAGCTGACAGTTATAGATTTAGTAATACAATCTAATTGGATACGTCTACCCTTTACTTTATGATACAATAATAAAGTAAATTAAATTACATTTACAATTTATTCACCCACATGAACAAGTTGTGGGTCTTGGAAAGTTTTACTCGTCCCTCGTTCCACCGAGACTTCTTCCACCTGTACTTAACCTGTCTCTGTGTAGTAAAAATGAGGTGTGAGTCTTAACCACGCAACTCAGTGAGAACTCTCCCATCCCCGGCGCAAGGTGGGTACCATAGCGCTGGGTTTAGGAGTCATACACATCCACATGCACAAACAACTAGTTACTGTGAGTTAGCATGCATTCTTGGTGATCACACAATAACAGAAGTTTCACCCCAAACACTCACATGCATTTAGCAAATATAAGCATGCAACAGTTTATTCCACGTCATTAATCAGCAAGTAACATGTAACACATAGTGCCGGCTTTTACCAATCGGTCTTCTCACATTTCAGCATGTTTGAATCAAACAAGACGTGTGGTTACGTAATCCTGTATGTTACCACTACGCTGCACAATCAGCAATTATATGCAAACACAGATAATTTATACATACACAAAGATGCTAAACATACATCTACTTAATCTCCCCAACTCTGGGGTATCTACTAGCCACTACGTGGCTTTTGTACTTCAAACCCGTACACTCGGGCTACTGGCCACCACGTGGCAAAGCATACTTAACCCATTCACTTGGGTACTGGTCACCACGTGACAATTCTGTTAATCAAACACAATCAACATCTATCAATCAAGCAACTGACGCATAGCCACCACGTGGCACGTCCTGACCCCTTGCTGCTGGGTAATTGCTTGAGCCCACTCGTCCATTACCCAACTAGGCCACATGGCGGGCATGGCACGACGTCTCGAAGCATGGCCACTAACACACCCTGGACCAACTCCACAGGATGGTTTCTCTTTTACTAGGTTAGGCTCACGGTTCACCCGTTTCTCCTTACCTTAGTCTCACATATTAATAGGATTCTTTGTATCTTTCCCGAAGGATCAACAATTCTTCTGACCCTATTGCCAGGATAGGGCAATGACCATCGTCATGGTGATTATAAAACTGAGGCCTCAAGTGCCATCTGACGTTGTTCTAGTCGATGTCTCACATCGCTAGCACAATCAAATCCGAAACCCACCAATAACTCCCTTTGCATCATTATAATTTAAGTCACCTTCGTGACGAGTTTTAAAATAAAAGGTTAGTCCTTCCGTACAAGGACTCTTGCCACTGTCATGGAAAAAGATTTAATAAAGTACTCATCATGCCTCCGGAATGTATGAGTTGGATTTGTAACACACCAATCATAGCAAACAGTTGTACTGTACTCCTATGTTTTCCTATCCAAGTTACTTTCCACAACCTATTGCTAGTTATTTCATTCTTTTAGCCTTCTATACCTCTAGCTAACACATACCAGACAAGCAGAGAATGTACATACTCATGTAATCCACATAAGCATACAACCCTAAGAGCAGAGATGGAAGAACCCTCACCTTGGCCAATATTCCATGCAATCGTCTCCTGTGACTTTAGTCTCCTCGGAGTTCCTGTTGCACTCTATTTCATGCCGTTGTTCCTATAAGAACAACATTTACTTCATTAAGGTTATTACTTAGCTTGACTTGTTATTTATCTCTCCATTACTCTGACGAATAGTCCCTGGTCGCCACAGAGTCAAGCTCTTGGTCTTATCGGACTTCTCTATCTCGACTTATGCGTATCCTTCCTCGGACACTTGATTTACTCGCGTATAACACTCTACTTGAGTATTTCACATACTTGGATTTGAGTACTAGACCTCTATCTAACTTGTATTTACATCTAAGAAAGTTTATCTAACTTGGTTGGATGGAATCCTAATTTTAGGAAGGTCTAAGCATTTTAAATCAACTTGTGTTCCTACTCGGGTTCTAAGAAATCTAGTTTCTAAACCTCAATATACCTCAAATTTATCCCACTTAAGGTTGCTAAAGGTTTTGACAGTTTAAGGTTGAAATTCTGGAAGTTGGACTTAGTTTACTCCGTAAGTTTTAATTCTTGAGGGACAAGACGACATTTGGAATGATTTTGATCCTTAAAAACATGGTTGGTGGTGTTCTAAGAACTTTAGGATTGAAAGTAGGAGGTTCGCACGCCCCGGATCTGCAAAAAAATGAATTTTGGTCATGCTGGGCAGAGGCCTGGCGCTATAGCGCTGAGCTGCTGCCCAGCAGCTCTTGGCAAACCCGAGAGATGGCACCATAGCGCCGGCTCGCAGCACAGCAATTCGTTTGCTGTGCTCTGGGCTGGTTTGAGCCCGTTTCGGCCCCCTTCGGCCCCCGGCTTTGACTCCACACCCCACGGGTTTTGTTCACCTACATATATACTACATTTAGGAAGTCCTACAACTCAAATCCAACTCCGATTCGTCGCCGAATCGTTGATCGTTCAAGATTGGGAAAATGGGTTTTATGAACCCCAAACTCTTCCAACTTCGAATCCGGCCAAATCCAACGATCTAGCCTCGAATCCTAACCCCGATGAGTGTTCAAGAAAACTTTAGAAACATTATTCTACCCTCGAATCCGCCCAAACTCGGATTCTCAACTCAATTCCAAAAATGAAGAAAAATGAAGAAAATGAGGACTTGGAGAGAATCGGGCGTTATACCAACCTTAACTCGAGAGATTGAGACGAGGAAGATGACGAGGATGATCTCCGGCTCCTCCTCCAACCCCGGCTCGCCGGATTCCGGCGAGATTCCTGCCGGATTTGCTCCCACCTCCAAGCCCTAGCTCTCTCTCTCTCTCTTCTCCCTCTCTCTCCTTTCCTTTCTTTCTTTCTTCTTCTCTTCTTACCCGTAGCTTTCCCCTCTCCCTTTTATTTTATTTTATTTTCTTTTCTTTTATCTACTAATTAACATATAATAATAACAATAAAATCTGAAAATAATAATAAATAATTAAATAAATAACTAACATGTATTTTTTAACTTAATCCCTTTCCCTATTTAATTAAGGTTTGTAATTTCTTAGGTCCCGAATTAAATCCCAAAAATTATTTTCTACTTCTTTTCTTTCCCTTTTTATTTTTTTAAACCTCGAAAAAAAAATTCGGGTATTACACTCCTCGAAAAAAAATTCCTTTCCGGTTTCTTTTAACTTTCATAATTTTCCTATATTCTTTTTAAGATTTTAATTCCTAGCCCTGGAATAAATCCTTCTTTAATCCTCAAAATTTTTAAATAAATCATTCTTCCGAAGATGCTGCCTATCCTATACACATGCAACAGATATAAGTATATGTATGTATATTTTGAAAACAAACTTTCCTTGTATCGCAGTATAATAAATCCTGATCTTTAAGGTATGTGAAGCTGACAGTTCTAGATTTAATAATACAATCTAATTGGGTACGTCTACCCTTTACTTTATGCTACATGATAAAGTAAATGAAACTGCAATTACAGTTTATTCACCCACATGAACAAGTTGTGGGTCTTGGAAAGTTTTGCTTGTCCCTCGTTCCACCGAAACTTCTTCCACCTGTACTTAACCTGTCTCTGTGTAGTAAAAATGAGGTGTGACTCTTAACCACGCGACTCAGTGAGAACTCTCCCATCCCCGGCGCAAGGCGGGTACCATGGCGCTGGGATT
Source organism: Senna tora (assembly GCA_014851425.1). Taxonomy (NCBI): domain Eukaryota; kingdom Viridiplantae; phylum Streptophyta; class Magnoliopsida; order Fabales; family Fabaceae; genus Senna; species Senna tora. Next base: position 27,554,437 of record CM026271.1, read on the forward strand.
GGGAGTCATACACAACCACATGCAAAAACAACTGGTTACTGTTAATTAACAACCAAAAAAGAAATTTCACCCAAACACTCACATGCATTTAATAACTTTAAACATGCAGCAGTTTATTCCACGTCATCAATCAGCAAGTAAACATGTAACATATAGTGCCAACTTTTACTTACCGGTCTTCTCATGTTTCAGCATGTCTGAATCAAACAAGACGTGTAGTGACGTAATCCTGTACGTTACCACTATGCTGCACAATCAACAATTATATGCAAACACAGGAAATTTGTACATACACACAGATGCTAAACCTACATCTACTTAATCTGCCAAACTCTGGGGTATCTACTAGCCACTACGTTGCTTTCCCACTTCGAACCCATGCACTCGGCTTGCTGGCCACCACGTGGCAAAACATACTTAACCCATTCACTTGGGTACTGGTCACCTTATGACAATTCTGTTAATCAAACAATACTTAACCCATTCACTTGGGTACTGGTCACCTCGTGACAATTCTATTAATCAAACACAATCAATCTCTATCTATCAAACAACTGACGCATAGCCACCAAGTGGGACGTCCTGACTCCTAACTGCGGGGCAATAGCTTGAGCCCACTCGTCCATTACTCTAAAGACCGCACGCTTTGTCCGCGTCGGTAGTTATTTTGGTTATGTACATATGTTGTGATGTATATATATATATAAATCCTTTTTGGGCCTAGCTTTTGTATGTATACATCTGCTGCATATATATATATCATACTCGAATTCTAGCATTATCGGCTTCATACAGATTAAACTTAGGTCTTGGTGTTGGGAATATAGGCTATAAAATAATATATATCATGTGTATACATATATATGACTTCTGCATGTGAATAGGATAGATCACATGCATTGAGGCGTGTGATCAATATGTAAATTATATGTATGTGTGGCTGAATACCTGATTGTACGAAAATATGGCTTCCGCATGTGAATAGGATAGATCACACGCATTGAGACGTGCGATCAATATGTAAACTATATGCAAGCGTGTGATTGAATATATGTATGACTGTATACAGGACATCTGCATGTGAATAGGATAGATCACCCGCCCTGAAGCGCGTGATCAATATGTATACTTTATGTACGTGTGAATGAGTATATGTATATATATAGACTGAAGCGGCGCTGAGCGAGCCGTGGATTGCAAACTGCTTAGGTCACCGGAATTGGATGACCATATGTATTATATATTGTTTGTATTAGCAATGGGTAGTTATGAACATATAAAAATGTCAATCAGGGATTAGAGGCTTGCGGGATAGGAGAAATCCTACCTCCCGTGCTGGTCACGAACGTCCGATAGGGGCTCGTGAGAAAAGAAAAGGGAAGGGGGAACAAAAGATGCAGGTCACCGTCTTCTCTTGTCTCTCATTATGAAGGTTGAAGCCAAAAGGAGCTAACACAACTACATTTCCAAGACAATAAACCACGGATCCAAAACAATCACTAACATTATCCAAAATCAGTAGATGCTAAATTAGATGCCAATAAATCACAAATTTAAAGTAATACTTATCAATTAGATGCCAACGAGTAACATTATCCAAAACAATTAGTAAATATGATCCAAAATAGTAACACTTATCAAAATTCCACAGTCCGCCTTTCATAGCTACTACCCTTCACTTTGGTTTGCAAATTTCCCTTGCTTAGTTTGATGCCTCTTTGGTTAAGTCTCATGCTACGGATGTTTTAACATCTGCTTTATGATTAATGGTGTTCATGTATTATTTCAAAAGAAAAATGCCTTTGAAAACAGAAAATGCAGCACAAGTATAATACAATTTTAATATCATTTTTACAAACATACTCAATCAAGGTCTGTCTACTAGATCAATACAATCAAATCCAATAAATAATAAATCTCCCTCAAATAGTAAAATTCCAACATTAATATCCAGTGGTTCTCGCTTTCTTCGGCGTTCCCGCGTTCTTGACTTCAACAGATGGAAGTGGTCTTCTCGGCTTCAACGGTGGACGAAAAGTACTCTTCTCAATTTTGACGGCAACAGTCCTTTACCTTCGATGTAGTTCGTTGTTTTGGGATAAAATGTGAGTGTTCGGTGGCTGTGGGTCGGACTTCAAGTTCATATGGGTGAATTTTTAAGGTTAAACTTGAAATGACAAAAGTAACCCTACAAAATATGATGACATGGCAAAAAACAGTGGAATGTGGATGGAAAGTTAAAAGAAGGGTGGTTAGTGCCATAAATTGAATGGTCAGGGGTCTTCTTGTAAAGTTTTAAAAATCAGGGGGTGTATGTGCTCCTCACCCAAAACCCATGAGATCTGAATGCATTTTAGCCAAGGAAAAATTACCTTAGCTTATTGGTAGACAATAATATCCTTAATTACTTTATTGGTAAACAATAATCTATTGTTTGGTGAATGATAACCTTTGCACAACCAAATAAACAGCCTACTCTATCATTTTCTCAAAGCTAAAACCACTATCCATCATATAGTTTTCTTAAAGTTAAAACTACTATTCTGTCCTAGTTTTCTCAAACTTCAAACCACTAATGGGTTTCTAGAGCCACTTTTTAAAATATATAAATTGGGTGATGCACAGACTAAAATTTACAAACTAGTCTCATAAGTCTCTTTTCCCCATAGCAAATACAGTTTGTGACTTTATGTTGCCTAGCATCATGGTGCCTAAAGATGATGAAGATGATAATGATGATGCCATTCCAAGAAGCTTGAAGTTTGTGCTCTCAAATCAAATCAATGGATTACTAAAGGTAAGAATTTAGAAGTCGTAAGTATAATATTAATATTTCTAGTATAGAAATTGGAATATAAAATATGAATATGCTAACTTTTGGTATCATAGGAGAAAAGAAATACGAAGACGAAGAAGAAAAGGATGAGGTTGAGGTCGATGCAAAAGACATAGAATTGGTGGTGATATAAACTGTAATTTATTGGAATCAGGCTGCTAAGGAACTCAAGGATGCAATTAATGACTTTATGGTAGCAATATGAACCATATATATGATCAACCTTAATTAGTTGAGTTCTAATTAATTTGGGAATTAAAAACCCTTGCACTAGTATTTTTATTTTGTTTTTTTTTTATAATTTAGACATTAATTATCTGTATTTTGGAAAATTATTTTCTTTGTGTGTCATTTGATACACTTTGGCTATGATGAACTCCTGTATGTTTTATATGTGGGCGACCAACATCCTCATTACAACCCTTAAATTAAATGTTTCACATTTCGAGTAATGTCCAAAAGAAGTAGATGTTTAGTAGTACGGTGGTGCTAAATTTCAGTAGATCCTTCCAATTAGTTGGTCCCTAATCCATTCAATGTGAGTCATAATTAATATGAGTTTTTATAAATATTAAACAATGGCACTACATGATTAGAGGGATGTACTAAAGTTCAGTAGTACGATAATATTAAACTTTTATCTGTCCAAAAGTTTCCAAAAAGTCTTTAGACTAGAATGCAAGTAATGTATAAATAAAAGACTTCATGATGGAGCATTTACTTATGGGTGGACTTAAAACTTTTTTAATATTAAAAGGAGCACTCTGTTATGCTTTTACACCTCACTCGTAGCATCATTTCAATGCTATTGCTTTCTCTTCACTCAGAAAATTAATAGAAGGCAGTGATGAAGCCGTATAATAATCTAGATATTGCCGAGGAAGATCAAATTCAAAATTCAACTACTCTAGCTAGTAATCTTGGTAGAATATCTGGGGCTACTTCCATAATCCTAAATCCCTACAAAAACTTGAAATGATACACCGAAAGAAACAGACAATATCAACATGAAATGATATATGCATGATTACAATTTGGCAAAAATAATTTTACATTTCAAACGAAAATAATAATTCATTAATGATTTGAGGACACAAAAAAAGAAAAAAATTTTCTCATAGTTAAATAAATAGAAAGATATATATATATATATATATATATATGTATATATATATAATATACTATAAAGTTATTATTATTAGTTAATTAAAAAATGATGGGATTCTAAAAATCTTTTTTAAATCTTAAAAACATTAGGTTAAATAATTATGGTTTTTTTTCTCTGTGGCATGTCCTCTGGATTTTGGCCCCATAATTATGGTTTGATGGTTTGCTAGCAGTAGTTCTTGACACTCAATTGTCTTAGTAAAAGATTGGTTAAATAATGTTCTGTTTTATATGGAATCTTCTTGGATATGCACTTAAAAACTTGCATATTTGTAGTGGCCATTTAGATATATACATCATGTATGAGGCTATATTTGGCTACATGATTCATTATCAAAATCATCAACTATATGTAGTGTATATATATATATATATATATATATATATATATATATATATATATATATGTTTGTGTATTTATTCTGTTTGACAATGGAAATAATATTTATATTGAGATGCAATCTTGTCACATGTACCAAGAGAAGCAATTATTATAGTTGTTACAAAATACAAAGCATATAGCAGCAGTTTTTTCTTGCTGGTATAAAATGTGTCTATGCCAGCAGTTTTTTTCTTGCTAGTATAAAAAGTGTCTATACTAGCCGTTTTTTCTTGCTTGTATAAAATGTGTTTATAGAAGTAGTTTTTGTTATTTATAGCAGCCGCTTTTTTGCTTGTTATTAAAAGCTTATACCAACAGTTTGCATTCTGCTAGTAGAACTTTCTAGTGACAAGGAAATAGCAACAGATTGGACCTTAATAGCAGCAGTTAGGACAATAGCTGGTATAACATTTAGTATCAGCTTTAGTCATTTTTAGCAGTAGTTTAAACTGCTAGTAAAAACCTTTTTTGTAGTAGTGATATGTCTCTTTCCCCATAGCAAATAAAATGTGTGTCTTTATGTTGCCTAGCATCATGGTGCATAAATATGGTGAAGTTGATAAAAATGATGCCATTGGAAGAAGCTTGAAGTTTGTTCTCTCAAATCAAATCAATGGATTACGAAAGGTAAGAATTTAAAAGTTATATTACATGTATATTTATCACTTTGAATCATCCGACCAACCAAACCAATTTAATTTGATGCATGGTGGAAAAATCCTTCCAATAAATCGAATGTTTTGAGGATCGAAAATAAGCTATCTTGTACATGAGACGGTACAATACATGAATTGATTGTTTGTTAACTCTTTTAGAGATTTTATGGTCCCTACAGGTTTATGTATATCAAATGCCTACACGAAAGCATCCTACAAAAAGTTCATCATATACAACTTAAGTAGATATAGTTTTGGTCATGCTCGACCTAAATGTCAAGAGTTGATGATCAAAATGTTTAATTATTTAAAGTTAGAACCATGTGATTAACGTCAAAGGTCGCACAAGAACATAGGGTAATCGAAAGGCCGATTGACCTAGTTTATCTTGAAGCGCTTGATGTATAAAACTCTTTAAATATGTGACATTGTTTGTGAGATTTTAAAACAAATATTTATTGTTGGATGTTGAATGAATGTTGAAAATGGTGTGTATAAATAAATACATATATGTTACTAATTCCTCAAATATGTAAAATTAGATAATAGAGATTGCATTGGAAAGAAGAAGATAAAAAGATGTTATTTTACATAATGTTGTAAGTATAATATTAATATTTTTGGAATAGAAATTGGAATATAAAATATGACTATGGTAATTTTTGGTGTTGCCTCTCTTAAAATCAATCTTTTCGCATAATCTTTCGATCTTTAAGAACGTTAGGTTAAAATGCTGTATTTTTCACATTAAATAATTTTAAAAATAAATGTTTGAAAAATAGGGTCAATTGAATACATTCCTTAAACATCCTTGAAATCAATAAACTTCAAATTTAGGATAAAAAATTAATATAAAGAACCTCTTTAATGTTGAATTTAAATAGTATGTCACTAATCATCAATTCATGTCTAACTTTTTAACGTCTAGAATATTTTTTTTATTTATATTTTTTTGAATATGATAAGTAATTTCCATATTCTCTTCAAGTGTTTGGTTAATAATTATGATATTCTAGTTAAGATTGAATATTGGGCACGATGGTGCTAGATATATAACACCTTGCATGCTTATGGCAAAGTTAACTTATTGGTAAACAATTTCCTTAACTTTTACTGTAATTGAATGATAAGAACACATTAAATAATCATTAATTAATAATTTGTGCAACCAAATCTAAGAAACTTCTCACAATTGAATTAATTGAATATAATTTAATTGTATATTTAGGCTAAAATGACTTTAATTTATTTCTTGAAATTAGGGTATTGTGCATTTTTTTAGCTCATAATTGAATGATATAAGTAATGCAACCTACACTTTGGGAAAATATATTAAAAAAGAGAAAATCAACAAGAAAATGATATAAGATTAAAATTTGAGAAAAAGATAAAAGTAAAACGTAACTATAGGTTCTTTTGATCAAAATCTTATTTTAGTCATTTATCTTTACCACAAGTTTTAAATTAGTCCTTTATCTTTTAAAAGTTTTAAATTAGTTCGCTATCTTTTCAATAAGTTCTAAATTGGTCCTTTAGTCCAATTCCGTTAATTTCTTCTGTTAACTACTGACGTAGCATGTTGAGGTGGATCTCCTACGTGTCACTTGTTGCTGATGTGGCATGACTCATCTTTTTCTTTTTCTTTTTTACTTTCTCAATTTTATTTTATACTTATTAGGATCTTCTTCCTCTTCCATTTTTCTACACATCCACCATGGCACAATCATTAACCGAGAGAATCAATGCAATATTCGTATGATCCAAAAGGCAATAGTATCCCAACTATGTTGTAGCTAAATAAATTATTAATTAATACATTTATTTATGATTATGAACAAGAAGAAGATGAGTTATTGGTTGATTGTGGGAGAAGAGATGGATGTTCATTGTTTGGTAGGCCTAATTAAAGCCTGGTTCAGAGAACTTCCTTCAGGAATTCTAGATGGGCTTTCTCCACAGCAAGTTCTTGAGTGCAACACAGATGATCAATGCCACGTTAGCAACAAGTGACATGTAGGAGAGATAGTACATCCATTTCAACAAGTTACGTCAGCACTTACGAGAAGAAATTAATGGAGTTGGACAAAAGGACCAATTTAGGACTTGTTGTGTCACGACCCCAAATCGGGAGTATGTGACCGGCACGGGAATAGTCTTTTACCTCTAAACCCGCAAGCCTTACCCTGTAAACATAACTATAACTACCCTGCTATACAATCAATATATATATCATAATAGTGGTCACACCTCACTGGTGGCCTAATTAGCCTGCAATCCGTTGTTCTCTCAATACCGCTTCAGCTCAGCTCAGGGTATAGATATATATATCAACACTCATAAAGTAAATATTCATATCATATTGACCGTACGTCTCAATACGTACGATCTATCCTATTCACATGCAGCAAGCACACATAATATATATATATATATATATCCATATCATAGTAACCGTACGCCTCATTGCATACAATCTATCCTATTCACATGCAGAAGTTTATATACTCATACATATATCCTAGTTTCTCCCAAACTGGACCCTGTCTTTAAGTACATGTGAAGCCGACAAGTCTAGAGTATGTACATATCAAAAGCTGTAAATATATATATATATATACACAACTCTTAAAACATATAATATGTACAACCAAAAGAGTCAAAATAACAGAAAGTGTCCACCCACGCGAACAAGTGCATAAAGATGGTCTGATGTCTGTATCACTGTCCGGACGTCGGTGCCTGCTCGATCCCTGTGTCTGAAACATTGAAGCAGAGGGAGTGAGTCAAACAGACTCAGTGAGAAGCTTCCCATCCTCGGCATAGCAGCGGGTACCATTACAGCTGGGGAAAGGGAAACACCCACAATCACATGCGCATGGAAATCCAGTTTACCAAATGTTATATTACGATCAGACAATATTAATATAACATTAAAATCAAAGATAAACCTACGGATCATGCATTTCTATCATGCTTCTCATAAACAAGCAATCACTTTTAACATATCATTTGAAAACTGTAAAGCACTTAACTGACCCTAGTGCTAGGATATGGCAATGGCCTCAACAGGCAATTTCTTTTAATCTTTAACTGACCCTAGTGCCAGGCTAGGGCAATGGCCTCAACGAGCAAAATTGTTTCAATCTTTAACTGACCCTAGTGCCAGGCTAGGGTAATGGCCTCCACGGGCAAATGTTTTAATCTTTAACTGACCCTAGTGCCAGGCTAGGGCAATGGCCTCCACGGGCAAATGTTTTCATCTTTAACTAACCCTAGTGCCAAGCTAGGGCAATGGCCTCAACGGGCAAATGTTTTAATCTTTAACTGACCCTAGTGCCAGGCTAGGGCAATGGCCTCAACGGGAAAATGTTTTAATCTTTAACTGACCCTAGTGCCAGGCTATGGCAATGGCAATGGCCTCAACGGGCAAATCCTTTAACTTGTTTCTCTTCCCAAGCTTTCAGCTGTGATCCTGACTCTATCTACCCATTACTGTCCTAAATTGACTTTACCTAGGTAGTGTGATCATCCCTATGACTCACTAATCAATTTATGAGAACTTTTTAATCCTGATTTAATACCCAAGCCCTTGTTTAGATCATAACCTAGCTCTAAGGCCCTTCCTAAGTTCAATTACCATAAAACGTCGATGTTTACTAACAACTTCTGTACGATTTCTTTAATGAGTTTCTAATTAATAGGGTAAAACAAACTTTGGACTCAATCAACAACTTACCCCCTTGCTTGTACTGTTTGGCATATCTCATGTCATCACATGGATACCTTCCAGTACCTCTTTACCTGTAGTCAAGCACACATATACAAATACTTTCATATATAACAGTTTAGGAACAACAATAGCATGTTAACCACTAAATAAATCTTACAAATAGGCAAGTAGGCAAACCACATATCCAGATCCTCAATCAACCCTAGAGGGCAAGGATCGGAAACCCCTCACCTGGACGGCTTCCTTGTGCTTGTCCTGGAGTAACTCCTGCTCCGGACGAGTCGTAGTTTCCTAACGAATGCATTCATGTGGTTAATATCTCAAACTATATGTAATTCATTTGCATATGACATGCTGGTGCCTAAAATGCACCTAGACGTCGCCAAGAACCGAGTCCTTGGTCTTATCCGTCTTCCTTCTCTTCTATGAGAGTCTCAAGTGCCTCGCACTTGGTTTCATATAATTATCGCTCGCCTTGAATTGAGTTTAGAGCCTTGTATTTTAGTTACTAAACCTCGATATGCTTCTAAATCATCCTACTTAAGGTTTCCTAATAATTACGAAAGAATTAATTGCCATTTTAAATTTTGGACTTTACTGTTCCGCAAGTTTCCATCCTTGAGAAACAAGAAAGTACCTAAAATAATTCTTGACGCTTGATAGCATATTTAGAATTATTCTAGGGTGTTTAAGATTGAAAAGAAGAGGTTTGGAGCCCTCAACATCACCCTTAAAGTGTATTTGGGCAATCCGAGCAGGGACCCGACACATTAACGTTAAGGTTCAACCTTAGTAACCTCGGGTCAGCTCTTCACGGTCTTGTTCAGCTAATATCTCAACAATATAATTCCAATAATTCTAATCCAAGCCTATTTAGTCAAATCCAAGCTCAATTCCTAATTATCAATAATTTCCTCAATTTATGAATAATTAAAATTTCAACCCCAAATCCTTCAAAATTCGAATTCGGCTAAATCCGAGGGTATAGTCTCGATTCTTACCCCAACTAAGTGTTCAAGAACACTTTCTAGGTCTCAATCTATCCTCGAAACAATCCAATCAAAGGTGGACCGAAGAAATCCCTAAAAATAGAGAAATTGAGGGTTTCGAATGAAATTAGGGTTCCCAACCTTTGATTCGATTGGTGGAAGGTGTAGGTGTCACGACCCCCGTTTAAAGGACAGTGACCGGCACAGACACAGGGAATACCCCTATGCCTATAAGCCTTATCACCTAATTGACAGAATAACTATTATTGAAAAATACATTCACATGCATTATAATACCATGGCTACACCGAAATGGTGGCCTATCCTAGGCAAGCAAATCCACGGCCAGTGCCGCTTCAGGCTATAGATATAGGAAAACACACATAATATATAACCTGTGTACTGGCTACACATATGAAGATGCTGCCTATCCTATTCACATGCAACAGATATATGTATATATATATATATTTTGAAACAAGTTTTCCCTGCATCGTAATCTAACGTATCCTGATCTTTAAGATGTGTGAGGCTGACAGTTCTAGATTTAGTGATACAATAAGTTGGGTACGTCTACCCTTTACTTTATGATACATGATAAAGTAAATTAACTTAAAATTACAATTTATTCACCCACATGAACAAGTTGTGGGTCTTGGAAAGTTTTGTTCGTTCCTCGCTCCACCAAGACTTCTTCCACCTGTACTTAACTTGTGTCTGTGTAGTAAAATGAGGTGTGAGTCTTAACCACGCGACTCAGTGACTCTCCCATCACCGGCGCAAGGTGGGCACCATAGTGCTGGGAATGGGAGTCATATACAACCACATGCAAAAGCAACTGGTTACCATTAATTATCATACACTCTTCGTGACCACACAACAACAGAAATTTCACACAATCACTCACATGCATGCATTTAACAGATACAAGCATGTAGCAGTTTATTCCACGTCATCGATCAACAAGTAAACATGTACCATATAGTGCCGGCTCTTACTTACCGGTCTTCTTACATTCAGCATGTTTGAACCAAATAAGACGTTGTGATGACGTAATCCTGTACGTCACCACTACGCTGCACAATCAACATTTATATGCAAACACAGACAATTTGTACATACACACAGATACTATAGCATACATCTACTTAATTCCCCCACTCTGGGGTATCTACTAGCCACTTCGTGGCTTTTCTACTTCAAACTCGTGCACTCGGGTTACTGGCCACCACGTGGAAAAGCATACTTAACCTATTCGATCACTTGGGTACTGGTCACCTCGTGACAATTCTGTTAATCAAACATAACTTAACCCATTCACTTGGGTACTCGTCACCTCGTGACAATTCTATTATTCAAACACAATCAACTTCTATCTATCAAACAACTGATACGTAGCCACCACGTGGCACGTCCTGACCCCTTGCTGCGGGGCAATAGTTTGAGCCCACTCGTCCATTACCCAACCAGGCCACATGGCGGGCACGGCACGACGTCTCGAAGCATGGCCACTGAAACACCCTGGACCAACTCCACAGGATGATTTCTCTTTTATTAGGTTAGGCTCACGGTTCACCTGTAGGTTCCTCCCGTGTCTCCTTACCTTAGTCTCACATATTAATAGGATTCTTTGTATCTTTCCTGAAGGATCAACAATTCTTCTCCTTGTTAATATGGATGAGTATCATTAACAGGATATAACTCATATACCTGTCCAGATGCACTCTCTGAGCCTCAAGCTATCGTCATAGCAATATAAAACCTTTCTGACCCTATTGCCAGGATAGGGCAATGACCATCGTCATGGTGATAATAAAACTGAGGTCTCAAGTGCCATCTGACGTTGTTCTAGTTGATGTCTCACATCGCTAGCATACCCAAATCCGAAACCCACCAATAACTCCCTTTGCATGATTATAATTTAAGTCACCGTCGTGACGAGTTTTCAAAATAAAAGCTTAGTCCTTCCGTACAAGGACACTTGCCACCGTCGTGGGAAAAGATTTAATAAATACTCATCATGCCTCCGGAGTGTATGAGTTGGATTTGTAACACACCAATCATAGCAAACAATTACACTCTACTGCTATGTCTTCCTATCCAAGCTATTTTCCACAACCTATTTTCTAGTTCCTTTATTCTTTTTGCATTCTATACCTCTAGCTAACACATACCAGACAAGCAGAGAATATACATACTCATGTAATCCACATAAGCATACAACCCTAGGAGCAGAGATGGAAGAACCCTTACCTTGGCCAACCTTCCATGCAATCCTCTCCTTTAACTTAAGTCTCCTCAGAGTTCCTGTTGCACTCAATCGTGTGCCGTTGTTCCTATAAGAACAACATTTACTTCATTAAGGTTATTACTTAGTTTAACTTGTTATTTATCTCTCCATTACCCTCACGTGTAGTGCATGGTTGCCACAGAGTCAAGCTCTTGGTCTTATCGGACTTCTCTATCCCGACTTATGCGTATCCTTCCTCGGACACTTGACTTACTCGCATATAACACTCTACTTGAGTATTTCACATACTTGGATTTGAGTATTAGACCTCTATCTAACTTGTATTCGCATCTAAGGAAGCTTATCTAGCTTGGTTGGAAGGAATCCCAATTTTAGGAAGGTCTAAGTATTTTGAATCAACTTGTGTTCCTACTAGGGTTCTAAGAAATCTAGTTTCTGAACCTCAATATACCTCCAATTTATTCCACTTAATATTTCCTAATAATTATGAAGGAAAGAGGTTGAAATTTTAAAAATTGAATTTCATTGTTTCGCAAGCTTCCACTCTTGAGAAACGAGAAGGTATTTGAAATAATCATTGATTCTTGGTAGCATATTTAGAATTATTCTAGGGTGTTTTAGATTTAAAAGAAGAGGTTTGGAGCCCTCAACATCACCCTTAAAGTGTATTTGGGTAACCCGAGCAGGGACCCGGCACGTTAACGTCAAGGTTCAACCTTAGTAACCTTGGGCCAGCTCTTCACGGGTCTTGTTCAGCTAATATTCCAACCATATAATTTTAATAATATCAATCCAAGCCTATTTACTCAAATCCAAACTCAACCCTAATTATCAACAATTTTCCCCAATTCGGAAATAATTATAATTTCAATAATATCAATCCAAGCCTATTTACTCAAATCCAAACTTAATCCTAATTATCAACAATTTTCCCCAATTTTAAAATAATTATAATTTCAATAATATCAATCCAAGCCTATTTACTCAAATCCAAACTCAATCCTAATTATCAACAATTTTCCCCAATTTGGAAATAATTATAATTTCAACCCCAAATCCTTCCAAATTCGAATTTGGCTAAATACGAAGATAAAATCTCGATTCTACCCCGACTAAGTCTTCAAGAATACTTTCTAGGTCGAAACAACTCAATCGAAGGTGGATTGAAGAAATCCCTAAAAATAGAGAAATTGAGGGTTTCGAATGAAATTGGGGTTACCAACCTTTGATTCGATTGGTGGGAGGTGTGGAAGATGTTGTAGTCGAGCTCCGGTGAGCTTTTCCGGCGTCGAACCGCTCTCTCCGGCGACTTTTCCGACGGTTTACCAACCTTTGAATCCTGCAAGTTGTTTCCACAGAGATATGAACACAAGTCACTTGGATGTTGGATGATGCCTTAAAATGTCCCAGATTGGTTGCTATGGCAATGCTGGGAAACGAGTGGAGAAGGCCCCAAAGGAGGCCATGAAATTCGAAGAAGTGGGTTTCATCTTCTCAAAGTTTGATTTACAGAGATCGGCAACCCAACCAAAATTGAAATCAGAGAACGAATCCCAAATTTGGGTTTTGTATAAATTAACAACAAAAAAACAAAAAGCTTTTTTTTTGCGGTTTTAAATTTGTCAAAAACTATAGCTTTTCCCATCGGTTTTTAAAACCCGCCGGTAAATAACGGCAGCTAAAAACCCATTTTTTCAAATGCCAATTAATGTCTTACTTTGTAACTTCTAGATTTTTTTTGAATGATAATTAATTTCAATCTCTCCAAGTGTTTGGTCATAGATTATGATATTCTATCTATTGTTGACACATAAGAAATTTATGCGCAGATTTATCTATTAGAAATCGTTAGAGTGCACGGTGTGCCAATGTCCATAATATCTGATAGAGGGCCACAGTTCACTTCCAGGTTTTGGAAGTCATTGTAGGAAGTGTTGGGAACGAGAGTTGATTTGAGTACTGCATTCCACCCACAGACTGACGGGCAATCAGAAAGATCCAATCAGATTCTTGAAGACATGCTTCGGGCGTGTATTATGGATTTCGGCGGAAGTTGGGAAAGGTAAATCCTTTGGCTGAGTTTGCATACAATAACAGTTATCAAGCGAGTATCCAAATGGCACCTTTCGAGGCTCTGTACGGTCGTAGGTGCAGATCCCCGATTGGGTGGTTCGAGGTCGGAGAAGCTAGCTTAATTGGCCCATAATTGTTACAAGATGCCTTGCAAAAGGTGAAATGCATAAGGGAAAGACTGTTAACGGCTCAGAGTAGGCTCAAAATCCTATGCAGATAATCTAAGAAGGGAACTCGAATTCACCATTGGTGAACAAGTGTTTCTGAGGATATCATCGATGAGAGGTGTAATGCGGTTCGGTGAAAAGGGGAAGCTAAGTCCTCGGTATATCGGACCGCTTGAAATCCTAGAATGAGTTGGGAATGTGGCGTATCGGTTGAAATTGTCTATGGAATTGGAGGAGTACATCCTGTCTTTCATGTATCGATGCGTCGGAAATATCTTCCCGATCCCTCCCACGTAATCCAATCGCAAGACGTGCAACTAACCGAAAAACTGACATATGAAGAGGAGCCAGTGAAATCTTAGATCGGCAATTGAAGAAACTCAGAACGAAAGAGATTCCATTGGTTAAAGTTCTGTGGAGAAATCACTCGACCGAAGAAGCCACATGGGAGGTCGAGGGTGAAATGCGCAGGACGTATCCTCATCTGTTTCAATACTAAGGTTAGTATTTTGTTTGAAATTCAGGGACCGAATTTCTTAAGGGGGGAAGATTGTAATATCCGAGATATTTAATTTAATAATTATCATTATTATTTAATTTATTTTTCTTTTTGAATGAAAAATAAATTAAATTAAAGAATTAAAGAGTTAAAATAAAATAAAGAAGAAAGTAATAGGGAATGTATATAAATTTTTCTATGATCTAAAAGAAATGGGGATTAAAAAGGATGGGGGAAAAGAGAACATAATAACAAAATAAAATATATATTTTTATTATTATTTATTTAATACTAAATAAAAGGGGGGCCAAACGGTGACCCCCCTTTCACTTGCACACAACTGAAATAAAAAGGCAGAAGTAGCGAGAAACGAAGCACGGACCTAGACGCACGAACAAGAAGAGGAGCAGCACGAGACGGTGGGTTGTGGCTGGTTCCACGCCAGGAAACGTGCGCCGGTGACCAGAAACGCTGACCGGAGTCTTCCTTCAACACCCATCAAGCTTCTATCCGATTAGAATCAAGTAAGAAAGCCCCAAATCTCTCAAACCCCAATTTCTCCAATTTTAGGTATTTTAGGAATTCTTCGATTTCTTCTATTTGGGACATTCTGGGGTTAAATTCCAGCTTAGTGGTTGTTATTGAAAGCTTAGTGAGGTTCAGAATCAAAGTGAAATCGTAGGAATTGACCGGGTATGGAAATCATGGAAATTGGGTTAGGAAATTGTGCTAAATTCGAATTTTGCTGGTTTGATGCATGAATAGGCTTCGAATGGAGTAGTATAGGTGTTATAGTTGCTGGAAATAGACAAGGGAATAAAGCCCGAGTATTTACCGTCTCAACCGGAACCCAATTCGGTGCAAAAGAGGCGATATACCCAGCCACCGTACAGTAAGGAGCTGTGCTGTGGGCTGGACACCTCGGTCTAGTCTAGGGTGGACACCTAAGACCTGCTAAATTGGTTCCAAGGCTCTATTGTATACCCGATTATATTTTACATATAATTAAAGGGGTAGTGGTTGAACTCTTACTCGGCAAATAAGGGGAAATAGTGGAATGAGTAAGCTAAGGCCTCTTTTGAGCCGTGAAGTTATTCCTTTATTAGTTAGAAGTCCTTACGAACATATGAAGTGGAATTTAGATAAATGGAAATCTCTAACCTAAGCATTTAGAGGTTCTAAGTGGCTCTAATGTGTGAAAGTCGACATAAGATAGTATGAACTTTCGAAAAAGAGCAAATAAGACGACGTAACGAACTAAATAGTTAGTTCTTGGAAATATTTGGAGGGTGCATGAGCATTAGCATGATACGTACATGGTAGATGCTTCTTCACACGTTTCTAAATTGCTTAAGTACATGTGTAAAGGGCACCACAGAGTAATTGGAGCTTCAGGTACTCCGAGGACTGATCAGGAGGGCCAACGAGGTGAGGGGCTCTCCCATCCCTGCCCCACAGGGTTGGATGACTACGTGGAAATGTGGTTTGCTCTATTTTGTGCAAATTGTTATATGAAATATGTCTATCTGAATGTATTTACGTTACGCGTATACGATTAGCAAGTAAACAGTGGACGTGCAAACTGTTTATGTGCGTATATGTTTGTTCTCAAGTGAATATGTGATATTGTGGCTCACCGAGCCTTATATGTTACCGTGGGTAAGACTGAGTCAGAATTTCATATGTGAGGGTTCAATAATATTAGAAACCAATTAAATCGATCATCGTTGTAAATATCTTGACCGTATGGTACATTGAGGAAACGGAACCTAGGTTGTTAGGTGTGAGTGAGAGTGTTGCATAATTGAAAAGGGGGAAACTAGGCCTAACTAATAAACACGTATAATATTCAATTGGTTTCTCATAGGGCGTCTTTCAAGTTAAACATGTTAGTTGAACTTGTTTAGGTTAGTCCGGGTAGATCGAGTCAGTCATACTGGTCGGACAGACAGGATTTCGTCATTAGTAAGTATGCCACATAGTGGCCATTACCTTGGTTTAACCGTGGTCAGACAAGTTGCCGGCTATTACTCCAAGCGTGTCTTGGAGTCAGAAAGTTCCTAGTGTGATCAACTAGGTTGAACAAGAGATTGCCTTTCGGGCCAGTATTTCTCTTCGCATAATGCGGGAGACAGCAAGTGAATGCCTACGCGTATAAGTAGATGTTAACCATGAAAACATATGATATAAATATTGTGATTTATGTACGTGCAGAGTAATAAATATGTTAGGAGCATGAATTAGGATTTTTATTGTGAATATGATATATTGATTGTCTGACCATGTTAAAGGTCATAATATGAATCTGTTTCATGCGCATGTGGTTGTGGTTGCTCCCTTCCCCCAGCTGTAGTGGTACCCACTGCTACGCCAGGAATGGGGGAGCTTCTCACTGAGTCTGTTCGACTCACCCCCCCTGTTTATATGCTTCAGATACAGGTGGTTCAAGCGTCGAGAACGCGTCCACTTCTTCTCAAGGAGGCGGACAACTCTGAAGACCGCACGCTTAGTCCGCGTACCTAGTGTATTTTGGGTTACGTAAATATGTCATGATGTATATATATATATATAAATCCTTTTGGATGTTGCTTTGTACATATACAAACTTCTGTATATATATATGTCCTACTCTAGTTTTGTCGGCTTCATACAGGTTAAAGTTAGGTCTTGGTGTTGGGAATATAGGCTGATATAATATATATCATGTGTATATATGTATATGACTTCCGCATGTGATTAGGATAGATCGCACGCATTGAGGCATGTGATCAATATGTAAACTATTTGTATGTGTGTGATTGAATATATGTATGATTGTATACAGCGCTTCTACATGTGAATAGGATAGAGCACCCGTACTGGAGCGCGTGATCAGTATGTAAAATATATGTACGTGTGCGTGAATATGTGTATATATATAGACTGAAGTGGCGTTGAGCGAGCCGTGGATTGCACGCTACTTAGGTCACCGGAATTGGATGGCCATATATATTAAATATTGTTTGTATTAGAATTGGGTAGTTATGAACATGTGAAAATGTTAATCAGGAATTAGAGGCTTACGGGATAGGAGGAATCCTACCTCTCGTGCCGGTCACGGACGTCCGATTGGGGGTCGTGACAAATCAAACACACATATACAAGTACTTTCATATAATGCAATTTAGGAACAACAATAGTATGTTAACCACTAAGTAATTCTTACAAATAGGCAATTAGGCAAACCACATATCCACATCCTCAATCAACCTTGTAGGGCAAGGATGGGAAACCCCTCACCTGGACGGCTTCCTTGTGCTTGTCCTGGAGTAACTCCCGCTCCGGACGAATCGTGGTTTCCTAAGAATTGCATTCACGTGGTTAAGAATCTTAACTATATGCAACTCATATGCGTATGGTATGCTCGTGCCTAAAAATGCACCTAGACGTCGCCAAGAACCGAGTTCTTGGTTTTATCCGTCTTCCCCCTCTTCCTTGAGAGTCTCAAGTGCTTCACACTTGGTTTTGTACAACTATCGCTTACCTTGAGTCAATTTTTGAAGCCTTGGATTCGAGTTACTAAACCTCAATATACTACTAAATCGTCCTACTTAAGGTTTCCTAACCATCACAAAGGAGAAAACTGCAATACTAGAGGTTGTACTTAATCGTTCCGCAAGTTTCCATTCTTGAGAAACAAAAAAGTACTTAGGATAATTCTTAATAAATATTCAGAATTATCTTCGGGTGTTTAAGATCAAAGAGAGAAGGTTTAAAACTCTCAACATCACCTTTAAAGTGTATTTGGGCAAACCGAGCAGGGACCCGGCACGTTAACGTCAAGGTTCAACCTTAGTAACCTCGGGCCAGCTCTTCACGGGTCTTGTTAAGCTAATATTTCAACAATATAACTTAAATAATACCAATCCAAGCCTATTTACTCAAATCGAAGCTCAATTCCTAAGCTCTCAACATTTTCCCCAATTTGGAAATAATTATAATTTCAACCCCAAATCCTTCCAAATTCGAATTTGGGCAAATTCGAGAATATAATCTCGATTCCTACCACAACTAAGTGTTCAAGAACACTTTCTAGGTTTCAATCAACCCTCAAAACAACTCAATCAAAGGTGAATCAAAGAAATCCCTAAAAATGGAAAAATTGAGGGTTTAGAATGAAATTGGGGTTACCAACCTTGATTCGATCGGTGGGAGGTGTGGATGACGTCAGAGTCGAGCTCCGGTGGTCGTGTCCGGTGTCAGACAGCTCTCTCAGGCGAGTTTTTCGGAGAACCGTGGTCCTCCCCTTCTTCTTCTCCGTTCGCGTCCCCCTCTCTCTTTCTACCCCTCGATTTCTTTCTCTCTCTCGTGGTCGGTTCTCTCTCTCAAGACGTCAACTCCTTCGTCCACCGTTCCGGTGAACCTCCCTCCCTTTCTCTCCGTCTCCGTCCGCGTCCATTCCCCCTCTCTCTCTGTTCTCGTTCTTCTTCTTTCCTCCCCTGCAGCTTCTTCTCTTTCTTTCTCTTTCTTTTTCCTTTTTACTCTTTTAATTTCTTTCTATTTCCTAAACCCACGGCACCCCCACCCCAAATTAAATAAAATAATTGAATAAATAAATAATAAAAATTAATATAATTAATTAATAAAATAATAAATAAATAAATAAATAATAACAAATATGTATTTTTAATTTAATCTCTTTTCCCTATTTAATTCAGGTTTCCAATTTCTTAAGTCCTGAATTAAATCCTAAAAATTATTTTCTACTTCTTTTCTTTCTCTTTTTATTTTATTTTAAACTTCGAAAAAATTTCCCGGGTATTACAAGAAACATTGTTTTTCCCGATCGGATTCAATGTCTTGTATTATCACACAATTGAATTTGTTGTTTTGGATCCAAGTCTTTTCAAATCTCGAATTTGACATTTTGTGTCTCAGACTTGTTTGATTTACATTCCTGGCGGATCCGTTGACCAAAGGCTTACTTGTAGGAGTCTTTAAAAACCATGTGACCAACATGGGTGTTGTTGAAATTTTGATGAAGCCTTGGTCCAGTGGGAGTCTGAGTTAAGACTTTGTGAGTTTTTTTTTTCTTTTGGTTTTGTAATATGACATTTAATGTTATTTCGTATTCTATCTTATTCAAATGTTGAAGCCAGTTTATATTTATATCATTTATTTCCCTATCGGATTTAATGATATGTTTATATCACTTGTTTCCCTATCGAAATCAGTGTCTATTTTTGTGGTTTCATCTAATGTACACATTTGTGTACTTTTGTGATGATTAATCGCTTACTTGAGTATTTTTTGTTTATATTCTCTAATAATTGATTAATGCTATCCAAGTGGGAGATTGTTAGAAATTTTATTAAAATTTCATTATTGGATTAACATTAATTAATTATTGAATATATAATTTTACTGATTAAGTAATTTAATCTTGTAATTACGAATAAGAATAGATTAGGGTTCATGTTTAAATGTGGTAATCAGTGATGGGTTAATTATCCATAAGCCTACTGGGCAAAGACCCCAACTTACAGCCGAAGAGTATTAGTAATTATCCCATTAAATTACTAATTTAGATATAGAGTTATTTTGTAGAAAAGTTTTAAATGATATACTTTAAAATCAAATATTTGATGACCTATCAAATATTATCTTATTTATTTAATACTTAATTTTACTTTGAATTTTAAAATAGAGGCATATCAAATATTTGATAAGATACTTATCTGTTTAGGATTTCCCATATCTAGAGAAAGCCTACCTATAAAAAGGGTTTCTCTCTACAAAACTAGATGACTCTATCATTTGCAAAATGACTCTTGGGTATTGTCGGTTGAACCTACTCTTTGCTCTGTTTCTTTCATCACTCTTTACTCTGGTTTCTTTAATCACTCTTTGTTATGGTTTCTTTCATCATGTCTACTCCAGTTATGTCAATGCATTGTTTTCATCACTCTGTTTCTTTCATCACTCTTTACTCTGGTTTCTTTCATCACTCCTTGTTGGATTTGGAAATGAATGTTGAAAATAGTGTGTGTCACGACCCCAATTCGGGAGTACGTGACCGGCACGAGAATAGATATTTAACTCTAAACCCGTAAGCCTTATCCTGTAAACATGTTTATAACTACCCTGCTATACAATCAATATATATATATCATACTAGTGGCCACATCTCACTGGTGGCCTAATTAACCTGCAATCCGCGGTTCGCTCAATACCGCTTCAGCTCAATCCAGTGTATAGATATATTTATCAGCACTCATAATGTAAATATTAATATCATATTGACAGTACGTCTCAATACGTACGATCTATCCTATTCACATGCAGCAAGCACACATAATATATATCCATATCATATTGACCGTACGCCTCAATGCGTATGATCTATCCTATTCACATGCAGAAGTTTATATACTCAAACATATATCCTAGTTTACCCTCAACTGGACCCTGTCTTTAAGTACATGTGAAGCCGACAATTCTAGAGTAGGTATATATCAAAAGCTGTAAATATATATATACAACTCTTACAACTTTAAAATATGTACAACAAGAGAAATCAAAATAACCAAAGGAGTCCACCCACGCGAACAAGAGCGTAAGGATGGTCTGATGACCGTATCACTGTCCGGACGTCGATGCCTGCCCGATCCCTGTATCTGAAACATTTAAATCAGAGGGAGTGAGTCAAACAGACTCAGTGAGGAGCTTCCCATCCTCGGCGTAGCGGCGGGTACCACTACAGCTGGGGAATGGGAAACACCCACAATCACATGCGCATGAAAGTCCAGTTTATCAAATGTTATATTACGATCAGGCAATATTAATATAACACTAAAATCATAGATAAACCTACGGATCATGCTTTTCTATCATGCTTCTCGTAAACAAGCAATCACATTTTTATCATATAATAAGAAAACTGTAAATCACTTAACTGACCCTAGTACCAGGCTAGGGCAATGGCCTCAACGGGCAAATTCTTTTAATGTCTAACTGACCCTAGTGTCAGGTTAGGGCAATGGCCTCAACGGGCAAATCTTTTAGTCTTTTACTGACCCTAGTGCCAGGCTAGGGCAATGGCCTCTACGGGCAAATGTTGTACTCTTTAACTGACCCTAGTACCAGGCTAGGGTAATGGCCTCAACGGGCAATTGTTTTAATTTGTTTCTCTTTCCAAGCTTTCAGCTGGGATCCTGACTCTATCTACCCATTACTATCCTAAACTGACTTCACCTAGGTAGTGTGAACATCCCTACGACTCACTAATCAATTAAGAGATCGTATTAATCCTCATATTGTTCCCAAACCCTTGGTTTAGATCATAACCTAGCTCTAAGGACTTCCCTAAGTTCAATTACCGTGAAACGTCGACGTTTACTAACAACTTCTATACGATTTCTTAAATAAGTTTCTAACTAATAGGGTAAAACAAACCTTGGACTCAATCAACAACTTACCCCCTTGCTTGTACTGTCCGGTGTATCTCATGTCATCACATGGATACCCTCCAGTACCTCTTTACCTGTAGTCAAACACACATATACCAATACTTTCATTGATAACAGTTTAGGAACAACAACAGCTTGTTAACCACTAAATAATTCTTACAAATAGGCAAGTAGGCAAACCACATATCCACATCCTTAATCAACCCTGTAGGGCAAGGATGGGAAACCCCTCACCTGGACGGCTTCCCTGCGCTAGTCCTGGAGTAACTCCAGCTCCGGACGAGTCGTGGTTTCCTAACGAATGCATTCATGTGGTTAACATCTCAAACTATATGTAATTCATATTCATATGACATGCTTGTACCTAAAAATGCATCTAGCACTACAACATTTTAGGCGATCTGCAACGGTTGAAAAGTGTTGCAGAAAGCCAAAAAACTGTTGCCTATACTTTAGGCAACAGTTTTTGCAACACTTTACTAGCATTGCATTTGTTGCCGTTGCTAGGTTTTTTAGGCAACAGTTTCAGATGCAAATGCAACACTTCCATAGGCATCGCTTTTATGGTTTATGCAACACTTTTAGGGTGTTGCATAATAAGTTTTAGGCAACATTTTTGAACTATTGCAATCTAGAAACTGCAACACTTTCCCTTTCTTATAGGCAATGCTTTTTTATGTTTCTGCAATGCTTTTAAACTGTTGCATAATAAGTTTTAGTCAACATTTTTAAAATGTTGCAATCTAGAAAATGCAACACTTTTCATCCCTTATAAGCAATGCTTTATATTGACCTATTGCAATCTTAAAATGCACTATTCAAAGCAACAAAAAATACATGAACACATATATTCAATATTATATAAACATAAACTTATCAAAACACATACATATATAGGTGACAAAATTATAGTTATATATCATCTACTAGTTGCATAGTTCATCCCAATCAAGTAAAATGTTACAAAACTTTATTACACAATTCAATGCAATACTAACAACTGATGTTTAATGTCTGTCACTAACAACAAAAAAACTTTATCAAACAAACTAAATTGAAATTGACATTTCATCTTCACCATTGCATCCGTCATCTCCTTCCTCTTCCTCATCTTGATCTCAAACATCATTATCACTAACGTCTCCAGGCAATCGATTTTCCTACATAGTATTACAAATGAGTATTTTGAGAAAACTCAAATATGAAATTAATATTACAACATAAGATAGAAATACAAAGAAGACAATATCAATTTTACCTCATCAGAAGCAATAGGTGATGTTCCTAACAAAGAAGACAACGCAGTAGCATCTATATTCAAATTAGGATTCCTTTGCACGAAATCTTGTATAAATGTTGTTAAGCCTTCCACTTTTTGTTGCAATATTTTAAGTTCATTGTCTTTGACTTCTTTCCTCATAACTTCCATTTCCACATTTCTCTTCAAAGTAGATAGAGCGACATTTCTTCCATAACAACGAACTTGGCCATGCTTCTCAACTCCAAATAGAGATTGGAAGGCTGAAGTTGTATCTTGTCCTGATGAAGTTAAAATTTCCAATTGATTCTACAAAGAAAATGGTGGATAATTGTCAAACCTATGTATATCAACATGATGTATATAATCTTCTCTATATATATAAAGACAAGTCATTAACCCATTAATTGATAGATTTACAAAGACAAATAAACTTCTTACAATTTTGTTACTTGTTTCTGCATCAAATTGCTTTCGTTGGTTGCCTCTACGAGGTGTCACGAATATTTCTACTTGAGAAGGAGAATCATGATTCTCCTTTGATGCACGCTATAAGAAATTATACAATTGTCAAAAAGATATAATTATTTATTTACAAATAGATAAGATATTGTTTCACTTATTAATAAGCTTGAGAGAAGATTAGCAATCTCTCTCGAATTCTAGCAAAACTTGTAGGTCCTACTCTATGTGGCCACTTTTGCAATGCTCTATTTGTGGTGTTCATCTCACTTAATTTCTGGATTCAATATAAGATGTGTTACTAGATCTATAAAAAAATCATGCAAATGAAATTCATCTTTACGAATTGTATTACCTTTACTTTCTCTATTTTCCAGTACTTAATGAGCTTCTTGAATTGAGTTTCAGGTATGCTTAAGCGACGATTCTTCAAACGCTCTGCATCAGTTCTATACTTTGTAAAATGAGAAATTTTAACTCTACACTTGTGTATCCTCCACGCCTCATTGATTGTTTTCATGACGTATCTTTCAGCTTGAGCGTGAAGAATATACTGACTGCAAAAATAAAGAAAACGAAAATTAAAAATAATATTAATCATAAAGTAATTGAAAGAATCATAATAAATATATTTGAATAAAAAAATTGTAATCATACATTGACATAATCCCAAATTTCGTCTCTCCTTGTCTTGAGGAGTTCCTTCCAACTATTATATGTCAAGGGACAATACACATGTGTCCTCGCAATAGTTCCTAAAAAGCTGCTGAAGTTACTTAGTGCTTGGTCACTTGGTCCTATTGGTTGCCAATTTGCATTGAAAATAATTTGTTCTCGTTCTTCAAATATTCTCCCATGAACCTTAGCACACAATGTTGGACCTCTAGTTTTTGATTTGTTTGATTCTGCTTCTCCTACATTCACAAAATAATACAAATTGAAAATTCATAATATATATGGATTATATAAGAATAAAGTTTTATATAGAAGCAATTTACCTTCAGAACTAGCCTCTATATTGCTTGGTTGTTTCTCTTGGATTTCTGGACCTTGTTGCTCCTTATTCTGGGTTTTATTTTGGTCACCTTCCACTTCACTTCCTTCAACTTCATTGTCTTTTTCATTGGCTATGGCAACTTTTAGCCTAGGACTTCGACGTTTCTGAATATGCGTAAGTTGAATCTTCTTGTCCTTATGAGGATGAGTTCTTGCACATTGTTGCCTATAAGAAGTCTCAGCTAGCTGGGCACTTGAATTTACAATGGAAGGAGGAATGAATCGAGCTCTTTTCTGAATGGGACTTTGTCCTTGCTTGTTAGATGTGATGCCAACAATCTTAGAACTTCAAAAACAAGAAACACATAAACTAAATTTAATTACATAAATTAAAAAAATGTTTCGAAACAGACTAGGAGATCATTGATACCTTTGACTTTGATAACCTATAGGTATATGAGAAGAGGCAAAGTCCTTGTATTGCATTTTAGGGAAAAGATATTAATTGAGAGCAGAGATCTCTACACCATGTAATTAAGCACTTTTAACTATATATAAATATACAAGTAAAGAAATTGATGACCAAAATATCCATCAATTTGCCACAGATGAGATAAAATTTTCTTTGGAAGCTAAGTACTAATTTCTAATGCACTAATTAAAAGCTTAAAGAAAGAAAGATATGTGTTGTTTACTACTTACAAGGAAGGGATGGAATCTCTTGTTCAAATGACTCTGTCTCTGGACAAGGCCTCTGGCTTTGACTTTCAAATGAGAATAATCTTGAAGAGGAAAATATTATTAAGCAAATAATTATTAGCAAAGTGCCTTCATACTCCAATAAAACGCAGCTTTAATGAATATGAATCATGTGCCTTTGAAAGATAACACAACAAAGAAGAGAATGAAAATATAGTCTTTTAGGTGTGTTTGGAATGAGAAAAACCAAGGAGGTTTTCCAAAAGTAGTTAAACAGAGGTGGATAGGGTGTTAATCTTACTGTGTCAAATGGAAATGGGATGAAATACAGGTTTTGTGTTAAAAAATGTTACATTAACAATATTAAAAGTTCAGGCAAAAAACGTATATCAATTTCTTATATTAAAGCATGGTGTCCTTGATTGAAGGGATGATTAGGTTGCTAAAGGGGACCCACAATTTACAAAGGCCCAGTAAGTAAAGTTAACTGTACAGGACCATCATATAATTAGGACATTTTGTTGGGTAACAAGTTAAAGTTATTCATAGACTAGTTTCACTTTTCTCATTCTTTGCAAGCCCAATCCAAATGTTTATTTTAGTTTAAGTAACAAAATGGTAAAAGATTGACAGTATGAGAAAAAAACCAAGACACATAGTGATGAAATACTCAAGAAATAAAATATGGAGAATTGACAGTAACAAAATGGTAAAAGATTGACAGTATCAGGTATGATGATGTAAATTAAAATTACATAATAGAGAACACCCCAATGGCAAATATGGAGAATTGGAGGTAGAGTTGGTAAATTAGGTAGAGTTAGATCAGATACCTTAAATCAAAGTGAGAACAAAAAAGAAGTGTCCTACTATTAAAGACAAATAGAGCATGCCCATCTCACTCCAGCTATCAAATAGCTGGTTCTACACACCCTAAAATATTGCCTCTCGCAAAAGCCGAATCCAATTAATGCTACATTAATTCATTTAAACTCTCATTTTATCATTAATATTTGGGGTAACAGATATATGTATCTATCAATTGGGAATTGGAATTGTTGGCATTGATTTATTCCATAACTTGATTTTTTATATATTGAAGAGTGGAAGGCATTTTATAGCAGGGATGGAGGGTGGATGTATACAGAAGTACACACTATCAAAAGACATAATTCCCAATCAAACTATCATGAAATAAAAAAAAAAAATTAAACTAGATAATCATCCAATGCTATAAAAGGAAAATGAACAACAACAAATTATTAAGCCATAAAAATAAATTACAGCACCAATTTAGACATACAACTTCAAAGACAAAAGTATCATTCAAGAAACCTTACTATGCAAAACATACATCAAATTTGCAATTTAGTGACAAAAGAAAGCAGATAAGCTTCATAGTTTACCTTCACCCTCTTATAAAATCACCATTTCACAAGTCCATTTTGTTCAAAACGTAAAACAAAAAGAAAATAAGGAACAATAGAAAAACCCGGACTAGCTCAAATACAGAAATCAATTTTGATTGTGTAGAGTACACTCATTCATACAATTCGTTTCTCTTTAGTTCAAACTATGCACAGTTCCTCAAAATCTTCAAGTTTAACATTTAGGTATCACAATTTTTATCCCTCTTGTTCAAGCAACAAGTCCGAATTGCAAGGATTTTCCACAGTGGAACCTCAAATTCAAAACTAACAGTAACAAAGAACATAACCTAAATTATTAACAAACAAACTAGTTCCTGCATTATCTTCTAGGCTTCTCCAGAAGTAAATGAACCAAAACTATCTTGACAAATGCTGAATCAGTAATTAGCAAATACACCAAACACATCAATTCATTAGCATTTAGTAATGGAAAAAGGTCAGAATGAAACAACTTCGAACCTTTCAAGTTTATCGAAAAGAATGAAATCTCTAATGGCCGAAACTTGCAATACCGTGCTGTGTGAACCCTAGCTAGCAGTGGCGTCGTCACTTCCGGCTTCTTCTCCTGTGTTAATTTGATATATACGAATCAAATACCTAATTGAAAATTCAAGATTAAAAATTCAAGATTGAAAATTAGATTTCGATTAATTAATACCTATCTAGTCGTTCTTTGATGGCAGAAAGTAGCTTGTGATTTTCTTGATCATTTGTAGCTAAGGCCTGCTTGACGACGAGTTCGTGGTGAGCGCGATTCAGCTTCCTCACGTCGATCAACGTCCCGGATTCCGCGTGTAATTGATTTGCTCAGGTGTGGCTTACTCTGTGAGTGAAGCTTGCTGGAGATTCGATAGAGGAGAAGAAGAAAGCTATGCTATCATGGCAGATTTGATGGAGAAGAGAGGAAGGAGGCGAAGAGCAGAGCAGAACGTGGAAGAGGAAAATTGGGTTTAGGGTTTGTTTTTTTCCATCCATTATTTTAGAATTTTATTTTTAATAAAAAAAGTTTAAAAAAAGGGTAAAATAAATATAATTTTATAATTAAATAAATATAATATATGAAAATTTTAAGTTTATATAAGTTTGTTTTTAAATTAAATAAATCGAGAATAATGCACAGTTAAGTTTTAGTTTTTAATTTTTTGTAGAACTTTTATATTCTAAATTTTTTATTTTAAAACAATCTTAATTCCTAGCGTTTATATTAAATTAGCAAGCATACAATTTTTTTTATATTTATGTTCAATAAAACAAAACTATTAATTTAAATCTTTAAAAAATATTAGCTTACTCATCAAAAAAAATTATTAGCTTAGAAATTAAATTAAAAAGTATTACTTTAAAATATTTATGTGTAATACAATGATAATTTGCTATATTTATATGCAACATATAATCTACGTTGCAAAATAGTGTTGCCCATTATATGAATAAGATGGATTTAGCTTAAACCATTACAGCAATGTTGCAACCACTGTTGCAAATAAGATCAAATGCAACATTTTTATCTTTGTTGCTTAAAACTGTTGCCTTATATATCAAAATATTTTGTAGAACATTGCAACACTAAACAAGCATTGCCTATTATATCAAATGCAACATATTTTAGCCGTTGCTTTTCGAAATGTTGCTAAAACCCAAAAATGTTGTAGTGTAGACGACGCCAAGAACCGACTTCTTGGTCTTATCCGTCTTCCCTCTCTTCCATGAGAGTCTCAAGTGGTACATACATGGTTTCGTATAAATTTTAGAGCCTTGGAATTGAGTTACTAAACCTCGATATGCTTCTAAATTATCCTACTTAAGGTTTCCTAATAATTATGAAGGAATTAAATTGCCATTTTAAATTTTGGACTTTATTGTTCCGCAAGTTTCCATTTTGGTCCTCTATGTTTCTCCCAAGTTCCAAATTAGTCCTTTATGTTTCAAAAGTTTCAAATTGGTCGTTTATGTTTCCTAGAAGTTCCAAATTGGTCCTTCCGTCCATGTTCGTCCATTTCTTCCGCTAAGTGCTGACGTGGCATGCTGAGGTGGACATATCATCTCTCCCACGTGTCCATTTTGTCACGACCCCCGTTTAGAGGACCGTGACCGGCACAGACACAGGGAATATCCCTATGCCTGTAAGCCTTATCACCTAATTGACAGAATATCTATTATTGAAAATACATTCACATGCAGTATAATACCATGGCTACACCGAAATGGTGGCCTATCCTAGGCAAGCAAATCCACGGCCAGTGCCGCTTCAGGATATAGATATAGGAAAACACACATAATATATATAACCTGTGTACTGGCCACATTCCGAAGATGCTGCCTTTCCTATTCACATGCAACAGATATATGTATATATATACATTTTGAAAACAAATTTTCCCTGTGGCAGTAAAATAAATCCTAATCTTTAAGGCGTGCTAAGCTGACAGTTCTAGATTTTGTAATACAATCTAATTGGGTACGTCTACCCTTTACTTTATGATACAATAATAAAAGTAAATAAAATTACAATTACACTTTATTCACCCACATGAACAAGTTATGGGTCTTGGAAAGTGTTGCTCAACCCTCGTTCCACCGAGACTTCTTCCACATGTACTTAACCTGTCTCTTTGTAGTAAAAATGAGGTGTGAGTCTTAACCACGCGACTCAG
Source organism: Senna tora (assembly GCA_014851425.1). Lineage (NCBI taxonomy): Eukaryota > Viridiplantae > Streptophyta > Magnoliopsida > Fabales > Fabaceae > Senna > Senna tora. The sequence continues at coordinate 27,584,134 of CM026271.1, forward strand.
TGAGGACTCTCCCATCCCCGGTGCAATGTGGGTACCATAGTGCTGGGTTTGGGAGTCATACACAACCACATGCAAAAACAACTAGTTACTGTTGTTAGCATACATTCTTGGTGATCACACAACAACAGAGATTTCACCCAAACACTCACAGGCATTTAATAACTGTAAACATGCAGCAGTTTATTCCACATCATCAATCAACAAGTAAACATGTAACATATAGTGCCGGCTTTTACTTACCGATCTTCTCACGTTTCAGCATGTCTGAATCAAACATGACATGTGGTTGCGTAATCCTGTACGTTACCACTACGCTGCACAATCAGCAATTATATGCAAACACAGATAATTTATACATACACAAAGATGCTAAACATACATCTACTTAATCTCCCCAACACTGGGGTATCTACTAGCCACTACATGGCTTTCCGACTTCGAACCCGTGCACTTGGGTTGCTAGCCACCACGTGGCAAAGCATACCTAACCGTACTGGTCACCTCGTGACAATTATGTTAATCAAACAATGCTTAACCCATTCACTTGGGTACTAGTGCTCGCTATAGTGAGCAGCCTTGGTAAGTACGTCCCCAATTTTTTTAATTATTTTATTTAATTAATTTAGTTGCATTTTAAAAAATATATATTTATAAATATATATACATATATATATATATATATTTTATTATTATTTATTTATTTTATTTTATTTTATTTATTATTTTTTTTTTCAAAAAAATAAAATTGTATTCTTAAATTTATTTCCATTTTCCAATTCTTCTTTTTCATTCCCGTAGCCCCTCTTCCCTCTCTTCTTTTCTTCCATTTCTTTTTATTTTTCTTTTTCTCTAGGTTTGGTAGCTTAGGTTGTGAATAACCTAGGACTGGATAGAGCATTTTTCTGACTGTTCTGTTTAGCTGATATCCTAAGACTGTTTGTTTGTGTTTTGAATTTTTCTTCCCTTTTGATTGTGTTTCTATATTTTCTTGTCTCTATTAGTCAGTAGGTTTCGGTCTAAATACACTAACATTGAGTAACTCGGGCTATTGATGGCCTGCTTAGTACTAAATACTCTTGATGACTCCTTTGTACCACTTTTCACATGGAAATTCTGAGTTCTGATGGGCTGTTTATATTAATGCATTCTTCTTCCCTTGTGATTGATATTTCTCTGTTTGTGTTGTTTTATTGTTCCTCCCTATCTGTCTTGCCCCTTTTGTTCTCTTTTCCGCATTGAGGACAATGCTTAATCTAAGTGTGGGGAGGGATGTTTGTCATGCTTGACATGCTTTTATATAACAGGAAATAGCTTAAATACATATTAGACTAATTTTTTTTCGATTTTTGTTGGAAGAATTTTGCTTAAGGATCCCTTTTGAGGAATGCATGTACTTCTTAAATTAAATATGATTGATGCATTCAAATAGGGTATTATGCTTGATCTACTTGTATAATGTTCATGAGTTGATTCCTATGTATTTGAGGAACCCATGTTGTAACAACTCATGAAATTTAATTGCAATACCCAACTAAACCCATGCTTAATTTTTGATAAAGTGTTTTCAAGGTTTGCTTTAGAGTTCATTGGATTTCATGCTTAAGTCTAAATGGTCTGCAACTTCTCAATTAGCTCACTTTGTTTTACAACTTAAGCAAGTTAACCAAGTTTAGTATCCAATTGGCTTTGCAAGTGACCAATTTGAGAGTCAAGCCTTGTGGGAAGCTATTTGAGTCAAACACTAAATTCTTTTCATTGATTATCATTGAGTATAATTTGTTTTCCCATGCCAGTTCTAGAACTTGTTTTTAATCTTAATTGAAGCTTTACATGCATTAGTTTGATAGAAATGATTGAGGCATTCATTTCATTCACCATTTTTCCCAAACACAAACCCCATTTACATTTCCCTTTGTCACCCATTTGAGCCTTGTATTAGCAATTTTCAAGATAATTTATCATTTGATTCTTGATTGAGTATTGCATTTTGACCCATTTCATATATTGTCTAACCACTCATTCTCATGGGTTAGATTTGCCTAGTGATTCAAGTAAGCCAAAAAGGCTTAAAAAAAGAGAGAGATATTAGAAAAAAAGAAGAAGAAATGGAATCAAAGAAAAAAAAGAGAACGAAATAAAATTGCACAAAATAAATAAATAAATAAAAATAAGTATCTAAGGAAATTCCCTTTGGTGGATAGAGAATGACTGTTTGGTTAGCAATTTTTCTTTTTGGTCAATCTTCCTTACTTATTCAAGAATCTATATATTCTATATGCTTGATAACTGCTAGCTTCTTTTCCAAACACTTTTTCCATTTTAGCCATTCCTCCATCGTTTCAAGCTTTTAAAGACCTCTTGATCTATTTCATTAATGCATTTGTAGTGGAGATATAGATTAATCACAAGCTTATGGCAACCGGCTGGTAAAACAGATTTGAGTGAAAATAGCCCAACAATGGTGAGTGAGAGATTTATTTGTTCTTTGGTCGGTTGTATTTGTTGGTTGGCTGCTCCGCTTGTTTCCCTTTGCTTCGGTTGATAAATTTAAGAATGGAGATACTTGCTTAGTTGCTTTCATATTTTGTCTTGGTGGAATCCCGTTGTTCTTGATGCTTTCTTTGATTAGACTTTTAACTAATTGCTTTGCTCAGGAGTGCAAAGATTTAAGTGTGGGGAGGTTGATAACACTCATGGAGATGAAGAATGCTCCACCAAGCTTCTCCAACCCGTGCCCAGCCATGGATGATGATGAAAGTTGCAGAAGAAATGAGTAGGAATGGAGGTGGAGTGAAGAAGATGAAGAGGGAATGGAAATGGAGGCTTGGAGATGAGAGGAAGGTGAAAACTTGGAGAAAAGATGAAGTGTTAATGATCCCCTTAGCCTCCTCACTTAACCCTAATGTATTGGGGCAAAATTAGGTCAAATTGGGGTGAGTGGGACCCACAAATTCGGCCCAAAAGTGAATTTCTGATGTAAAACGCGGGCTTATCTGATGTCGCTCGCTACGGTGAGCAGAATTGAAAATTTGTCATTTTTGCTTGGTTTGTGCCCGGTTCTTCTCCCTCACTTGCATTAAGGCTCCCAAATGTTGATCTTCTTGCTAATCCTCCTCTAGATAACCTACAAAACATTCAAAAACACTTGTGAAAATTCCAATCATGAATTTAAATTTGCACAAATGCTAAAGTTATGAAATTAACACAATTTATGCAATAAACTCATGGAATTAGCAAGAATTAAATCCAACACTAATATGAATCAATATACCATCAAAGCATGCATTTGGACACAATAAAACCTTGCCAAATGATACGAAATATTATGATTAGAATGAGTGTTATCAACTGGTCACCTCGTGACAATTCTATTAATCAAACACAATCAACTTCTATCTATCAAACATCTGATACGTAGCCACCACGTGGCACGTCTTGAGCCCTTGCTGCGGGGCACTAGCTTGAGCCCACTCGTCCATTACCCAACTAGGCCACATGGCGGGCACGACACGACATGTCGAAGCATGGTCACTGACACACCCTGGATCAACTCCACAAGATGATTTCTCTTTTACTAGGTTAGGCTCACGATTCACCCGTAGCTTCCTCCCGTGTCTGGACCTTAGTCTCACATATTAATAGGATTCTTTGTATCTTTCCCGAAGGATAAAAAATTCTTCTCCTTGTTAATATGGACGAGTATCCTTAACAGAATATAACTCATATACCCGTCCAGATGCACTCTCTGAGCCTCAAGCTATCGTCATAGCAATATAAAACCTTTCTGACCCTATTGCTAGGATAGGGCAATGACCATCGTCATGGTGATTATAAAACTGAGGTCTCAAGTGCCATTAGATGTTGTTCTAGTCGATGTCTCACATTGCTAGGATAACCAAATCCGAAACCCACCAATAACTCCCTTTACATGATTATAACTTAAGTCACCGTCGTGACGAGTTTTCAAAATAAAAACTTAGTCCTTCCGTACAAGGACTCTTGCCACCGTCGTGGGAAAAGATTTAATAAAATACTCATCATGCCTCCGGAGTGTGTAAGTTGGATTTGTAACACATCAATCATAGCAAACAATTATACTCTACTCCTATGTCTTCCTATCTAAGCTACTTTCCACAACCTATTTTCTAGTTCCTTTATTCTTTTAACATTCTATACCGCTAGCTAACACATACTAGACAAGTAGAGAATGTACATACTCATGAAATCCACATAAGCATACAACCCTAGGAGCAGAGATGGAAGAACCCTCACCTTGGCCAACCTTCCATGCAATCCTCTCCTATAACTTAAGTCTCCTCGGAGTTCCTGTTGCACTCAATCGTGTGCCGTTGTTCCTATAAGAACATCATTTACTTCATTAAGGTTATTACTTAGCTTGACTTGTTATTTATCTCTCCATTACTCTCACGTGTAGTCCATGGTTGCCACAGAGTCAAGCTCTTGGTCTTATTGGAGTTCTCTATCCCGACTTATGCGTATCCTTCCTCGGACACTTGACTTACTCGAATATTTATTAAGAATTATTTTAGGTACCTTCTTGTTTCTCAAGGATGGAAACATGCGGAACAATGAAGTCCAAATTCTAAAATGGTAATTTTATTCCTTCATAATTATTAGGAAGCCTTAAGTAGGGTGAATTAGAGGTGTATTCAGGTTTTGAAACTAGATTTCTTAGAACCCGAGTAAGAACACAAGTTGAAACAAAATGCTTACACCTTCCTAAAATTAGGATTCCTTCCAATCAAGTTAGATAAGCTTCCTTAGGTGTGAATACAAATTAGATAGAGGTCTAATACTCAAATCCAAGTATGTGAAACACTCAAGTAGAGTGTTATATTCGAGTAAGTCAAGTGTCTGAGGAAGGATACGCATAAGTCGGGATAGAGAAGTCTAATAAGACAAAGAGCTTGACTCTATGGCAACCATGGACTACATGTGAGAGTAATGGAGAGATAAATAACAAGTTAAGCTAAGTAATAACCTTAATGAAGTAAATGTTGTTCTTATAGCAACAACGGCACGCAATAGAGTGCAACAAGAACTCCGAGGAGACAAAAGCTACAGGAGAGGATTGCATGGAATGTTGGCCAAGGTGAGGGTTTGTCCATCTCTGCTCCTAGGGTTGTATGTTTATGTGGATTACATGAATATGTATATTCTCTGCTTGTCTGGTATGTGTTAGTTAGAGGTATAGAATGCTAAAAGAATAAAAGAACTTGAAATTAGGTTGTGGAAACTAGCTTGGGTAGGAAGACATAGAAGTAGAGTGTAATTGTTTGCTATGATTGGTGTGTTACAAATCCAACTCATACACTCTGGAGGCATGATGAGTATTTTATTAATTTTTTCCCACGATGGTGGCAAGAGTCCTTGTACGGAAGGACTAAGTTTTTATTTTTGAAAACTCGTCACGACGGTGACTTAGATTATAATCATGCAAAAGGAGTTATTGGTGGGTTTCGGATTTGGTTATGCTAGCGATGTGAGACATCGACTAGAACAACGTCCGATGACACTTGAGACCTCAGTTTTATAATCACCATGACGATGGTCATTGCCCTATCCTGGAAATAGGGTCAGAAAGGATTTATATTGCTATGACGATAGCTTGAGGCTCAAAGAGTGCATGTGGACGGGTATATGAGTTATATCCTGTTGAGGATATTCGACCATATTAACAAGGAGAGGAATTGTTGATCCTTCGAGAAAGATACAAAAAATCCTATTAATATGTGAGACCAAGATAAGGAGACATGGGAGGAAACTTCGGGTGAACCGTGAGCCTAATCTTGTAGAAGAGAAATCACCCTGTTGAGTTGGTCCAGGGTGTGTCAGCGGCCATGCTTTGAGACGTCGTGTCATGCCCGCCATTGTGGGCTGGTTGGGTAATGGACGAGTGGGCTCAAGTTATTGCCCCGCAGTGAGGGGTCAGAACATGCCACTTGGTGGCTATGGATCAATTGCTTGATAGATAGAGGTTGATTGTGTTTGATTAACGGAATTGTCACGAGGTGACCAGTACCCAGGTGAATGGGTTAAGTATTGTTGATTAACAGAATTGTCACGAGGTGACCAGTACCCAAGTGAATGTGTTAAGTATGTTTTGCCACGTGGTGGGCAGTAACCTGAGTGCACGGGTTCGAAGTAGAAAAGCCACGTAGTAGCTAGTAGATGCTCCAGAGTGAGGGAGATTAAGTAGATGTATGGTATAATATTTGTGTGTATGTACAAATTGACTGTGTTTGCATATGATTGCTGATTGTGCAGCGTAGTAGTAACGTACAGGATTACGTCACCACAACGTCTTGGTTGATTCAAACATGCTGAACGTGAGAAGACCGGTAAGTATAAGCCGGCACTATATGTTATATGTTTACTTGTTGATTGATGATGTGGAATAATCTGCTGCATGCTTATATTTGTTAAATGCATGTGAGTGGTTGGGTGAAATGTCTGTTGTTACGTGATCACCAAGAATGTTTGCTAATGAACAGGAACCAGTTGTTTTTGCTTGTGGTTGTGTATGACTCCCATTCCCAGCGCTATGGTACCCGCCTTGCGCCGAGGATGGGAGAGTCCTTACTGAGTCTCGTGGTTAAGACTCACACCTCATTTTACTACACAGAGATAGGTTAAGTACAGGTGGAAGAAGTCTCGGTGGAACGAGGGACAAACAAAACTTTCCAAGATCCACAACTTGTTCATGTGGGTGAATGAATTGTAATTGTAATTTAATTTACTTTATCATTGTATCATAAAGTAAAGGGTAGACGTACCCAATTAGATTGTATAACTAAATCTAGAACTGTCAGCTTCACACACCTTAAAGATCATGATTAGTTATATTGCGATACAGGGAAAACTTGTTTCTAAAATATCTGTTGCATGTGAATAGGATAGGCAGTATCTTCGGATATGCAGCCAGTATACAGGTTATATATTATGTGTGTTTTCCTATATCTATATCCTGAAGCGGCACTAGCCGTGGATTTGCTTGCCTAGGATAGGCCACCATTTTGGTGTAGCCATGGTATTATAATGCATGTGAATGTATTTTCAATAATATATATTCTGTCAATTAGGTGATAAGGCTTACAGACATATGGGTATTCCCTGTGTCTGTGCCGGTCACGGTCCTCTAAACGGGGGTCGTGACATTTAAGTTGATGTGTCAAGCCACGTCATCTTCTATTCATCATATGTGATTATGGGGCGATGATGTCCTAATGACGTGGCATGACACGTTAGCTTAAATGAACACATTAACCGTCCACGTCAACAATTAACTTAGGAAATTGCCGTAAGTGAACGGAATGACCAATTTGGAACTTCTGTGCAACATAAAGGACCAATTTAAAACTTTTGAAACATAAAGGACTAATTTGTAACTTTGGTGAAACATAGAGGAACAAAATGAACCTTTGACCCAAAAAAGGGATTAAAGGAATCTAAATATAATTTGATTTTTAAAAGAGAAATTAATCATTAATTAATGATTTGATGAAAGTAACAAAAAAAAAGAAACTTTTCACTGTTCAAATATCAGAATCTATTTTAGGGGTTGGCCCAAGTGGTGAGCGGCTTCATATCGCTTAAGGATTGTCCCGAGTTTGAGACCTTGTGAATGCAGCTATCTCCGCTGGAAGGTTCACCCACCATAGCCTGGTGCGCGATTCGGGACGAGTCCGGATTAGTCGAGGCAAAATCTCAAAAACCGAGTGGGAACAAAAAAATGGAATCTAATTTATATTTAGACTAAATGACTTTATTAATTCTTAAATTTAGCGTAGTGTGCATTATACACCTAATCTATATATCTATATATCTATATATCAATATAAAGCAGAACCTAAAAATTGTGGTGCTGACACGTGGACATCCTAGATGAGCTTCATTCTTTTTTTTGGTCACTTAACATCTACATTTAATTGTCTTTTCTCATTGGCTCTCATGTTGACTTTTCCTAATTTGATTGGTTAAAATTTTGACTTATAAATTATCTTTTTAATTTTCATTTAAAAAATAATCTATTTATTCTAATCTGGACACATGTCCTTTTGTGGATCAAAGTTACTTCAATAGTGAATTTTCTATTTTCTTTTTGAATGAAATAATTTGACTATTTTCTAGGAAAATGTACATGTGTCCCATCCTGAATCAAAGTTACTTTAATAGTTAATTTTTCATTTGCTTTTTTTTATTTAAAAGATTATTAAATTTTTTTGATATGTCTAATTACTTATTACTCTTCTCTATGTCAGATTTTGAAAAGCACAATCTCCTAAACCATTTTCATCTATTATTCTTATCTAAGCTATTTCATTTACACAATTTCCCAAACTAAAATTGTAATTTCATTCTCTCCTATGTTAGACTGTTAAATCTTTTAAATTAAATCTGTTTCAAAAAATAATAATGAATTTAAATATAACATTGTCCAGTGTGTTCAAAATATTGTCTTTGTGGGATAAATGCTTAAACTTTAACTAATTGTATTACTTTTATTGGCCATAAAGTATCATGAGACATTTTCCCTTCCCTTAGAAGTTTTCAGTTAATATTTATCAAGTGAAATATAATCATTTTAATTATATATATCTATATAAAGCAGAACCTGAAAAAGCTGTTGCTGACATGTGGGCATCTTCATTGAGCTCCATTCTTTTTTTTTTCACTTAGCATTTCCATTTAATTTCCTTTCTTTACGGCTCTCATGTTCGACTAGGTGTATTTTTATTGGTTCAAAGTTTTATTTTATTTTTATTATAAAAATATTTAAATTTTTTGATATGTGTGATATCATTACTCACCCACTCTTCTCTAGGTCAGATCTGAAAATCACCATCTCTTAAACCATTTTCATCTATTATTCTTATCTACACTTTTCCTTTTACACTATTTTCCAAGCCATAATATGGCTTACAGGCATATGGGTATTCCTTGTGTCTGTGCCGGTCACGGTCCTCTAAACGGGGGTCGTGACATTCTCCATTTCCTATATAAAATTTTACTAGCACTTTGTTTTCATGTATTTATATATGTGGTTGTTACACAGTAAAATTCATTTTGATTTGAATATCAAATTTCGATTTGAATTTTAAAATTAACTTTAATTCAAGTTTATTTAAAATTTGAAATTTAAATTGTTTTTATTTTTATTTTTAAAGTTTATTAATGCAAATTTAAATGTCTCGCTTGTATATTTATAAATAAAGATGGTCCTTGAGAATTTAAAAAAATCTATTGAAACTTTAAATCTATTAATCTAAATTAAAAAATCTAACAATTTAGCTCTTTTAATTAAATTGTCTGTCATCTATTATTTAACTTTGTATTATCATTAACTCTCTTCAAATCTTCTATCATATATAATGAAACAAAATAATATTATATTGTTCTTTAAAATAAAAGGGAAAAAATACATTTCATCATTTGTCTGGATTATTAAAGAGTTTTTGTTTGTCTTGATTATTATTGATTTCATTTTGATTAATAAATTATTTTTGTTGTAAAAAATTTATTAAAGGCATTACCTTGGTTTAACCGAGGGCAGATAAGTCGCCAGCTATTACTCTAAGTGTGCCTTGGAGTCAGAAAGTCCCTAGTGTGATCAACTAGGTTCAAACATGAGATTGCCTTCGGGCCAGTATTTCTCCTAGCATAAAGCGGGAGACAGAAATTGAATGCCTACGAGTATAGGTATGTGAAGTTGTTTGATGTGTTACTTATGGAAACATATGATATATAATTTTGTATGATGTACGTACGGAGTAATTAGTATGTTAGAAGCGTGAATTATGATTATCGTTGTGAATATGATATATTGGCTGACTGATCATAGTAAAGATCGCAATATAATTTGTTTCATGCGCATGTGGTTGTGATTTGCTCCCTTTTCCCAGCTGTAGTGGTACCCGCTGCTACGCCAGGGATGGGGGAGCTCCTCACTGAGTCTGTTCAACTCACCCCCCCTGTTTAAATGTTTCAGATACAGGTGGTTCAGGTGTCGGGAACGCGTCTACTTCTTCTCAAGGAGGCGGACAAATATGAAGACCGGACACTTAGTCCGCGTGGGTAGCTTATTTTGGTTACGTAATTAAGTCGTGATGTATATATATAAATCCTTTTTGGGCGTAGCTTTTGTACATATACAACTGCTGTGTATATATATATATATGTTATACTCGTACTCTAGTATTGTCGGCTTCATACGGGTTAAAGATAGGTCATGGTGTTTGGGAACTAGGTTATGTTATTATATATATATATATATATATCATATATAAATATGACTTCCGCATGTGACTAGGATAGATCACGCGCATTGAGGCGTGTGATCAATATGTAAACTATATGTATGTGTGGCTGAATGTATGTATGTATGGACATATGACTTTCGCATGTGACTAGGATAGATCACACGTATTGAGGCGTGTGATCAATATGTAAACTATACGTATGTGTGATTGGATATATGTATATATATAGACTGAAGCGGTGCTGAGCAAACCGTGGATTGCGAGCGACTTAGGTCACCAGAAATGGATGGCCATATATGTAATACCCGGGAATATTTTAACTAGCGTTATTAATTAAATTAAATGAATTAATTTAAAAGTTGAAAATGGATAGGAGCACACACTATCCTACTACTTATTAATTTGTAGATACAAGTTATTTTAAGTTATAAGTATTCCAACTTTTAATATTATTATATTACATCAGATTTTTTTAATATGTATATATATATATTAATTAATTAAATATATATATATTATATAATGAAAGGAGTAAGTAAAAGATTGAAGAAAAAGAAAGAAGGCGTGAGGAAAAGAAAGCAGACTTGTGAGGCAAAGGGATACGCACGCGGGAGAAGGAAACGCAAGGGGAGGAAGCAGCGTCGTTCGCACGGAGGAGCAAGGAGGACGACGGCACGCGAGACGGAGGTGGCCGGACGTGCGTGAAGAACCGGTCGTCGCCGTTTGGTGCTAGAAGAGAGAGAGTGACGGTTTTAGAGAGAGAAACAAGAGGGAGAAAGCCTTCTCGCCGGAAAATTCGCCGAAAAACGTTGTCTCCTCACCGGGGAAGGTATCTGGGAGTCTCCTCTACTCCGTATCGTCCTTCTAACCGGTTGAATCGAGGTGAGAAGTCCCGAAACTCTCAAACCCCAATTTTATCAATTTTAGGAATTTTTGGAAAGACCCCAATTGATTCAATCTGAGTATTCTGGGTCCTAAATTGAAGTATTTGCATGCTAGGAAGTGAGTTGGAAGCTTAGGGACCGAAACCAAATTGATAGAAGTTATCCGGGTTGGAAAAAGTGTAGGAAAATGTGGTTGTTAAGGTTTAAGGGTGTTGTGGAATGATTTGGGGTGCATTGAAAGGTTGAATAATAATTATATAATTATTAAAAATTATTAGAATGTACGAGGGATTAAAACCCGAGTAATTCCCGTCTCACCCGGAACCCCGTTCGGGGAAAAAGAGACAATTTTCTAAATTTACGCGTATTCGGGTATGTGTATTCATGTGTAGCTGAAGTGTTCAAGGTTATTTTGATAAATGGAAATTTTGGACAAGTAGAATTTATGACTCTTGGGCCATAAATTCAAGGCTTGGGTAATGGGAACTTCACATGGACACATAGAGGTGGAATTGGGTAACCTTACATTCCCAAATTCAACGTTTCCAAATAGCGTGATTAAGAGAGGGTTGGACATGAATTAGAAGCATGCTAGGTGTTCCGAAAACTAGTTGGGGGCATTCCAAGCCAACAACTAGTCTATGGAATTAATTATAAAGAACATGAGCATTAACGTTACATGTACACGATAGTGGTTGAATTTTCAAGTCTCTGAATCTGTCAAGTATATGTGTATAGGGCACCATACTGTGAGTGGACTTTCGGGCACACCGAGAGCCGATCAGAGGGGCCAAACAGGTGAGGGGCTTTCCTATCCTTGTCCTATTGGGTTGACTGCGGATATGGATATATGGTTTGCCTTCTTGCCTACTTGTAGAAATAATATTTTAGATAACATGCTATTGTTGTTCCTAAATTGTAATATATGCGATAACGTGCTATATGTGTATATGTGGACTGTGAAAGCGATGGTGGCTCAAGGAGCCTTATATGAAAAAGAAGGTCCTCGGGGCCTATATGACATCGGGGGTAGGATCGAGTAAATTTTATCTGTGAGGGTCTTGTGGTAGTAGAACCAAACTTCATTGATTATTATCTGAAAGGTGTGGTTTTGTGTGTAAATCCTTAAAGAGAGTAAACCTAGGTGACTTTGTTCTAAACCAAGAGTCCGAATTAGAAACCACTTGAAAATCTAAAATTGCCTAAGAAGAAGTAAAATCAACAAGTAGTGGTCCATAGAGGTCATTTATGGTACAACGTGGGAACCGAGTCTATCACGGGTGGTCCGGGTAGATTGAGTCTCTTGTCTTGAGTCAACCCACAGAAATACAGAGTATATGAGTACACCACATTGTGGCTATTGCCTTGGGTAAACCGAGTTCAGATGAGTCGCTGGCTATGCTCCAAGTGAAGTCTTGGGGTCAGATTATTGTTCCAAGTATAGTCTTGGGACCAGGGGTTCCTAGAATGATCAACTAGGTTCCCATATTGCTCACGTGAGATATTGCCTTCGGGCCAGATTCTCTCCTAACGGAGATATTGCCTTCGGGCCAGTTTATGATTATGATTACTTGAATACAGAGGACCACATGGAATTATATGTTAAATCATGATATGATGTATGTGTGAATTTAAATGTAGGTAAATCCATGCTTTAAATTCTTTATTGCGAATATGATATAAGCTAGTTGCCTGACCACTTAATATATGGAAATTTAATCCGTTGTATGCGTATGTGTTTGTGATTGACTCCTCTTTCCCAGTTGTAGTGGTACCCGCTACTACACCAGGGATGGGAAAGCCTCTCACTGAGTCTGTTTGACTCACCCCAATATTACATGTTACAGACACAGGTGGTATAGGCATCGGAAGCGCTTCCACTTCATCTCAGGGAGGCGGACAGACTTAAAGACCGTACGCATTGTTCGCGTGGGTAGTACTGCTATATGTATTTTAACAGGATATATATGTATATGATTCATTTTGGTATAGCATTGTTTTGTACAGTTGCTATATGCATATATGTATATGTCACACTCTGGAATTGTCGGCTTCATACGGATTAAAGATTGGTCTTGTTGTTGGGGATATAGGTTGTGATACGAGGAATATCCTGTGTATATATGTATATGGATGTGATTTCTGCATGTGAATAAGATAGATCACACGCACTGAGCGTGTGGCCAATATATAAATTTATATATATGTGTGTGACTGAATATTTGATTGTGTGAAAATATGGCTTCTGCATGTGAATAGGATAGGTCACACGCATTGAGGCATGTGATCAATATGTATATTTGCAGGTGTGTGATTAAATATATATATGCTTGACTGTACACAGGGATTCTGCATGTGAATAGGATAGATCACCCGCCCTTGAGCGCGTGATCAATATGTATATTATATGTACGTGTGATTGATTATGTGTATATGTATAGACTGAAGCAGCGTTGAGCGAGCCATGGATTGCGTGCTACTTAGGTCACCGGATAGGGATGACCATATATACTATATATTGTTTGTAATAGAAATGGGTAGTTATGCATATGTAAGAATGTCAATTAGGAATTAGAGGCTTACGGGATAGGAGAAATCCTACCTCCCGTGCCGGTCACGGACTTCCGGTAGGGGGTCGTGACAATATATATTATTATATATTGATTGTATTAGAAAAGAGTAGATATGAACATGTATAAATGTTAATCAGGAATTAGAGGCTTACGGGACAGGGCAAATCCTACCTCTCGTGCCGGTCACGGACCTCCGAAATGGGGTCGTGACAATATCTATATAGGTCAAACTCTTTAATCAATGGGAAAAACAACTAAAACATTAATTAACTCTACACTTTTTCATTTTCAGTATTTCCTATGTTAGAATTACAATTTCACTTTTTCCCATGTTAGACTTTTAAATTTTTTTAATTAATTCTATTTCATTATTTGAAATATAATCCTAAAAAGACCCATACTCTAATTTTGCTGTTAGAATTACAATTTCACTTTTTCCCATGTTAGACTTTTAAATTTTTTTAATTAATTCTATTTCATTATTTGAAATATAATCCTAAAAAGACCCATACTCTAATTTTGCTGTTAAAATTGCCCAATAAACTCATCCTTAATTTATCTATATCATGTTCCTTTGATATCTCTATCTCTCTCTTTCCAGTAATATATATATATAGCTTATGTTAAAAAAACGTTAATGAATATTAGTTTTTATTTCTCACTTTTTTTCTTCCTTTTATACTCTCCTTCCCTTTTTGGCTTTTAATGGATAGATTATTAATGTTTATGATATATTCCTTTGTGGTGAGTTATCCAAATTTTTGTTCTTCTAAATTTATAATAAATATAGTTGATTCTTTTAATTTGTTCATGTTTCTTTGCTCTTTTGTTATATGCTTATTATTAATCATTTCATTTCACAATATTATGACCAATTACAAAATAAAGAAATATTTTTTCATATATTTTTTTAAAAAAAAACACATACCTTAATATATTAATTTGTTCATCAATTTTTATAGTTTAATTGTTAGTTTAATTTCTCTTATATTTAGTTAAATGATATATTATCTCTTTATGACTTTCAGAATTCTTTTTTTACATGTATACTTAATTTTTAAAACTGTTGAAAGGAATTTTCTAGAGTAAATTCTATTTTTTTACAAAAAATATTTTACACGTATCTTTAATAGCTTTATGATAATTAAAAAAAATGCTTTTTTAAAATTAATATTTAGGGATTATTTATTTTGAGTAATAAATAAGTATTTAATTTATTTAAGTTTTTGTCAAAAATTATTTTTTTATATTAATCAAATACATATTTAATTATATAACTTTAATACCCGAGGGGTATTTTTAGACTCAGGTGAATTATAGTAAGACTTAGCATGGTCATCATTTGGAGTTGGAATGTAAAGACAAAATAAATAAATGAGTAAATAAATAAATGAACAATAGTGTAACTACGGAATATTCCGCCTTGGGACACGTGGCACCAAGCTTCTAGAAGCCTAGTAGCGGCACACGCTAAACAGCACGTCGCACCACTAATTTGCTACCTACGTGGCCTTTGCCCACGTCCTCTCTCAAGAACACCCACTCAACTAGACGTGGGAACTCCTTAAGCATCGTGGGACGACCTCCCCACACTCCGTATAAATAGACCCTCACCCGGGGGACTAGATATACACAATCGGAAGGACACAACACTGATCTAAGATACCTCACATACTCCTAGTGACTTGAGTATTCTCAGACACCTTGCATACATCGTTTTCACATCTCGAGCTCCGCTGTAGGTTCCGTTAGGTCTTACCACCGGCGGGCTCACCTCCATCCCGGAGTCTACCATCTACAGGGCTTCCAGCAGCCCTCAAAGGTCCAAGCTCTCTCACACTAAGGCAACCTCCTAACAGCGGCTTGCCCGCCCAGGGTACTTTAAGCACGTCTTAGCCGCACACGGCCCAATACAGGTAACTACCTTGCCTAACGGCTCCTATGGACTTTGATCCCTTCCGAAGGGTACGTAGGCACCTAGGTGCATCACCTAAGGACAAGTCCCTAAAGGTTAAGGCCCCCTGCGGTCCTTAATTACAAATTACAATTTTCTTAACCAAAAACGACAATTACAGTGGCGTCCACCGCGGTCATTTTCAGACCGCAATGCCTTGCGCACTCTGCCGCTAAACGACATTGCTTTTTCAGAAGGATGCCCAACCTCAGCCCTAAGACGTGCAACCTCGTGAGTCAAGGACTTAACCTCACAACTCTGGCCCTCATACTCCAACTCTTTCGTGGACAGCTGTTCACACGCGTCCGCCACTCTCTTCTTGTAAACCTCCAGAGCTTGGCTCCTGGCAGTTGCAATATTAGAAGCTCGGTCCCTATCAGCGCGAGCTTCCTTCTGCAGGAAAACAAAGGTCAAGACACAGGAGACTCTAAAATCATAAGAAGCATCGGGGTCCAGGAACTTACCACATACTTCTCCCACACAAGTCCGGCATGGTTGAAGTCAGCTAGTGCCTCAGCAACCCTGCCGAAGCCTCGAACAGCCAGACCGATGGGAGAAGTGTCCAGCATCCTGGCATCCCTCTCCCCCATCTCCACCGCAAAGCGCCTATCCAGGGCCACCAGTTCGAATGCAAGTCCTCCCTCCGTTGGCCTGACGGGTTCAGAAGGGTCGACGCTCAACCCCGAGACAACATCTATTGTGGCAGCCGCTTGACTCACCACTACATTCCCCTATTTCAGAGGGCTCTAGCCTCCACGGCCACATCACTAGACTCTGTAACTCTGGCTGAAATCTCAGCCACGGGCTCGCCCGCCGAAACCTGATTCGCGGCAAAATCTCGAGCAGGCTCCTCAACCGCCACCCTGGCCCTCTAAGCAGCAGGCTGATCGACCCCCTCAACGGGGCTCAAGACGGGAGGACGAGTTGATAGAATCACCCTCATGGGTGATTGACGGACAGAAGCGAAAGTGGGAACAGAGGTAGGAACAGAGGCAGGAACAGAGGTAGGAACGACGCCTTCCACTGGAGCCTCCACCTGCAAATCCCCCTGGTCAAAACTCCGCCGTACCGCCTGCGAGGACAACCATGACTCCACACCAGAAGGCCATTTCTTAAACCCTCCTTCTCTGCCCCTGAGCAACTCCGTCGCAGAGGCTCCTTTCCTTTCCCCCTCCCGGGGTCCGCTCACGCCACCTCTTCCATCCTTCTTCCTCTTCTCCCTTTGAAGACCCTCCTGCCGGTGGTCTTTCTCGGAAGACGGGTGTACGGGAAGCCGTGCTTCCCTCCCACCACCAGCAGGTACCATAGCAGGGACACCCGCCACTGCCTTTGGAGAAAGGCTCTATTGACCGCATTTCTTCCCCCTACTCCGACCAACGTCACGAGTACGGCTAAGAGGAGGAGGAGGAGGAGGAGGAGGAGATGAAGGGAGATCCTCCAAGTCAGTAAAGTTGAAGGGGTAAAAGCTATCGTCACCAGCCATGGCAGAAAAGCGGGAATCTAAACAAAACAAGAAGGCAGAAAGGCGGAGAATAGTGAGGATGCAAAACCGCAAACGTTCAAATACGGGATACTTATAGGATACCAAGAGGTGCGATGATTCAAAAACCTTTGCCCCCTCGTATCCCGCAACAGATAAAAATAATTATCCCCTATGACCAGCCTAAGCTGCAACCGCCCACTTTGACCAGACACGTGGAGAGGAAGGACGACTCAGATTCACAGCTGGGGTAAAAGGAATACAAAGATCGAAAAACCCTCGAAAACCCAAGGGTCACCCGAAGGTATCAGGGGGTCTTTTCGGAAAACCCTCGGCCTAGGCTAATGATGGCTGCCCTTGGAAATGAGCCCGCATTTCATGAGGGAGAAACGGCGGCAAAACACCCAACGTCACACCCATTAAAACACTGACGTGTGGGACCTGCAGCAGTCCGCTCCTTCAACAGACAACTCTCAGCAAAAAGATTTCTCATTCAGTCACCAATCGCGGATGAGTTCGTCCAAAGGAGAGCATCTCGAAATGACCAAACGGCCCCTATCCTTTGGATTTCTTCCGCTTAACCGCAAAGGGTATCCCGGGAAATTCTCCTTTGAGCAATGATGACTCCTCCTCAGTAAGTCGCATATTTTCTGCAGAGGTGGCTCAAAAACTTGCTGAGGAAGCCAAGCAGTCAGCCACTCAAAGAAAGACGCGTGTCACATTCCAAACGTCCCCACTTACATGAAGTAAAGCGAAGGACACCGTCTCACGGGTCAGACGACCAGCTCAAAATGACCATGACCACGTGCAGACGAACGCTCCCTTTTCAGAGATAACGAAAATTCCTAAGCAGCTTACAGACAAGAGAACTTAAGTCAACGGGCGCCCGACACCCGTAGACTTGGGGGACTTATGTAACTACGGAATATTCTGCCTTGGGACACGTGGCACCAAGGTTTTAGAATCCTAGCAGCGACACACGCTAAACAGCACGTGGCACCACTAATCTGTTACCTACACGGCCTTTGCCCACGTCCTCTCTCAGGAACACCCACTCAACTAGACGTGGGAACTCCTTAAGGATCGTGGGTCGAGCACGACCTCCCCACACTCCATATAAATAGACCCTCATCCGTGGGACTAGATATACGCAATCGGAAGGACACAATACCTTATCTAAGATACCTCACATACTCCCAGTGACTTGAGTATTCTCAGACACCTTGCATACATCCTCTTCACATCCCGAGCTCTGCTGTAGGTTCCGTTAGGTCTAACGACCGGCGGGCTCACCTCCATCCTGGAGTCTACCATCTATGAGGCTTCCAGCAGCCCTTAGAGACCCAAGCTCTCTCACACTAAGGCAACCTCCTAACAGCGGCTCGCCCGCCCGGGATACCTTAAGCACGTCTTAGCCGCACATGACCCAATACAAGTAACTACCTTGCCTAACGGCTCCTATAGACGTCACCATGATGAAATACGTGACTTTGATCCCTTCCGAAAGGTACGTACGCACCTAGGTGCATCACCTAAGGACAAGTCCCCAAAGGTTAAGATCCCCTGCGATCCTTAATTACAAATTACAGTTGTCTGAACCAAAAACGACAGTTACAACTTTTTTTAATAAAAGTAAAAACTTAAAATAAAAATTTAAATTGTGCATGATCAATAATTAAAGAAAAAGAGTATAAATAAAGCCTATAATTTAATAAGTTTAATAATAAACCCTTATGTAAGTTCACCTTAGCTTTTTCATAATTAAATAATATATTTTTTTAATCAAACATTTTTGCTGATCTCATTATCTAAATAGTAATGCAAAATATTTTTTTATTCAACCTAAATATAAAACTTATTTATTCTTCAATCTATATATCTACATATATATATATATATATATATATAGTAACATCCCTAGCTCCAATTCTTGCCACATAGGATTAAGGCATTTTTTGCTCAATCAACACCTCATAACACAAACTTTTAATTTGAGGAAATTAATCCACATGTCGTTTAATATACCACCTAAGAGCCAGATTAGTCGCCATGTTTAATACCCGTTTAATTCTAGGGTTTAATTAAATTAGATTAATTAAAGAGATGATTGTTAATGTTGTGTTTTAATTTAAAATGCTTGTGTGTGACATTGGTTGATGCATTAGTTGCATATAGCTGTACTAAATTTAGAATAAGGACTAAATTGATAAGAACAATGAAAATTGAGGACTAGAATGAAAAGAGATTTTCAAGGTTGAGCAAGAGTTAAATTGATGTGAAACATGAGGAATTGGGGAATGGAGTGAAACAAGATTTTAATTAGATGGATAAGAAATTAAATTGCTAGGAAGTTAGGAATTGAGACTTAATTGAAACGAAATTTCTGAATGTGGCAAGAACTATAATTTTTCCCAAAAGATAATAAACACACTCATAATTCATAAACCCCCATCCAGCCACCATTCACGCAAAACACACCCATTTTTCACATTTTAGAGAGAGTAAGTGAGGGTTAGGGTTTTGGAGAGAAGGGAGAGCATTTGGGAGGAGGCTTGAAGGTTGAAGGTGAAGGGTGGCCGGAATCCGGCGACTGGTGATCGGAGAAACACTCAAGGGACCACCTCAAGCTTCATCTTCATCTATATTCATCCATCAAAGGTAGGTGAAGCAATCTTCCTTCATTCTTGATGTTGTTTTTGAAGCTCATTGAAACATTTCTTCACTTTGATGATAATGGAGGCATAAACTTGCATTCTTAGTTTTTCAACATTTTTATTGGATTTTTTAATTGTTAGTTGTGCTGAGATTTTGCTGGGTTAGAGATTTGAGTTTAGAGTTTGAGTTTGTTCATCATGTTCTTTTAAAAACACCAATCTTTGATGGTATAAGACACAAGAAATTCGTGGAACATGTTTATTGTCAAAAACTGAATTTTTGAATTTGACCTTCCTCTGTTTAAAATTGTTTTCTGAATTTGTTGCTTGATGGATTTGAGTGATTACAAGGCCATATGAAAGCTAACATCCTAAGCTTTCTAAAGTGTATTTTTCCAAAAATTTCCAACGGTAGATCTTCTGGAAATTCCCTCGAAAGTCTGCGGTTCTGTTTTCTAAACTGATGCAGAATTTTTGTATGATTGGCTACTGTTTTTAAATTACTGCTAATGCCATTAGTATTAAATAAAATCATGTTAATTTTCCTTAATTTTGGAGAAGTCAACTATTAAATATTTATCATATCTTAATTTTGAATTTTAAATTCTAAATTTTTTCTTCAAATCCCTTTTAATTTTTAATTTGACAGCTCTCAATAATTATTTCAATTTCGAATTTTCAATATTACATTCAAATCCAAACAAAAAGTTATAAAACCAATACTAAATTCTTAAATTTCAAATAATCATATCTTTAATTTGATATTTCCTATCATTTAATCTAATTCAAATCAAAATTTTATATCTCATTTATTAATATTAAAATTCATACATCAAATTTCAAATATAATAAACCAGACTCATTCACTCAAATATAATAGGCTCCAATGCTCCATCATAACCACCACCAGTTCCCCGATTCCTCTTATTTGTCTCACCCTCTCTTCACCGTGATCGGGTCTTTGCATGGTTGTGATTTCAATGAAGATTCAGTTTCACCTCTCTCTGTATTTGTCTTCTCTGGCGCCAATTCAAATGCTGAACTCATTAGTGATCAATCCAATATGTGTCTTCTTTCTGGGTTCCAATGTGTTCATCTTACTTTTTGAGATGTATCTTATTTCTTCTTCTTTTTTTAAGTTGCAGATTACGGACCAGAGTTTTGACGCTTGGCATCAGATTTTGTTTGACATGTAAGTTTGTACTTCATTATATTCCATAGATTAGGGATTTCATATATTTCTATTTAAATGACCCCTCTTTTTTTAGTCATTTTCCCATTTTAATTTCAAATTTAGTTGATTAATTTATTAATTTGTTTTATGTTATGGAATTTATTTACAGCTTCACCACCCATCGGCATTAGACATGTTTGACCAAATCATCAAGCCTCAAAGGGAAAGCAAATCGTAGTGTTTCTTAACTAGGATGGTACACTCTTTCCTATTGTGGACAACCCTAATCGTGCTTTCATGTCAGTTGCTATATGTTCTAAATTAATTCTTTTCCTATTCTTTAATAATAATAATAATAATAATAATTAACCTCATCCATCACCTTCTAATTTAATTTTGTCATAGATGAGGAGAACTGTGGGGAAACTTGCAAGGTGTTTTCCCACTACCATAGTAAGCGGCAGATGTACACTAGGTACATTACTCAAAATTACAATACCTTCAGTTCACGCTTCCATTCTATCTTATGTTGTTGTAAATTGAAATATTAACATCATTTTATAGGTGTACAACTTTGTCAGATTGGCTGAACTATACTATGCTGGAAGCCATGGAATGGATATCAAAGGCCCAACCAAATTCTCCAAATACAATAAAGTGAGTAATATATACATATATGTACATATGTATATATATGTGTGTGTGTGCGCGCGCGCGCGCGTGTGTGTGATGTTTAGCGGTTAGGTATTCTGAATGTGAGCTCGCTTGCTTAAGTAACAAACTAACAATCAATTCTATTTCTATTTTTGTGAATTTATAGCAATTATTCTTTGGCTAGATATATAGCTTTGTTATTTTCAAGTTTGGAACTAATAACTAAGCAAACATACACTTTTTACCCCAAAACTATATGAATATGTTCCATCTATATATTTAGCAAAACATATGTGATCATTAATCTGTTTATTATCTTCATTAGTAGATTACATACACTGCCTTTGACAAAATGTGATAATTAATCTTTCATGGAAAAGATGGTGCCATCATCTAAGTCTCGACTACTGCAGCGGAAGAGACGATTATTTATTACATGTTTATTTTTAAAACTATATGAATATGATCCATATATTTAGCAAAAAAAAAAAAATATGTGAGAGTCACTAGTTTTACCACCATTGAAAAATCATTTGCAAACACTGGATAGCTTTCTTCTTCGCTTCACACTGGCATTGGGTTTCATCTTTTAGGTACTTCCTATTTTGATTTGTTAAGATTTTCTGCGTTTTGTAGTTTGATCGATTAGGGGATGTTTGGTCTTGCGATTTTCATTTTTCTATTTCATTTTGGAAGAAAAAACTTAAAACTTGTTTGGCTAAATGAGTTTTATTTTTAATTCTGGACTTAATATCAAAACATAAAACACCATATAGAAAATCACAAAATGTGGTTCCACAAATTGCATTTCAGTTTTTTCTTTTCAACCAACACCCACCACCATGACCACCCACCACCACCACCACTCACCACCACCAGCAACCACCACCCACCACCACCACTCACCACCACCAGCAACCACCACCACGCACACCCACGATCCACGACCACTCATCACCACCACCACCACCACCAACAACAACCACCACCCACCACCACCACCACGACCACTCACCACCACCAGCAACCACCACCCACCACCCACCACCACGACCACCCACCACCTGCCACCACCACCAACCGCCACCCACTACCAACACCACACATCACCTGCCACCACCATCAACTACGTCCACCACCGACCACTTGGCACCACCACTCACCACAACCACGCCCACCACTACCATTACCATCCACCAACCACAACCACGCACTACCGCCCATTGCCACCACTAACTAATCACCATTCACTACTACCCGCCACCACCATCACACCCACCACCACGTATTACCACCACGAACACCCACCATCAACCAGCACCACGTATCACCACCACGCACACCCACCACCATGTACCACCAACCACCATTATACCACCACTCACCATTCACCACGCACCATCACCCACCACTTTCCGAGATATTAATGTTTATTATAATAGGGGAGAAGTAAAATTTTTCTAGGACCTAAATAAAAAGGAAAACTAAAAGGATAGGGGGAAGGGGATTTAACAATGAAAATTTATATCAGCCTTATTTTATATTTTTTTGGGCTGAAAACCGTGTCCTTACCTTTCATTTACACACAAAACACAAAAAAACAAAGAAAGTAGCAAGCAGACGCACGAATGGACCACGAACGACGCACACCCGAGAAGGAGAAGGAAGGTGACGGACGGTGGTTTGGCGCCGGAAACTCACCGGAAAACATGGTCCGACGCCAGTGACGGTGACCGAGGCTCTCCTTCAACATCCATCCAACCTTCTATCCCATTGAAATCAAGTAAGAAAGCCCCAAACTCCCAAAACCCAAATTTCTTCAATTTTAGGTATTTTAGGAATTCTTCGATTTCTTCTATTTGGGCTAAGAAGAGAATGAAAAGTTCGCCGATGAAGCTGATTGGGGTAGGTGAAGTACGTGATGGACTTTACCATTACTTGCCAACTTCTCCCGAAAGTGAATACTTATGTAAACCGAAAAGCGCATAATCACTTAAGACGGTTAAATTCGAGCTAAGTGGGTGTTATTGAAAGCTTAGTGAGGTTCAGAATCGAAGATAAACCGTAGGATTTGGTCGGGTATGGAAATCATGGAAATTGGGTTAGGAAATTGTGCTAAAATTGAATTTTTCTGGTTTAATGCATGAATAGGCTTTGATTAGAGTAGTATAGGTGTTATAAATGCTAGAAATAGACAAGGGAATAAAGCCAGAGTATTTACCGTCTCAACCGGAACCCAATCCGGTGAAAAAGAGGTGAAATACCAAGCCACCGTATAGTAAGGAGCTGTGATGTGGGTTGGACACCTCGGTCTAGTCCGTGGTGGACATCTAAGACCCACTAAATTAGGTCCAAGGCTCTAATTATACCCAATTATATTTTTATATATAATTAAAGAAGTCATAGTTGAACTCTTACTCGGTAAATGTGGGGAAACGGTGGAATGAGTAAGCTAAGGCCTCTTTTGAGCCATAAAGAAATTCTTTTATTAGTTAGAAGTCCTTATGAACACGTGAAGTGAAATTTAGACAAATGGGAATCTCTAACCTAAGAATTTAGAGGTTCTAAGTGGCTCGAATGTGTGAAAGCCGATATAAGACAGTATGGACTTTCAAAAAGGGCAAATAAGACGACGTAATGAACTAAATAGTTGGTTCTTGGAAATATCTAGAGGGTGCATCCGTGCATGAGCATTAGCATGACACGTGCATAGTAGATGCTTAATTACACGTTTCTAAATTGCTTAAGTACATGTGTATAGGGCACCACAGAGTGATTAGAGCTTCAGGCACTCTGAGGACTGAACAAGAGGGCCAACGAGGTGAGTGGCTCTCCCATCCCTACCCCATAGGGTTGGATGACAACGTGCAAATGTGGTTTGCCCTATTTTATGCAGTTATCATATGAAATGTACTTATCTGAATGAGTTTGCGCTACGTGTGTATGGTTAGTAAGTAAATAGTGAAAATGCAAACCAAATATGTGTATATGTGATAATGTGGCTCAATGACCCTAATGTGTTACCGTGGGTAGGATTGAGTCGTGATTTCATATGTGTGAAGACCGGAGCCTTCGACGGTAGTCGCCACCAAATTTTCAATCAAAAATTTGGAAAAAGAAAAATAAGTTCAAAAGTAGGGTAAAATGAATGTTCAAAAAAATGTTGGGTTTGGGAGTCTGATTGAGATGAAGCGAAGGTGTTAGGCACCCTTCTTCCCCCGTCCGAAGACGGTTACCCTAAAAATTAATATTGAAATTGTTTGGCCTTGAAAACATATACAATCATGGGAGAAAATTGAGAAAGAAAGAGGGAGGGCTTGACCTTGGATAAAAGCCTAGGGCCTACGTACCCACAATGGGGGATCAAAGCCCACGTAGTTCCTGTGACATACAAGTGTGTGAGTGAAGGGGGGGCTCATCAAGTGAATACTCAGATGGCCACTCAGTGCAATGTACCTAAAGAGGCCAATGCCTGTTGGTACTTATCTACCATACAATCAATCAAGAATATGAAAAAGTGCATCTGTGAAGGCTCATTAGGCGTAATACCCAGATGGCGTGAAGGCTAGTGCTCCTATAAAGACAAAAGCCTCTTGGTGGCGCTAGGTTACATAATAAAACTTCTTGTTATGTAAGAACACAATAAAATCCTTTTTATTCCCCAAGAGACAGGGGGTCACGACGGGTGCCCTTTACCGTCGCGACCTACTGCTGCGAAGTGAAGACCGTCGCAACGCATGGAAATGGGCATTGCGACGTTTCTTCTACGTGGGGGGGGGGGGGGGGGTCGCGACGGAAGTGGTAACCCGGCGCGACCCCTTTTTTTTTTCAGAAAAAATGGAGGCAGAAGAAGAAAGATGATGCTTTCGGGTGTGTGAATCTAATGTTGGATGGAAAGCCAACACTGAGGTGCCACCACCCAAGAGAGATATGCCTATACCAAAACAAAAGTGGTTCCCAGCAACTAAATGGATGTGAATGTAGTCAGAGAAATAAAATATCACTCATAGTGTGTGTGCTACCTGCTTGCCTCTTATTTTTATTTCCAGCCCTTCTCTTCGAAAAAATCTGTCCCTTGACGAGTGATGCGGGGTTTATTTTATAGTAGGTCGGGAAAACTATTCCGGGAAAGAAATCCGGCCATTAAGGGCACATCCGTCGCGACGCATATCATTTACCGTCGCGACGGGTATTGGGCATATACGATCCCGGATTTGTCATAAATACACAAACCGTCGCGACGTATGGACGTATTCGTTGCGATAGATGACATTCTGAATAATCCCTCACAAATGCAGGCTATGTCGCGATGTATCTATTACCGTCGCGACGACCAGCTTTTACCGTCGCGACGCCTCTTTGCTTATTTTTCATTTTCTTCCTTATTTTCCTTTTGTTCTTATTATATTTTCAACCGGTCAAGGTGAGGTGTTCAAAGAGTCCCCTCTTTACTTTTCTTTTATTTTTAAAGGAACATGTAAAGAAACAAAATGAAACCGAACTTGATCATTTATTATTTTTACTACTTTTCCTTTTTTGGGGGTACAAAACATAGAGGGATAAAGTTAAATACAATCCTACGGTCTTTATATGGCTTCAACCTACTCGTTACCGCTGCCTTCCTCGTCACTCTCGAAGTGTTCTTGGGGCATGGGTGTGGGGACCACATCTTCGAATAGGTGGAAATGCCTTAGTAGGGATCGCATCCCTCCTTGCAAACCCCGGATGTCACCTCGGAGTCCTATTATCTCTTGTTCCTAGCGCTAGATCTGTCGGGTTAGAGCGTCAATTCGTTCCGCCTCTGACCCTGCCGGGGTGCTCCGTTCTTAGGGATGATCTTGCTGCGGAGGCTGCTGCCTCTGTTGGGGTGGGGGTTGCGGCTCTGAGTTATTCAGAAGGTTGTCCGCCCAGCCTTGATGAGCAGGGAAGTCAGCCATATCTTGATCTTTCTTCAGATAATAGGTGGTGGCCATCTCGTAGTAGTCCAGCGCTCGGCGGGCGACATGGAAGCGTTCGCAGAAAGCGGTAAGGAAATGGGGGAAGGCGATGGCGATAGGAGGGCTCCGAGACCCTGGCTCCAGCCTGGTGTCATTGGCATTGTTGTGAAATTCCCTCCACATGATGGTGGGGAAGCAAAGCAGTGCCCTCTTCATGATCAGGTAGATTAGGATGCTCAACTTCCTACTCAGGGACTCCCTGTGCTTCACGGGGATGACATTGCTGGTGAGGGAATTCTACCAATTCTTGGTCATGTTATGGGTACCGCTTCTCTTGAGCCTGCCGCTTTTGGACTCCCATATGTCTTGCCCAAGAAAATTGAGGGCTGCCGCTATCTCCTCCTTCGGGTATCCCCCTGATAACGTCTGTGCAAATATGCAGTTGGGCTCCATCCGTAAATTATACATTTCGACAAAGTGCTGGGGAGTCACCTCCGGGAGAGCGCATTCCCTGAGTATGAATGCTTTGCTTCGTGTGGTGGTCTATCCCATGTGATATTGATACACTAGAGGGACATTTCTTTGGTTTGTGATCTTCAGCAGGTCATGGAGGCCGTAGAACTCGATGCCTTCCGCGAACGAGGGGCTAATCTCCAAGCACCCCATGTTTCATTCTGGGTTCAATGACCTAGTCTGAATAGCGACCCGGTAACGCTCCTGGTCTATGGGGGGTTGAGATGAAGAGGAGGCGGCAGTACAAGGTCTTTTCTGATGAGCCATTTTCCTAAAAGGATAAGCCTTGGGTTAGTACTAGAAAATAATTAATTTCCAAAAAAAAAAATGCTCCCCATGAATGCTAGGTTCGCGACTAGTAAGTCAAGGCGTCGCAACCCTCAGAACCGTCGCGGTGGGAATATAGGCCGTCGCGACGGGAAGAGAAGAAAAATAGGAGGTCGTGACGCGTTCATGGTGGCGTCGCGACCCCATTCCTTTTACTTACCTCGGGGCAACGAGAGATGGATGTAGATGGATCCTCAGGGGCCTCCTTCTATCTGGTCTTTCTTCTTCCTTTTTTTTAGAGAGTTTGAAGAGAAGGGAGAGAGGCTGTGACGTTCTGAATGCGACGAGTTTTCTTTAAAAAGCTTTTCTGAACTTACCCGTCGCGACGGCTTATTAATGACGCCTTTGAGGGCCAATCAGAGAGCGTCATCGTACCCATCGCGACGCCTATCGCCTTTTGACTCGTTGACCGACCGTTGGGAAGGGTGTCACGACGCTAATTTCTTAATGTCGCGACGGTATCTGTGACACATCGTTCCGTCGCGACGCGTTATTGTTATGTCGCAACGGCTACCCCTCTTTTTTTTGGATACCGAACCCTAGAACACTTATTGATAGGATTCGAGAAGACCAGGTCTCGTAACATTTACTGGCGGGACTTGATAAAAAATATGGGCGTCGTTATCCCCGAACACTTCTGGGGGGGATATTGATTCCCGTATCCAACCCCAAGAACACTCACTGGTAGGTTTGGATACCAAACCCTAGAACACTTACTGGTAGGATTCGAGAAGACCAGGTCTCGTAACACTTACTAGCGGGACTTGATAAAAAATATGGCCATCGTTTATCCCCAAACATTTTTGGGCGGGATATTAATTCCCGTATCCAACCCTAAGAACACTCACTGGTGGGTTTGGATACTGAACTCTAGAACACTTACTGGTAGGATTCGAGAAGACCAGGTCTCGTAACACTCACTGGCGAGACTTGGTCAGAAATATGGGTATCGTTATCCCTGAACACTTCTGGGTGGGATATTGATTCCCGTATCCAACCCTAAGAACACTCACTGGTGGGTTTGGATACCGAACCCTAGAAGACTTACTGCTAGGATTCTAAATCTCGAGACACTTTTGGCGAGATATGGTAGAGAAAGTTCTTTGGCGCAAATGCTTTGCAAATAATTGCGGGGTCGAAAACACCTTTTGACGAAATATTCCCTGAAAGGGCGAAGGCTTTTTCTGACCTCGTAGAAATCCCTATTTCCCATTTCTACTGAGTGAGCGTTCTAATGCCGCTGAGTCGCTTTCCTATTATCAAAGTCAAACAACTATTCGGGTGTAAAATAAGAATTGCAGAATTAACACATATTTATCTATTGTTTTAAATCAACAATGCAATAGCATATGACTTGCACGACCGAGAGAAAAAGGTAAAGATATTTTATTGAAGGAATAATTCTCTTTCTTAATATTCATGAGTCAAAGTTGGTACATTTTAAGAATATTTTTAAAGACTACTGGAAACTTGCAGTGGTTTTTTCAGAAATGCGTGAAGGACGTTGCCCAACGATTCCGTGATTTTTACTGAGATATGAACCATATGCAATATCTTTCTTTAGAGGCCACCTTCCTTATGCATAGAACCTTCTGACTGAGTCAGAGTTAATCAGTCTACCATATTCCTTTCCGTCTAGGTCTTCTAGGATAAGAGCGCCGCCTGAGAATGCATGCTTGACCCGGAACGGTCCTTCGTACATTGGAGCCCATTTTCCCCTTGGGTCATTTTGGTTTGGTAGAATCTTTTTTACCACCAAGTTTCCTTCTTCAAATGAGCGTGGTCGCACTTTTTTGTTGAAGGCCCGGGCTATTCTTTCTTGATAGAGCTGCCCGTGACATATGGCTTTTAGACGGTTTTCTACGGGTAGGACTGCCTCCGTACCATATGCTAGTGAAAAAGGGGTTGCTCCCGTCGAGGAGCGAGCGGTAGTGCGGTATCCTAGCAAGGCCAAGGGGAGCATTTCATGCTAGTCTTTGTACGTAGTGGTCATCTTTTCTAAGATTTTCTTTATATTTTTATTAGCCGCTTCTATTGCTCCATTCATCTGAGGACGGTATGGCACCGAATTGTGATGTTTTATCCCATAGTTTTCAGAGATCTTCTGTACCTCAGTTCCATTTAGAATGGTCCCGTTATCAGTAATTATTCACTCTGGGACTCCATATCTACATATGATATTGACCTTTAGGAATCGCACCAATGTTTTCTGTGTGATTTTGGCATAAGAACTTGCTTCTATCCATTCGGTAAAATAGCCAATTGCTACTAGAATGAAGCGATGGCCATTCAATGCCTTTAGATTTATGGGACAGATAATGTCAATTCCCCATAGAGAAAAAGGCCATTGGGTAGTCATATTATGAAGTAGTGTTGAAGGAGCATTAATTCTGTCTGTGTAGATTTGGAACTTATAACATTTGCGGACGTATTCAATGCAGTCACTTTCGAGTGTCATCCAGAAATACCCCATTCTTTGTATTTGTCGTGCCAGAGTGTGCCCATTAGAATGGGTCCCGCATACTCCTTCATGAACTTCGGTCAAGATCTGGTTGGCTTCGGGTGCATCAACGCGACGAAGTAGAACTCCGTCCGGCCTTTTCTTATACAGTGTTCCCCCACTGAGAAAGAAGCTTGTGGCTAGTCGTCGGAGGGTCCTTTTTTCACTTTCACTGACTCCATCCGGATACTGTTGTCTTTCCATATATGTTTGGATATCATGGAACCAAGGGAGACCATCGGGCTCCTGCTCAATCATCGAGCAATGAATTTATGTGTTTCTGTACTCCATCCAGATGGGTTGGAGCTGGACTCCGTAGTTGGTATCAAGCATCACCGCCAAGGTAGCCAGAGCATCAGCAAATGAATTCTTACATCTTGGCAAGTGATGGAAGTTTATGGTCTCAAATTGGCCCGCTAGCTCTGCGAGGAATTTTTGGTATGGGATCAATTTTGGATCGCTAGTTTGCCACTCCCCTTTGGTTTGGTAGATTATTAAGGCCGAATCACCAAATACTTCTATCTCTCTGACTTTTAGTCTTATAGCAGCCTGTAATCCACAAATGCAAGCTTCGTATTCTGCCATATTATTGGTACATTCGAAATCTAGCTTGATCGTAATTGGAAATTGTTTCCTATCTGGGGATATAAGGACGGCTTCGATCCCGTTTCCGAAGATGTTAAATGCACCATCAAAGAACATCTCCCACGTTTTTGCGCAAGGTTCTTCTTCTATGGTGTTTAATCCTTCGTCTGGGAACTGATAACCTGAGACGTGCTCTTCATCAAAAGGGCGGTTGGCGATATAATCTGCTATGGCACTTCCCTTGACAGATTTTTGGGTGACGTGTTTAATGTCATATTTTGCCAGTATTACCTGCCATTTGGAAATTCGTCCGGATACATGTGGGCTTTCAAAGATGTACTTCATCGGATCCATCCGCGATATGAGAAATGTCTCATAATAGAGCATATAGTGCCTTAATCGTCATACCGTCCATGCGAGGGCGCAACGCGTTTTCTCGACCAGGGGGTATCGTGATTCGTTTGGGTCGAACTTTTTGCTTAGATAGTAAATGGCCTGTTCCTTTCCTGTCGCGGGATCGTATTGTCCTAGGATGGCTCCCGTAGATTCTTCTAGGACTGTTAAGTATAATATTAGAGGATTCCCTGGCGTAGGTGGAACTAATACTAGCGGGTTGGTAAGATATTCCTTCACTACGTCAAATGCTGACTGGCACTCCGTGCTCCATTCTAGCGATTGATTCTTTTTTAGAAGTTTAAAGAGAGGCGTGCATGTGGCCGTCAAGTTACGTATGAAGCAAGCAATGTAGTTTACTTTGCCCAAAAAACTCCGTATCTGCTTTTCGGTGGTAGGGGGTAGCGTCTCTCTGATGGCCCTGATCTTATCAAGATCGACTTCGATTCCTTTTTTACTCACAATAAACCCAATAAGCTTGCCAGACTGAGCCCCAACGACACATTTGTTGGGGTTGAGACGTAATTTAAATTTTCAGAGTCTATCAAACAGCTTTTTCAGGATTTTGACATGACTTTCTCCTTCTGCGAATTTGGCCACCATGTCGTCTACGTAGACTTCGACTTCTTTGTGAATCATGTCATGGAATAAAACCACCAAGGCCCTTTGGTAGGTTGCCACTGCATTTTTGAGTCCGAAGGGAATTACCTTATAACAATAGGTCCCCCACTGTGTAATGAAGGTAGTCTTGGCCTTATCCTCAGGGTGCATGAGAATTTGGTTGTAACCTGAATACCCATCCATGAATGAGTAGTGGAAACTTCCTGCTGTGTTATCTACCAATACGTTGATGTGCGGTAGTGGGAAATCATCTTTGGGAGAGGCCCTGTTTAGATCCCTATAGTCAACACACATTCAGACTTTCTGATCCTTTTTAGGGACTGGTACTATGTTGGCCATCCATTCTAGATAAACTGATACCTCCTGGAAACCAGCGTCCCATTGTTTTTGTACTTCCTCCTTTATTTTTAGGGACATTTCGGGTTTCATTCGTCTCAATTTTTGCTTCTTCGGTTCCACGTGAGGGAATATTGGTATTTTGTGGGCAGCAATTGTTGAATCGAGCCCTGACATATCTTGGTATGCCCATGCAAATACATTCGAGTATTCTCTCAATAGAGAGATTAGTTCTTCCCTTTCCGGATTGTCCACAATTTTTACTTCCCTCTTTTCTTCTTTAGTCCCCAAGTTTATAAGTTCAATCTTTTCTTGATATGGGACTATTCCTTTTTCATCAGATTTAACCATTTTGGCAAAGACTGGGGGAGTCTCATCCTCATCGGAGTAATTCTCATTTTGCATATGTTCATTATCCTAATGTTCGTAAAAACCAGGAATCACTGAATGGGGCGGAGTCTCGGAGAATGCTAATTCCCTGAGGGTGAAAAAGAATATGAATTAAGAGATGAAGGAGAGAGCTTTAAAAGAAAAGAGCACGTGCAAAATTTAGTAAAATATGCAAGCCATTTTTATTTGAATGTTGATAAATGACAATAGATAAGCTCATAGGTGTAATATTCTTTGATCTGAGTTTAGAGCTCAACTCTAGATCAATTACAATTCATATTTTACTTGGAACTATTGATTGCTAAGATCCAGTCTGCTTCCCAGTTCTTTTGATCTGCTTCCTCAGTCGTGCGCCATATGAGGGAGTTGTTGCATGTTGCTTCTTCTTCTCCAATGGCCGAGATGCGGTTGTCCTTTTCGGCTGGCACAAACCTTTGGGCAAGAGAATGCTTTCCTTTTGGCCATTTTCGTTTGGGGTAGCCTCAGTGTATCCTAGCCTGGCCAAGGCCTCTCGTTCTTTTGGTTCGATGCATCGTGATATTCCAGCCAGCGTGGGACCCAACCCTCGTCCTTGTTTGTAGCCTTGTCTTGCCATGATCTTGGAAGCTACGCTATTGATTTGGAAAGTCTCTTTAGGTCGCCCTTCTATTTCCAATCCTTGGAAGGAGGATTCCATAGCCTCTACAGTACTGTCGATGAAGGGCACGGGGGAAGGATGACTGATTAACATGCTTTCCTCCCCTTTGATAGTGATGACTTTTCCTTCCTTGAGGAATTTGATTTTCTGATGAAGAGTAGAGGGTAAGGCCTTAGCCTCATGGATCCAGGGCCGCCCTAATAACATAGTGTAGGCGGCGTTAACCTCCATGAGTTGGAATGCGATGTCGAAGGTGAGGGGCCCTATTTCAATGGGAAGAGTAACTCCACCCATGGGTTCCCTTCTGGTTCCGTCGAAAGCCCGGATGATCATATTGCTCGCATCGATCTGTGTTGATTCTACGGGGAGTCGCTGAAAGGTAGCGATTGGCAAGACGTTCAGGGCCGACCCTCTGTCTATGAGTACTTTTGGTATCGTGAAACCATAGTATTTCACAGTGATATGTAAAGCCTTCATTCCTGGGCTAATCTCTTGTTCAGAGAAAGAAAGGGCGGAAGCGTGTCTTGCAGCGTCTACCAAGTTCACCATTTTCTGTGGCGTGATTTCCTTTGGGACATGTGTGTTAGCTAATGCCTTGAGGAGAGCTTGATGGTGCACATCGGAGTTCAGCATGATAGCCAGCATGGAAATTCTAGATGGAGTTTTCCTCAATTGGTCTACGATGTCGTAGTCGCTTTTCTTAACTATGCTCAGGAATTCTTTTTTGAAATTGCCCCCTTGTTCTTCTGGTTGGTTCTTAGGGCTTTTTTCTTTTTCTGAATCGAGTGTTTCTCTTGGTGTTACTGTTATGTTTCTTGCATATAGCCTCCCGCTTATGGTAAATCCCTGTCCAGGAGTCACATTGGTATTTGCGAGGATTCCTCCTGTCTCTCCTTTCGTTCCTTCGACTTCCACAATCGCTTGATATCTCCAAGTACTGCCTTTTCAGAGGCGTACGGGGTAGGTTTTGGTGGATAGATAGTTATCTGCGGGCGCGTTATTTTTGGCGGACTGGGCTTTCTAATAGTAAAAAGGGGTGAAGATCTCGGAGTGAGTGAGGGAGGTCCCACGTTGGGGACTTTGAGGGTGAATGCTAACGCCTTCCCCTTTTGGTGAGAGGTTGCGCATACCTGATTCTCAGGTTTTCCTGTTCTGACCGTCAGGATCCCCATGGCCATGCAATGTTGTACCTGTTTTCTCCAAAACTTACATTCATTAGTGGAATGGCCAATGGTTCGATGATAATAGCAAGAAAACACATTATACTCCTTGAGATGCGGTACATAACCAGCCCCTGCCAGGGCTTTGTATATTAGTTCGAGGGAAAAGGACACATGGGCTAGCTTTTTGTTTACCCATTCCTCTTTTTCTATGGCACTAACCCCATGCTCAGGTAAGGGGTTCTTGGTGATGTTCGGGAGGTTAATCCATCCTACATCTATCATTTGCAAGACGTGTGTTTTGAAGTGGTCACAGGTGTCGATCGAGTGCCCTTTGGTGCCCTGGTGATATATGCAGGACAATTCTGGTTTGTACCAAGTCGGGTACGGGGATTCCCATTCCTTTCCTGGCCGAGCACACATCATCTGTTGTTCCTTAAGGTGTTCAAACAATTCAGCTCGTGTGAGGCCTAGCCCGGGCAACTCCCTATCCTGATTGTTTACTCTATTATTTTTTGGTGCCTGGTTTTGCTGGGAAGTCCCCGAATTTCCCACAAAATTGACTGAAAACGTCTTTGGTGCATTTGGCGTGAAAGGAGTTCCTTCCTCCTTCTTTTTCCCATAGCTAGGGGTGAAATTCTTTTTTGGTGGGGGCGACTCTTTGTTTCTTACGTCGATGTCAAGCTTGTAGGGGCATAAAAGGCCATTACATGTTCTGATGCCATTTCGAAAAGTTTTGTTTTGAAGAAAAAAAAAAGTAGAAATGCTAATCTTGTAAAAAGAAGAAAAAAGAAGGTTAGTATACAAGTTATATAAGAGAATTATATGCAATCCATGCGACAAGGGGGTTTTCGCTCCTTGTGTCCTAAAGGTTAGCCTCTTAAGGTCTCTAAAATTGGCTGACCTAATAAAGGTAGGCCTTTAAGGTCAACTTGTACATGGTTTAGCTTGGGATCTAGATACCCTAAAAAGGCCCTTAGATTGCCTCTACCAGAGGTAGAGACCTTGACTTAAGAGAGGATCCTGTCACAGAAAAGTCTGCGTGAATCAACCCTTAAGGCAAGTAACAATCTAAGTAGGATAGATAGGTCAACCTCTATAGGCCTAAGCCCAACAGGGAAAGATTCTCATATCCCATTCTACTTATTTGGACGTACTCCGGGTATTGGAGCCAATATGTCGAAATAAATGTAAACAGTGCATTTGTGAATTTATGGAGCATCCTAACTACCCTTCCCTTCCACTCAAAGGTAGAAATATTGCCAAACAAGGAAAACCACAAATACAAAGATATATATACAAACAAACAAATATGGAAGGCCAAACAATTTTAATATTGATTTTTTAAAAGAAAAGGGCTTGACTCTCTAATTAACAGTCCCCAGCGGAGTCGCCAACTGTGAAGACCGGAGCCTTTGACGGGAGTCGCCACCAAATTTTCAATCAAAATTTGGAAAAAGAAAAATAAGTTAAAAAGTAGGGTAAAATGAATGTTCAAAAATTGTTGAGTTCGGGAGTCTGATTGAGATGAAGGGAAGGTCTTAGGCACCCTTCTTCCCCCGTCCGAAAACGGTTACCCAAAAAATTAATATTGAAATTGTTTGGCCTTGGAAACATATAAAATCATGGGAGAAAATTGAGAAAGGAAAGAGGGAGGGCTTGACCTAGGATAAAAGCCTAGCGCCTGCGTATCCACAATGGGGGATCAAAGCCCACGTAGTTCCTGTGACATGCAAGTGTGTGAGTGAAGGGGGGGCTCATCAAGTGAATATTCAGATGGCCTCTCAATCCAATGTACCTGAAGAGGCCAATGCCTGTTGGTACTTATCTATCATACAATCAATCAAGAATATGAAAAAGTGCATGTGTGAAGGCTCATCGGGCGTAATACCCAGATGGTGTGAAGGCTAGTGCTCCTATAAAGACAAAAGCCTCTTGGTGGCGCTAGGTTACATAATAAAACTTCTTGTTATGTAAGAACTCAATAAAATCCTTTTTATTCCCCAAGAGACAGGGGGTCGCGACGGGTGCCCATTATCGTCGTGACCTACTGCTGCGAAGTGAAGACCGTCGCGACGTGTCTTCTACGTGGGGGGGGGTCGCGACGGAAGTGATAATCCATCGCGACCCCTTTTATTTTTTCAGAAAAAAAGGAGGCAGAAGAAGAAAGATGATGCTTTCGGGTGCGTGAATCTAATTTTGGATGGAAAGCCAACACTGAGGTGCCACCAAAACAAAAGTGGTTCCCAGCAACTAAATGGATGTGAATGTAGTCAGAGAAATAAAATATCATTCATAGTCTGTGTGCTACCTGCTTGCTTCTTATTTTTATTTCCAACCCTTCTCTTCGAAAAAATCCGTCCCTTGACGAGTGATGCTGGGTTTATTTATAGTATGTCGGGAAAACTATTCCGGGAAAGAAATCCGGCCATTAATGGCACATCCGTCGCGATGCTTATCATTTACCGTTGTGACGGGTATCGTGCAGATACGACCCCGGATCTGTCAAAATTACGCAAACCATCGCGACGTATGGACATATCCGTCGCGACGGATGACATTCTGAATGATCCCTCATAAATGCATGCTATGTCACGACGTATCTATTACTGTCGCAACGGCCAGCTTTTACCGTTGCGACGCCTCTTTGCTTATTATTCATTTTCTTCCTTATTTTCTTTTTGTTCTTATTATATTTTCAACCGGTCAAGGTGAGGTGTTCACAATATGTGAGAGTTCAATAACATTAGAAACTCATTTAAATTGATTATCGTTGTAAAGGTTTTGACCGTATAGTACATTGAGGAAAATGAACCTAGGTTGTTAATTGTGAGTGAGAGGGTTGCATAATTGAAAAGGGGAAAACTAGGCCTAACTAATAAACACGTGTAATATTCAATTAGTTTTTCATAGGGCGTCTTTGAAGGTTAAACATGTTAGTTGAATTTGTTTAGGTTAGTCCGGGTAGATCGAGTCGGTCATCCTGGTCGGACAGACAGGATTTTGTCATCAGTAAGTATGCCACATAGTGGCCATTACCTTGGTTCAACCAGGGTCAGACAAGTTGCCGGCTATTACTCTAAGCGTGTCTTGGAGTCAGAAAGTTCCTAGTGTGATCAACTAGGTTCGAACAAGAGATTGCCTTCGGGCCAGTATTTCCCTCAACATAATGCGGGAGGCAGAAAGTGAATGCCTACGTGTATTAGTATATGTTAACTATGGAACCATATGATATATGTTTATGATTGGTTTACATGCAGATTAATAAATATGTTAGGAGCATGAATTAGGATTTTAATTGTGAATATGATACATTGATTGCCTGATCACGTTAAAGGTCACAATATAAATCCGTTTCATGCGTATGTGGATGTGGTTGCTCCCTTCCCCCAGCTGTAGTGGTACCCGCTGCTACGCCAGGGATGGGGGAGCTTCTCACTGAGTCTGTTCGACTCACCCCCCTGTTTACATGTTTCAGATACAGGTGGTTCAAGCGTCGGGAACGCATCCACTTCTTCACATGGAGGCGGACAAGTTTGAAGACCGTACGCATAGTCCGTGTGGGTAGCGTATTTTGGTTTATGTAAATAAATCAAGATGTATATGTATATATGACTCCTTTTTGGATGTAGGTTTTGTACATATACAACTGTTGTATATATATGTTGAACTCTAATGTTGTCGGCTTCGTACAGATTAAAGTTAGGTCTTGGTGTTGGGAATTTAGGTTATGATATAACATATATCATGTATATATATATATATATATATGACTTCCGCATGTGAATATGATAGATCATATGTGTGGCTGAATACCTGTTTGTATGAAAATATGACTTCCGCATGTGGCTAAGATAGATCACACGCATTGAGGCGTGTGATCGATATGTAAACTATTTGTATGTGTGTGATTGAATATATGTATGACTGGATACAGGGCTTCTGCATGTGAATAGGATAGATCACCCGCACTGACGCGCGTGATCAATATGTAAACTATATGTACGTGTGAGTGAATATGTGTATATATATAGACTGAAGCGGCGCTGAGCGAGCCGTGAATTGCAAACTACTTAAGTCACCGGATATGGATGGCCATATATATATATATTGTTTGTATTAGAAATGGATAGTTATAAACATGTGAAAATTTCAATCAGGGATTAGGGGCTTACGGGATAGGAGAAATCCTACCTCCCGTGCCGGTCACGGACATCCGATAGGGGGTCGTGACAATTTGAATATGATCCATCTATATATTTAGCAAAAAATATGTGATCATTAATCTGTTTATTATCTTCATTAGTAGATTACATACACTACCTTTGCCAAAATGTGATCATTAATCTTTCATGGAAAGGATGGTGCCATCATCTAAATCTCGACTACTGCAGCGGAAGAGACGATTATTTATTACATGTTTATTTTTAAAACTATATGAATATGATCCATATATTTAGCAAAAAAAAAAAAATATGTGAGAGTCGCCAATTTTACCACCATTGAAAAATCATTTGCAAACACTGGATAGCTTTCTTCTTCGCTTCTTCACACTGGCATTGGGCTTCATCTTTTAGGTACTTCCTATTTTCTTTTGTTAAGATTTTCTGCGTTTTTGTAGTTTGATCGATTAGGGGATGTTTGGTAATGCGATTTTCAGTTTTCTGTTTCATTTTGGAAGAAAAAACTGAAAACTTGTTTGGCTAAATGAGTTTTATTTTTAATTTTGGACTTAATATCAAAATATAAAACATATAGAAAATCACAAAATGTGGTTCCACAAATTGGATTTCAGTTTTTTCTTTTCAACCAACAACCACCACCACAACCACCCATCACCACCACTCACCAACACGAGCAACCACCACCCACCACCACCACTCACCACCACCAGCAACCACCATCGCGCACACCCACCACCACCAACAACAACCACCACCCACCACCACTAGCAACCACCACCCACCACCCACCACCTGCCACCACCTCCAACCACCACCCACTACCAACACCACACATCACCTGCCACCACCATCAACTACGTCCACCACTGACCACTAAGACCACTTGCCACCACCACTCACCACAAGCACGCCCACCACTACCATTACCATATACCAACCACCACCACGCACTATCGCCCATTGTCACCACTAACTAATCACCATTCACTACTACTCGCCACCACCATCACACCCACCACCACGTATTACCACCACGGATACCGACCATCAACCACCACCACGTATCACCACCACGCACACCCACCACCACGTACCACCACTCACCATTCACCACGCACCATGACCCACCACTACCACCACCACTCACCACCCACCACTACCACCACACCCACCCCCACCCACCATCGCCACCACACCCACCGCCACTCACTGCCGACCAACCACCACTGTGTACCACCACTGCCACCAACACCCACCACCCACCATGAATGTGCATGAATCTTCTTGCTCCCAAAACATCCACGTAAGTATATTTTGAACTTCCATAAATATTTATTTTATGTTATTTTATTTATATAGAAAACTGTAGATGTAAAACAAAATGTAGGGAAGGCTCGGATCCACATGACCCGACCCGACCAGACCAAGGGACCTAAAAGAAAAACCGAAAATAAATCTAGGCAAAAATAAATATTGCGGAAGCTACTAACCTGGACGTCATCGCTAAAACCTCGGATCTTGCCAGTGCCTCTGCTCCACCAGGGCTGACCTCCAAATCGATGAGCTCCAAAAAGGGCCGCACCAAACGAAGGACTCTACCTAAGAGAGGTAGAGCCACATGTCCACGACTGATGCGCGGAAGAGGACTCAAGAGAAAGAGAGAAATATTATATTGAGTGGGGTTTCCCAAACGGGACCCCCCTTTCCAACACATGGAATTAGCAACTGGAAAGGTGTGGAGTCACTCCTATTTATAGGAGGATGAGAGAGCTCCCATCATTGACGCAAGCAATGTGGGACTTGGAATATGAACAAAATATCATGCTTCCATCATGATCACCTAGCCTACTTTGGGCCATGAGTGCGGGCTCGTGTGACCTCCGATGAGTGTCATCTTGGTATCATTTTGTTCGTCTTACAACGGGCTTTCCAACGGATCCTCACTCGACCCGATCAGACTCCCACATGGGCGGATATTTAGTCTCGAAGACCCCAATATATGCAACATACTCCCACTCGCACATGGTGGGAGGCCCATGACTATCCTTATCACAAAGGACTTCTCTATTTCTCTTTCTCTCGTTGTCTTCTTTCATACTCCGTGTCAGTCGTGACTGCTTGGCACGATATGTAGGAACCTTATACTAGAAGCCTGTTAGGGCCCAGCTATAAGTGATGCTACAACCCAAGTGTCTGATGATGTGGCCACATGTCTCACCGAAAAATAGTGCCATGAGTTCCCTAGACGTGTTCATATACATGGCTAGTCCAATCCCTCCAAGTCTACAATAAGAATAGGACCTCAGCCACACTCAGTTGCGATAGGTACCCACATCCATTAGAACCTCAAAGGGATCACATAATGGGTCGACCTCAGGATACTATCACACATGCATATGTCAACACAATCTTCCTTTCGACTCTTCTCAGTTCAATCAAAGATAGCTGCTTTCCTGACAGTCTTCCATCAGGCATTCCATAGCCTCTTGGAAAGATATCAAAGTAGCAAGCACTACCTTATCTCTTCAGGATAGAGTCAAAGTGCATAAAGGTACCCTTTGAAAGGATTGATGCATCCTTTCAGGGACTCACACAACACTGAAGCAGGGATTCTTTCACATGCTTCCCTTGCGGTTCTTAAAGCACATGCGGTATGAAACGCACGTTGTGGTGTTCTCGAGCGTATGTCGATTTTGATTCTCAATCACTTACACCACATTGACCTTAGTCCAGGCTCACTTAGAATCTGACCTGAGTTTGCTACCACACTTCGCTCGCTTCACATAGCGCCAAGTGGAGCACTCACGTCTGGCTACATGCATTATGAATAGCGGGAATTCATAATTCGATCATAAGACCTCATCATCTTAGTGGATCTCATCCTA
This sequence comes from Senna tora, assembly GCA_014851425.1. Taxonomy (NCBI): domain Eukaryota; kingdom Viridiplantae; phylum Streptophyta; class Magnoliopsida; order Fabales; family Fabaceae; genus Senna; species Senna tora. The sequence goes on from CM026271.1 coordinate 27,625,255, forward strand.
GTACACTTACTAGGGCGACTTATCAATTCTCAGTGGCGTTTTCTTTTCCAACACTCGGCGCTTTTCAACTGCCTCTGGATATTCACACTATACCCCATTTTGGTGTTCAAGGAAAAAGCACCTAAGTCTCATCTTGGCCCACACCACTTGCTTGTCCAAGGCGGTTGCTCGTGTGAGAGAGCCAACCTCCCAAGCCTATACGACATAATTTATATATTGTGTAATAAGTACTTCTACTTCTTGATCCACACAAAATAAAGGTAAGCCTAAGCATTACACTTTACTTATGATCAAGAAATAAAGCTTTCATAAAGCTTGTCCTCATGATATAAACTATGTTAAATCACCCTGGTTCTAAGCAATCCTATGTATCTAAAACACTAGTTTTACGGCTTGTATCTCTATACAGCCAACCCACCACTGCGGGTCCGTGAGGGTATAGAGCCAATGCTCTATCACAGGTCATATTGTGACGACCCTCTCTCCGGTCACTTGATGCTTAGATTGACACAACAGGGTAGTTAACTACTGTGTAACGATGTCTCATACAAAGTTGTGTTGCGTTCTCTTGTGGTACTTAGGCTTTCTTTGGTGTAAACCGTAGCTGTTTGACTTGATGAGATCAATGTCACTAGGTCAACAGCTTTGTCTGTGATCAGTAAGTGACTTTAGATCTTCCAATCCAGACTGCCCTGTATTGCTGATGATCATGCAATGAACTCCATGTCCCTAGTGGACAGAGAAATACATAATCCTTACTTGCCTAGATGCAAGATGGTTCTAGTGCTTAGCAAAGCACACCAAGACGTGGATGTCCTCTCATCCAAGTATCTTACCCAATCGACATCAATGTGTCGGCCGCCGTTTGCGGGTCACTAATATGATGAAAACAACCGATTCCCAGCAACGCCCTTCAGAATCGCCCTACAAGTACCTCAGAACACTCTAAAAACATTGTGTCAGACCTAGGCTTGACTGATAACGGCTCACAAAGCCGACTACAAAAAAAGCACGTTGGAGTGAGCACACTCCTCGTTGTACTTCAAGCTACCAACTACATGTATGAAAATTCTATCCAATGAAAATTCTATTCAGAATGCAAACTACTTTTTAGTACTAGAATAGTTGGTCAAACTACTATTTAATCTCCGAATTAAGGAAAATTACTATTTAGTCCTTGAATTCGTAATTCTGTAAACTATTTAGTCCTCTGGACGTTACTCGTTACATAATCGAGTGACATGGTTGTTAACTGCTGACGAGGCTAGACTCCTCTCCTCACTCCTCCTCCCACGTTGTCCAAAACTGGGTTGATGACTCTCATTTTCCCTATTCTCGGAGCCAGACTTTACTTGATATCTAGCTTTGACGATCACATCATGCCTCGTTTCACGAAAAAATTCTCTCTAACATCGACGGTGACACCCACATTGTCATCATTAACGATGATGCTACATCAGTAGTTAACGGCCACATCACTCAGTTGTCTAATATGTAACGTCCAAGGGACTAAATAGTTGACATAGTTGCAAATTCATGGACCAAATAACATTTTTCTAAAATTTAGGGATTAAATAATAGTTCGACCAACAATTCAGGGATTGGAAAATGATTTGCCTCTTTTATTATCCTTTCTACCAAAAAAATAGATATGGTAATCATTAAGCAATCGAAATGTTAATATCAACCATATTCATAAGAAAGCTAAAACACTGCATGGCTTTTGGTGCATCTCTTAATACTTGTCTGACTGTTTTTACTTTTTAGTCTAATGTTAAGACTCATTCTAGTACCTTGTTGTACTGTATATAAGGCCATATAAATACAAGACAAGAAATTGGGTTGAAATAATGAAATATCTTATTCCCAGGATCATAAAAGAAAAAGGAAAAAAGAAATAACCAAGAAAACAAAATTGAACCAGACTGAGCATAATTTTCCGAATCCTTTGAAAACTTGTGTTTATTTGTTTATTGTTTCTTTTCATTTTGTAGCTTTTGTATTGTAGCAGACTAGTAATGTATTTTACTTTTACTTTATTAGCAAAGCACATGTCCTTCACGTGCTTCAGTTAGTAATTTAGAATTAGAATTTTCCTTTTATGGTTTTTGTTGTAGTTTTTGCTTTTCCCACACGCCATCTCATGTATATAAATGAATGATGTGTAAATTAATATCCAACGAGTAATACACAGGGAAATTGACCAGAGTGTCACATTCATGTCCGCAATTCATTATATCATGACAACAACAATTTTATTTCCAAATTCTATGACTAGTTACTATAAATTTTTTTAAAAAAGGACTTGCAAATAGCAATTGCGAGTGAAAGTGAACTATTTCGTGTCCTATATTGACTCGTTGGTGTAAACTGCGAGTGATGTGCCGTTGGTGTAAATTGCAAGTCATGTGTTGCTTTTTCAAATCAATCAATCAAAGAGTTAAAATTGTGGGCATTGTAGTAACTGATAATTAGTAAAAAGTTGTTCCCTCTCATCTTTGTTCATCTCTCTTTACTATCCACTCTCAATTTCTTCTCATTTTCTTACTCTCTCTAATAATTATTTGATGCCATAAGAAAAAATAATGCATATTAAGATTTTAAAAACCATATAATAGTTAATGTAAAAAATAAAATTAATATAAAAAAATTAGTAAAATTTCTTATATATTTATATAAGCTTCTCTAATTATAAGTTTCATTTATATTATTTCTCCTTTATTGTTGATCAAGTAAAAGATCATCTTTTATATTTTTTCTTTATCGCGATTCGTCATATATAAACTTTTTACTATGTCTTTTTTGTATTAAAAATCTTTATATCAAAGATATGAAGAACCTGACATAAGTTTAAACCTTTTAAAAAAAGTTTGTACAGTAATTTATCATACTAAACATAACAAATTATTGTACAAAATTTTAAAAAAAACAAAAAAAATTTCCTGTGACTTTAAAAAATAACTTGCAAATTAGATCTATGAAAAGGATTTTGGAAAATTATTGAAAGTGACTCATCTCTAGCCGTGAATCAAATTTTGGGAAAGAATACTGGCGTCAACAATGTGCATCATATCACTCAAAGCATAAAATCTCTTTTATTGTATAGCTGGGAAGTGGAAATCAAACACTCTCCTAGAAGTAGTAATATGTGTGCAGATGGGATTGCTAAAAAAGGTCTTTTTTGGCAGGGTGGTCTTGTGTACTATAATGACCCTTCCAAATTTTTACTTAGGCAACTTAGATTGGACTCTAGTGTCTCTGGGCTTAGATCTGATCCTGGAGGTTAGCTTTTCCTTGTTTCTTTTTTAGCATGTGCCCTTGGGCCCTTAGGGGCCCCGCTTTGTACCAAAAGAAAAAAAGAAAAGCCGTCGCATTTTTTAATTGCGTGTGAAAAGATTCTCAAATAGCAAATGCAAGTGAAAATCTGATAAATTTTAGACTTTCACTCACATTAATGATGAAGTAACTTCGCGGGCCCCACTGAAATTCTTGCGCAGGGATGTTCTGACCGTTTCATACCTTCATTTTAGTTTTATTTATCTTTCTAAAAACATTTAGTGAGAATTTGAATTTTGACCCTTGGTAAAAATTCAAATTATACCTCATTTTCTTGTTATCTTTTACATAAATTACTATGAATGTAAATTTATCATTTTCAATATATGGATTTATGTAATTTTGAGGATAATAATTAATTTAAGGAAAGATAATTATGTTAAAATGGGCTAGGCGTAATAAAATTTATAAGGTTGCCACTACAAGAAAAATGAGTATTTTTTATAAGATCTAATACTCTTCTTCGTAGTTTGCATAGGTATATGCCTTTCACTAATACTGTTGTTGGTTGGTCCTCCATGTAATCCTTCTGGTGTTTTATATAATATATCGTTTTACCAAAAGAAATATGAGTATTTTTAATAATATCTATTTCTCCCATAAAAAAATTAATCTCTATTTCGATGGTCACTATCAATTATTGAAAAAAATGTATATTTTTCAACAATTAAAGTTTGACCATTGAGATAAGTATATTTTTTTAACAACTAAATTTTGATTGTCCAAATACGTAATTGGAAAAAGCTAGTAATAATATTTTTGACGGTCAACTGTTGTCAATAGTATTATTTTCAACAATACATTTGCAATGATGGTCGTAAAAAAAATAACGTCGAAAAAAGTATTGTAAAAAAAATTATTATCGACAATTATCATACCAAAAGTTTAAACTTATGTAAGGTTCATTATATCCTTGTTATAAAGTTTTTCAATATAAAAAAGACATGTGGCAAAAAGTTTATATATGACGAATTCAAATCGTGATAGAGAAAAAATATAAAAGACGATCTTTTACATGATTAACCGTAGACTTTTACATGATTAAGCATAGAAGAGAGATAGTATAAATAAAACTTATAATTAGAGAACCTTATATAAATATATAAGAAATTTTACTTATTTTTTATATGAACTATTAGAGGGAATTTAAAATCTTAATATGCATTATTTTTTCTTGTGGCATCAAATGAGAGAGTAGGTAAAGGATCAATCTTAGAGAGAGTAAGAAAATGAGAAGAAATGAGAGTAGGTACTCGATCTGGATCTGGTAAAGTTTGTTTAGCTAACTTTATCGATCTGGACTATTGATTAACTGCAACACAATTTTATCAACGGTCCTGATTGACTGCACCAAGTAACTTTATCTAAAGTTACATGACTTGATTCACTTCCGAGACTAGAGAGAGACGGACAGAGATGAGAGGGAATAACTTTTTACTAACCTTCAATTACCACAATGCCCACAATTTTAACTCTTTCATTGATTGATTTGAAAAAGTAACGCATCACTCGCTATTTACGCTGAGTGAATATGGGGCATGAAATCGTTCATTTTTCCTCGCAATTGTTATTTGCATTTCTTTTTTAAAAAATTGTACAGTAACTTGTCATAGAATTTGGAAATAAAAGTGTTATCATGATTTAATGAATTGTTGACATGGATGTGACACTATGGTCAATTTCTCGATTTTTTACTACTTTTGCTCATTGTGAGCACTGCCTTTTGTCCGCCCAAAATAAGCCAGAAATGAACAAAAAATAATAAAGAAAAAGATAGGAGAAAAATTGAAAAAAAGTAGGAAAATAAATAAGGAAAAGGAATAAACAACAACAAAACAAAAAATAAAACTAAGGAGTCGCGACGAGTGGTACTACTCATCGCGACCCCCTAGCTCCCTGTGGGCTCCGCTGCGACGTATATTGATGTATGTCATGACCCCCCTTTTACATTTATGGAAGGATAAATCAGGATCTTCAATCAAGGGCCTGTCGCGACGCATAGGTCCTTTATATACGTCGCAACTCCCCGGGATTTATGGCGAATCAAGATCGAATCTGAGATTGATACCCATCGCGACGGTAAAGGTCACCCGTCGCGACCCCCTGCGTCATAAATGGCCGAATTTCTTTCCCGGAATAGCTTCCTTCGGCTCACTATAAATTGGATGATGTTTCTCTGTTAAATGGACCAAAAAATTGAGGACCGAAAGGCTGTAAAGAAAGTAAAAGGAGAAGGTAATAATATTTCGATCATATTTCCCCACTTTTCCCCATTAATTCCTACACACCTTTCTGTTGGCTTAGCCTTTTCTTGTGTATCCTCATTTTTTTGGTTGTAACCCCCTGGTGTAAGAGTTACTACTTTGTATTTGATTTGTGCACCCTAAACTTCTTCTGGCTCGTCTCTTATTTCTTTTTAAATAAACGAAAAGGGGTCGCGACTGGTAGGTGTACCCTTCACGAGCCCCCTCCCAAATGGAATGACAAAAGGGTCGCGACGCAAGAGTTTTACAGTCGCGACCCCCCCCCCCCCGGTGATTTCCACAAGCTTAGGCCGCGACGATAAAGGCTACCCGTCGCAACCCCCTTTGCTCCTGGGAGACAAAAATCAATTATTTCTTACCTGGTAAATATGTTTTTTAACCTAGCGCCACTAAGAGACTTTTGTCTTTATAAGAGCACTAGCCTTCACGCCATCTGGGCATTTCGCCTAATGAGCCTTCACACGCACACATTTATGATGCGTTCATTGCTTGTATGTATTGCATGGTAGATAGGTACCAAAAGGCATGGTCCTTTTTATGTACATTGCACTGGGAGGTTATCTGAGCTTTTGCTTGATGGACCTCCCCTCACTCACACACTTGCATGCCATAGGAACTACGTGGGCTTTGATCCCTCTCCGAGGGTACGTAGGCCCTAGGCTTTTATCCTAGGTCAAGCCCTCCCTCTTTCTTCCCTCAGATTGCATATATTCTTAAGGCCAAGCAATTTTAATATTAATTTTAGGGTAACCGTCTTCGGACGGGGAAAGAAGGGTGCCTAATACCCTCCCTTCATCTCAATCAGACTCCCGAACCCAATATTTTGTGAAAATTCATTCTTACCCCACTTTTGAACTTATTTTTCCAAAGTCTTGAGAAATTTGTTTGACAGGCTTCGAAAGTTCAAATTACGACTTAATCCGAACAAATGTGTTTTTATAGCCCAATCAGGAAAGCTCCATGGATTTATCGTAAGCCAAAAAGGAATTGAGGTCGACCCTGATAAGATCAGAGCCACCAGAGATATGCCACCCTACTATTGAAAAGCAAGTACGAAGCTTCTAGGCAAAGATGAATTATATTGCCCACTTCATACGTAATCTAATAGCTACATGTACTCCTCTCTTCAAACTTCTAAAAAAGAACCAATCTCTAGAATGGGACGAGGAATGCCAGTTAGCATTCGATACGGTAAAAGAATACCTTACCAACCTACCAGTGTTGGTACCTCCCACGCCAGGGAGACCCTTGTTGTTATATCTAACTATTTTGGAGGAGTCAATGAGGGCCATTTTGGGGAAGCACGACCCTGTAACAAAGAAGGAACAGGCAATCTATTACTTGAGCAAGAAGTTCGGACCGAATGAATCCCGGTACTCTTTAATCGAAAAGACTAGTTGCGCACTCGTATGGACAGTAAGGCGCTTGAGGCACTATATGCTATATTACGAAACTTTCCTCATATCACGAATGAATCCCGTAAGGTATATCTTTGAAAGCCCGCACGTGTCAGGACGAGTCTCCAAGTGGCAGGTGATATTGGCAGAATATAATATCAAAAATGTCACCCAAAAATCTATCAAAGGAAGTGTTATAGCAGATTATCTAGCCATCAACCCCCTGGATGAAGAACATGCCTTAGATTACCAATTCCTTGATGAAGGGTTAAATGCCATAGAAGAAGGGTCTCATACAAAAATTTGGGAAATGTTTTTCGACAGTGCAGTTAATGTATTTGGAAACGGGATCGGAGCCGTCCTCATATCCCCTGAAGGGAAACAATTCCCCACCACAGTCAAGCTTGACTTTGAATGAACCAACAACATGGCAGAATATGAGGCTTGTATCTGCGGATTGCAAGCCGCCATGAGACTAAGAGTCAAAGAAATAGAGGTCTTCGGGGATTCTGCACTAATAATCTATCAAACTAAGGGGGAATGGCAGACCAAAGATCCGAAGTTGGTCCGCTATCAAAAATTGCTTACAAAGCTAATTGGCCAATTTGAGTCCATAGAATTTCATCATTTACCGCGAGGGCAAGAACTTGTTTGCGGACGCTCTGACCACCCTGGCAGTAATGCTTGATGTCAATTGCGGGGTCCACCTCCAACCAATTAGAGTGGAGTATAGATGCACTGAAGCCCATTGCTTGGTGGTCGAACAAGAGTTTGATGGCCTTCCTTGGTTTTACGATATCAAGCCATATCTCGAAAGACAAAAATACCCAAATGGGGCCATTAAAAATGAGAAAAGAACGCTTCGGCGACTGGCCATGGGTTTCTTCCTTAGAGGGAACACGCTATACAAGAAAAGACTCGATAGAGTATTGCTCTGTTGCGTTGCAGCAACCGAAGCTAACCAAATTTTGACCGAGGTACATGAAGCGATGTGTGGGACCGATTCCAACGGGCATACTTTGGCACGCCAGATCCAAAGAATAGGATACTTTTGGATGACACTCGAAAATGATTGCATCGAATATGTTCGCAAGTGTTACAAATGCCAGGTTCACGCGAGTAAAATTAATGCCCCTTCTACTATGCTCCACAACATGACCGCTCCTTCGCCTTTCTCTGTGTGGGGAATTGACATCATTGGTCCTATGAACCCCAAGGCGTCAAATGGTCACCACTTCATCTTAGTGGCGATTGATTACTTCACCAAATGGATAGAAGCAAGATCCTATTTGAAAATAACACAAAAGACGTTCATGAGGTTCCTAAAAACGAACATCATCTGCAGATATAGAGTCCTAGAGAGGATAATTACTGATAACGGAACCAATTTGAATGGGGCCGAAGTACACAAAGTCTGCGAAGAATTCGGAATAGGTCATCATAATTTGGTACCATATCGCCCCCCGATGAATGGCGCCGTTGAAGCACCTAATAAAAACATAAAAAAGATCATTGAGAAGATGATGACCACATACAAGGACTGGCACGAGATGCTCCCCTTCGCTTTATTGGGGTATCTCACAATCGCTCGCTCATCGACAGGAGTTACTCCCTTCTCACTAACCTATGGCACCGAGGCTATTTTGCCCATAGAGGTACAAATTCCTTCCCTGTGAGTCATTGCGGAAGCCGACCTCAATGAGGACCAACGGTGCGAGACCGCTACGACCAAATTAGCTTGATTGATGAAAAACGCTTAAAAGCGATGTGCCACGGGCAGTTATACCATGCAAGAATGGCTCAGGCTTTTAACAAAAAGGTGCAACCTCGAGCATTCAAAGAAGGAGATTTGGTAATAAAGAGGATCTTACCAAGCCAAAATGACCTTAGAGGGAAATGGGCTCCGACATATGAAGGACCGTTCAAGTTCAAACATGCGTTTTCTGGTGGAGCGCTTATCTTAGAAGATTCAGATGGACAAGAGTATGGTCGTTTGATCAATTCAGACTCTATAAAGAGATTCTACGCCTAAGAGTCTACTCATTGGGAGGATACTCAAGTTGCATATGTTTCATGATCTTTAGTATTCAAAAATGTACCAGCTTCGACTCATAATGTTGAAATGAGAATTATTCTTGCAATAAATCTCTTCACTCCTTTTTCCCAACCCATGCAAGTTTCACATTATTGCATTGTTGATTAAGAACAATAGATAGAAAAACCATGCGTTAATTCTACGATTCCTTTTTACTCACGAATGGTTGGCTGATATAGATAACAGGTAAAGCAACCCGATATCTCAGGTCACTCCCAAAATCTGGAAAGCATATGGGGAGCCGGCTGCTTTTAGCAAAGGCTAGGCAAGAACGATAACTCTTCGTATTTGGAAGCTCTCAAGATATACAGAGGGACCAACCATCTTTGCCAATGTAACTTTCCCTTAAAATGTATTTTATATTTTGCCCTTGGGATCATGATTACCATTTGGATTGATCAAACTCCGTCTAAATTATCCGATGTTTGCAAATTTGCTTACGTAAAATTCTATTAGAAGTCCAACCCGATCCCACTAGTGGATGTCCCGGGATCTGGCACCCTCCGTTAGGTGTCTGAAGACTTGATACTCCATCTGTCCAACCAATAAGTGTTTCGGGATTCAATGCCTATTATTGGGTCGTACCGGAAAATGTACAAAATATCCTATCCGATCTCACCGTTAAGTGTTTTGAGATTCGATGCCATCTTTTAAATCCCACCAATAAGTGTTTTGGGATCGAATATGGGAGTCGAAATCCCACCAATCAGTGTTTAGGGATTTAATACCCATCTTTTAAGTGGATCTTACTGACCAAGGTTTCGGAAACATCCAACCAGATCTCACCATTAAGTGTTTAAAGATCTAGCACCATTTTTAATTGAATCCCACCAATAAGTGTTTTGGGGTTCAATATCTTATCTCACCAATAAGTGCTTTGGGATCGGATATGGGAGTCGAAATCCCACCAATGAGTGTTTAGGGATTTAATACCCATCTTTTAAGTGGATCTTACTGACCAAGGTTACGGAAGATCTGACCAGATCTTACCATTAAGTGTTTCGAGATCTGGCGCAATTTTTAATTGAATTCCACCAATAAGTGTTTTGGAGTTCAAATATCTTATCCCACCCTTAAGTGTTTTGGGATCAGATAAGAGAATCAAAGTCCCACCAACGAGTGTTTGGGGATTTAATGACTATCTTAGACCCCACCAACCAAGGTTTCGAGGTCCGACCAGATCTCACCAATGAGTGTTTTTAGATCAGGTGCTCACCTTTAGGGTCAAGTCCCATAAGTGTGCGGGGACTTTTCACACTATATCCCACCGAGAGTGTTTCGAGATTTAATACAAAGGTTTGGTTCCCCCTTAGTGAGCATTGAAACCCCCATAAAGCAAAAATTGAGAGTTTTTCAGGTAACCGTTGCCACCTATAAGGGCTGGGAGTCGCAACGGGTGACACACGTTGCGATGGATATAGGCGTTAAAAATCAAGAGGCAATAAATGCTAAGCGTTGCAAAGGGAAAGGTTTTCCGTCGCGACATCCCTAACAAATAGCCAAACGGTCGAGAGTTGACCGAAAAGGCGTCGTGACGTGTTAACAATAATGTCACGACGGGATGCGTGGCACCTCCGGATTGGCTCTGGTGGGCAGTCCCATAAATGAGACCGTCGCGAAAGGTACCTTATCCGTCGCAACCCCCATTGCCGAAAATACTATTAAAAGAAAGGGAAAACGTTTAGGGGGTCACGACTCCTCTTTTCTCTCAGACGTTCTTACCTCCCCGTGAAAGAAATCCGTCCAGGAAATGGTTCACGAATCTCACCTCACCTTCTGCGACCCAAAATTTTTCTCAACTCTCGGATCTCTCAGGTAAGTGAAGCATACGCATGGGGGTCGCGACGGCCTTCCTTACCCGTCGCGACTCCCCACCTTCTTCGACTTTTGAGTCACGACGTGTGGACAAACACGTTGCGAACCCCAAGGTCTTCGAGTCGCGACGTACAGGAGCACCTGTCGCGACCTAGCGCCTTCATAGGGGCATTATTTTTGGGTAATTGACTTTTTATTTTTAGCACTAACCCAAAATTTATCCTTTTAGGAAAATGGTTCCCTCGAAGAGATCTCGCATCATTGCTTCTTCATCATCTCAGCCTCCAGTGGATCCTTAACGTTACGGGGTCGTTATATAGGCCAGATCACTAAACCCGGAACGGAATATGGAGAGGTTGGAGCTAAGCCCCTTTCATAGAAGGCATTGAGTTCTATGGCCTGCATGACCTGTTGAAGGTGGCGAACCAAAGAAATGTCCGCCTGGTGAATCAGTACCATGTAGTATACGCTAGCACTCGGTGCAGGACATTTATACTCAAGGATTGCGCCCTCCTAGAGGTAACACCCCAACACTTCGCTAAGATGTACAACCTAAGGATGGAGCCCAACTGCGTCTTCGCGCAAACCCTAGCAAGGCCATATCCAAAGGAGGAAATTGTAGCAGCTCTCACTTACCCTCGGAGGGACACTTGGGAGTCCAAGAGTGGGCTCAAGCGGAATGGCACCCACCACATGTCCAAGAATTGGCAAAACTTCCTCGCCAGCAACGTCCTCCCTGTAAAGCACAGGGAATCTCTGAGCAAAAGGCTATGTATCCTTATCTATCTCATCATGAAGAGGGAACCACTTTGTTTCCCCACTATCATGTGTGAGGAATTCCACAACAATGCCAACGACTTCAAGCTGGAGCCAGGATCCAAGGGCGCGCCTATCGCCATCAGCTTCCCACACTTCCTTATTGCATTCTGTGAGCGCTTCCAGGTTACTCGCCGGGCCCTAGACTGCTATGAGGCTGCCACCACCTACTACATGAAGGTGGACCAAAATATGGAGAACTTTCCTCCCCCCGAGGAGTTGGACTGGGAAGATATCCTTAGGGAAAACACTGAGCCGCAACCAGAACCTCAGCAGGAGCCGCGACAGGATCACCCCTAGGGGCAAGACATCCCCGCACGACCCGAGGCGGGACGTATCGAGGCTCTGATCCGGGAGATCTAGGAGCAGAGGAGGGAGATCCAGTAGCAGAGGGATGAGAACAGTCAGCATCAACAAGAGATGAAGGAATTGCGAGAGGACGTACGCGGGCTGCCAGAAGGGATGCAGTCACTACTGAGACACTTCCATCCGTTAGAGGATGTTGTCCCGACGTCGTTACCTGCAGTACCCTCCGAGACCGATGAAGAAGGAGGCAGAGATGAATAGGGAGGAACCATTTAGAGACCTTAGGAATTATTTTGGCTTTATGGTTTCATTCTAGTTGTTTGTTTTTGTACCCCAAAGGAAAATATGATGTATGACAAAATCTGATTTCATTTCTTATCTTTACTTGTTCCTTTAAGTTTAAAAGAAAAAGTAAAGAGGGGACTCTGTGAGCACCACCTTTTGTCCGCCCAAAATAAGCCAGAAATGAACAAAAAATAATAAAGAAAAAGATATGAGAAAAAATGAAAAAAAGTAGGAAAGTAAATAAGGAAAAGGAAAAAACAACAACAAAACAAAAAATAAAAAAGTAATAAACTAAGGAGTCGAGACGGATGGTACCACCCGTTGTGACCCCCTAGCTCCCTGCGGGTTCCGCCGCGACGTATATTGATGTACGTCGCAACCCCCCTTTTATATTTATGGAAGGATCAATCAGGATCTTCAATCAAGGGCCCGTTGCGACGCATAGGTCCTTACATCATGACTCCTCAGCATTTATGGCGAATCAAAATCGAATATGAGATTGATACCCATCACGACGGTAAAGGTCACCCATCGCGACCCCCTGCATCATAAATAGCCGGATTTCTTTCCCAAAATAGCTCCCTTCGGCTCACTATAAATTGGATGCTGTTTCTCAGTTAAAGGGACTGAAAAATTGAGGACCGAAAGGCTGTAGAGAAAGTAAGCGTAGAAGGTAATAATATTTCGATCATATTTCCCCCCTTTTCCCCATTAATCCGCACACACCTTTCTGTTGGCTCAGCCATTTCTTGTGTATCCTTGTTTTTTGGTTGTAACCCCCTGGTGTAGGAGTTACTACTTTGTATATGATTTGTGCACCCTAAACTTCTTCTGGCTCGTCTCTTATTTCTTTTTTCAAAAAAAATAAAAAGGGGTCGTGACTGGTAGGTGTAACCGTCGCGACCCCCCTCCCAATTGGAATGACAGAAGGGTCGCGACGCAAGAGTTTTACCATCGCGACCTGCCCGTGATTTCAAAAGCTTAGGTGGCGATGGTAAAGGCTACCCGTCGCGACCCCCTTTGCTCCTGGGAGATAAAAATCAATTGTTTCTTACCTGGTAAATATGTTTTCTAACCTAGCGCCACCAAGAGACTTTTATCTTTATAGGAGCACTAGCCTTCACGCCATCTGGGCATTTTACCTGATGAGCCTTCACACACACACATTTATGATGCGTTCATTACTTGTATGTATTGCATGGTAAATAGGTACCAAAATGCATGGTCCTTTTTAGGTACATTGCACTGGGAGGCTATCTGAGCTTTTGCTTGATGGACCTCTCCTCACTCACACACTTGCATGCCACAGGAACTACCTCGGCTTTGATCCCTCTCCAAGGGTACGTAAGCCCTAGGCTTTTATCCTAGGTCAAGCCCTCCCACTTTATTCCCACAGATTGCATATATTCTTAAGGCCAAACAATTTTAATATTAATTTTAGGGTAACCGTCTTCGAACGGGGGAAGAAGGGTGCCTAACACCTTCCCTTCATCTCAATCAGACTCCTGAACCCAACATTTTGTGAAAATTCATTCTTACCCCACTTTTGAACTTATTTTTCTTTTTTCCAAATTTTGATTGAAAATTTGGTGGCGACTCCCGTCGAAGGCTTGGTCTTCACACTCATCCTTCGATCCCTCTCTTTTCCTCCTCTCTCCTATTCATCTTTCTCCCAAACTACACATGGCTTGAGGTAATAAAATTGAAACTAAAAAATATATATCTGGATACCAACGTGTCTTTTATCTTAAATTTTTTTTTCTATTCTAAACAAAAAATATAATTTTATTTCTTTCACTCTAATCAACACATTACAACTAGAAATATATTAATTTAATTCATTAATACTTATTATGAGATAGAAGTATCAAAGTTAAATATTTTATTTTAATTTAAAAACCATATTTTAAGTGGTCATATATATATAGTTATATAAAATATAGATTTATACCGTTAAATAAAAATTAAATTTCATATTCGCAGTCAATTATGATGTATACTTTACCAGATCTATACTTTGACAAATTCGATTCCCCTTTAACTTATGCTCCTCCTTGAAGGTTTCCCTGCCATTTCCTTTTGCGTTCTGTCGCGTTCTTCTCCCGTGACCCCTCCCTCACTTTTGACCACAAACCTCCCATTACATTCAATATTTACGTAATCAAACGTGTTTGTTGATTGACGAGTTAGCCTCGGATGATTCTTGATCTAATATATTCAGTTTCCCATAAAAATAAATGGAGAAAGGTAAAAGTGTAAAACATGAAAAGTTGATTGTGACTACACCTCCCTCCACCATACCCTTCATCTGGGTCCAGTGTCGTCATTGATGATCCTCCTTTTGTTTCAGCTTTGTAGTATGTAATACTCTGGGTCATTACTATTAAGCCTACCTTTTGTACTTAAATAACTTTTTTTAATAGAGTTTCTTTAAAAATAATATAAAAGAGAAGTTGTTTATATTTGATAAACTGAATTAAAAAGTATAGATTTTAAAATTACTAAGAATAATATGTATAGATTATGTAATACCCCGGAAAATTTCGAGGGTAAAGAATGATTTATTTAAAATTTTGAGGATTTAAGAATGATTTATTCCGGGGCTAGGAATTAAAACCTTAAAAAGAATATAGGAAAACTATGAAGGTTAAGGGAAACCGGAAAGGAACCGCGAAATTCTTCGAAATTTCAAGTAAAATAAAAGATGAAAGAAAGGAGTAAAATATTTTTTTTGGAAATTATTCAGGACCTACGAAATTAGAAACCCAAAATAAATAGGAGTGGGAACTAAATCAAAATATTACTAGTTAATATTTGTTTAATTATTAATTAGTTTATTTATTGTTATGATTATTTTAAATATTCAAAAGGGGGTTTTTAAGAAAGTAGAAAGTGAAAGAAAAGAAGTAGAAAATAATTTTTTGATTTAATTCTAGACCTAAGAACTTGGAAACCCGAATTAAATAGGGAAGAGGGATTAAATTAAAAATATATATTAGTTATTATTTATCTAATTATTAATTAATTTATTTTTGATTGTATTTATTTATTAATAAATTATTATAATTATTTATTTATTTTTTATTATTATTATTATATATATATATATATTATTTTAATTAAATTTTTGGGGGTACCATGGGTTGTCCTTAAAATAAGAAAACAAAGGATAAAGGAAAGAATGGATAAAAATAAGAGAAAGAGAGAGAGAGGACGAGAGATAGAGTAGAGAGAGAGAGAGGGAGGACGTGTCAGGGAAGAAGAAGGGGGAAGGAGGAGGAATCTCGCCGGAGGAGAGCTAGCCGACGCCGAAAAAGCTCACCGTACCTCGACTACAACATTTTCCACACCTCCCACCGATTGAATCAAAGGTTGGGTAACCCCAATTTCATTCTAAACCCTCAATTTCTCCATTTTAGGGATTCCTTCGATCCACCTTAGATTGGATTATTTCGAGGGTAGATTGAGACCTAGAAAGTGTTCTTGAACACTTAGTTGGGGTAGGAATCAAGATTATATACTCGGATTTGTCCAAATTCGAATTTGGAAGGATTTGAGGTTGAAATTATAATTATTTCCAAATTGGGGAAAATTGTTGATAATTAGGATTGAGCTTGGATTTGAGTAAATAGGCTTGAATTGATATTATTGAAATTATAATTATTTCCAAATTGGGGAAAATTGTTGATAATTAGGATTGAGCTTGGATTTGAGTAAATAGGCTTGGATTGATATTATTGAAATTATAATTATTTCCAAATTGGGGAAATTGTTGATAGCTTAGGAATTGACCTTGGATTTGAGTAAATAGGCTTGGATTGGTCCTATTAAAATTTTATAGTTGGAATATTAGCTGAACAAGACCCGTGAAGAGCAGGCCCGAGGTTACTAAGGTTGAACCTTGATGTTAACATGCCGGGTCCCTGCTCAGTTTGCCCAATTATGCCTTAAGGGTGATGTTGAGTCCTAACCTTCCTCTTTTCGATCTCAAACACCCGAGAATAATTCTAAATATGCTACCAATAATCAAGGATTATTTTAGGTACATTCTTGTGTCTCAAGGATGGAAACTTGCGGGACAATGAAGTGCAAATTCTAAAATGGTAATTTTATTCCTTCATAATTATTAGGAAGCCTTAAGTAGGATGAATTAAAGGTGTATTGAGGTTTAGAAACTATATTTCTTAGAACCCAAGTAGGAACACAAGTTGGATCAAAATGCTTAGACCTTCCTAAAATTAAGATTCCTTCCAACCAAGCTAGATAAGCATCCTTAGATGCGAATACAAGTTAGATAGATGTCTAATACTCAAATCCAAGTATGTGAAACACTCAAGTATAGTGTTATATGCTAGTAAGTTCAGTGTTCGAGAAAGGATAAGCATAAATTGGGATAGAGAAGTCCGATAAGACCAAGAGCTTGACTCTATGGCAACCATGGACTACATGTGAGAGTAATGGAGAGATAAATTAACAAGTTAAGCTAAGTAGTAATCTTAATGAAGTAAATGTTGTCCTTATAGGAACAACGGCACGCAAAGGAGTGCAACAGGAACTCCGAGGAGATTAAAGTCACAGGAGAGGATTGCATGGAAGGTTGGCCAAGGTGAGGGTTCTTCCATCTCTGCTCCTAGGGTTGTATGCTTATGTGGACTACATGAGTATGTATATTCTCAGCTTGTCTGGTATGTGTTAGCTAGAGGTATATAATTGTAAAAGAATGAAAGAACTAGAAATAGGTAAAGTAGCTTAGATAGGAAAACATAGAAGTAGAGTATAATTGTTTGCTATGATTGGTGTGTTACAAACCCAACTCATACACTCCGAAGGCTTGATGAGCATTTTATTGAATCTTTTCCACGGCGATGGCAAGAGTCCTTGTACGGAAGGACTAAGCTTTTATTTTTAAAACTCTTCACGACGGTGACTTAGATTATAATCATGCCAAGGAGTTATTGGTGGGTTCCGGATTTGATTATGCTAGTGATGTGAGACATCGACTAGAACAACGTCAGATGGCACTTGAGACCTCAGTTTTATAATCACCATGACGAAGGTCATTGCCCTATCCTGGCAATAGGGTCAGAAAGGTTTTATATTGGTATGACGATAGCTTGAGGCTCAGAGAGTGCATCTAGACGGGTATATGAGATAGATCCTATTAAGGATACTCGTCCATATTAATAAGGAGAAGAATTGTTGATCCTTCAGGAAATACAAAGAATCCTATTAATATGTGAGACTAAGGTAAGGAGACACAGGAGGAATCTACGAGTAAACCGTGAGCCCAACCTTGTAAAAGAGAAATCATCCTGTGGAGTTGGTCCAGGGTGTGATAGTGGCCATGCTTCGAGACGTTGTGCCGTACCCGCCATGTGGCCTGGTTGGGTAATGGACGAGAGGGCTCAAGCTATTGCCCCGCGGCAAGGGGTCAGGACGTGCCACGTGGTGGCTACGTATAAGTTGTTTAATAGATAGAGGTTGATTGTGTTTGATTAATAAAATTGTCACGTGGTGACCAGTACCCAAGTGAATGGGTTAGGTATGCTTTGCCACGTGGTGGCCAACAACCCGAGTGCACGGGTTCGGAGTGGGAAAGCCATGTAGTGGCTAGTAGATACCCTAGAGTTAAGGAGATTAAGTAGATGTATGTTTAGCATCTGTGTGTATGTAAAAATTGCCTGTGTTTGCATATAATTGTTGATTGTGCAGCGTAGTGGTAACGTACAGGATTACGTCACCACACGTCTTGTTTGATTCAGACATGCTGAAACGTGAGAAGACCGGTAAGTAAAAGCTGACACTATATGTTACATGTTTACTTGCTGATTGATGACGTGGAATAAACTGCTGCATGTTTACAATTATTAAATGCATGTGAGTGTTTGGGTGAAATTTCTGTTGTTGTGTGGTCGCCAAGAATGTATGCTAATTAACAGTAACCAGTTGTTTTTGCATGTGGTTGTGTATGACTCCCAATCCCAGCGCCATGGTACTCGCCTTGCGCCGGGGACGGGAGAGTTCTCACTGAGTCGCGTGGTTAAGACTCACACCTCATTTTTACTACACAGAGACAAGTTAAGTACAGGTGAAAGAAGTCTCCGTGGAATGAGGGGCAAGCAAAACTTTCCAAGACCCACAACTTGTTCATGTGGGTGAATAAATTGTAATTGTAGTTTTATTTACTTTATTATTGTATCATAAAGTAAAGGGTAGACGTACCCAATTAGATTGTATTACTAAATCTAGAACTGTCAGCTTCACACACCTTAAAGATCAGGATCCGTTAGATTACAATGCAGGGAAAACTTGTTTCCAGAATATATATATATATATATATATATATATATATATATATATATATATATATATACATATATCTGTTGCATGCGAATAGGATAGGCAGCATCTTCGGATGTGTAGCCAGTACACAGGTTATATATTATGTGTGTATATCTATATCCTGAAGCGGCACTGGCCGTGGATTTGCTTGCCTAGGATAGGCCACCATTTCGGTGTAGCCATGGTTTTATAATGCATGTGAATGTATTTTTCAATAATAGCTATTCTGTCAATTAGGTGATAAAGCTTACAAGCATAGGTATATTCCCTGTGTCTGTGCCGGTCATGGTCCTCTAAACGGGGGTCGTGACAAACTTGGTATCAGAGCCTGGTTATTCTTTATGGGTGTGAAGCTAACTAGTAGTCTCGGGTGTCAGTCGGGCTATACATTACGAATCCGGACGTAACGGTAGTTCTGACGGGCACTTGTGAGGTTGCTCAGGATGTTGAGTCATAAATTCTTTCGAGTCATCGCTTTAGGCATAGAATTTGTATGTGAAATTCTATGCAAAGCATATAACCTGTATTGTACACAAGTGCCGATGAGCATTAAGGCGTAAGTAGGGGTGGTAGTGACCCCGGGGACATTAGGACGCCATAATAGGGAAAGGAGACATCCATGGAGGATGCTACCTAGAAATAGACACATTTGGTTGAATTGTAGGCAGGAATGCGCTACAATGTGTGATTGGTTTGCTGGTGTTAAATGAGACGATGCGTCTGCTCTGTTAGCGGCGCGTTGTGTGCTATGATATGGGCACAAGTTGTTTAACTATAGTATGGAATGCAAGTAGAATAGAAATATGCAATGAATTGATAGTTCAGGCTAGGAATGGTTTGTAAAGTGAGAGAAAAGACATGCTTGGCGTGTAGAAAAGAAAGTAAGCCCTTGGGGCGATTGAAATGGAAAGTTTACAGACAAGAATAAACAGGGCCATGAGGCATGAGACCGACAGGAAGATGACCACGTGAATGGGTCATGACTGTGGGGTAAGCTATGGCTGAAGGAAGTGAGTTGTCCTTCCTAGAAAGTAAACAGAAAAGACGTGGTGTATGCCATAGTATAGAAGTAGAAGTCTACGGACTAGAAAATCAGGATACGGTATATGGAAGGGCAAAGTGGCCGAACCATATGCCGTAGAGATATATGTTAAGAAGTAGAGGCATATTTAAACGTGTAGAGCAAGACCATATGCCGAGCAGGAATCAGAGTAAATGGTAAGGCACAGGGAAGGAGCCTAGTCCAACCCTGTGCTCGATCCATGAACTGCTAGTTCCTTAAGCAAACAAGGGGGAAAAAAAGGGATTAAGTCCAACCAAACTCTCTTGGGTTGCTTAAGGAAGAGCATAAAGAATAGGATATTGATCACATGAGAAATTTTTATAAAAATCTTTTGGTCTTTCTGAATGAGAGATTCTGAAAGACCCTCAAACTTTTCTTGAAAATACTAGGGATAACCATTGGAAGACAATTTTTTATGAAAGCTCTTTCTCAATTTGTGTCATTCCAATTGGTTAAACCCTAACCATTTACGAAAACCTTAGGCGTCATTTTCTAAGAAATAAACTTGAATTATTTTTTAAAAACCCACAGGGTGCCTAAGAAAACTAACTCATGTGACCAATACCCTACCAAGCAATAGTCCTTTTATAGGTAAGCTGTATAAGGATGATAGATGTAGTTGAGAAATCACTCGCTTGGAGTGATTAAAGTTAAGTAGACATCGAAAAGCACTAGAGAGTGCTAAGGTACCAAGGGAGTATACAGGTAAACCTAAGGGTTACCAATTAAGGGGCCATAGGGTGATAATGGACCCGAAAGTATTAGACCAGAGCAGGTCTAGAAGTGGGAATGGGTGTAGACCTTCAGGTACTGTCCAGAGATAAGAAAATGAGTGTTATTGCGTTAGATAGCTCTCGAACGAGATAACGTGAGAGATAAACCCCAAAGGGACTCGTGGAGGCCCGAGGGGAGAGAAAGTAGACAGGGATAAGTAGTCCCATAAGGGGGGAAGTGCGGAAGCCTAGAGGACCCCATAGGATAAGAGTCAAGTAGGAGGTGGAGAACCAACTACTACCGTAAGTGTATGTGTAGTACACAAAATGTAGTGGACATAGCTAGGTAAGCTAGTTCCACAGGTTGGTGAACCGTAAATCTATTAGTCTGAAGCTCGGGTATGGGTGGAGACTGAGGGGAAAAACCAAACGTATAAATGTCCATGTGGGTGCCATAAAGGGAAAATTAACCGTAAGGATGGTTAATCAAAAAGGAGAATTTAGTGAGTAACGAGTATTGAAAAATACTCGAAGAAAGAGTACCACGTAGGTACGAAATGGAAAAGAAGAGAGTAAATATGAGAACGGAGTTGGGTAAGCATCTGGGGATGTGAGCCAAAATGATAAAATAGGTATGCTATCGTTGGGGGCGATTGGAACCCAACGGGTAACACACTTGCAAGAGGCGGTAAATGTTCGTGAACATATGCCACACCGTAAGAAAGGAAAAGAGTCAAACCGTGGGAGCGGATCCCGTTTGTAAAAGGGAATAGAGCATGTCCGGAAAGATTCATGCTGGAGTTAACAGATCAAGTATTCCAAGTAGGAATACAGGATTTAAGTGAGTTGAGGAGTCCGAGTGGGCCAAGTTGGGGTAAAAGCCAACGGAAACCCAATGAGTAGAGTTAGCATAGGGTGTGCAACTCTAGGTGGACTAACCTGAGGATGGTATAGATCCACAGTCATAGTCGTGTTAAGCGAGGTCTTCGGATGAGAAGACCGAACTGAGCCTGAGGTAGAGTAATGAGAATGATGGTAAGGAGGAGACTGGTGAGTATCCATTATAAACAGAAATGACTGCAAGTAGTTGTAAGAGAAGAGTCTAAGTCAATCAGACATAGGATGTTGACAGGGTATAACCTGAAGTGGTTATGGAAACCACTAAGGGTAAGTGTAGAAGTCCGAAAAAGAAAGGGAGACACGAGTCATAAATGTAAAATCCTTTACCGTTTGGTGGAGAAACGGTAAGTGTAATACATAGTTGTGCTAGTGCCATGACATTTAGCTTCGTTAGGACACGAGTAGGGTAAACCAAGTCGGTAGTGAGTGAACAACCTCGAAAGGGTTGGGTACACTGATGGCATAAAGTATAAACACCTACATAGGGTATATGCCGTGTAAGCGGTAAGTCTAGATGTAGAGTAGAGGGTGTAGTAAGATGTAAACATACTTTTCTGGAGAAGTCGTTTACAAAGAATATATTGAGGGAATACCGGCAGAATGGTAGCTGCTTGGTAGTAGAGGATACTTAGGCACGGGGACCCCGACGTAGGGGAGTACTTCTATCAGAGTTTATAGAAATAGAACCTAGTGTGCTATGCAAATAGCTAGTGTCTTGGCGTGTTCGACAGATATAAGAAGTCACTATGAAGGTAGCTAGTCGGACAAGCAGATTGAGTCAAGGTAAGCCTCACTACAGATGGCATTAGTTAACTCCTCGGAGAGCTAAATTGGAGCATGGCATTTGGTACGTGCCAGACACTCCATTGCAAATTGATAGCCCAAAGCAAATTGAAACTAGGAAAGTTAGGTATCCTCGGGGAAGGATACGACAACAGATAGAGTCTGTCGGTTAACACCTCGCGAAGGGGTGGTTAACTACGAAGCTAGAAATACAAGCGATCACAGAAAGAATATGTAGAAACCCGATAGAGACCATGAGCCTCTAGGAAAGAAAGATGAACCGTAGGGTAAAATGGTAAAATTTCCACATTGAGGGAAACCATAGATGAAACTGAGCCAAGGGAGGGCAACAAGCCAACAACCCCACGAAGGTGATGAAATTCGGGGACCAAATTTCTTAAGGGGGAAGAATGTAATACCCCGGAAAATTTCGAGGATTAAAGAATAATTTATTTAAAATTTCGAGGATTTAAGAGTGATTTGTTCTGGGACTTGGAATTAAAACCTTAAAAAGAATATAGAAAATGTATGAAGGTTAAGGGAAACGAGAAAGGAACCGCGAAATTTTTCGAAATTTCAAGTAAAATAAAAGATGAAAGAAAGGAGTAAAATATTTTTTTTCGAAATTATTCAGGACCTACGAAATTAGAAACCCAAAATAAATAGGAGTGGGAACTAAATCAAAATATTACTAGTTATTATTTGTTTAACTATTAATTAGTTTATTTTTGTTATGATTATTTTAAATATTTAAAAGGGGCGGTTTTTAAGAAAGTAGAAAGTGAAAGAAAAGAAGTCGAAATAATTTTTTGATTTAATTCGGGACCTAAGAACTTGGAAACCCGAATTAAATATGGAAGAGGGATTAAATTAAGAATATATATATTAGTTATTATTTATCTAATTATTAAATAATTTATTTTTAATTGTATTTATTTATTAATTAATTATTATAATTATTTATTTATTTATTATTATTATTATTATTATTATATATATATATATATATATATATATTATTTTAATTAAATTTTTGGGGGTGCCGCGGGTTGTCCTTAAAATAAGAAAAGAAAGGATAAAGGAAAGAATGGAAAAGAATAAGAGAAAGAGAGAGAGAGGACGAGAGATAGAGTAGAGAGAGAGAGAGGGAGGATGTGTGAGGAAAGAAGAAGGAGGAAGGAGGAGGAATCTCGCCGGAGGAGAGCTAGTCGACGCCGGAAAAGTTCACCGGAGCTCGACTACAACATTTTCCACACCTCCCACCGATCGAATCAAAGGTTGGGTAACTCCAATTTCATTCTAAACCCTCAATTTCTCCATTTTTAGGGATTCCTTCGATCCACCTTAGATTGCATTGTTTCGAGGGTAGATTGAGACCTAGAAAGTGTTATTAAACACTTAGTTGGGGTAGGAATCAAGATTATATACTCGGATTTGTCCAAATTCGAATTCGGAAGGATTTGGGGTTGAAATTATAATTATTTCCAAATTGGGGAAAATTGTTGTTAATTAGGATTGAGCTTGGATTTGAGTAAATAGGCTTGAATTGATATTATTGAAATTATAATTATTTCCAAATTGGGGAAAATTGTTGATAATTAGGATTGAGCTTGGATTTGAGTAAATAGGCTTGGATTGATATTATTGAAATTATAATTATTTCCAAATTGGGGGTATTGTTGATAGCTTAGGAATTGACCTTGGATTTGAGTAAATAGGCTTGGATTGGTCCTATTAAAATTATATGGTTGGAATATTAGCTGAACAAGACCCGTGAAGAGCAGGCCCGAGGTTACTAAGGTTGAACCTTGATGTTAACATGCCGGGTCCCTGTTCGGTTTGCCCAATTATACCTTAAGGGTGATGTTGAGAGTCCTAACCTTCCTCTTTTCGATCTCAAACACCCGAGAATAATTCTAAATATGCTACCAATAATCAAGGATTATTTTAGGTACATTCTTGTGTCTCAAAGATGGAAACTTGCGGGACAATGAAGTGCAAATTCTAAAATGGTAATTTTATTCCTTCATAATTATTTGGAAGCCTTAAGTAGGATGAATTAGAGGTGTATTGAGGTTTAGAAACTAGATTTCTTAGAACCCAAGTAGGAACACAAGTTGGATCAAAATGCTTAGACCTTCCTAAAATTAGGATTCCTTCCAACCAAGCTAGATAAGCTTCCATAGATGCGAATACAAGTTAGATAGATGTCTAATACTCAAATCCAAGTATGTGAAGCACTCAAGTAGAGTGTTATATGCGAGTAAGTCCAGTGTCCGAGAAAGGATACCTATAAATTGGGATAGTGAAGTCCGATAAGACCAAGAGCTTGACTCTATGGCAACCATGGACTACATGTGAGAGTAATGGAGAGATAAATAACAAGTTAAGCTACGTAATAATCTTAATGAAGTAAATGTTGTCCTTATAGGAACAACGGCACGCAAAGGAGTGCAACAGGAACTCCGAGGACATTAAAGTCACAGGAGAGGATTGCATGGAAGGTTGGTCAAGGTGAGGGTTCTTCCATCTCTGATGCTAGGGTTGTATGCTTATGTGGATTACATGAGTATGTATATTCTCTGCTTGTCTGCTATGTGTTAGCTAGAGGTATAGAATGCTAAAAGAAAAAAAGAACTAGAAATAGGTTGTGGAAAGTAGCTTAGATAGGAAAACATAGAAATAGAGTATAATTGTTTGCTATGATTGGTGTGTTACAAATCCAACTCATACACTCCGAAGGCTTGATGAGCATTTTATTGAATTTTTTCCACGGCGGTGGCAAGAGTCCATGTACGGAAGGACTAAGTTTTTATTTTGAAAACTCGTCACGACGGTGACTTAGATTATAATCATGCCAAGGAGTTATTGGTGGGTTCCGGATTTGATTATGCTAGTGAGGTGAGACATCGACTAGAACAACGTCAGATGGCACTTGAGACCTCAGTTTTATAATCACCATGACGATGGTCATTGCCCTATCCTGGCAATAGGGTCAGAAAGGTTTTATATTGCTATGACGATAGCTTGAGGCTCAGAGAGTGCATCTAGACGGGTATATGAGTTAAATCCTGTTAAGGATACTCGTCCATATTAATAAGGAGAAAAATTGTTGATCCTTCGGGAAAGATATAAAGAATCCTATTAATATGTGACACTAAGGTAAGGAGACACGGGAGGAATCTACGGGTGAACCGTGAGCCCAACCTAGTAAAAGAGAAATCATCCTGTGGAGTTGGTCCAGGGTGTGACAGTGGCCATGCTTCAAGATGTCGTGTCGTGCCCGCCATGTGACCTGGTTAGGTAATGGATGAGTGGGCTCAAGCTATTGCCCCGCAGCAACGGGTCAGGACGTTCCACGTGGTGGCTACGTATCAGTTGTTTAATAGATAGAAGTTGATTGTGTTTGATTAATAGAATTGTCACGAGGTGACCAGTACCCAAGTGAATGGGTTAGGTATGCTTTGCCACGTGGTGGCCAGCAACCCGAGTGCACGAGTTCGAAGTGGGAAAGCCATGTAGTGGCTAGTAGATACCCTAGAGTTAGGGAGATTAAGTAGATGTATGTTTAGCATCTGTGTGTATGTACAAATTGCCTGTATTTGCATATAATTGCTGATTATGCAGCGTAGTGGTAACGTACAGGATTACGTCACAACACGTCTTGTTTAATTCAGACATGCTGAAATGTGAGAAGATCGGTAAGTAAAAACCGGCACTATATGTTACATGTTTACTTGCTGATTGATGACGTGGAATAAACTGCTGCATGTTTACAATTATTAAATGCATGTGAGTGTTTGGGTGAAATTTCTGTTGTTGTGTGGTCGCCAAGAATGTATGCTAATTAACAGTAACCAGTTGTTTTTGCATGTGGTTGTGTATGACTCCCAATCCCAGCGCCATGGTACCCGCCTTGCGCTGGGGATGGGAAAATTCTCACTGAGTCGCGTGGTTAAGACTCACCTCATTTTTACTACACAGAGACAGGTTAAGTACAGGAGGAAGAAGTCTCGGTGGAACGAGGGGCAAACAAAACTTTCCAAGACCCACAACTTGTTCATGTGGGTGAATAAATTGTAATTGTAGTTTTTTTTTTACTTTATTATAGTATCATAAAGTAAAGGGTAGACGTACCCAATTAGATTGTATTACTAAATCTAGAACTGTCAGCTTCACACACCTTAAAGATCAGGATCCGTTAGAATACAATGCAGGGAAAACTTGTTTCCAAAATATATATATACATATATCTGTTGCATGCGAATAGGATAGGCAGCATCTTCGGATGTGTAGCCAGTACACAAATTATATATTATGTGTGTATTCCTATATCTATATCCTGAAGCGGCACTGGCCGTGGATTTGCTTGCCTAGGATAGGCCACCATTTCGGTGTAGCCATGGTATTATAATGCATGTGAATGTATTTTTCAATAATAGCTATTCTGTCAATTAGGTGATAAGGCTTACAAGCATAGGTATATTCCCTGTGTCTTTGCCGGTCACGATCCTCTAAACGGGGGTCGTGACAGATTATAATGCTATTAATGTTATATTTTAAATAAAAAAAATAGAATCATTATGTAATTTGTTAATATTAATAAAAAATATTAATTTGTTTATGAATTTATAAAAATTTTAATTAAATAAATTATTAATTTTAACTAATATTGTCTTGCTATCTATGATGAATTTTTTTATTAATTAATATCTATTAATGTTATTTATAAAAAAATAATTATAAATATTTGTTGTTACAAGTGAAGAAACAGTTAAAAAAAGTAAATTAATATTAATTTTTTTGGTAATCAAATTAATATTAAATTTGAGTCAGTATGCAAAGTACATTAGATAAATCCTATCTTTTATTATAAATTATGTGCTATCACAATTTTTAAAAAATTAAATTCGTTCTCAGTTAATTAAATAAAATTTTAACAAGTATTATAAAATACTTTTAGACATTTTTTTCTTATATCTCATTAACTTTTTGTCTCTTTCTTCTTCTTTTCGTTTACCAAAACTCTTTCTCCCTCTCCACATCTTTTGAATTGTCCAATCACTCGTAAATTAAAAGTTAAATTCATCAATATACCTAGTCATTAAAACTCTCTCTTCTACTCTCTTGAATTGCTCATACTATAGCATAGGAAAGGAAAGCATCACTTTCTTCTGGCTTTTTCCTTGGAGCTGAGGTTAAACATCATCAATTGTAAGTTGTTGAATCTATTTTAATATTTGTGCTTATTAAATTATAAAAATAATAATATATCTTAACACAAATCTCAAAACCGATTCAACGATTAATAAATGAAGAATTCACAATTTCTCTATAACAATAGTATTATCCCTTTAATTCTCTAATCCTCTTTCATGTGGTGAACCTTCTTTCTCCTCTTGCTAGTTCTTAATTCATCTTCTCTTTTCTCACCTTTTTTACCTTCATCGATACCATGTCCATTCTTCTTTTTTGATTTCTCATCTCATTTTATTTTATTTGTTCTTGTTCTTCTTTATTTTATTTTCTTTACTTTCATCTCTTGTTATCTTTAGTTATTATATTTTATTTCCTCCTAATAACCACATATGAATTTATAATTAATTCATCATCCAGACCGTTAAATAAAAATCGAGATTTGTGTCCATAGTGTAACAATTTTATCCAATGGTCCTTAAGTGTGCACTTCACACACTTCATCGAATTCGTACTTTAGCATATCCGGATCGATCTGTGAGCAAATATAATTCTGAAGTGTGTAATAGTCAGCAACTATTGTTATTCATCAGAATCTGTTTATATACACGAATTGCAGTATGGAGAAGGAAAAGCTAAACCCAACAAAATCCTAAAATAGAAGTTTGATCCTAACTTACTAAGTTTGATCCTAAGTCCTAAAAAATCAGCTACGGAACGGATAAAAGTTCAGTAGTACCGTACTACTGAACTTCAATGCTTCTCTCCAATCATGTAGTGCGATTTGTTAATATTAATAAAAACTCACATTAATTAGGACCCACCTTGAATGGATTAGGGACCAACTGATTAGAAGGATGTACTGAAATTCAGTACTACAGTACTACTAAACATCTACTTCTAGGGAACACGTGAGATGCATGTGTTCCAATTAATAATGAAAATACAATATAAAAGAAAGAAAAACATAAATACATCATAAAAATAAACTACAACAACTGCTATAAAATACAAACTGATATAAAATGCATAAGTTTTCAATCTAAAAATTCTTTGTTTCCATTTTAATTTTGCAAAAGTAGGATTCCGTTCATAATTTAATAGTCGGTTAATGACTATTAATATTATTTTTAGTTGAGTTTTATTAATTCTATTAATTAAATTGAATACAAATGGTTGAATTATGAAATGGAATTTTTAAGGATTAAATTAAGATAATTTATTTTTCATTGAGAAAATTGAAAATGTAATTGACTCTACATTTAGATTATGTTATAATATGAGATATTATAATTTTTATTGTAAAATAATTTTATAATTTATCCTGAACAAAAAGGCTCAAGTACACAATTATTTAAAATATTACAATTTCAAACTATCACTTTATTTCATAACATAATTATATAAAAACTATTTAAAAAATTATTTAGAGTAAAAATGAGTAATTTTTTTACTATTTAACAAACTACCATTTTAAAAAATAAAATAATTGAAACTTAATGTATTAAACAATTTAAAAAGACATACATGGCCAGAAAATTAATAAACAATGATACTTTTAGTCGCCCTGTCAATGTAGCTTCATTCCCGAAAGACAAGGGGTTGATAACGTTATAATTGTGCAAGGGGTCATCCACACCATGAAGGGTGCAAAAGGAAAAAAGGGACTATGACTATCAAAGTTGATTTAGAGAAGGCATATGATAGAGTAGATTGGGCTTTCCTTGAAAATACTCTAAAAGTAGTGGGCATTTCTGAAAATCTTTTGTGTGTGATTATGCAATGTGTTAGCACTCCTACCATGCAGGTCCTCTAGAATGGAGAAAAGCTAGAGGAATTTAAACCCACGAGAGGGTTAAGACAAGGGGATCCTCTCTCCCTTTATCTTTCTGTGTTCTGCATGGAAAGATTAAGTCAATTAATGAAGCAGTTAATCGCAATTTGTGAAAACCCATTAAGGTCAGTAAGAATGGTCCTTCTCTCTCTCTCATTTCTTTTTCACTGATGATCTTGTTTTATTCTCTGATGTAGGTTTGGAGCAGGCTGAGGCTGTCACCAGTGTGCTCGATTTTTTTTGCAGCTGCTTGGGTCAGAAAATCAGTAAGGATAAGTCCAAAATTTGTTTTTCAAGAAATGTGAACCATAATAGAGCTTCTCAAATATTCTCTGAGATGGGCGTCACTAGTTCCCACGACTTAGGAAAATACTTGGGGTTTCCCCTCCATCACAACAGAGTTAATAAAGAGGCATACAATTTCATCATTGAACAGGTGGAATCAAAACTTTCAGCTTGGAAGCAGCATATGCTTTCAACTGCAAGAAGAATCACTTTGGTTAACTCCGTTATCTCGGCCATTCCTACCTATTATATGCAGGCAACATCTTTGCCTAATTCTATCTTGGATAAAGTGGAACGGATTGAGCGTAGATTCATATGGGGGAATAATAACGGCAAGAGTATAATTCACCTTGTTAATTGGAGTACTATCTGCAACCCTCCAAGTAGTGGGGGTCTTAGCGTCAAGAATCTTAAGCATTTTAATTGGGCTTTCCTCATGAAGGTGGCTTGGGGGATCTAAACCAATGATGATGCACTCTAGGTTCGAGTAATTAAATCCAAGTATAGATTCTCTCTTGATAATGGCTCTGGGCTCATAAAAAAAGGCTCAGTTTCCAATCTTTGGGCTGGGGTGATTAGAGTGTGGAAGTATATTCAAGATTTAGCTATGAAAATTATTAATAATGGTGCATCTACTAGATTTTGGGAAGATTATTGGGTTCTTGGTTATCCTAATCTCAGCTCTATGGCTCTTGGGCGTATCCCTTAGTTTGAAATTGATAAGAAGGTGAGTGAGTATTGTACTCTTGATGGTTCGTGGAATTGGGCAACCTTCAACCACCTACTTCCTCAAGACATCCTTATGTCTATTGGAGTTATTCGTCCTCCTTCTCATGTCTTGGGGGAGGATGCTAACAGTTGTTTTTATAATTCGAATAGCTCTTTCTCGGTGAAGTCGGCATACAATGATGTGCTCTTATCTGACAAAAACAGACCCAATTCCATGTGGAAGAAAATCGGGAGTTGTAATACCACCCAGCGTGCTAGAGTGTTCTTATGGTTGATGTGTCACAACAATATTCTAATAGAGCAACAAAGACATAAGAGGAATCTCACCGACTCAGACACTTGCAAGAGATGCAACTCTACTAGTGAAACGGTGCTGCATTGTGTCAGAGACTGGCCTATGGTGTCCCCCCTTTGGGAAGCTTTGATTGATGCTGACCAAAAGAACCTGGTCTTTTCTTTAGATCTATAGGACTAGATTCTATTCAATCTTTCCAAGAGCTAGAGTTCTAAGTTTAGTATTATAATCTGGTATATATGGAAGTAGCACAATGATTAGGTTCTGAATAATAAGAGGAATAAAGGGATTGATTTGATTCCCCTTATTAATTCTCACTTGAGAGAGCTTCAGAGTGTTGCCAAGCTTGCTCAGAATGATCCTAAGACCAAGAATGACCAACATTGTCACATTAAATGGTATCCTCTGAGCCCTGGTTGGATTATGTTGAACATGGACAGATTCCATCACAACACCACGGGAAGTAGTGCATGTGGGGGAGTCGCTCACGATGAAAATGGGAACTGGCTTTTTGGTTTTGCTAGAAGATTAGGGAAAAGAAATGCAATCTATGTTGAGATGTGGGGTATCATCTTTGGAGTTCGTATAGCCAAAGAAACAGTCAAACAGGCTATCCAAGAGTGATGATTGAAGTTGATTCAAAGTCTGCTCTTGAGTTGATTGAGACGGAGTCTACCAGTAATAAATAGTTGCAACTATGGCCAGAAGAATTAGAGAGATTGCAAAGGATAATTGGCAAGTTATCTTCTCGCACACTCTAAGGGAGGGCCAAAGGGTTGCGTATGCTCTTCCTAATCATGGGCATAGAGTTCATTTAGATATTGTTATGTTTGATAATCCCCCTAGCTGGTGTAGTGACTTGTACCAGGATGATTTGAGTGACCTTGGGCACTCTCGTCTGGTTCCCTGCTAGTTTTATCTAGTTCCTCAACTTATAAAAAAGAAAACAAAGGGTACGTTCTTTACGCAGAAAGGAAAAGGGAAAGAGAAAGGGAATGCATTTGTTGTATTTGTTAGTAAAGTTTGGGAATGAAAAATGAATAGTAGTGGGGAAAAATTACCACTTTACCCCTACTATTAAATTTTTAAAAAAAAAATTACAACCAAAGTGGTTTAAATAGAATTACAAGTGCTGGATCGATGTCACGTCGAAACCCACCATCACGAATATGGAAACATCATCAGATCTGGTTACTTGAGTTGACTGCATTTTGTGCCCAAAAGGATTAATAATATAAAAAAAATGATGAAACAATACCTACTATGTTCATTCCCCTGTTTTCAACCTTTCGATTGGAAATCACAAGAAGATGAATCGTCTGAACAAAAAGGTTGATTCTCGCAAAACACATCATATTAATTTTCTTTCTAACTAAAATTGATGGGTCGAGAAGGTTCTCCTCTCCTCTAGGGTTAGCACATCCCACCGGAGTAGTCTTTCCGGCACCGTCAATCCTTCTGTCGTTGTTCTTCTCTCTTCTAGCTGGTGAAGACGCTATTAAACTTCTCGCGAGTAGTGTTTCCGGTGCCGTCAATCCTTTCCGTCGCCATTTTTCGCTGTTCTAGTTGGTGAAGATGTCATTAAACTTCTGCAATTCCATTTCAGATCTTAGTTTCGCCTTGGGATTCTTAGATTTTTTTTTCGGCATGTCTACAAGCCGGCAAAAAAAAACAAGGGAATATTGGACATTTTACTGGTGTGATGAATGAGGCTCGGTGCTTGTTGATGGAAAGCACCATTCCATTCCTTCACAATTTTCGTCTTACGAACATGGGAATGCTGCTTTCCAACCACTTTTCCGTTCTGTTTTATGTCTAACGAACAGAACCAAAATTCCAACTTTCCTTTGCTTTTTCTAATTTTGTAATGTAAAAAAAGTATAAAAAATAGTTTTTGGTCCGGCTCAACATTCAAAACCGATCAGATTCTCAAATTTTTACCAGGTCATCCGATTTTGACCGATGCTCCTAGAAATCGGGTTTTTGCATATAATCAGATCGCCCAACTACCGGTTCAACTGGTTGAACCGGCCCGATTATTAAAACACTGGTTCTAAGAAAACAAAAAATCTAAAGTAATATATATTTTTTATAATTATGTACAATAATGGGCTAAGTCCGAGTTTAGTCCATAGACTTGGGTATATACCTGGCCTATAGTAATGGGTATTAAAATATATAGGCTTGGACTTAAACCCAATCCCATATATATAAACCTCATAGACTTAAGCTGAAGCTAGGCCCAGCCTGACCTATGAACAGATCTATTGTAATATCCGAGATATTTAGATTTAATTATTTACATTAATATTTAATTTATTTTTCTTTCAGAAAGAAAAATAAATTAAATTAAAGAATTAAAGAGTTAAAATAAAATAACGGAGAAAATAAAAGGGAATATATGTAATTTTTCTAGGACCTAAAAGGAATAGTGATAAAAAAAGGGATGGGGGAAAAGAAAAGAAAATAACTAAATAAATAAATATATATATATATATATATTTTATTATAATAATAATTATTATTATTATCCTTTACTAAACAAAAAAAGAGAAATATAATAATAAAATAATATAGGGGCCAACCGTGACCCCCCTTACATTAAACTACAATATATATATATATATATATATATAATATATATATTAAAATAATGGGGGGGCCAAATTGTGACCCCCCCCATCCAATTCATTAATATATATAATAAAAAAAAGGAGAAGTAGAGAAGTAGGCAGAAGCAAAAACGCACAAAAAAAAAATAGAAGTAGAGGCACGAGCTCACACACAAGAAGGGGAGAAGGCAAGGGCACGGCGGGTTTGGACCAGAATCACGCCGGAGGACGGGTTCCGCCGCCGGTGAAGGCCACCAGACTTCATCTTCACCACTCATTAAGCGCACCATCCGATTGAATTAAGGTATGGAAGCCCCAATCCTTTAAAACCCCAATTTCTCCAATTTTGGGTATTTTAGGAATTCTTCAAATACTTCCAATCGGGGCATTCTGGGGTTAAATTTGAGCTTAGTGGGTGTTATTGAAAGCTTAGTGAATTTCAGAATCGAAACTAAACTGTAGGAATTGACCGGGTATGGAAATTTGGAAAATTTAGCTAGAAAATTGCTATAAATTTGAAATTGATATTTTGATGCATGTTTAGGCTTTGATTGGAGTAGTATAGGTGTTATAAATGCTGGAAATAGTCAAGGGAATAATGCCCAAGTATTTACCGTCTCAACCGGAACCCAATCCGGTGAAAAAGAGGCGAAATACAAAGCCAAAGTACCGTAAAGAGCTGTGCGGTGGGTTGGACACTTTGGTCTAGTCCGTAGTGGACACCTAAGACCCGCTAAATTGGTTCCAAGGCTCTAAGTATACCCAATTATATTTTTATATATAATTAAAGAGGTAATAATTAAGCTTTTACTCGGCGAATAAGGGAGACGGTAGAATGAGTAAGCTAGAACCTCTTTTGAACCATGAATTTAATTCTTTTATTAGTAAAATACCCATATGAACACACGAAGGGAAATTTAGAAAAGTCGAAATCTCTAACCTAAGCAATTAGAGGTTCTTAATGGCTCGAAAGTGTGAAAGTCAAATATGGGGCATTCTGGATTTTCGGAAAGAGCAAATAAAACGACGTAACGAACTAAATAATTAGTTCTGGGAAAATAGCTTGAGGGTGCATGAGCATTAGCATGAGACGTGCATGTTATATGTTTAGTTACACGTTCTAAATTTCTTAAATATACATGTGTATAGGGCACCACAGGGTAATTGGAGTTTCAAGCACTCCGAGGACTGATCAGGAGGGCCAACGAGGTGAGGGGCTCTCCCATCCCTGCCCCACAGGGTTGGATGACTACATGGAAAATGTGGTTTGCTCTATTTTGTGCAAATTGATATATGGAATATATTTATATGAATAGATTTGTGTTACGCGTGTATGATTTGCAAGTAAGTAGTCAACGTGCAATAGTATATGTGCTATTGTGGCTCACCGAGCCTTATATGATACCGTGGGTAGGATTGAGTCGGAATTTCATATGTGAGAGTTCATTAATATTAGGAACCCACTTAAATTGATCATCGTGCAAAGGTTTTGACCGTATGGTACATTGAGGAAAATGAACCTAGGTTGTTAAGTGTGAGTGACAGTGATGCATAATTAAAAAGGGGGAAACTAGGCCTAGCTAATTCACACGTGTAATATTCAGTTAGTTATTTATAGGGCGTCTTTCAAGGTCGAATAGGTTATTTGAACTTGTTTAGGTTAGTTCGGGTAGATCGAGTCGGTTATCCTGGTCGGACATACAGGATTCAGTTAACAGTAAGTATGCCACATAGTGGCCATTACCTTGGTTTACCCGGGGACAGACAAGTTGCCGGCTATTACTCTAAGCGTGCCTTGGAGTCAGAAAGTTCCTAGTTTGATCAACTAGGTTCGAATAAGACATTGCCTTCGGGCCAGTATTTCACTTAGCGTAATGCGGGAGACAGAAAGTGAATGCCTTCGGGCCAGTATTTCTCTTAGCGTAATGCTGGAGACAGAAAGTGAATGCCTATGAGCATAACTATGTATGACTTAGCGTAGTGGTACCCGCTGCTATGCCAGGGATGGGGGAGCTTCTCACTGAGTTTGTTCGACTCACCCCCTGTTTACATGTTTCAGATACAGGTGGTTCAGGAGTCGGGAACGCGTCCACTTCTTCTCAAGGAGGCGGACAACTCTGAAGACCGCACGCTTTGTTCGCGTCGGTAATTATTTTGATTATGTATATATGTTGTGATGTATATGTATATATGAATCCTTTTTGGGCGTAGCATTGTACGTTTACATTTGTTGTGTATATTAATTATTTATTTTTATATATAAAAAGTAATATTTTTAAACTTTTTGTGTTGAATAAATATATAATTCTAAGAAAAAATGTTAAATATTTTATAAATGAAAAAATAATAAAAATAAAATTTTTATTAATAAAATATTAATTTATTTAAAATTTTTATAGGTATGGGGCCGGGTATGGCGATTTGACTATTCGTAGGGTCTGGGGATAGGGATTGATTTTGATACCCGCTCAAGTTCGGTCCGGGTCCGGGGAATATAGTATCCTACCGAAACCCTACCCATGATCATCCCTAGTGCAGATAGAAATAATAATAGTTGTGAATAAGGAAACAAGAACATGGTTAAAGGGAAAGTGAATTTTGACTAGGTTGGAATTGGATGGAGATATCTTGCAGGACTCAACAAGGAACAAAATAAGCGTTGCAGCTTTACTTTAAAGGACTGTGAGGAAGTTAAAGTAATAAAAAAATCATGTTTACTGAGAAAAAAAAAAGGAATAGAAACCCATTGTTGTAGCATAAATATTGGTGTGACATGGACGGTAAGATGTTTATGTTTTATTAATTATTATCTCGTGGATTTAATTTTCGGAAGAAAGGAAATTGAGTGTTATTCATTGAGAGGATTATTCTCTCATCGCAATAGATTAATTATTAGGTCCGCTCCAATGGATACTTCAATCATTAAAAAAATAGTAAAAAAAAAATTACTTATACGGGCACATCACCAGACACCAGCTAGATAGTTACCTCTTGGATTAAGACTTACTATAATGGTCAGGGGAAAATAGTTGTCTCAATTCTTAAAGTGGAATAAAAACAATTTGATGAATATAGTAGTGTAGTTGGTTTATACTTTATAGGTTATTTCATTTTATTGTATTTTGGTTTTATTGTTTTCTACTATTTACTATTGTTATTTTGTTTTTAGTAGGTTAGTAATTATGTTTGGATAAATTTCTTTCTTTTTTGGTGTTAGCCATTATAATAGGCACGTGGTCAATGATCACGTGTTTTCCTACTTTTCCTCTTTTGTATATAAGTCATTTTGATCAATGAGAAGCTCACGCATTTATCCAAAAGATTGTTTCAGATTCATTTGGATTTAAGACAATTGTTAAAAAAATAAAGAAAAGTAATTTCAAAGATAAAAATATGTTTAATATGAAATAAAAAATTTATAATATAAAATTTATTAAAAGACTAAAATTTTTTATTATTATATTTTAAAAATATAAAACTTTATATTAAAGAAAAGAAAATGGTGGTGGGTGATAGGTGACATAGTGGTCAGTGGTGATAGCTGGTGTGGGTGGTGGTGATGGATAGTGGGTGGATGATTATAAAAAATGAGAGGGTAATTTTATCAAAAAATTTGAATTACTTAAGTAAACAAATTTTACATAATATTTCTTTATATAATCTATTTATTTTATTTGATTTAAAATAAATTACAATATAAAATAGATTATGTTACATAAAATTAATAACAAACACATACTTTTCATAGAAACGGTATCATTTCTAAAATATTACTAAGTATATCTATATACGTTTTATATAAGGAGAGAGAGAAATGGACGGTGAAGATTGACAATATTGAAATAAGGTTTTTACCTTATCAATGAAAACTTTAAACCTCTTTTAATACACCGTCACTTATGATTTGCCATTATTGCCAACGAAAGATTAGAGAGAAAAACAATGATGAAATAGCAACAAGTAACCTACTGCTACACGGATTCAGATCTGCTAAAGTGCAGATTCGGTGAAGTGTGTGAAATGCACACTTAAGAACCATTGGATAAAATTGTTACATTACGGACACGAATCTCGTTTTTTATTTAACGGTTAAGATGATGCACTACATACACTTTACACTTTCTGCACTTCACTGGATCCAATTTCCTCACAGATGTATTTGTTAGATATAATCTTTTCTTTCGTTTCACAGATATAATCTTTTTAGTACAACATTTTCTTACTCTATGTCAGGGCCCGTTTGGACTTGCTTCTGAAAATTGCTACTTTTTAAATGAACTCTTTTTCAATAGAGTTTGAGAAAAAGTGCTGTTAGAGAGGTCGTTTTAGTAAACTAAGTTGATACAAATCAATGGATTAGTTGAATGGTTGGGATTGAGAGGAATTGAAACTGTGCGGTTGAAGGGACATTCTGAGGATTTGTTTCCCTAAACAGCAAAGGCAGCAAGCAAGTAGGTTACTTTAATGTCAAAAAGCAAAAGCAAGAAGGATACATATTTGCAGGGGCAAAAAAACACAATATGCAGATCAAACCAACCACAATCAACACATGAGAGAGAGAGAGAGAGAGAGACAAAATAATAAATATCATATAATTATTTTCAAATTTTCAGAATAAACAGAAATATTTGAGGGTGAGATAGAAAATCTCATTGCCTATAAAGAGTGAGTAACAACACATTAAAAACGTATGTTTTGAATTTGAGAGTGAGAAAGAAAAAATAGTTACTTCTCTTCATTAATTCTCAGATAACATTTGTCACGACCCCAAATCGGGAGTACGTGACCGGCACAGGAATAGACTTTTACCTCTAAGCCCGTAAGGCTTACTACGTAAACATAACTATAACTACCCTACTATACAATCAATATATATATCATAATAGTGGCCACACCTCACTGGTGGCCTAATTAACCTGCAATCCACGGTTCGCTCAATGCCGCTTCAGCTCAACTCAGTGTATAGATATATATATCAGCACTCATAAGGTAAATATTCATATCATATTGACCGTACGTCTCAATACATACGATCTATCCTATTCACATGCAGCAAGCACACATAATATATATATATATATATATCCATATCATATTGACCGTACGCCTCAATGCGTATGATCTATCCTATTCACATGCAGAAGTTTATATACTCATACATATATCCTAGTTTTCCCCAAACTGGACCCTGTCTTTAAATATATGTGAAGCCGACAAGTCTAGAGTAGGTACATATCGAAAGCTGTAAATATATATATATACAACCCTTACAACTTATAATATGTACAACCAAAAGAATCAAAAAAACCAAAAGGTGTCCACCCACGCGAACAAGTGCGTAAGGATGGTCTGATGTCCGTCTCACTGTTCGGACGTCGATGCCTGCCCGATCCCTGTATCTGAAACATTGAAGCAGAGGGAGTGAGTCAAATAGACTCATTGAGAAGCTTCCCATCGTCGGCGTAGCGGCGAGTACCAGTACAGTTGGGGAAAGGGAAACACCCACAATCACACGCGCATGAAAGTCCAGCTTATCAAATGTTATATTACGATTAGGCAATATTAATATAACATAAAATCATAGATGAACCTACGAATCATGCCCCTCTATCATTCTTTTCATAACAAGTAAACACTTTCAACATATCATTTGAAAACTGTAAATCACTCAACTGACCCTAGTACCAGGCTACGGCAAAGGCCTCAACGGGCAAATTCTTTTAATGTTTAACAGACCCTAGTGCCAGGCTAGGGCAATTTCTCTTAATCTTTAACTGACCCTAGTGCCAGGCTAGGGCAATGGCCTCAACGGGCAAATGTTTTAATATTTAACTGACCCTAGTGTCAGGCTAGGGCAATGGCCTAAACGGGCAAATGTTTTAATATTTAACTGACCCTAGTCCTAGGCTAGGGCAATGGCCTCAATGGGAAAATGTTTGAATATTTAACTGGCCCTAGTGCCAGGCTAGGGCAATGGCCTCAACGGGCAAATCTTTTCTGACTCGTTTCTCTCACCGAGCTCTCAGCTGGGATTTTGACTCTATC
Source organism: Senna tora (assembly GCA_014851425.1). Classification (NCBI taxonomy): domain Eukaryota; kingdom Viridiplantae; phylum Streptophyta; class Magnoliopsida; order Fabales; family Fabaceae; genus Senna; species Senna tora. The sequence goes on from CM026271.1 coordinate 27,664,366, forward strand.
TACCCATTTCTATCCTAAACTAACTTTACCTAGGTGGTGTGAACCTCCGTATGACTCAATAATCTATTTATGAGATCTTTTTAACCCTTATTTAATACCCAAACCCTTGATTAGTTCATAACCTAGCTCTAAGGCCGTTCCTAAGTTCAATTACCATAAAACGTCGACGTCTACTAACAACTTCTATACGATTTCTTTAATGAGTTTTTAATTAATAAGGTAAACCAAACCTTTGACTCAATCAACAACTTACCCCCTTAATAGTACTGTTCGGCGTATCTCATGTCATCACATGGATACCCTCCAGTACCTCTTTACCTGTAGTAAAAAACACATATACAAATACTTTCGTATATAACAGTTTAGGAACAAAAGCATGTTAACCACTAAATTATTCTTACAAATAGGCAAGTAGGCAAACCACATATCCACATCCTCAGTCAACCCTGTAGGGCAAGGATGGGAAACCCCTCACCTGGACGGCTCCCTTGTGCTTGTCCTAGAGTAACTCTCGCTCCAAACGAGTCGTGCTTTCCTAACGAATGCATTCAAGTGGTTAACATCTCAGATTATATGCAATTGATATGCATACAACATGCTTGTGCCTAAAATGCATCTGGACATTGCCAAGAACTGAGTCCTTGGTCTTATCCGTCTTCCCTCTCTTCTATGAGAGTCTAAAGTGCATCGCACTTGGTTTCGTACCTATATCGCTCTCCTTGAGTTGCCTTTGGGGCCTGAGATTTGAGTTACTAAACCTCAATGTGCTTCTAACCTATCCTACTTAAGGTTACCTAATGACGATGTATAAGAAATTTAGAAGTTCAAGAAGTTGGGCGTAGCTTATTCCGTAAGTTTCTATTCTTGAGGAACAAGACATTTGAAATGATTTTGATCCTTAAAAACATGGTTGGGGGTGTACTAAGATGTTTAGGATTGAAAATAGGAGGTTCGGACAGCCCGGATTGGCTTAAAAATGGGTTTTGGGCATGCTGGGCGGAGACCGGGCGCTGCACCGCCCATTCTGGCGTTGTGGAGCCAAGCTGCTGCCCAGCAGCTCTTTGTATACCCTCACAGCACAACAATTTGTTTGTTTTGCTGTGGGCTAGTTTGGGCCCGTTTCGGCCCTCTTCCGACCCCGGCTTCGACTCCGCACCTCACGGGTTTTGTTCACCTACATTTCAACGACATAAATACAACCCTAACTACTCAAATCCAAGCCCGATTCCAAATTTATCAACGAAATCTCAAATTGGGAATATTTAGAATTTTCAACCCCAAACCTTTTCAAATTTGAATTCGGCTAAACCCGAGGGTATAGCCTCGATTCTTACCCCAACTAAGTGTTCAAGAACACTTCGTAGGTCTCAATCTACCCTCGAAACAACCCAATCGAAGGTGGATCGAAGAAATCCCTAAAAATGAAGAAATTGAGGGTTTCGAATGAAATTGGGGTTACGAACCTTTGATTCGATTGGTGGAAGGTGTAGGAGACATCGTACCCGAGCTTCGGTGACCTTTCTAGCATTGGTAGCTCTGCCCGGTCACTTTTTCGGCGAACCCCAACCTTTATTCTTCTTCTTCCTCACGCCTCTCCTCCCTCTCTCTCTTCTTTCTCTCTCTTTCTTTCTTCTTTTCTTTCTTTCTATTCCCATAGCCCCCTCTCTCCCTATTTTCCTTCCTTTTATTTCTTTGTTTACTTCCCTTTCCTTTCCTTATAACTACATGGCACCCCACACACAAAAGAAAAAAATTATAAATAAATAATTAATAACCCAATAATAATAATAATTAAAAATAAGAAGAGGTGGAAAATATCCCCAATTAAATCCTCCTCTTTCCAATTAAATTTTTATTTTCTCTTATATCCCAAATTGTAAATACCCAAAAATATTTCCTACTCCCTTTTCTTCCTCTTCTTATTTTATTTCAAGGTTTGGAAATTTTCTCGGGTATGTCTTGCGCATCTCAGCCTCAACTTCCCACGTTGCTTCCTCAACCGAATGGTTTCGCCACAGGACTTTCACCAATGGTATTTCCTTTGACCTCAGCTTCTTCAACTGGCGATCTAAGATTTCCACTGGCATCTCCTCATAAGACAGACCTTGAAACACCGGATGGACTCCTTCCAATTCTGCTAGCAATTCTAGACGGTAGGCAACGTTTCCCACGCGTTCTAAAATCTCAAACGGTCCGAGGTATCTTGGGCGTAGCTTGCCTTTCTTGCCAAATCTCATCACGCCCCTCATTAGTGAAATCTTTAAGAAAACCTGCTCACCCACAGCAAACTCTTACTCTCTCCTCCGGTTGTCAGCATACGACTTCTGCCTACTCTGAGCCGTGGCAAGCCTTCCTCTAATGGACTTTATCTTCTCCAAAGCATCCTGCAAAAGTTCTGGATCAACCAACTTGGCCTCTCCGACCTCGAACCACCCAATCGGGGACCTGCACTTCCGACCGTACCCGGTGCAACCTGTAAGCAAACTCCGCTAACGGTAGGTATTTCTCCCACCTTTTGCCGAAACCCATAATGCATGCCCTAAGCATGTCCTTTAGAATCTAAATGGTCCTCTCGGACTGTCCGTCTGTCTGGGGATGAAACGTTGTACTCAGGTCAACCCTCGTCCCCAACGCCTCCTGCAATGCTCTCCCGAATCGAGAGGTAAACTATGGCCCCCTGTCAGAGATAATCGACAACGGTACCCTGTGCAACCTCACTATCTCTGGTAGGTACAATTGGGTGCACTGACCCACTCTGTAAGTGGTCTTAACTGGCAGGAAATGTGCGGACTTGGTCATCCGATCAACGATTACACAAACTGAATCAAATCCCCTCTGTGATCGCGGCAATCATGACAAAAAATCCATAGTAATTCTCTCCCATTTCCATTCAGGAATTTCTATTAGTTGAAGTGTTCTGATGGGCTTTTGGTGTTCAGCCTTAACCTGCTGACACACTAGACATCTAGTTACGTAGTCTGCCACATCTTTCTTCATACCATTCCACCAGTACAATTCTCTCAGATCCTGATACATTTTATTACTACCCGGATGGATTGTGTACGCTGTCTTGTGTGCCTCATCAAGGACCCTTTCCTTCAAACCATTCCAGCATAGGTACACACAGTCGTCCCTCCAACCGGAGTAAGCCACTGTCATCTATGGAGAATCGAACGCCGTCCTTCTCCCCCTTAACCACTGTATCTCTGATCTGTTTGAGGTCGGCGTCATGGTCTTGTTTGGATTTAACTTCTTCAATTATAGCTGACTTAGCTTGGATGTGGGCTAGAAACAAATTGGAATTCCCAATTTCCAACTGAGTTCCAGACTGTTCCTGGCCACAACGGTGGATATGACGAAATTAGTTCTCTAAGGAGTTAACTATTGCCTTCTCTAGTGAGGCTTACTTTGACCCAATCTGCTTCTCCGACTAGCTACCTTCGTTGTGACTTCATATATCCGTCTTGGAACACTTTAGGACACTAGCTATTTGCATAGCACACTAAGTTCTCTTTCTATAAACTCCCCTACATCGGAGTCCCCGTACCTAAGTATCCTCTACTACCAAGCAGCTACCCTTCTGCTGGTATTCCCCAGATATATTCTTTGTAAACGACTCCTCCAGAAAAGTCCATTTACATCTTACAACACCCTCTACTCTACATCTAGACTTATTGCTTACACGGCATGCACCCTAAGTAGGTGTTTATACTTTGTGCCATCAGTGTACTCAACCCTTCCGAGGTTGTTACACACACTACCAACTCTGTTTACCCTACTCGTGTCCTGACGAAACTAAATGCCATGACACTAGCACAACTATGTATTACACTTAACGTTTCTCCACCAAACGGTAAAGAATCTTACATTTATGACTCGTGTTTCCCTTTCTTTTTCGGGCTTCTACACTTACCCTTAGTTGTTTCCATAACCAATTTAGGTTACTCCCTGTTGACATCCCCTGTCTAACTGACTTAGACTCTTCTCTAACTACTACTTGTTGTCATTTCTGTTTATACTGGAAACTCATCAGTCTCCTCCTTACCACCATACTCGTTACTCTGCCTCAAGCTCAGTTCCGTCTTCACATCCGAAGACCTCGCTTAACACGACTATGACTGTGGATCTATACCATCCTCAGGTTAGTCCACTTAGAATTGCACATCCTATGCTAACTCTACTCGTTGGGTTTCCGTTGTCTTTTACCCCAACTTGGCCCACTCGGACTCCTCAACTCACTTAGATCCTGTATTCCTACTTGGAATACTCGATCCGTTAACTCCAGCATGAACCTTTTCCGGACATGCTCTACTCCCCTTGACCAAACGAGATCTGCTCCCACGGTTTGACTCTTTCATTTCTTACGGTGTGGCATATGTTCACGAACATATACCGCCACTTGCAAGTGTGTTACCCGTTGGGTTCCAATCGCCCCCAACAGTAACATACCTGTTTTATCATTTTCGCTCGCATCCCCAGATGCTGACCCGACTCTGTACCCGTATTCACTCTCTTCTTTTCCATTTCGTACCTACGTGGTACTCTTTCTTCGAGTATTTCTCAATAATCGTTACTCACTAAATTCTTCTTCTCGATTACCTGTCCTTACGGTTAATTTTTCCTTTATGGCACCCACATGGCCATTTATACGTTTGGTTTGTCGACTTAGTCCCCACCCATACACGGGCTTCAGACTAACGGATTTACGTTTCACGAGCCTGTGGAACTAGCTTACCTAGCTATGTCCGCTACAATCAATGTACTATACATGCACTTACGGTAGTAGTTGATTCTCCACCTCCTACTTGACTCTTATCCTATGGGGTCCTATAGGCTTCCGCTCTTCTGCCCTTGTGGGAGTTCTTATCCCTATCTACTTTCTCTCCCCGCGGGCCTCCACGAGTCCCTTTGGGGTATATCTCTCACGTTATCTCGTTTGAGAGCTATCTACCGCAATAGCACTCATTTTCTTGTCTTTGGACGGTACCCGAAGGTCTACGCCTATTTCCACTTCTAGACCAACTCCGGTCTAATACTTTCAGGTCCATTACCACCCTATGGCCCCTTAATTGGTAATCCTTAGGTTTACCTGTATACTCCCTTGGCACTTTAGCACTCTCTATTGCTTTTCAATGTCTACTTAACTTTAATCACTCCAAGCGAGTGATTTCTCATCTACATCTACCATCCTTATACAACTTACCTGTAAAAGGACTGTTGTTTGGTAGGGTATTGGTCACATGAGTTAGTTTTCTTAGGCATCCTGCGGGTTTTAAAAATTAATTCAAGTTTATTTCTTAGAAAATGGTGCCTAAGGTTTTCGTAAATGGTTAGGGTTTAACCAATTGGAATGACACAAATTGAGAAAAAGTTTTTCATGAAAATTTGCCATCCAATGGTTATCCCTAGTATTTTCAAGAAAAGTTTGAGGGTCTTTCAAAATCTCTCATCCGGAAAGACCAAAAAGATTTTTACAAAAATTTCTCATGTGATCAATATCCTATTCTTTATGCTCTTCCTTAAGCAACCCAAGAGAGTTTGGTTGGGCTTAATCCCTTCTTTTCCCCCTTGTTCGCTTAAGGAACTAGTAGTTCATGGGTCGAGCGCAGGGTTGGACTAGGCTCCTTCCCTGTGCCTTACCATTTACTCTGTTTCCTGTTGGGCATATGGTCACGCTCTACACGTTTACATATGCCTCTACTCCTTAACATCTATCTCTACGACATATGGTTTGGCCACTTTGCCCTTCCATATACCATATCCTGATTTTCCAGTCCGTAGATTTCTACTTCTATACTGTGGCATACACCACCTCTTTTCTGTTTACTTTCTAGGAAGGACAACTCACTTCCTTCAGTCATAGCATACCGCACAGTTGTGACCCACTCATGTGCTCATCTTCCTGTCGGTCTATGCCCCATGGCCCTGTTTATTCTTATCTGTAAACTTTCCATTTCAATCGCCCCATGGACTTACTTTCTTTTCCACACGTTAAGCGTGTCTTTTCTTTCACTTTACAAACCATTACTAGCACTGTCAAAATGGGCCGGCCCGTGATGGGTCGGTGTTAAACGGGCCGGTCTGGGCCGACCCGTTTATTTGGCGGACTTGGAAAGTAATGCCCAAGCTCGCCCGTAATGGCCCGCGAGCTAAACGGGCTAGCCCGCGAGCCAATTTTTTTATTTTTTTAAAATATAATTTTTAAAAAATTTAATTATAAAATTATATATTTAGTTAAAAATTAGTAATTTTTTAATTTTAAATTAATATTTTATTAATTTTAATTATTATATAAATTAGTTATATACATTATTAGAATAAAATTATTATTTAACACATAAAATTATCTAAAATATTATATTTATACATATTTTAAACAAATATATATTAATTTTTTATTTTATTTTATTTTTTAATATTTTGGCGGGCCGACCCGCAGGGCCTGCGGGCTTAAACGGGCCAACTCGTTTAGGCCCGTTTTTAAACGGGCCTATTTTTGCTTGCCCAAGCCCGCCCATTTAGTGGGCGGGCCGGGCTAGCCCACGGGCTCCGCCCCGTTTTGACAGTGCTAACCATTACTAGCCTAACTACCATTCACTGCATATTTCTATTCTACTTACATTCTATACTATAATCAAACAACTTGTGCCTATACCATAGCACACAATGCGCCGCTAACAGAGCAGACGCATCGTCTCATTTAACACCTACAAAACAATCACACATTGTAGCGCATTCCTACCTACAATTCAACCAAATGTGTTTGTGTCTAGGTAGCATCCTCCATGGATGTCTAATTTCCCTATTATGGCGTCCTAAGGTTCCCGGGGTCACTGCCACCCCACCTTACGCCTTAGTGCTCATCGGCACTTGTGAACTGTACAAGTTATATGCTTTGATTAGAATTTCACATACAAATTCTATACTTAAAGCGATTACTCGAAAGAATTATTGACTCAACATCCTGGGTACTCCCACAAGTGCCTGTTTGTTCCCGCGTTGTGCCCAGGTTTCACAACGAGGGTCAAACCGACACCCGGTTATACCAATGGATTTACATGACTTAAAGGTAACCCGACTCTAATACCATGTTTGCCACAACCCCACATCGGGAGTACGTGACCGGCACGAGAATAGACTTTTACCTCTAAGCCCGTAAACCTTACCCTGTAAACATATCTATAACTACCTTGCTATACAATCAATATATATATCACAATAGTGGCCACACCTCACTGGTGGCCTAATTAACCTGCAATCCGCGGTTCGCTCAATACCGCTTCAACTCAACTCAGTGTATAGATATATATATATCAGCACTCATAAGGTAAATATTCATATCATATTGACCGTACGTCTCAATATGTACGATCTATCCTATTCACATGCAGCAAGCATAATATATATATATATCCATATCATATTGACCGTACGCCTCAATGCGTACGATCTATCCTATTCACATGCAGAAGTTTATATACTCGTACATATATCCTTGTTTTCCCCAAACTGGACCCTGTCTTTAAATACGTGTGAAGCTGACAAGTCTAGAGTAGGTACATATCGAAAGCTATAAATATATATACAACCCTTACAACTTATAATATGTACAACCAAAAGAATCAAAATAACCAAAAGGTGTCCACCCACACGAACAAGTGTGTAAGGATGGTTTGATGTCCGTCTCACTGTCCGAACGTCGATGCCTGCCTGATCCCTGTATTTGAAACATTGAAGCAAAGGGAGTGAGTCAAACAGACTCAGTGAGAAGCTTCCCATCCTCGGCTTAGCGGCGGGTACCACTACAACTTGGGAAATGGAAACACCCACAATCACATGCGCATGAAAGTCCAGTTTATCAAATGTTATATTACGATCAGGCAATATTAATACAAGATAAAATCATAGATAAACCTACGAATCATGCTCCACTATCATGCTTTTCATAACAAGTAAACACTTTTAAGATATCATTTGAAAACTATAAATCACTCAACTGACCCTAGTACCAGGCTAGGGCAATGGCCTCAACGGGCAAATTCTTTCAATGTTTAACTGAACCTAGTGCCAGGCTAGGGCAATGGCCTCAACGGGCAATTTCTCTTCATCTTTAACTGACCCTAGTGCCAGGCTAGGGCAATGGCCTCAACGGACAAATCTTTTAATATTTAACTGACCCTAGTGCTAGGTTAGGCAATGGCCTCAACAGGCAAATGTTTTAATATTTAACTGACCCTAGTGCTAGGCTAGGGCAATGGCCTCAACGGGCAAATGTTTTAATATTTAACTGACCCTAGTACCAGGCTAGGGCAATGGCCTCAATGGGCAAATCTTTTCTGACTCGTTTCTCTCCCCGAGCTCTCAGCTGGGATTCTGACTCTATCTACCCATTTTTATCCTAAACTAACTTTACCTAGGTGGTGTGAACCTCCCTGTGACTCACTAATCCATTTAAGAGATCTTTTTAACCCTTATTTAATACCCAAACCCTTGATTAGATCATAACCTAGCTCTAAGGCCGTTCCTAAGTTCAATTACCATAAAACGTCGACGTCTACTAGCAACTTCTATACGATTTCTTTAATGAGTTTCTAATTAATAGGGTAAACCAAACCTTTGACTCAATCAACAACTTACTCCCTTGCTAGTACTGTTCGGCCTATCTCATGTCATCACATGGATACCCTCCAGTACCTCTTTACCTGTAGTCAAACACACATACACAAATACTTTCATATATAACAGTTTAAGAACAACAATAGCATGTTAACCACTAAATTATTCTTACAAATAGGCAAGTAGGAAAACCACATATCCACATCTTTAGTCAACCTTGTAGGGCAAGGATGGGAAACCCCTCACCTGGATGGCTCCCTTGTGCTTGTCCTGGAGTAACTCCCGCTCCGGACGAGTCGTGGTTTCCTAACGAATGCATTCAAGTGGTTAACATCTCAGATTATATGCAATTCATATGCATACGACATGCTTGTGCCTAAAATGCATCTAAACGTTGCCAAGAACCGAGTCCTTTGTCTTATCCGTCTTCCCTCTCTTCTATGAGAGTCTCAAGTGCATCGCACTTGGTTTCGTACCTACATTGCTCTCCTTGAGTTGCTTTTGGGGCCTTGGAATTGAGTTACTAAACCTCAATGTGCTTCTAAGCTATCCTACTTAAGGTTACCTAATGACGGTCTATAAGGAATTTAGAAATTCAAGAAGTTGGGCATAGCTTATTCCGTAAGTCTCTATTCTTGAGGAACAAGAAGTCATTTGAAATGATTTTGATCCTTAAAAACATGGTTGGGGTGTGGCGCCAAGCTGCTGTGCAGAAGCTCTTTGTATACCCGAGAGCTGGCGCTGCAGTGCGAGCTCGCAGCACAGCAATTCGTTTGCTTTGCTGTGGGCTGGTTTGGGCCCGTTTCGGCCCCCTTCCGACCCCGGCTTCGACTCTGCACCTCACGGGTTTTGTTCACCTACATTCCAACGACATAAATCCAACCCTAACTACTCAAATCAAAGCCCGATTCCAAATTTATCAACAAATCCCCAAATTGGGAATATTTAGAATTTTTAACCCCAACCCCAAACCCTTCCAAATTCGAATTCGGCTAAACCCGAGGGTATAGCCTCGATTCCTACACCGACTAAGTGTTCAAGAACACTTCCTAGGTCTCAATCTACCCTCGAAACAACCCAATCAAAGTTGGATCGAAGAAATCCCTAAAAATGAAGAAATTGAGGGTTTTGAATGAAATTGGGGTTACCAAACTTTGATTCGATTGGTGAAAGGTGTAGGAGACGTCGTAGCTGAGCTCTGGTGACCTTTCCGGCGTCGGCTAGCTCTCCCCGGTCACTTTTCCGGCGAACCCCAACCCTTTTTCTTCTTCTTCCTCACGCCTCTCCTCCCTCTCTCTCTTTCTTTCTTCTTTTCTTTCTTTTTATTCCCGTAGCCCCCTCTCTCCCTATTTTCCTTCCTTTTATTTCTTTCTTTACTTCCCTCGCCTTTCCTTATAACTACACGGGACCCCACACACAAAAGAAAAAAAATTATAAATAAATAATTAATAAACCAATAATAATAATAATACTTAAAAATAAGAAAAGGTGGAAAAATCTTCAATTAAATCCTCCTCTTTCCAATTAAATTTTTATTTTCTCTTATATCCCGAATTGTAAATACCCAAAAATATTTCATACTCCCTTTTCTTCCTCTTCTTATTTTATTTCAAGCTTCGGAAATTTTCTCGGGTATTACAACATTATTCCAATGGAAGCTCACATTCCCACGAATATCCTTCATGGAAGGATTTTTGATGAGCATAAAAATATTAGCCTGTACACATGGCTAAGGATCATTGCTATAATCATCGCCACTGTAGAAGCTGCGGTGATTGTTCTTTTAATGGAGAAAGAGGAAGAAGATTTTGGTGGTGGTCATGATATATGGAGTTATGTAGTATAGCATATGTAATGCATATTCTACTTGTGCTATAAGTATATCGTACTGAAACAGTACATGTGCTTAAAATTGTAAGTTCGGTTATAACATCCAGTGTAGGAATATATCTTTCAAGCCATGTTTCCACCATAAGAGATATGAACCTCATACTAGTAATTGCATTTTTTTTGTCGGAAAAGGGGAAACAAAACATTACAGGAGACTAGCCCCCAAGATCATGAATGATGCTGTTGTTGGCATCCCTCATCATCACCGAGACAACTACAGAAGGATGATTATCCAACATATTAAATCCTATACTACTAGCTAAACTATGCTTTGCAATTGTGTCAGCACACCCATTTGCATTTCTCGGGATGTGCGTGGCTTTAACCTCCCAATCACTAGCCAGGAGGCAGGAGATCCTATGCTGGAGCGGGCGTAGGTTGGAACCAGCTTCCCTCAGCATCTGAATTATCTTAATAGCTTGGCTAGAATCACTTTCAAGTTCCACTTTTCTGAAGCCAAGATTCCAGGCAGTAACCAGACCATGATATATACCCCATATCTCCGCACTTAGAACTGAGGCATAACCTAGATTACTAACAAATCCCTTAATCCAATTCCCATAATTATCGCGAATAATACCACCACAACCAGCCTTTCTTGAAGATCTACAAACTGTACGATCAGTGTTAACTTTTATCCATCCCACCATTGGTTTTTTCTAGGCCTTGTCATTATCACAACTAGTTCCCCTATCTTCTTCACTAGGCCTCCAAGCTTCATCATGCACCTTTGCGTGATACAGAATAACTCTGTGAACTTCATTAGGGATTTGGAAATCTACATCAAATGTTTTTTATTCCTCCAGTGCCAAATTAGACCACAAGCAGCCAAAAATATAGAAGGCCAAGATATATACTAGCAAAATTATAATTCCTTTGAAGGTTCCACCCAATCCAATCCATTGTAGATAGATTGAAAAATAGGGCCCTGTCGCTAGGATTAAGGAACGCCCTCCATATTGCAGCAATCTTTGGGCAGTCTCTAATCGCGTGCACATTAATCTCCCTAGAATTTGAGCACCAAAGACAAATAGGATTAGTAGCACTCCAAGAAGCATATTTACTTCTAGTAGGTAACCTGTCATGTCCAAGCCTCCACAGAAGAAATTTATTCCTATTTCAAATTTTGCTTTTCCAAATTAGCTTCCACGTACCAGACGGATGTCTCTACTCTATATTTTCTATAACATTGTAAAAACTAGTAATGGAAAAATGACCATCCTTGCCAAGTTCCCACAAAGCTTGATCACTACCCAATGATGGATAAGGAGGATTCACACAAAGAATTTTATCAATAGTATGCTAAGGAATCAAACCATTCATCCTTTCTTCGTCCCATTGTCCAAATTGGTCAACGAAGCCGCTAGTTTTAGTCACCGGGTCAGGAATTAATACAGTACCTTCAACATCATGCCAAATACTCTTAATTCCCGGAACCAATTGTCAAGCCATAATCTTACTCTATCTCCACTGCCAATTTCCCAAGAAATATGCTTGTAGAACTCAGGCCATATTCTACAGATCTCCCTCCAGAGTCTAGGGTCAGTCACTTTAGCCTCCATACCAGCCGTGATATTCTGTGAGATACCATATTTCTAGCAGAGAATTCAAACCCAAAGACTATTTTGGTTAGCAATTGCATTTGTTATACTAGTATCTTATATTTTTTTAGTTCGTTTTTCAACTGAAAAACTTTCATTAGTACATGCATGGATCAATATGTTTCTAAAACCATCTTTCTTTTTTTCACTATATTATGATACAAATAATGATCGTCTATATAAAATAATCATGATATTTGGAGTAATTATTATTACTCTGAAGATTTATATTCGTGATTATAGAAGATGATGTCCTTTCTTATTTTCTCTTCTTTCCCTATTATCTTTTATTTTGTTTTCTTTGCTTCTTCATTTGCTTTGCCGGGTTGTATTTTGCCCTTTCCTTCTTTCTTGTGTAGAAAATGATGTCCTGTGTAATGTTCTGAACTATCTACTGCTGGAAACATTATGTGTCTATCTTATTTTGCAGATATTGATACTAATAAATTGGGAACCGAATCAAATTTTTTTATTGTCTCTTCCTTTTCCTTCTTCCTATTTCTCTTTTTTATTCTTCAATTTTCTCTTTCTTCTTTTCAATCAATATATTTGTTATTTTCTTTTTTTTATTTCTATCTTTTTTTTTTAAATTTTCAGGGTTATTAATTTTTTTTATTAATTTATAACCACTTTTTTTATAATGATGGAGCTAGCTCATCAATTTTTTTTAAATGTAATTTTAAACACTTTAAAAAAGATAATTAACCTAAAAATTTAAATTTACATATTATCAAAAAAAATTAAATTCACATTATATCTAAAATTAATGATCAAATTTTTTATATGTAATTAAAAATAAAAAGTGTTCAGTGAAGTAAAGAGAGGAGAGAGACAAAAAAAATTTATGAGATAGAAAAATTGATAGAGAAGATTTGATAAGGTGGATGCCACAATTTTTTTCTCGCTATCTCTCTCCTCATTTCACTGAGCACTTTACAGCATGTAGAGGATCCATTTTCTTTTCTTTTTTTATTGTTCCTCATTTTTCTCACTCTTTGGTGCTTAGTGCTAGGGTGTGTTTGGTTGGTAGGGTGGAGGATGTAATGTTGGATATAATGGGAATGGGAATGAGAATGTTGGAGGGAATAGAAATGTCATGTCAATATGATGTAATGTGATGTGAATGGAATAAAAGTGGATAAAATAACCATTTTACCTTTACATTAAAAGTGGGAATGAAAAAGTAGGTAAAAAAATAAGAACAAAAACATAATTCCATCACATTATAAAAAGTGGGATTTGTTTGATAAGAAGAATGTTGGACATAATGTTGGATTACATCCAGCATTACATCCTCAAAATCACCAACAAAAGACACCGGCGCTGATGCCTATTACTCTTTGTCTCCACTCTCCACTCTCCACTCTCCACTCTCCTTTTTCACTAATTTTATGAGTTTATCAAACAAATATTTTAGAGTATTATTTAAAGTTTTCTCTTATTGGTTAATATATAATATATTGTGTTCAATTTGGTAAAAAACCAAAAGGAATAATTTTTTAAATTTTTTCATTAGTTAAAATGAACATTTAAACAATACCTCCATTAGCACACTTCTTAGCAAAATTTATTTTATATTAATATTTTATTTTTTAAAAATTTTAAATCTACTATCTATTTTTACAAGTTGTTCTATTACTCTATATTGATTTTTTTACCTTACACTGTTAATTTTTTTCGTTAACTACTTATATAGTATGTGGACATGTCATTTATCTCTTTTATGCATGTCAAACTTTACTTATATGTTATTTCTCTTACAATTTTCTTTGTGATGCGACTTATTTTCTCTCTGTACCATGATTGGTTATACAAAAATTTTTTGCCATGTGTTTTAATTATATTGGTGAACTTTATAGCAAACACCTAAGTAACTTTATCTTAGTTTAGTCCATTCAAAATTTACATTCCCCAAATCACACTATACATATTTTAGAAGGAAGAATTGAAGCTAGTTAATGAAGATGGTAATTTTTAGGCCACCTATTTCCATTTCCTTTTCCCACCTCAGAAAAGTTACTGATTTATGTCTTTGGTCATTTACAACTTAGCATAATCCATGTTGAATAAAAGAATTATGTTTGTATTATTATGAAAAGAGAATAGGAATTTATACAAGAGGAGAAAACCTATTCTAGGAAATAGGATAATTACAATAAATACAATATATCCTAATTGATACACATAATCCTAGATATTCAAAATATTAATCTAGAAGATTCTCAAGACTCCCCTTCAAGCTGGAGCATATAAATCATAGGCACCAAGCATGTCACATAGGTATTTAATTCGAGGTCCTCTAAGAGACTTGGTGAAGATATCTGTCAGCAAATCATTTGACTTGACAAATCGAGTAGCAAGACACCCTGATTGAATTTTTTCTCTAATAAAGTGACAGTCAATCTGAATATGTTTGGTCCTCTCATGGAATACTGGATTTGAGGCAATGTGCATAGCTGCTTGGTTATCACATACCAGTTCCATTTTACCAATGTCTCCGAATTTCATCTCATGAAGGAGTTGTTTCAACCATAGGAGTTCACAAGTTGCTAACACCATAGCACGGTACTCAGCCTCTGCACTAGACCTTGCAACTACATTTTGTTTCTTGCTTTTCCACGAGACTAGGTTCCCACCGAAGAGAACATAGTATCCGGATGTGGATCGCCTATCATCTGGTGAACCAGCCCAATCCGCATCTATAAAGCCAATGATTTGGGAGTTCCCCTTGTCCTCATATAACAGTCACTGGCCTGGTGCTCCCTTAATGTATCGAAGAATTCGAACAACTGCATCCCAATGACTATCACACGGTGATTGTAGGAACTGGCTAACTACACTCACAGCAAACGATATATCTGGACGAGTGATAGTGAGATAATTGAGTTTTCCCACAAGTCTTTGATATCTCTCAGGATTGTTTATCAGCTCCCCCTGTCCTGGATAGAGTTTGACATTTGGATCCATTGGAGTCTTAACTGGTTTGCAGTTTAGCATGCCTGTCTCTTCTAATAAGTCAAGTGCATACTTCCGTTGAGAAATAGCCACACCAGAACTAGATTGGGAATCCTCAATTCCCAGAAAATATTTAAGCTTCCCCAAATCTTTAGTTTGGAAGTGGTTGCACAGATGTTGTTTGAGTTGAGCAATGCCTAAATCATTATTGCCTGTAATAACAATGTCATCCACATCGACAACTAAGTATAAGCACTTGCCATTTGAAGTATGGCGAAAGAAAACTGAGTGATCAACTTCACTACGAGTCATTCCAAAATCTTGAACCACAGAACTAAATCGACCAAACCAAGCTCTTGGTGACTGCTTGAGTCCATAAAGAGAACGAAGAAGTCGACATACTTTCCCAGACTCCCCCTGAGCAATAAAACCAGGTAGTTGCTCCATATAAACTTCTTCTTCTAAGTCTCCATTGAGGAAGACATTCTTAATATCCAGCTGATGAAGTGGCCAATGATTAATAGCTGCAATGGATAGAAAAACACGAACAAAAGCAATTTTGGCAACAGGAGAAAAGGTATCACCATAGTCCAATCCAAAAATTTGAGTATACCCTTTAGCCACGAAACGAGCTTTTAGTCGTTCAATTTTGCCATCAGGACCAACTTTAACTGCATAAACCCACCGGCAACCAACTGGAGATTTTCCAGGAGGAAGTGAAACCAAGTCCCATGTACCATTAGAATGTAGGGCAGTCATCTCATCAAGCATAGCTTGCCTCCAACCCGAATGTGCAAGAGCTTCATCTGTAGTCTTAGGGAGAGAAATAGAGTCCAAAGAAGACACAAACGCATAATATGGAGTAGATAAACGATGATAGCTCAAGAAATTATAAACAGGGTGAGGATTACGAGTGGAACGAGTTCCTTTATGAATGGCAATAGGAGGACTAGCAGGTGGCGGTTGGAACAGAGTAGCGGGTGATTCAGATAAAGGCAGTGAGTCAGGAAGAGTGGCTTTAGGCTCAGGATGGGGATGGCGATGATATGTCAGAAGAGGAGAACTAGGTATGTCTTGGGGTACGGCCTCTGGAAAATGAAGAGAAGGAACATGTAGGACTTCGATCACAAAGGGACTTACAGGCGTAGAGGATACAAAGAATGGGGAAGACTAAAAAAAGGTCACATCAGGAGAGGTGAAACAACGTCGAGTGGCTGGACAATAACATCTGTAGCCCTTTTGGAGTCGAGCATAACCGAGAAAAACACACTTGACAGATTTTGCTGCAAGTTTACCTTTCCCTGTGGTCAAATCATGCACAAAGCAAACACAACCAAAAACACGGGGAGGAAGATGATAAAGAGTGTCGTTAGGAAACAACAAAGAATGAGGGATTTCATCATGCAAGACAGAAGAAGGCATGTGATTAATCAAGTAGCATGCAGTGAGAACAACGTCACTCCACAAATTAGTAGGAACATTATGATAAATAAGCAAAGTACGAGCTGTTTCAATAAGATGGCGATTCTTACGTTCAGCTATCCCATTTTGTTGTGGGGTATGAGGAGAACCGGTTTAATGTAAAATTCCTTGAGTGGCCATAAATGTTTGAAAAGGTGTAGACAGATACTCTTTAGCATTGTCAGAACGCAAAATAGAGACAAAGGTATTAAACTGAGTTTTTATTTCAGCACAAAAGTTTTGGAAAATGTTAAATACCTCAGAATGATTTTTCATCAAATACACCCAAGTACAACTAGAATAGTCATCAATAAACGTGACAAAATATTGAAAGCCAAATGTAGAAGACACGCGACTAGGACCCCGAACATCAGAGTGAACAAGTTGAAAAGGAGATGAAGACTGACTATTAAGACTAGTAGAAAACGAGCTACGTGTGTGTTTACCTAATTGGCACGACTCACAAGGAAGGGCAGACAAAGTAGAAAGAGAGGCATCCATTTTGCGAAGTTTTGAAAGACTTGGATGCCCCAAACGATTATGGATAATAGATGGAAAACAACTGGATGTGCACGGAATTGGGGATATAGGAGGTGAAAGGTGGTATAAGCCATGTGACTCTCGTCCTATGCCAATCGTCTGCCCCGTACTCCGATCCTGAATAGAAACACATTGATTAGCAAAGGTGATAGAGTAATTGTGAGATTTAGTTAATTTACTAACCGAAATAAGGTTGAACGGAGATTCAGAGACATAAAGAACAGAATCAACAAATATGGACGGAAGAATTTGCGCTTTACCAATTCCAATAGCAGGAGTTTTAGAGCCATTGGCCAGAGTTGCAGATGGAAGTAAAGATGAACTATAAATATGGGTAAAAAGATTTTTATTACCAGAGATGTGTTTAGAAGCACCTGAATCAAGAACCCATGCTCCAATGTCAGGGAAACGGGCAAAGCAAGTAGTTACGTTACCGGTTTGCACAATAGTGGCAGCCACAGATGACTTGGCGGTAGTAGCCATGGCTGTTAAGGGATGAGAAAAGCTCCACTTAGAGAAGAGCGAAAATAAAGTGTGAGCAAACGGCAAACCAACCCCAGAAACGTGAGGAGAAGAGGCCGGAGATCACCGCGGTGTAAATCACGGCGAAAAAAGCCGCCGGAAAAAGGGGTCACGCGCTGGCGTGTGGCAACTCCAGCGGACGGTCGGACGGTTCATGGAGGCGCGTGCGGCGACGGACGGCGAAGGGAAATTGGGGTTTGGCCGGTCGGAGGCTTCTGAGCACGGTGGTCCGGCGCATGCTCCAAGTAGATGCCGGGAAGCCATCAAATCTGAGGGTGGTCGAGATGAACAGTGGAGGAAGAGGTGTTTAGGGTTCAAGGCTGGAAAGAGAGCACAGCCATGAATGCTATTTAGGATCGAATAGGCTTTGGTACCATGTTGAATGAAAGAATTCTGTGTGTATTATTATGAAAAGAGAATAGGAACTTATACAAGAGGAGAAAACCTATTCTAGGAAATAAGGATAATTACAATAAATACAGTATATCCTAATTGATACACATAATCCTAGATATTCACAATATTAATCTAGAAGATTCTCAACAATCCACACATAATATGTGTAAGAGAGAGAGAGAAACTATTTTATGTCTTTTTTCTACTTTTATAATC
This sequence comes from Senna tora, assembly GCA_014851425.1. NCBI lineage: Eukaryota > Viridiplantae > Streptophyta > Magnoliopsida > Fabales > Fabaceae > Senna > Senna tora. The sequence goes on from CM026271.1 coordinate 27,682,563, forward strand.
TAAAATTGTTGTATTTGATTAGTGTTTTTAGGGTTTTTTGGACATGATTTCTTTAGTAAACAACAATTTTACATTACAAAATTTGAAAAAGTAAAGCAAAGCTGGGATTTTATTTCGATTCACACCTTCGTCTTCAATTGCCTCCTTGAAAATTAGAAAAATTAAAGCTAGCTGGTGCATGGTGGTCTGACCATATATGATTTTTTTTACAATTGAAGTATCCGTTAAAGGAAACCTAATAATTAATCTATTGTAATGTCTATTATTTAGAATAATTCTCTCAAAAAATACTTATGTTACAACGATGGGTTCTATTACTTTTTTATTTTTTTTGTAAGGGTAAAGTACCCTTGCTACCCACAGACTTTGCTGCAAGGTTCATTCCTGCCCCTAACTTGTTTTCTCGGTTCATACCTACCCTCAAACTTTCAATTTTGTTCACGTCTGCCCTTTTTGCTAACACCGTTAACTTGCTTCACAGAATTTGCCGATGTGGACGATGAATATGTATCTCTTTTTTCACGTTACTGTCTACTTCATTTTCCACCTAACATTTAACTTTTTACTTTTATTAAAAAAAATTAACCTTTGGCCAAAAAACAACCTAATCTGAACAAAAAAAACCAAATTTTACCCTAAAATTATTTTTTTTTTTTGCATTAGGTTAACTATTTTTAATAAAAGTAAAAAGTTAAAATAAAAATTTTAATTGTGCATGATCAATAATTAAAGAAAAAGAGTATAAATTAAGCCTATAATTGATTAAATTTCATAATAAACACTTATGTAAGTTCACCTTAGCTTTTTCATAATTAAATAATTTATTTTTTTAATCAAACAATTTTGTTGATCTTATTATCTAAATAGTAATACAAAATATATTTTTTTTATTCAACCTAAATATAAAACTTATTTCTACTTCAATTTTAATATAAAACTTATTTCTACTTCAATTTTAATAATAACTAATAACTGGGGCTTATGTTTTGTGGAAAGATAAAATAATACTCAGTCGCTTAAGAGCTTCAATCTACTGTCAATAAGTCATTTGCACTTTGTAACTGTAATTTTTGGCTCAGACAATTGTAATATGAATTTAGGACCGCAAGGGGTCTTCACCTTGGGGGACTTTTCCTTAGGTGATGCACCTAGGTGCCTACGTACCCTTCTGGAGGGATCAAAGTCCACGTAGTTCGTCATGGTGACGTCTATCGGAGCCGTTAGGCAAGGTTGTTACCTGTATTGGGCCGTGTGCGGCTAAGACGTGCCTAAGGTACTCCGGGCGGGCGAGCTGCTCTGTGGGAGGTTGCCTTAGTGGGAGAGAGCTATGGTCTCTGAGGGCTGCTGGAAGCCCCGTAAGCGGTGTGCTCCAAGGAGAAGGTGAGCCGGTCAGAGGTCGGCCTGAACGGAGGACCAACGGTAAGGCTCGAGGGAGTGAAAGTACTTGTGAGGTGTATCTAAGAGCGATGGGTGATAATCCTTCAGGTTGTATGCGATTCTATCCAGGGTTGAACGTATATCTGAGTCCCCCGAGTGAGGGCCTATTTATACTTGTGTGGGGAGATCGTGCTCGACCCACGAACTCGTGGGACGTGGGTCGTCCCACGAGGCTTGGTAGAGAACCCACGTCTAGTTGAGGGGAAGCTCCGTGTGGTGACGTGGGTGAGGGCCACGTAATGGAGGGATGTGTGGTGCCACGTGCCTCCAGCGGGTGCTGGGGCCATGCTTCTAGAACGTCAATGCCACGTGTCCCAAGGTGGAATATTCCAAAGTTACATAAGTCTCCCAACTCTATGGGTGTCGGGCGCCCGTGGACTTAAGTTCCTTTTGCTTGGATACTTGGGAATTTCGCTGCCTTTACTTGCGGGATAGCTCGACCGCTTTGGAGTATGGGAGCTGGTCGTCCGACTCATGAAGTTGGCCTCTCACGTTGCTCCGTAGGAAAGGAGGTGTCTTGGAGAGGACACGCGTCGCATTTTGGGAGGCTGGCCGCTTGGCTTCCTTAGCAAGTTTCTAGGCCATCGCGTTTTGGGAGGTGGAGTCATCATTGCTCAGAGGGGCCTTTCCCAAAATACCCTTTGAGGGTCAGCGAAGGGAATCCAATGGCCAGGGGCTGCTTTTGTCATTTTCCGAAGAGCTCTCCTCTGGCCAGTGGTTGGCAGCTAACATGGCTTCCTTGCAGAAGGCTGTTTGTTGAGGGAGCGGGCTTTGTCGCCGGTTGCCACGCGTCGAGGCTTGAACGGATGCTTCTGTCATTAAAGCGCTTTGCCGCCGTTTCTCCCTCATTAATGCAGGCTCGTTTCCGAGGGTAGCCATCATTAGCCTGGGTGGAGAGTTTCGCGAAAAGACCCTCAAATGTTTTGAAGCGACTCTTGGGTTCGCGGGGGTTTTTCGGTCTTTGCGTCTCCTTTGCCCTGGCTGTGTATCCCGTCCGTTGCTTCTTTCCACATGTGCGGTTGAGGCAGGAGGTCGCAACTGGTTTTGATTGCAGAGGATAAGGGGTTTTATCCGTTGCAGGATTCGAGGGGTCGAATTTTTTGAATAGTCGCGCCTCTGGGTGCCCTATAAATGCCCAACGTTTGAAAGTTCGTGACTTTACGCTTGCCTTCACCTTTCTCCATTACCTCTGTTCATTGTTCTTTTTATCCCCGCTTCTCTTGAATTGTATTTTCGTGATGTGTGGAGGAGGTGACGATTATAGCTACTACCCATTTGATTTCACTGATTTGGAAGATCTTCCTTCCTTTATCCCTCCTCTTCCTCCTCTGGTTCGGACTCGCGATACTGGCTAGGCCGGGGGGAGGAAGAATGGTCAGCAGGGCCTGTCACCGGGGGTTGCTGCTGATGCTTCAGTTGTGGTTCCTGCCACGGTGCCTACTGGTGGTGAGAGGGAAAGACGGCTTCCTGTGCTTCCGTCCTCCAAAGGGGAGCGTCGTCAGGAGGTTCTTCCGAGGCAGAGGAGGAAGAAAGATGGGAATATCGGCGCTAGCGGACCTCGGGAAGGGGAAAGGAGAGGAACTTCTCCGGCGGAGCAGGCTCAAAGCAGGGAAGGTGGTCCCAAGAGGCATCCTGTTGGGGCTGACTCGCGATCATCTCCGCAGGTCGTACGGCGAAGTACTAACCGGGAGGATGCCCAGGCGGGGGATGGTGTTCCTGTTTCTGCCGCTATTCCTACCTCTATTACCACTTCCGCTTTTGTCCTTTAGTCACCCATGAGGGTGATTCTTTCTACCTGTCCTCCCGTCCTCAACCCTGTTGAGGGGGTGAACCAGCCTCCTGTAAGAGGGCCAGGGAGGCTGTTGAAGAGCCTGTCCGAGATTCCTTCATCCCTCAGGCTACGGTTGGTGATCCTGCGACTGTGGAGGTCGTTGGGTTTGGACATGTGGCCGTGTAGGCCAGAGTTCCCTCAGACGGAGGGAATGTAGTGGTGAGTTAAGTGACTGCCACGAGAGATGTTGTTCCTGGGTCAGGTGCCGGCCCTTCTGAACCCCTTAGGCCACCGGAGGGGGGATTGGCTTTTGAACTAGTGGCATTGGGCCAGGGGGCTGGACACTTTGCCCCTGAATATTGCTGTTCAAGGCTTCAATCGGGTTGCTGAGGCACTGGCCGACTTCCACCAGGCTGGACTTGAGTTGGAGAAGCGTGTGGTAAGTTCCCTCGTCTTCAGTGTTTTGTTTTTGCCTGACTCCGCTCTGTGTGTGCGCGCTTCTTGCAGGAGGAGATTCGCCACGACCGGGATCAATTTTCCATCGTTGCGCCCTCTAGGAGCCGGGCTTTGGAGGTCTCCCAGAAGTGGTTGGCAGACGTGCGGGAGCAGCTGTCTGCCAAGGAGCTGGAGTGTGAGGGTCAACGACGGGAAGTTAAGTCCTTGACCGAGGAGGTTGCCCGCCTCATGACCGAAGCAGGTCACCCTTCCGAGGTTGCATTTCTCCGCTCGGAGTTGGAGAGGGCTCGCAGGGAGCTGGTCATCCGTCGCGATGACGCTGAGAGTCATCAGTAGGAGCTGCATTCACTCCGTGAGGCTCTGCGGGATGCAGAGGCTCGTACTGTTGAGAATCTTTTTGGTCGGATGGCGGCTGAAGGCAAGGTTGCTGACATCGCCGATCGTCTAGAGGAGCTATCCGCACAGAGGATGTATGGCATGCTCCTGGCGGTTGAGCAGCTCGAGCGTTTCCGTGGGGAGAGATTCACAGCGGAGTGTATGGCTTCCTTGCATCCTTCCCTGGAGTTTTTTTAGGGTGAGCTTCGCGGTCAGACAGAAACGGACCCTCCGTTTAATCTTGCTTATCTTCGTCAACTGACGGATCTCTTGGTGGATAACCAAGTGTTGTCTCGAATCGGTGGGCGAGCTCCAGGGATTGGACCTACTTCTTAGCAGCTGGTTGAGGCGACCAGGCGGGGGTCGTCGGGAGGTGTTGACCACGTGGAGTCGGCTAGGGCTGATACTTAGGCAGATCTTGGGGATGCCCAAGATTAGGTTTATGTAATTTTTGAGGTGTTTACCCTTTGTACATGGGCGGACGCCCTCTCATTTTTGTATTAATGAGAATGATTTTTGTGAAGAGCTTTTCCTGCCTTTTTACTTCGGGGTAAAATGTTGTACGTGTTTGCAGTTTTTCTTTTCCTGGTTATCTCTTTACGTCTGGGTAAAAATATTTTTTTTTGCATGAGCACCGTGTGATCAGGACGGTTTGTATGCGTGTTGCTAGCGTGGTTTGTCGAACGTTCATTTTGTGGTTTTCGCCCCAAAGGGGTTTGTTTACCGCGCTTTGGGGGAATTTTAGCTTGGCCATGGGGTCGCTTAGCGTTTCTTTGGCGATTGAGCCCGTCGTCCGTGGTAGGACTTACGCAAGTACTTTGCAAAGTTGAAGTCTAGTCTCTAATTGAAAAAGGAATGCTTTCAATAACAAACAAAATGAGTACATTTGTGCAGCCTCAGTCGGGCTAGCCTTGGGTAGGCTGAAGGTAAGCAAAATGTTTACATTCGGATTGCCTAAGTCTGGCGAGCCTTGGCCAGGCTGGAAATCCTAAATTCAAAATAGAGACGCATATGACTTGACTTAAAGATGAAATGCAAAGTGCGTTCGGAGTCTTAGGCGGAGGTAAGGTCCGGGCGGGCAGACTTTGGCTTCTTTCCTCCTAACTCTTTAGCCTCGAGGGGTTCCTCGCGTGTTTCTTTGGGACCCAGGCGGGCAACCTTGACGATCTTGGTTGGGCTAGCTGCGTAGCAGGCTCGCGCCAATTTCTGGTCCGCCATGATTTCTCCAACCCCGTGGGGTGTTTGGAACTTCATTGTGAGCTGCGCAATAGACACTACACCTCTGAGCTTGTTTAGGGACGGTCGCCCTAGGATCGCATTGTATGCTGATGGTGTTGGGACAATGATGAAGTCTACATCAAGGCTTGTGACCTTTGGCAGAGTGCCCATTGTTGTTCGGGCAGTGATGATTCCTTCTGCTGGAACCTGGGGTCCTTAGAACCCAATGAGCGTGCCGGGGAAGGGCCTTAGGCTGGCCTCGTTCATCCCGAGATTTCTGAAGGTATCGAAGTAGAGAACGTCTGCGGAGGATCCTTGGTCGATCAAGACTCTCTTGACTTCGTAGTTGGTGATGATCGCAGTCACTACCATGGGGTCGTCGTGGACTAGTCCCTCTAGGTTAGTGAGGTCGAAGGTGATGGGGTCTCCCTTGGCATCGCTCTTCTTCTTGTGCTTCGAAGCGTAGCCTAGAGCGAGTATGGAGCATTCCATCCTCTTCTTGTTCGGTGGTAGGGAGGAGGTACCGCGTTGTAATCCGTCCGCTATAACGCTGATGACCTCGCGGGTAGGCGCTTAGCCGTCAGCTTCCCGGGGGTGCTCGGAATTGGCCCTGCTTTCCTTCTTGATGAACATGCTGAGTTGCCCTTTCTGGATTAAGTCCTCGATCTGATCCTTCAGTTGGATGCAGTCGTTGGTTTCGTGTCCATGATCCTTGTGGAACTGGAAGCATTTGGACTTGTCCACTGGTCTTCCCGTTCTCCGCCTTCTGACTTGCGGGGGGGAATGTGAGCATGTCAGAATGATAAATCTCTTCCAACAACTCAACGTAATATCTGTTGAGGGGAGTGTAGCTCGTGAACCATCCTCGGGGAGGTGCTCGTGGTCGAGGAGGCGACCTTTTCCTACTGCTCTTTTCCTTAGCGATCTGAGCGTTCTCGACCCCCGTTTTCTCTTTCTTCTCTTCTGCTCGTTCCATATCGGCCCTGCTTATCAGGAACTTCCTCATCTTGTCCTTAGCGATCTGAGCGTTCTCCTCTTGAATGAACCATTTCGCACGGTCCATGAGTTCCTGTAAGGTGGAGACGGGGCACCTGGTTAGTTCCCCGTAGAACTATGAGCATCGAAGACCCTGCTTTATGACAAAGATGGCGACGACGTCCTGGAGGCCTTGAACTTGGAGCGAGAGTTTGGTGAAGCTGGCTAAGAAGGCTTGCAGGGTTTCTCCCTCCTCCTGGTGGAAACCGATGAAGGAGTCTTCGTTTTTCTGATACTCCTTGCTGCTGGCGAACTGTGTAAGAATGTTCTGAGCCAGTTGTTCGAAGCTGTGGATCGAGTTGGTGGGCAGCAAGGAGAACCATCTCAAGGCGGCTTCCTCTAGAGTTGATGAGAAGACCCGACATTGTTGGCCATCCGTCATACCCAGTATCGACATGGCCGAGTCGAAGGTATTTAGGTGATCTCGTGGATCGGTTTCTCCTCCATAAGGCTCTATGTGGAAGGGCATCTTGAAACCCATGGGCACGTGCTTGTTCATGACTTGCTGGGTGAATGGGTGTCTCCCTTTTCCCTGGAAGTCGATCGTAGGCCACTGGTAGGCATTCGCACCGGCGGCTGCGTACGGGTTGTAGGCCGCGGCCCATGGCATGTGGAGGTAGGACCCCAGAGGGTAGTTCGGGACTGGTGGTCGTGCTGCTTGTCCAGCGACCATGGTAGGTCTAGGTGGGATCACCGTTGGAGGTGGTGCCGCCGTCAGCAACAACTGTGCAAACTCCATGGGTAAGGTCCCAAATTGAATTGTGGGCAAGCCGGTAGGGTCGCTAGAGGTCCCTGCCATCGCACCGTGTGGCACTATGGGTAGCTGAGTGCTCACATTTGCTGGGGCGAGGCTCCTCTCCTCTTCCCCTCGTTATTGGCGTAGAGCCGCTACTTCTGCCTCGAGGCGAGCGATCTCAGCGTCTCGCGGGTTCCTCGCTAACTCTGTTGCTTCTCGACCACCGGTTGTGGGGCAAGGGATGTGTGGCATGCTTTACGGGTGCTGAGGGCAAGTTTCCTCTCTAGATGCCGAGTTCTGGACCACGGTCTCCGTGGCGGCTACTTGTGTTATTGAGGAGCTTTGAGGCTGAGTTGCGCCTGATCCGCCTACCTTGGTTGTGATCGGTTCGACCGTTCCCTGACGAATTTGCACGCTGCGCCTCAGAGCATTGGCATCAGTCATGGTGGTGGGGACGTTCGAGTCGGTCATGACGTATCGTGTTCTATATTTGTATTGGAGATCAAAACAAAAACAAGTGCGGGTTTCTGAGTGTTAGGTGTATACTCCTACTCCCCCAAAAAGAAATGCCGTTTAGCGGCAGAGTGCGCAAGGCATCGTGGTCTAAATAAGACCGTAGTGGGCGCCACTGTAACTGTCATTTTTGGCTCAGACAATTGAAATATGAATTTAGGACCGCAAGGGGTCTTAACCTTAGGGGACATGTCCTTAGGTGATGCACCTAGGTGCCTACATACCCTTCTGGGGGGATCAAAGTTCACGTAGTTCGTCATGGTGACGTCTATCAGAGCCGTTAGGCATGGTTGTTACCTGTATTGGGCCGTGTGCGGCTAAGACGTGCCTAAGGTACTCCGGGCGGGCGAGCCGCTCTGTGGGAGGTTGCCTTAGTGTGAGAGAGCTATGGTCTCTTAGGGTTGTTGGAAGCCCCGTAAGCGGTGTGCTCCAAGGAGGAGGTGAGCCGGTCGGAGGTCGGCCTGAACGGAGGGCCAACGGCAAGGCTCGAGGGAGTGAAAGTTCTTGTGAGGTGTATCTGAGAGCGATGGGTGATAATCCTTCAGGTTGTATGCGATTCTGTCCAGGGTTGAACATATATCTGAGTCCCTCGAGTGAGGGCCTATTTATACTTGTGTGGGGAGATCGTGCTCGACCCACGACCTCGTGGGACGTGCCTCCAGTGGGTGCTGGGGCCATGCTTCTAGAACGTTAGTGCCACGTGTCCCAAGGTGGAATATTCCCAAGTTACACACCCAAGTTTAGATTTATTGATTTCAAGTAAGAAAATACCTATGCATGCACATAATTATGAATTATAATTTTTAAAATCATGTTAATTACTTTATCTGAAAAAATTATCTATATCTATGCCCAATCACCTTTTTTTAGAAACAAAGTAGGAAATTCACTCATAGCAAGGTAAAATAACATATATTCTTTTTCATAATTAAAGAATTTTGTGGAGCCATCACTTATTCGTTCTCATTTTTGAACAATCATATGTATTTGATTCTTCATCATCAATTAAAACTAATTAAAAATAATAATTTAACCTATTTCTTTTGAAGAAATTAATAATATAATTTTGATTTTTAAACAAGAGTAATAAACCCACAGTAAACTCTATTTATGAGTTCATAGTAATTTAGCATAAAAAATTATAAGAATCAATATTAAAATTTAAGCAAGAGTAATAAACCCACAATAAACTCAAGATTTTAGATAATTAGGATTTTTATTATAATAATACAAAATTATAAACTAAATTAATTAAATAGCGGAGCCGGCGTGGAACCTGAGAGAGGTAGAGCTCGCCCTCCTCGAGGCAGAAGTAGTAGCCCTACGCCAACATTAGTGGGAGGAGAACAGGAGCCTCGCCCGAGCAAACGCAGGCGCCCAACTACCACTAGTGCCACACAGCGCAGCAGCAGGGACCTCTAGGGACCCTACTAACCTACCCGCAATACAATTGGGGACCTTGCCAATGGAATTCGCATGACTGTCGCTAACAGCGCCAGCACCCCCGGCGGTAGTCCAACCCGGACCAGCAATGATCGCCGGAGAAGCAGCGCGACCCGCTACAACCTATCTGCAACCGCTAGTCCCAAACTACCCACCGGGATCCTACCTCCACATGCCCTGGGTAGGAACCTACAACCTGTACGCCACTTGAGGTGCAAATGCCTACCAGTTGCCAAGTTTCGACTTCCATGGAAAGGGGAGATATCCTTTTACCCAACAAATCATGAATGAGCACGTACCCATGGGCTTCAAGAAGCCCTTCCACATAGAAACTTACGGTGGAGAAACTGATCCACGGGATCACCTTACCACCTTCAACTCGGCTATGTCGATATTAGGTATGACGGACAACTAGTAATACCGAGTCTTCTCGTCGATCCTGAAAGAGGCGGCCCTAAGGTGGCTTTCGCTACTGCACACCAATTCGATCCACAGCATCAAGCAGTTGGCACAAAACTTCCTTACGCAGTTCGCCAGTACTAAGGAATACCAAAAGAACGAGGACTCCTTCATTGGTTTCCACCAAGAAGAAGAAGAAACCCTGCAAGCCTTTCTGGCCCGCTTCAGCAAACTCTCACTCCAGGTCCGAGACCTCCAGGACACTGTAGTCATCTTTGTCATCAAACAAGGTCTCCGATGTTTGAAGTTTTATGGGGAACTCAACAGGTGCCCCGTCTCCACCTTACAAGAGCTGATGGACCGCGCAGAATGCTTCAATCAAGAAGAAAACGCACAAATCGCCAAAGACAAGATAAGGAAATTCCTGATTAGCAGGTCTGACATGGAACGAGCGGAAAAGAAAACGAAAAAAGCGATAGCAGAAACCCAAACTGCCAAGGAGAAAAACAACAGAAAGCGGTCACCCCCTCGAGCACGAACGCCTCCTAGAGGGCGATTCACAAGCTACACTCCCCTCAACAAATCCCACGTCGGGTGTAATACCGATCGAATCAACATTGGTAACCCCAATTTCATTCGAAACCCTTAATTTCTCCATTTTTAGGGATTTCTTCGATTCACCTTCGATTGAGTTGTTTCGAGGGTTGATTAAGACCTAGGAAGTGTTCTTGAACACTTAGTTGGGGTAGGAACCGTGACTATATCCTCGGGTTTGACCGAATTCGAATTTGGAAGGATTTAGGGTTGAAATTCTAAATATCCAGAAACTGGTGAAATTATTGATAATTAGGATTGAGCTTGGATTTGAGTAAATAGGCTTGGATTGGAATTATTGAAATTATATTGTTGAAAAATTAATTGAACAAGACCCATGAAGAGCTGGCCCGAGGTTACTAAGGTTGAACCTTGACGTTAACGTGTCGGGTCCCTTCTCGGATTGCCCAAATACACTATAAGGGTGATGTTGAGAGTTTTAAACCTCCTCTCTTCGATCTTAAACACCCAAGAAAAATTCTAAATTTGCTATCAAGCATCAAGAATTATTTTTGGTACTTTCTTGTTTCTCAAGGATAGAAACTTGCGGAACAATAAAGTCCAAATTCTAAAATGGCAATTTAATTCCTTCGTAATTATTAGCAAACCTTAAGTAGGATAATTTAGAAATATATTGAGGTTTATTAACTCGAATCCAAGGCTCTGGAATCACTTCAGATAAGTGATAGTTGTTATGAAACCAAGTGCAAGGCATTTGAGACTCTCATAGAAGTGAGGGAAGACGACTAAGACCAAAAACTCGGTTCTTGGTGACGTCTAGGTGCATCTTTAGGCACGAGCATGTCTAATGCATATGAGTTCCATATAGTGTAAGATGTTAACCACGTGAATGCGTTTGATAGGAAACCACGATTCGTCCAGAGTGGGAGTTACTCTAGGACAAGCACAAGGAAGCCGTCCAGGTGAGGGGTTTCCCATCCTTGCCCTACAGGGTTGATTGAGGATGTGCATATGTGGTTTGCCTACTTGCCTATTTGTAAGAATTATTTAGTGGATTAACATGCTATTGTTGTTCCTAAATTGTAATATATGAAAGTACCTGTATATGTGTGTTTGATTACAGGCAAAGAGGTACTGGAGGGTATCCATGTGATGACATGAGATACACCGAAAAGTACAAGCAAGGGGGTAAGTTATTGATTGAGTCCAAGGTTTGGTTTACCTTATTAATTAGAAACTCATTAAAGAAATCGTAAAGAATTTGTTTGTAAACATTGACGTTTTATGGTAACCGAACTTAGGAAAGACCTTAGAGCTAGGTTATGATCTAATCAAGGGTTTGGGTATTAAATAAGGATTAAAAAGACTCTCATAATTGATTAGTGAGTCATAGGGAGGTTCACACTACCTAGGTAAAGTCAGTTTAGGATAGTAATGGGTAGATAGAGTCAGAATCCCAGCTAAAAGCTTGGGAAGAGAATCAACTCAGATAAAAATTGCCCGTTGAGGCCAATGCCCTAGCTTCGCACTAGGGTCAGTTAAAGATTAAAAGAAATTGCCCGTTGAGGCCATTGCCCTAGCCTAGCACTAGGGTCAGTTAAAGATTAAAAGATTTGCCCATTGAGGCCATTGTCCATTGTGAGACACATGGACCAGTTGAGTGATTTATAGTTTTCAGATGATATGTTAAAAGTGATTGCTTGTTTATGAGAAGCATGATAGAAGAGCATGATCTGTAGGTTTATCTTTGATTTTATATTATATTAATATTGCCTGATCATAATATAACATTTGATAAACTGGATTTTCATGCGCATGTGATTGTGGGTGTTTCCCTTTCCCCTGCTGTAGTGGTACCCGCCGCTACGCCGAGGATGGGAAGCTTCTCACTGAGTCTGTTTGACTCACTCCCTCTGCTACAATGTTTCAGATACAGGTATCGGGCAGGCATCGATGTTCGGACAGTGATACGGACATCAGACCATCCTTTACACACTAGTTCGCCTGGGTGGACACTGTTTTGTTATTTCGACTCTTTTGGTTGTACATATTATAAGTTGTAAGTGTTGTGTATATATATTTGTAGCTTTCGATATGTACCTACTCTAGACTTGTCGACTTCACATGTATGAATATATAAACTGTTGCATGTGAATAGGATAGACCGTACGCATTGAGGCGTACGGTCAATATGGTATAGATATATATATATTATGTGTGCTTGCTGCATGTGAATAGGATAGATCGTACGTATTGAGACTTATGGTCAATATGATATGAATATTTATATTATGAGTGTTGATATATATATCTATACACTGGGCTGAGCTAAAGCGATTTTAAGCGAACTGTGGATTGCAGGTTAATTAGGCCACCAGTGAGATGTGGGCACTATTATGATATATATATTGATTGTATAGCAGGGTAGTTATAGTTATGTTTACAAGGTAAGGCTTACGGGTTTAGAAGTAAAAGCCTATTCTTGTGCCGGTCACGTACTCCCGATTTGGGGTTGTGACATCGGGGTCCTTAAAGAGATTTATCACTCAGACATGCTCAGCTTCCCCCCTCAGATCAAGAGGCGAAAAATGGGGAAACCAGTAGACAAGTCCAAGTACTGCCAGTTCCACAAGGATTACGGGCAGGAAACCAACGACTGCATCCACCTAAAGTATCAGATCTAAGACCTGATCCGCAAAGGACAGCTCGACAGATACATCAAGGAGGAGAGCAAAGCTAACACAGAACACTCACGATAGGTCAACGATCAAACACCTACTCGCGGAGTCATCAATGTCATTGCAGGCGGTTTGCAGAGAGGAACTTCCTCGTTACCACATAACAAGAAAAGGGTGGAGCGCTCCATACTTGCCCTTGACTATGCCCCAAAGCACAAGAAGAGGAGCGAGCCCAAAGGAGATCCCATCACATTTGATCTCACCGACCTAGAGGGACCAGTCCAGGACGACCCCATGGTGGTAACCGCTATAATCGCCAACTACGAAGTCAAGGGAGTCTTGATCGACCAAGGATCCTCGACAAATGTCCTCTACTTCAACACTTTCAAGAAACTCGAGTTGAACGAGGCTAGCATAAGGACATTCCCCAGCACACTCATAGGGTTCTCAAGAGCCCAAGTTCCCGCAGAAGGAATCATTATCCCCCGAACAACCATAGGCACCTTACCAAAGGTCGCGAGCCTCGATGTAGACTTCATCATCGTCTCAGCACCATCAGCATACAATGCGATCTTAGGGCGACCGTCCCTAAACAAACTCAGGGCTGTAGTGTCCACCGCACAGCTCACAATGAAGTTCCCAACACCCCATGGGGTTGGAGAAATCATGGCGGACCAGAAACTGGCGCGAGCATGCTACGCAACAAGCCTGACCAAGACCGTCAAGGTCGCCCGCCTTGGTCCCCGAGAAACACGCGAGGAACCCCCCGATGGTAAAGAGTTAGGAGAAAAGAAGCTGGAGTCTGCCCGCTCAGACCAAACCTCTGCCTAAGCTCTGAACACACTTTGCGCTCTCATACCACCTTTCGGTCAAGTCACGTACGTCTCTTTATTTCAAATATAGAATTCACTTCAGCCTGACTAAGGCTTGCCTGACCTAGGCAACTCGAATGTAATCATCTTGCCTACTTTCAACGTGACTAAGGTTAGCCTGACTGAAGCTGCACGAATGTAACCATTTTGTCTATTATTAATCGAAGTATTCCTCTCCGACAAGAGACATGACTTCAATTTGCAAAGTAATCGAATGAGTCCTATCAAAGGATAACGGGCCGATCACCTGAAGAAACGTTAAGCGCCTCCAGGGCTAAGCTAATATTCCCCTAGCAGTGCGGTAAAAAACCCCTCGGGTGCGAAAACACAAAACGAACATTCGACAAAACCATGCTAGCAAACCGCATACAAACCGTCTTGATCACACGGTACTCATGCAACAAGTATTTTTACCCAGACGTAAAGAGATAACAACAAAAAGATACTGTACTCACACAAACCTTTTTGCTAGAAGTAAAAAGAGAGACAGCAAAAGCTCTTTAAATTCTCATTAAATGTCAAAAATGAGAAGGTGTGCGCCTGTTACAAAGGGTAAAACACCCTAAAAGTACATGAACCCATTCTTGGGCATCCCCAAGATTCACAATGGCCCTGACCGCCGCAGGCTCAACGTTGCCAACTCCTCCCGACAGGCTTCTGCTGGATCGCTTCAGCTAGATGCTGAGAAGTAGATCCAATCCCCAAAGTACGTCTGCCGATACGAGACAACACCTGGTGCTCCACTAGACGGTCGGCAAGTTGACGAAGGTAGGCGAGGTTCAACAGAGGATTTACCTCTGTCCGACCGTGAAGCTCACCGTCAAAGAGCTCCAAAGAAGGGTGCAGACAAGCCACCCATTCTGTTGAAAACCTCTCTCGACGGAGATGCTCAAGCTGCTGAACCGCCAGAAGCATGCCGTACATCCTCTGCGCCAGCAACTCTCCCTGGAGATCAGCAATCTTGGCGACTCTCTCCTCAGCCACCAGCCAACCAGAAAGGTTCTCAGAAGCACGACCCTCCGTACTCCGCAAAGCTTCGCGGAGAGAGTGTAACTCCTGCCGGCGCCTCTCAACATTCTCTCGAAGGACGACCAGCTCTTTACCAGTCTTCTCCAATTCTGACCGAAGAAGTTTAACCTCAGAGGCATGCTCGATTTCAGCTTTAAGACGGGCCACCTCGTGAGTCAAGGACTTAATCTTACGTCCCTGGTCCACACATTCCAACTCCTTCACGGATAGTTGCCTACGCACGTCTGCCAACCTCTTCTGGGAGACCTCTAGAGATTGGCTCTTGGAGGCCGCAACACCGGAAAACTGGTCCCGGTCAAGATGAATTTCCCCCTGCAAAAAGGCAAAAGTCAAAAAAACAAAGGATAGCCCAGGATAGCGAAACACCAGGATAAAGAAGCTCACCACACGCTTCTCCCACTCAAGGCTAGCCTGGTCGAAATCAGCTAATCCCTCAGTAACTCTGTCGAAGCCTCGAACAGCAAGATTCAGGGGAGAAGTGTCCAGCCCCCTGGGTTCCCTCTCTCGCATCTCCACGGGGAAGCGCCTGCCCAACGCCACCAGCTCGACGGGTAGTCCCCCCTTTGGTGGCCCAACAGGTTCAGAAGGGTCGATGCTCGAACCTGATACAACATCCTTTGAGGCAGCCACTTGGCTCACCACTACATTCCCTCTGTCTCACAGGGCCTTGACCTCCACGGCCAGGACATCCCTGGCTAGAGCCTCAGCCACGGGCTCACCTACCGGAACCCGAATCCCAGCAGAATCTCTAGCAAGCTCCTCAACTGCCACCCTAGCCCTCTTAGCAGCAGGCTGGTCAGCCCCATAAGCAGGACGGGAGGACGAGTCGATAGAATCGCCTTCATAGGTGATTGGCGAACAGATGCGGAAGTGGGAACAAAGGTAGGAACAGAGGTCGAAACAACACCCTCCACCAAAGCCTCCGCTCGCAAATCCGCTGGGTCACCTGTAACGACAACCGTGGCTCCACACCAGAAGGTCATTTCTCGAACCCTCCTTCTCTGCGTTTGGGTACCTCCACTGAATATTCTCTCCCTCTCTCGGAGGCCACCTACGTCACTTCTTCCTTCCTTCCTCCTTTTCTCTCTTTGAAGACCTTCCTGCCGACGGTCTTTATCGGAAGACAGCGGTACGGGAAGCCATCCTTCTCTCCCACCTCCGGCAGGAACCATGGAGAAAACATCCACCACTACCTCTGGAGAAAGACTCTGCCCAAACTTCTTCCCCCTACTCTGACCATCGTCACAAGTACGGCTAAGAGGAGGAGGAGGAGAAGAAGAAGAAGAAGGGAGATCCTCTAAGTTAGTGAAATCGAAGGGATAAAAGCTATCGTCATGACCAACCATGGCGAAACCCCCGCGAGAACATAGAGCAAAAAAGAAAAAGGGGTAAGAATCAGAGCAAACAAAGCAAGGAGGTAGAAGAACGAAGGACAGCGAGAATGTAAAACCACGAACTTTCAAACGCTGGACATTTATAGAATACCTAGAGGCGCGATGATTGAAAATCTTAACCCCCTCGTATCCCGCAAGGGATAAAAATAATTATCCTCTACAACCAGCCTGAGCGCAACCGTCCACCTTGGCCCGACACGCAGAGAAAAAGAACGACTCAGATTCACAACTTGGACAAAAGAGGCACAAAGTCTGAAAACCCCCGAAACCCCAAAAGTCACTCAAGGACACCAGGGGGCCTTTTCGAAAAATCGTCGACCCAGGCTAATGATGATTACCTTCAGAAACGAACCCACATTTAATGAAGGAGAAACGACGGCAAATTACTCACATCAGGATACTTATCAAAACCCTGACGCGTGGCACTTGCAGCAACCGGCACCTTCAACAAACAACTCTCAACAAAGTTTCTTGTCCAGTCACTAACCACAAACGAGCCAGACTAGAGGAGAGCATCTCAAAATGACCAAACGGCCCCTGACCTTTGGATATCCTTCGCTCAGCCACAAGGGGCATCCCAGGAAATTCTCCTCTGAAGCAATGATGACTCCTCCTCGGTAAGTCGCGTACTTTCTTCGGAAATGGCTCAAAAACTTGCTGAAGAAGTCAAGCAGTCAGCCACTCGAAACAATACGTGTCGCACCCTCCAAACGTCTCTACTCCCACGGAGCAAAACGAAGGAACACCGTTTTGCAAGTCTGACAACTAGCTCGTAATGACCACATCCGCTTACGGACGAACTCTCCTTCACAAAGGCAACGAAAAATTCCAAAGTAGCTTACAGACAAGAGAACTTAAGTCCACGGGCGCCCGACACCCGTACACTTGGGGGACTTACGTAACTTCAGAATATTCCGCCTTGGGACACGTGGCACTAAGCTTCCAGAAGCCTAGCAGTAGCACACACTAGCAGCACGTGGTACCACTTACCTGCTACTCACGTGGCCCTTGCACACGTCACCTCGCGGGGATACCCACTCAACTAGACGTGGGAACTTCCTGAGCATCGTGGGACGACCTACGTGCCATGAGATCGTGGGTCGAGCACGACCTCCCCGCACTCAGTATAAATAGACCCTCACCCGGGGGACTAAGGGATACCCAAGTTCAAGAACTATAACACTAGATCCGAGATACCTCAAATACTCCTAGAGAGCATCACTCATTGCCATTCAAGCAGGCATCGTGAGCACCTTCAGACGCCTCACGCACACCCTTCACACACCCCGAGCTCCGCCGTAGGCTCTGCCAGGTTCGACCACCGGCAAGCTCACCTCTGTCCTCGGAGCATCCCATCAATAGGGCTTCCAATAGCCCTCAAAGACCCCAGCTCTCTCCCATTAAGGCAACCTCCTAAGAGCGGCTCGCCCGCCCGGAGTACCTTAAGCACGTTTTAGCCGCACACGGCCCAATACAGGTAACTACCTTGCCTAACGGTTCCTATAGACGTCACCATGACGAACTACATGGACTTGATCCCTTCCGAAGGGTATGTAAGCACCGAGGTGCATCACCTAAGGACAAGTCCCCCAAGGTTAAGACCCATTGCGGTCCTTAATTGCAAATTACAATTGTCTTAACCAAAACCGACAGTTACACATTTTATATTTAGGTATGTTTTAACCATTGTCTTAATAATAATATTTAATATACCAATAAAATTTTTAAATATTTCAAATTATTTTTATTATTAATTTTTTATCAAATTTAAGTTATTAACATTTTTTAATTAATGAAAAAAAAATAAACTTTAAAATATAATATAATATATATATATATATATATATATATAGGGGACGTGTGTATCTATATCTATATTAATATGGTTATTGGGTCTTCTGGTCAATGGACGCACAAAATAGATACAATGAGTAATTATTATAAAAATGGAGAAAAAAATAATTTTCCATGATTTAATTATTTATTATTTTAAAATGTAATAATAATTATTTTATTTTTCTTTTAAAAGTTAAAAACAATCAAATATTTAATTTTTTATTATTAAAAAATCATTTTATATGATATTATATTTTTAAAAAATTATAAATTAAATTACATGCACGGTACATGCGTGCGAAGCCTCTAGTATATATAAGGTTTTGGACCCTTCTGGTCATTGGCCTCACAAAATAGCTATATTTTATAATTAAAAAAATATGAAATAAAACATTATTAGATGAGATGTGAGAAAGAAAGATATCATGGGTAAGGTAGTTAATAATAGTGGTGAGAGAGGAGTTAGAAATATAGGTAGTTATTAAATTATTTATTATTTTAAAATATCTTTATCTTCTATATATCTATATTTATATGGCTATGGACCCTTGGCAATGGGCGGGTACCCGTTCATTTTTGCACTATCCGCATCCGAATTCGCCCAACATATCCAATACCCGTACCCTAACTGAATCCCAAAATATGGTCATTTTTAATATCCGTACCCGTACCCTATCCAATATCCGAAATACTTGAAACACCCGAAATATCCAAAATACCCGAAAGATGTATTGGATATTGGATAGCCTATAATCAAGTAAACAACCCGATATCCACCCAATAAATAAATAAATATAGAAATAATATTTTAAAATAAAAGCAACAATTTTAATAATCTATATAATCTATAAAAAGAAGAGGCGCTAAACCCAAAGCTGACACATTAGACTATTTTAAAAATCTATGTGTCACCTACGTGGCGCCAATTAGGATGTGATTTGACAGATGACTTGGTAATATTTAATCTAGAAACAATTAACTTCTTTTGGTTCGCCCTTTTTTGAATTGGGTGTAATCCTGTGAATATTCCAATATTATAATTAATTTGAATGAGTAACTGACCCTTGAATCATGCTAATTGTCAATAATATTTGAATAGACAAATATCTGATCATAATCAGATCATGTATTCAAATATTCTAATAGTCAAATATTATTAATTTGAATACATGATTTGATTATGATAATATACTTTTTCTTTTTTAATCATGTATATTAACGCTATTAAAATGATACTATATCTCCGTCCACTGAGTTTTTATTCCGCAACAGAGAAAGCATTGTGGAGGAAGTAAAAAATAAAGAATGTTGAATCAATCAGCATGAGAATGGCGAAGAACAAAGCAATGGCGCTTCTGCTTCTATTTTCTTTTGGTAAGAATTTTTATCAAATGACCTTATCATTTAGGATCTCTAACTATGATTGTTCCTAAAATTGACTGACGTGAGTGTGCATGCATTAATATGTTCGAAAAAGCTTTCTTGCCTAAATACACTGGGTTTGGTTTTTGTTTGGATTTTTATTTCTGCAATGTCTATTGGAAGAGTTGTATATTGTTATATATTATGTTTTTCTAAGATTAGATATGAGGCTTTTCATACCTCTATAAGTAATAACTGATTATTGTCTTCAATTTTTTATGAAGCTATTTTGAAGGAAAGATGCCACAAGTGGTTTCAATAGGATGCACAAGATTGGAGAAAGACTACAGGAGGGTTTGGGAGCGTTAATAAAGGTACAATATTACAATTTTAAAAATAATTTCTATCATGATTTGATCGATACATTTTTTTAAACCTCAATTAGTATATGGTAAATAAGATTTTAAGGTTTGGACTGAGCATTGCTACATTAGCTATAAAATTCACCACAGAACGGGAGAGGTTGAGTCACGTCAAATATTTGCTTTAAAATAAGCAAACACGAATATAGTATTACTATTTATGTTTGTATCTTATCATATATGCTATGTATTTCACTTTTTTGCTATTTTTCATAATTGACACAAGAATGGTTTCTTTATTCAAAAATTAGTTTTTTTATTTTTTAACTTTTCTTTATTTCTAATGGCTTCTTCTTATTCTAACGGATACTAATCATCAAAAAATTGAGGTATGTGTTTCTTTATGATTGGTTATCTTTACTAATTATTAGTTGTGATTTGTAAAGTAAAGAGAATTTGCTTTTTTATTTAGAAGTCGTTGTTGCTTACTTAACAAATATGATGAGACCTTTGTTTAACATAATGTAATGATCTAACTGCTGTAGCTGTAGGCATTAGCCAACCTTCTAATTGATTAATGCAACTTATATGTTTCCAAAGTTGAAGACTTGCCTTTGGAAAACTAGGTTAAGGTGCTCGAGAAAAAAAGAAGACAACAAGTAGTACAAATCTAAAAAGTATTTTGAAAAAGATTTTATAAGTTACTTTAGATCCAAAAAATGGAGTAGAGCAAAGAATTTGAGGGTTTTTAAGAGATCATGTGCGCGACATATGGTGCACTTTTGTTAAAAGATTAACAAACTAAATTACAGGGTACTAAATTTTTAACAGTACAAACCTCAAAACACCTTATTGACAAAAGTAAAACACATCGTACCTAATTAAAATTAGACCAAATCACATGACACTAAAATATAATTTACCCTATATTTAAATTATTATTTTTTCTGCAATACACAGCTTAAAACCGTTAGTCAAGCCTATGTTTTTTTATTGGAAATTTATTTATTTTTAAATAGAACAAGTATATCTTTATTAAATCTAAATAGAATCTTGATAAATATATATAATTAATGATGCCATATTCAAATTTATATTTCTTATTTAATACGCAATTTATAATAATAATTATTGGTGTATTTTTCAAATTAAGCAGTGTAAGAATACGGGTGTACCTGTGATGTATCCGACTCCGACTCCGTGTTCAGGTACCCACGTGAACTCTGGTCACCAAGTAGGGACTCCGAGCAAGCAACACAGCAAATGCACCCACAGTGAATTTTGGCAGAGAGTAGAGAGTCAGAAGAAGAGAGGTTTTTTTTTTGTTCTCAGAAAAAATGTGATCTCATCCACCCACCTCTCTTTGTCACGTTTACATATCGCAACTGACTCTTTTTTTTAAATTAAATAAACTTATGGAGTAAATTACACTCCATAACCCACATTTATAACTTATTTATATATTTGCCCTAACATCAATTGGGCTTGGGTCCGATCCACCAAGGGTGGACTGGCCCATAATCTTACATCTCCCACTCACACTTGGTGGATTAGATGCCGTGGGTTAAATCTCTCAGCCTCCTTTCAATTTCATACTTAGTGCTTTGCCGTGACCGCGTGGGCATGACGTCTTCACTTAGGTACTTGTGCTAGCAATCCTTTTTATAGGACCAGTACAAGTAACCGTCTCCTTCGTGTAGCTAGAATTTTAAATGATGCCTCAGATGTCCTAGATTTAACTATATACACTTTCACGTGGCAAGAAC
The DNA here is from genome assembly GCA_014851425.1 of Senna tora. Classification (NCBI taxonomy): domain Eukaryota; kingdom Viridiplantae; phylum Streptophyta; class Magnoliopsida; order Fabales; family Fabaceae; genus Senna; species Senna tora. Next base: position 27,703,800 of record CM026271.1, read on the forward strand.
TAATCCCCCTCGAATCAATGTATGATTTAGATTGCCTTCCTCATATGTCTAGTATCCACACTTACGACAACAAAAATGTCACAAGGGACATGTCACAGACACTAGCATAGTTGTGTATATCTCAGTTAATCTTCCTTTCGCCCAAATAACACTTTAATATGAATCAGTCGCTTTCTTAGCATAGTACTTTAGATCGCATCTATCATGATCATAGTAAAAATGCTAAAGTAGCAGTCACTGAAGCATATCTCCGTGATACTGTCAAAGTTCAAAGGACATCGCTGGGAAAATTGTTCTTCCCTGGGACTCACACAGCAATGAAGCAGGGATCCTTCACTTGCTTCCCTCTTGCAGTTCTCTCAGTACATGTGGTATGAAACACATGCTACGGTGTTACTCTTTTATTATAAGAGCATATGTCGTTTTATTCTTATCTCAACACCGTACAGACTTAAGTCTAGATACACCCAGTATCTAGGCCCAAATTCTTCAACTCTACTTTCATTTACGACGTCAACGTTGAAGAGTTTGTTATCTGACTACAGGTATTTTGGAAGTGGGATTCCAAACTTTGATCCAACTTCATTTTATGTGGATCTCATCTTGACTTGCTACACGTTAGTCAAGGCGATATATAGTTTGTGTTTCTTCTCTACCATATCAGCACTCTTGGCTGCTTTATTGGTGAACACAAATGTCTCATCTTTGCACACTCCACTTGAGTGTCAAAGGCGGTTGCCCGTGTGAGAGAGCCAACCTTTCAACCTGTACGACATACTAGACATTGTATACTCCAAAATAAATGCATAAAGTAATAACAGAAAATTAGAACATCATTCTTTATTTATGAATTCTGCATATTACATTTTACGTATGCCAATGGCTTGCATATGTTCTTTAAACACTCTTTCACCTATTGGCTTTGTCAGGGGATCTGCTATCATACATTTTGTCGAAATGTATTGTACAGTTACAATCTTTTGTGCTATATAATCCCTAACAAAATTATATTTAATATCAATGTGCTTGGTCTTGCTGTGATACTTAGGATCCTTAGTATAGGCTATGGCTGCAGTATTGTCACAGTATAATAACACTGGATTGGTACTCTCATTTCCAAATCCAAGATGTTCTATAAATCTCTTCAGCCATAATGCCTCTTGTACGGCAGCAGTGCATGCCACAAACTCGGCTTCCATTGAATGTAAGGCGATGCACGTTTGCTTTTTGCTGCTCCAGCATATGGCGCCGTTGTTGAGTAAGAAGGTATAACCTGAAGTTGACCTTCGTTCTTCTTCATCTCCGCCTACGTCGGCATCGGAATACCCAACAAGGCGCAAATCACTTCCTTTATAGCACAATGCATAGTCAGAAGTGCCCTTTAAGTATCTCAAAATCCTCTTCACTGCTTTCCAATGCTTTTCACCGGGGTTAGATTGGAATCTGCTTACCAATCCTACTGCATAGCAGATATCTGGTCTTGTACACATCATTGCATACATTAGACTGCCAACTGCACTGGCATATGGAACTCTTTCCATTTTCTTCTTGTCTGATTCGGTTTTGGGACACATATCGAGACTCAAGGCTAATCCAGTAGCTACAGGAGTGCTCATAGGTTTGCAATCCTTCATGTTAAATCGCTCAAGAATCTTGTTTATGTAATTCTCTTGTGAAAGAGACAAGATTCTTTTCGAACGATTTCTTTGGATTTTAACTCCAAGTATGTATTCTGCTTCACCCATGTCTTTCATCTCAAAGTTTGATGAAAGCCATTCTTTTATGGTTGTTACAGAGCCTAGACTATTACCGGCCAATAGTATATCGTCTACATATAAGGATAAAAATAACAAAATTACCCTCAAACCTCTTGATGTAGACACAGTGGTCTTCCTCTATCATTTGGAAGTCATATGAGGTTACTGCTTTGTGAAACCTCAAATACCACTGTCTGGATGATTGTTTTAATCCATAAATGGATCTTTTAAGTTTACAAACTTTTGACTCTTTTCCTTTTTCAATGAAACCTAATGGTTGTTCCATATAGATTTCTTCATCCAGATCACCATTCAAAATGCGGTTTTTACATCCATCTGATGTAATTCTAGGTCTAAACTATTTACTATTGCCAGAATAAGTCTAATGGAGTTAAAACGCACAACTGGCGAGAACGTGTCATCGTAATCTATGCCTTCTTGTTGTGTGTAACCTTTTGCTACTAGCCTAGCCTTATATTTGTCAACTGATCCATCAACTTTTCTTTTAATTTTGAGAACCCATTTGTTCCCAATGGCTTTACGCCCTTTTGGTAGATCAATTAACACCCAAACTTGGTTCTTTTTCATTGAGTCCATTTCTTCTTCCATTGCTTTCTTCCATTCTTCCTTGGCAGGACTTGACAAGGCTTCATGTACAGAACGAGGTTCATCATCTCCCTCTGGAGTAACTAAGAAAGATTCGCCTTCGATTTGAAAGCGTCGTTTGGGAACACTTTCCCTATTGCTCCTTCTAATAGGAGCAATCTCCTTATCTTTCTTTTCTTGTTCAGGTCTTGGTGTTGACCTTTCTTGGCTCCCACTCAGATTAACAATCCTAGACGATTCCGGTTTGTCAATTTGTTCTACACTGTCTTGTTCTGGTGTTTCATAAAGGGAAACAGTGCGGTCAACATCTCCTCGATTAGGAAATTCAGTTTCAATGAATCTTGCATCTCTTGATTCTATCTCAGTCACCGTGCCATACTTATGGGAATTGTCATGGATGTACGCAGCTGACCCCCAGGGCCTTAAGATGCTTAAATCTGGTTTGCGTTTCGTCCATAACTCATAGGGTGTGGAAGCGACTGATGTTGAGGGCACACGATTAAGTATGAAGGTTGCCGTTAATAAAGCATCACCCCAATATGAAATTGGTAGGTTTGCTTGGGCCATCATTGATCTAATCATGTCTAGAAGAGTTCTGTTTCTTCTTTCGGCAACTCCATTTTGTTGTGGAGTGCCAGGGACAGTCAGTTGCCTGATTATCCCTTTTTCTTCACAGAGTTGTTTAAATTGTTCAGACAAATATTCACGACCTCGATCAGTGCGTAATGCTTTGACTTTATTATCCATTTGATTTTCTACCTCGTTTAGGTATCGTCTGAAGCACGCAAGAGCTTCAGACTTATGTGAAATCAAATAAATATGACCATATCATGAATAGTCATCTATAAAGGTAATGAAATACCACGCTCCGTGTCTCGCCCTCACACTCATAGGACCGCATATATCAGAATGGATTAATTGTAATGGATTTTCAGCTCTAGTTCCCTTACCGAAAGGTTTTCTTGTTGCCTTACCAGCTAGACAATTTTCACATAGTGACATTTCCATGTTTGGAATTGTACCTAACATGCCTTCTTTGGCCAATTTAATCATTCTATTTTGACTAATGTGTCCTAGTCTAGAATGCCAAACATTCATATCAACATTAGTAGAAGAAATAGCAAAGCATTCATTATAATTACAATCTCCAACAATGTCCAAAACAATGAACTTCTCTAAGAGAAAAACCGAACCATAATAAATTGAGTTGTTAAAAAAGTCTACAACCTTGTCATGAAAGTTTAAATGAAACCCAAACTTTAAAAGACAATTAACAGATATCAAATTCCGTCGAATGTCAGGAGTATAAAGCACATCATGAAGCGTCAAAGTCTTTCCACCACGCAAAGTGAATTGGCAAGTGCCAAGACCTTTGACCTCGATCCTTGCGTTGTTTCCAACATATAGCCACCTGCTATGATTTGGCAATCGACGGTATTCGATGAAGGATCCTCGATCCCTCGTTACGTGGTCTGTGGAGCCTGAGTCAATAATCCAAGAAAAAGAAATAGGTTCTGTTAGAAAAACAGTGCTAGAAACATATGAAACATGTGAATTCACATAATTCACTAATACCTTTTCGCTCTTGGTCTGTTTGGAACAATCCCGTGCGAAATGGCCCATCTTTTGGCAAGCGAAGCACTTGACCTTCTTTAGGTCTATCTTCTTCTTGCCACATTTGTTTCCCTTTTTCTTGAATTGTTTCTTGCTTTTCTTGGGTTGAAAACCACCCTTCTTCCCTTTTCTCTGGAAAAATTTGCCCTTCTTAGAATTGGGCTTTGCCTGAGAAGTACTTGCAGCCTCTGTGTAATAGGCTTGCCCAGATGATTTATAAGCCTCCAAGCGTTCATCTTCCAGCTCCAAGTGCTTGGCTACATCACTGAAAGTAGTGATGTTCTCATTGTGGGTCAAATTCACCTTCATGTGCTCCCAACTCCCAGGGAGCGATATGATAACTGCTTGTACTTGCTGTTCATCAGACAGTGTATGTCCAGCTTCTTTCAGTTCCCTGATCATGTTGGCCATCTCTCTTAGATGTTGTTTAATTGGAGTGTTAGGCTTGAGTTTATAGGTATCGAACTTAATCGTCAACCTTCTCAGTTTGGAGGTAGAGGTACCACCAAACTTGTCTTTCAAAGCTATCCACATAGCTTGTGCGGTTTTGTGACTCTCAAACTCACACATCAGATCATCAGCAATTGCACTCAACAAGGTAATTCTCGCAATGCTATTTTTTCTTTTCCAAACCTGGTATGCTTCTTGGTCCCTCCTGTGTTGGGCCGTATTCCCAATCTCAGGTTCAACCAAGACCGCGGTAAGAGGTTCAATTGCATCTTGTTCCTCCAAGATGTATTGAACTTTACGATGCCATATGTCCCAATTGTCCTCGTTAAGCTTATCCCCCTTGTTTAGCTCAGCTATTATGTTCTTTGATGCCATTGTTAATTCTGTGACAAATCGATCCCACATTATTCAACGATCTCTCTAACAGAGACACGTACCAAAGAACATTTTAGTTTGGTTATATGTAGCACATAAAGTATACAATGCCATGCCCTTATATTATTCTTGAGTAGAAAACAATGATATTTCAAGATCAATGATCAAGAGCATACGTTTGTATCTCCCATCACACAGATACAAGCAATAATCATTATATCTTATCAAGAATTCTATATAAGTGCTTTTATTAAATTACGACTCTTAGAAGTCTCATCTTCTAAAAGCTCCCACTTACAAAAGATATACATTGATTTCATATAGTTATCATAGAACAAATAACCTCATTAAATAAAATAAATTGTTCATTAATGATGAAAAAAACTTTACAATGTATGAATCATGTTCAACAACATAAAAAAAAATTACATCATAGTAAAAAAGCTCGCATATAATCAATCACTGCGTCTCTTAATATCTTATGTCGGTGTGGTCTGTCGGCTATTCGGCATACCATTTCTATCATCAGAAACCAGTATAGTTTGCTAGGAGGTCGGCCTCTAGGTTTGCCTCTAACCCTTACAGCTCTTATGTATTCCAATATGACTTTGACGTAAAATTTAGTGTTTTCCTTATCAGTCATGTTTTTGACGTATTTGGAAAGTACGCCATTTATGTCTTTTATATCTTTTAGTCGCGCTGCATCTCTCTCAGCTATATCCATAGCTAATGCAGGGGTTAAAGGTTGGTTGACTTCCTCGCCTTCCTCCACCACAATTTCTTGGACCACTATTGGATTTAACGGATCGTTGTAGTTTAATTGAGGATCTACGTTGAGGGGTTCAAGTGGAAATAATGTTTCCGACGTTGGTCCGGAAAGTATTGTCTCTTCCGGGACTGGTTGAGGATCCTCTACAGGTTCCTCCTCGGGATCTTCCTCTGGATCTTCCTCAGGATCCTCTTCAGGATCCTCCTCGGGATCTTCCTCTGGATCTTCCTCAGGATTCTCCTCGGGGTCTTCATCCATAGGTACGTATTCAGGAACTGCCTCATCTAAATATGAGTAGTCCAACGCACTATTATCAGTGTTTTCAGTGCTATTAGAAGCCATTTGCCTCAATTTACCTAAAAAAATAATAATATATTATTTTAATTGTTTCTGGAAAATTTTTTTTTTTATTTACATAAAAAAAAATACCAGAAAAGCACTAAAACACACATAAGCAGATCCCAAATGACCCCAAACATAGTCGAATTATATGTCAAATTGAAGATCTCAATTTTACGGATTTATAGAGACAGACGGGACCTCAATCGGAGGTCACACGCTCCCTCACGCGCCCCAAAAACAATTTTTTTTTTAGTGGCGGCGCGTGGGCCCCACGCGCCGCCGTGCCGGCCGGCGGCGGCGAAACGCACCGCCCCACCGGCTGCGGCTCGTCGGCAGCAGTCCGGCGGTGTGGCCCACGCGCCGGACTGGTCTGCCACGTGGCTACACGTGCCACGTGGCAGTTCTGGCACCTTTTCCCCCCCTTTTTTTTTTTTTTTTTTGAATTTTCAAAAATTTGATTTTAGGCGGCGGTTTTTTAAACTGCCGCGCCAAGAAAACGGTTTTAGTGACGGTTTTTTTAGCAGCAGTTTCCAAAACTGTCGCTAACCGTCATCTTCAACCTTCAACCTCCGTTTTCCAGAATCTGGCGACCGGAAACGGTGAAGCTCGCCGGAAAACTTCGGACGTCAATATCTCAGTCGTCCGAACTCCGTTTTCTGCAAATTTTATGTCGATTTTGCACGATTTTTCGTGCTCTACACAATGGGAGCATTCTCGAAGCCTAAAATTGTAGTTTTCGGAAACCCAAATTTCAAACCCGAAATTTCGATTATCGTTTCGATGCCGTTCGGAGTCCGTTTCATGCAAATTTTATATCGATTTTCATCGATTTTTCGCGCTCTACGCAATGGGAACAATTTCGAAGCCTAAAGCATTAATTTTCACTAACCCAATTTGCACAAAAAATTACTATGCGGTAAAGAAAACATCAGATAAGTAATTAACACATGTTATATGTATGTCATGTATTTGTCACATTGAAGAAAAATACATAACATATGAAACACAGCGGAAGAAACCTGGGGCTCTGATGCCACTGTAAGAATACGGGTGTACCTGTGATGTATCCGACTCCGACTCCGTGTTCAGGTACCCACGTGAACTCTGGTCACCAAGTAGGGACTCCGAGCAAGCAACACAGCAAATGCACCCACAGTGAATTTTGGCAGAGAGTAGAGAGTCAGAAGAAGAGAGGTTTTTTTTTTGTTCTCAGAAAAAAAATGTGATCTCATCCACCCACCTCTCTTTGTCACGTTTACATATCGCAACTGACTCTTTTTTTTAAATTAAATAAACTTATGGAGTAAATTACACTCCATAACCCACATTTATAACTTATTTATATATTTGCCCCAACATCAATTGGGCTTGGGTCCGATCCACCAAGGGTGGACTGGCCAATAATCTTACAAGCAGGAACTAGAAGTCAAATATTGATAGGGATGATATTGGGTAGGGTACTAAATTTCCCAAATTCAAACCTGGACTTAAGCGGATATCAAAATCAATCCCCATTCCCGGACCCTATGAATAGTCAAATTCCCATACCCGGGCTCAGACGCATAAAAATTTTAAATAAATTATTATTTTATTAATATAAAATGAATTTTTATCAATTTTTTTCATCTATAAACGCAAAAAATAAAAAAATTAAATCATAAATATAAATGTACTATTAAATTACTTTAATATTTATAATTTATAAAATATTTAATATTTTTTCTTAAAATTACATATTTTCTCAACACAAAATAGTTTTAAAATATTATTTTTTATATATAAAAATAATTAATTACTATTGCGGATAGGGTACGGGTAGGGTACCTCCTTACCCAAACCCGGACAAGTTGACTTTGTACCTGAACCTATACCCAGACCCACAGGATAAAATTTCAGGGTACCCATTGGGTATGGGTGTTTTGATCATCCCTAAATATTGATAACAATTCTGATATTTGTGTATCTTATCTCTTCACTCATTATTTTCATAATAGATATTTTTCATATCATTAATGCCATATGATATTTTATCTAATATCCCTCTTTTATTGATGTCACATAATCAAATTGTTTTAGGGCGCCAATCAATCCATTCTACCATTCGAATTCCATCTTCTGTATACAAGGATTTGGAACATGCAACTAATATTATGTTTTCAAATTTCATCTCTCTAACAAGTCGCCTGTCACTCTTCTTGCTTCTTACCTTTCTTCATCTCAAACCTTTCATCCACTAGGTATCATTATTTTAGTTGTGTTTATTCCATCGGTATGCAATTTTAAATATACCAATGCATTATAGATTTCATTATCTCATTTCATAATAGTTTTAATGAGTACTATATTGCCAGATCTCTGCAAGCTAATTAGATGAAATGGCTTCCAAGAACTTTTTTTTAAGGAACAAGCAACCATTGATGTCAACCAAGAATTCATCTTCTAACAAGAGATCTAAATGCAACGATTCTGTAGTTGAAGGTATTTTTATTTTATATGAAATTTCTTTTTCTCATCTTATCATTCATATGAAGTACCTTTTATTAATTTCCGAAAATATACTTATTCCTTACATCTTGAACAAATTTCAAGCCAACCAAGAATCCACGCCATCTAAAAAATCATTCACCCAATGGTCTCCTCTTTCTGACATAACAAATGATAGGTGTATTTTTTAATTTTTTAGTTTTTTTATTTATACTGTTTCAATAATTAGGTAGTTAATTCATTCAAAAATCAAATGTCTCAGTTACTAACGTTCCAATATATTCTCTTTCTCCATATTCAAAAGTTGGTTATAATTTCTGCATTCCAGGTAAGTACTTTCAAAATCTTGATTTTACTCTCAACCTAAGCACTATATTCCAATTCACTATCAATGTCTTCTTACCGAAGTCATTTTTGTAAACATTAATGTTCTATACTATTAATAAAAAAGGATATCAATATTCGTTGCCAGTCCCTTTCGTACACCAACCATTTCTTTCAACTCCTGGTATGTTATTCTTCAAATTTCTCTTACATACATACATATATATATATATATATAGAGAGAGAGAGGAAACTCCTAGTTATTGTATTTATTTAAAGAATATTTCGATGTCAAATTTATGATATTATCTCTATTTATATAGGGACACAGTATACCCACAATGTGCAGAATCTCACTCCTCCTAGCGGTGCATCTTTAGTATTAAATGGTTTGCTTTGTTTATATTAATCTTAGCCATTTTTTTAAGAATTAGAATCAATCAATTTCAATTTTATTCATAATTTAAGCATTTTGAAAATTTAAACTTTTCCGTAGTACTTCTTATTAACCATCCTAAATAAGTTCTACACTAATGTCTAATTTTCGTCAGACATTACTGTCACGACTCCCGTTTAAAGGACCGTGACCGGCACAGACACAGGGAATATCCCTATGCCTGTAAGCCTTATCACCTAATTGACAGAATAGCTATTACTGAAAAATATATTCACATGCATTATAATATCATGGCTACACCGAAATGGTGTCATATCCTAGGCAAACAAATCCACGGCCAGTGCCGCTTCAGGATATAGATATAGGAAAACACACATAATATATATAACCTGTATACTGGCTACACATCCAAAGATGCTGCCTATCCTATTCACATGCAACAGATATATGTATATATATATTTTGAAAACAAGTTTTCCCTGTATCGCAGTAAAACAAATCCTGATCTTTAAGGTGTGTGAAGCTGACAGTTCTAGATTTAGTAATACAATCTAATTGGGTACGTCTACCCTTTACTTTATGATACAATAATAAAGTAAATAAAATTACAATTTCACTTTATTCACCCATATGAACAAGTTGTGGGTCTTGGAAAGTGTTGCTCAACCCTCGTTCCACCGAGACTTCTTCCACCTGTACTTAACCTGTCTCTGTGTAGTAAAAATGAGGTGTGAGTCTTAACCACGCGACTCAGTGAGAACTCTCCCATCCCCGGCACAAGGCGGGTACCATGGCGCTGGGATTGGGAGTCATACACAACCACATGCAAAAACAACTGGTTACTGTTAATTAGCATACATTCTTGGCGACCACACAACAACAGAAATTTCACCCAAACACTCACATGCATTTAATAATTGTAAACATGCAGTAGTTTATTCCACGTCATCAATCAGCAAGTAAACATGTAACATATAGTGCCAGCTTTTACTTACCGGTCTCCTCACGTTTCAGCATGTCTAAATCAAACAAGACGTGTGGTGACGTAATCCTGCACGTTACCACTACGCTGCACAATCAGCAATTATAAGCAAACACAGGCAATTTTTAAATACACACAGATGCTAAACATACATTTACTTAATCTCCCCAACTCTGGAGTATCTACTAGCCACTACGTGGCTTTCCCACTTTGAACCCGTGCACTCGGGTTACTGGCCACCACGTGGCAAAGCATACTTAACCAATTAACTTAGGTACTGGTCACCTCGTGACAATTCTGTTAATCAAACAATACTTATCCCATTCACTTGAGTACTAGTCACCTCGTGACAATTCTATTAATAAAACACAATCAACTTCTATCTATCAAACAACGGATATGTAGCCACCACGTGGCACGTCCTGACCCCTTGCTGCGGGGCAATAGCTTGAGCCCACTTGTCCATTACCCAACTAGGCCACAGGGCGGGCACAGTATGACGTATCGCAACATGGCCACTGACACACCCTGGACCAACTCCACAGGATGATTTCTCTTTTACTAGGTTAGGCTCACGGTTCACCCATAGGTTCCTCCCGTGTCTCCTTACCTTAGTCTCACATATTAATAGGATTCTTTGTATCTTTCCCGAAGGATCAACAATTCTTCTCCTTGTTAATATGGACGAGTATCCTTAACAGGATATAACTCATATACCCGTCCAGATGCACTCTCTGAGCCTCAAGCTATCGTCATAGAAATATAAAACCTTTCTGACCCTATTGCCAGGATAGGGCAATGACCATCGTCATGGTGATAATATAACTGAGGTCTCAAGTGCCATCTGACGTTGTTCTAGTCGATGTCTCACATTGCCAACATAACCAAATCTGAAACCCACCAATAACTCCCTTTGCATGATTATAGTTTAAGTCACCGTCGTGACGAGTTTTGAAAATAAAAGCTTAGTCCTTCCGTACAAGGACTCTTGCCACCGTCGTGGGAAAAGATTTAATAAAACACTCATCATGCCTCCAGAGTGTATGAGTTGGATTTGTAACACACCAATCATAGCAAACAATTACTCTCTACTCCTATGTCCTCCTATCTAAGATACTTTCCACAACCTATTTTCTAGTTCCTTTATTCTTTTAACATTCTATACCTCTAGCTAACACATACCAAACAAGCAGAGAATGTACATACTCATGTAATCCACACAAGCATACAACCCTAGGAGCAGAGATGGAAGAACCCTCACCTCGGCCAACCTTCCATGCAATCCTCTCCTGTAACTTTAGTCTCCTCGGAGTTCCTGTTGCACTCCATTGCGTGTCGTTGTTCCTATTAAGAACAACATTTACTTCATTAAGGTTATTACTTAGCTTAACTTGTTATTTATCTCTCCATTACTCTCGTGTGTAGTCCATGGTTTCCACAGAGTCAAGCTCTTGGTCTTATTGGACTTCTCTATCCGAACTTATGCGTATCCTTCCTCGGACACTTGACTTACTCGAATATAACAATACTTGAGTGTTACACATACTTGGATTTGACTATTAGACCTCTATCTACTTGTATTCGCATCTAAGGAAGCTTATCTAGCTTGGTTGGATGGAATCCTAATTTTAGGAAGGTCTAAGCATTTTGATTCAATTTGTGTTCTTACTCGGGTTCTAAGAAATCTAGTTTCTAAACCTCAATACACCTCTAATTCATCCTACTCAAGGCTTCCTAATAATTATGAAGGAATAAAATTACCATTTTAGAATTTGGACTTCATTGTTTCGCAAATTTTCTATCCTTAAGAAACCAAAAGGTACCTAAAATAATTCTTGATGCTTGATAGCATATTTAGAATTATCCTCGGGTGTTTAAGATCGAAGATGGGAGGTTTAAAACTGTCAACGTCACCCTTAAAGTGTATTTGGGCAACCCGAGCAGGGACCCTGCATGTTAATGCCAAGGTCCGGCCTTAGTAACCTCGGGCCAGCTATTCACGGGTCTTGTTCAGCTAATATTCCAGCAATATAATTTTAATAATATCAATCCAAGCCTATTTACTCAAATCCAAGCTCAATCCTAATTATCAATAATTTTCCCCAATTTGGAAATAATTATAATTTCAATAATATCAATTCAAGCCTATTTACTCAAACCCAAGCTCAATCCTAATTATCAACAATTTTCCCCAATTTGGAAATAATTATAATTTCAACACTATTAATCCAAGCCTATTTACTCAAATCCAAGCTCAATCTTAATTATCAACAATTTTCCCCAATTTGGAAATAATTATAATTTTAACCCCAAATCCTTCCAAATTCGAATTTGGGCAAATCCGAGAATATAATCTTGATTCCTACCCCAACTAAGTGTTAAAGAACACTTTCTAGGTCTCAATCTACCCTCGAAATAACTCAATTGAAGAAATCCCTAAAAATGGAAAAAATGAGGGTTTAGAATGAAATTGGGGTTACCAACCTTGATTCGATTGGTGGGAGGTGTGGAAGATGTTGTAACAGAGCTCCGGTGACTTTTCTCGGCGTCGGCTAGCTCTTCTCCGGCGAGTTTCCGACAGATTTCCGGTGAACCCCCCTCTCTCTCTCTACATCACGGCTCTTTCTCTCTCTTCTCCCTCTCTCCGTTTTCTTCTCCCTTTCTTCTTCTCTTTCTTTCTTTCTTCTCTTCTTCTATCCGTAGCCCTCTTTCTCACTTTTATTTCCTTTTTTCTCTTTCTTTAATCTATCCACCTAACCCCACGTAAACCCCCCCTTTTAAAATAATAATAATAATTAAAATAATTAAAATAATTAAATATATAAATAATAAATAAATAAGTAAATGTAATTAAAAATAAATTAATTAATAATTAAATAAATAATAACTAATATGTGTTTTTAATCTACTCTCTTTCCCTATTTAATTCAGGTTTCCAATTTCTTAGGTCCTGAATTAAATCCCAAAAATTATTTTCTACTTGTTTTTCCTTCCCTTTTATTTTATTTTAAACTTTGAAAAATTTTCTTCGGTATTACAATTTTCGAAAAGGAAAAATTCCTTTCCAGTTTCCTTTAACTTTCTTATTCTTTTTAAAGTTTTAATTCCTAGCCCCGAAATAAATCATTCTTTAATCCTCGAAATTTTAATTAAATCATTCTTTAATCCTCAAAATTTTCCGGGGTATTACAATTACCAACACGAGTTCACAAGTGGACAGAACAAGAACATTTGTTGGAATTTCATCAAATCATTGTCAACATGGTATCTTTTCTTCATTTTCAAATAAAAAATCTCGTATTTTCATCACGATTGATGATATTTTTGTAATCTTCATCTATTGTTGTTAGAATCGCTGGTAATGCCTTCTTTTTGTATTAAATATTTTCAAACAGGTAGTATTGTTGGTTAATGTTCATCTATGAGTCGACTTCAATTACAGTCGAATATTACTGGGATCAATCTCTATGGTGAGCATTCTTATATCAATGTTTGATCCTTTGTTTTTACCTTTGCCATCTATGCTTGAATGTTTCTCAATCAGTATTACATTCAACCTTTCCCAATTGATGTTTTAGAATTGTGCTCGCTTGGCAATTCTTTCAACTCAGGATGATAAATAATAAAGTACATTAAGGACACATACAAGTGTAACATTAATAATTAATTTATTTTTTTTATACAGAAAAGTTCAACAATGAAGCAAAGCTTCCCAAAACTCCTGCCTCTGTGTCAAAAGGTATTTATTAAACTTGTACCTACTGTAGTCACTCTGTCTCTATTTCTTGATAATTTATATTTTTTTCAAAAATGTTCATCACATATAAATTTATTCTTTTATTTCTTGCTGTGACAATGATATTTATACTTTTTAAAATATTTTAGAGGTCCGCAAACCCCGTAAGTCTTCAAAGTTAAAACATCGTAGGACATCTTCAGATATAAGCAATGGTATGTATTGCAAATATTTGTATAAAATTAACGAAAAGCTGGTACAATTTGCCTATTTATCTTTTATCATTTACTTCAAAGTTAGGTTGAGTTTCACGCAATTATTTTTAGGCTAAGCTGTCTCATTTATTCGTTTGTTAAACAGATAAAGAGAGCATGAACATTCCCGAATTTAGAGCTTCAAGGGAAAGAGGTTTCCACATTTTTTTTATTACATTTTCCTACGTTATTTTTTCTTTTTAAATTTATAATATGACAATGGCACAGATGGTAGAGAACACCGAAAGTCTATCTTAATGCAGCGACGTATGCGGACGGCATAATTGACAAGTATTGCTAGAACACAAATTGACTAATGAAACTCTCATTGACTCTGTCATTTGTGCAGAGATACCTGATCCTGATACAAATCTGAAACTGTATGAGGCGGTTAAAACATTTATGATTCATGGCCCATGTGGTTCGGTCAGGAAATCATCACCATGTATGATTAATTCACGATGTTCAAAACACTTTCCCAAGTTCACTGAAAGAACCTCATTTGATGAAGATGGATATTGTAAGTATCGTCGTCGTGATAGTGGTAATTTTGTTGAGAAAAATGGGATCAAGCTTGACAATAGATTTGTGGTGCCATATAACCCTACACTTCTTCTAAGATATCAGGCACATATAAATCTTGAATTTTGTAACCAATCATGTTCAATCAAATATTTGTTCAAGTATGTAAGCAAAGGTTATGATAAGGTTACAGCTGCTCTTTGTAGTTCTGAATCTAATTATTCTAATGAGGACAACGTGGATGAGATAAAGATGTATTATGATTGTAGCTACATCTCAGCTTGCGAGGCTGCGTGGAGAATTTTTGGGTTTGACATTAATTTCAGGGATCTTTCAGTCGAACGTCTTCCATTTCATCTACCTAATCAACAAGGAGTTGTATTTGGTGATCATGATTCTATTGATTCTGTAGTATTTAATGCTACTGCGAAGCAAACAAAATTTCTTGCATGGTTTGAAGCTAATAAGAGATATCCCAAAGCTAAGTCTCTTACATATGCTCAATTTCCATCACAATTTGTTTACAAAACTGATTGTCGCCAATGGTTTAAAAGGAAGTCAGGTCGTTCCATCGGACGCCTATACTATGTTGCACCGGTTCAGGTGAATTGCATTATCTTAGACTGTGGTTGACTTCCACTAAAGGACCAACATGTTATGAAGATATTAGGACAATAAACGGTGTTGTGTATCCCACATTCAACAATGCTTGCTATGTTATGGGATTATTGGATGATGACAAAGAATATATAGAAGGCATAGTAGAAGGTAGCAAGTGGTCCTTAGGTTTCTACTTACGGAAACTTTTTGCCACATTATTGATTCACAATACAATTGCTAGACCTTCATATGTATGGGAGAATACATGGATGCACCTATCTGATGATATATTATTGAAAGAATGTCATCGTACTGGAAGTCCAGGTAAAAACTCAAATATAATTGTAGCTATTTAATGATATATTTGTTACAATTTGTTAGCTTATAATTTAAATTATGTTGTTTTAAAGTATCTCAGATCTTCATTTGGATGATGAGCATGTCAAGAATATTGCTCTTGCAGAGATTGAAAACATCCTTAAATTGAATGGTCGTAGTCTTGCAAACTTTACCCCAATGCCAATGCCAAACAAAGCTTTTATGCGAAATCTTGGGAATTTATTGATTAATGAAGAGCTGAACTATGACAGGAATATGTTGAAATTGGAACATGACATTCTTCTTTCATCACTTACAAGTGAACAAAAAAATATTTATGATACAATTATGGCTGCTGTTAATGATGCTAAATCAGGCCTATTCTTTGTTAATGGGTTTGGTGGTTTTGGAAAGACATATATATGGAACACATTGACATCTGCCATTAGGTCAAATGGGGACATTGTTCTTGCAGGTTGTAACTACTTATTTTATTTTTTTGCATATTTTT
The DNA here is from genome assembly GCA_014851425.1 of Senna tora. Taxonomy (NCBI): domain Eukaryota; kingdom Viridiplantae; phylum Streptophyta; class Magnoliopsida; order Fabales; family Fabaceae; genus Senna; species Senna tora. The sequence continues at coordinate 27,719,841 of CM026271.1, forward strand.
AAATAATTTCAATATTTATATTTGTGTGACATGTATCTTACATTCATTAAAAAATATTTTCAGTTGCCTCAAGTGGTATTGCATCACAACTGATTCCTGGAGGTAGAACTGCACATTCAAGGTGTGCAATACCATTGAATATTGATGGGAATTCTACTTGTCATATTGTTCAAGGAAGTAATCTTGCTGAGTTGATGGTACACACCAAGTTGATTATTTGGGATGAAGCTCCCATGGCACATCGTCACTGTTTTGAAGCATTAGATTGTACACTTAGAGATATAATGAAATCTCAGAATCCGGAATTATCACGACATCCTTTTGGTGGCAAAGTCGTAGTATTTGGAGGTGACTTTTGTCAGATTCTTCCTGTTATTCCAAGGGCTTCACGTCAAGATATTGTCTTAGCATGTCTAAATGCTTCATATTTGTGGTCATCATGCAAGGTATTATCCTTAACAAAAAACATGAGGCTTGTTGCAGGAAATAGAGTTGAGGAAAATGAAAGTATTGCTAGATTTGCTGAATGAATTTTGAAAATAGGGGATGAAATAATTTGGAATATAATAAATGATGAGGAGCATGAAATTGATATAGATGGTGATATACTTATTGTTAATGTTGATGATCCTATCCGATCTATTGTGGATAACACGTATTCTAATTTCTTGGATAATTTCCACAGGCATGATTACTTTCGTGACCGTGCTATTCTATCACCTACACTAGATGATGTTGCTAAAGTGAATGACTTTATTTTAAGCTTATTGCCAGGTGAAGAACGAACTTATTTGAGTTCAGATACTATGTGTAACCAAAAACCTACCTCTGAAATTGCAGAAGTATACACAACTGAGTTCCTGAACACTATTTCAGGTTCTGGTCTACCATATCATGAACTTAAACTTAAAGTTGGTGCACCCATAATGCTTCTCCGTAATATTGATCGTTCAATGGGACTGTGCAATGGAACGAGACTTACTTTAACTAGAATGTATGACCATGTCATTGAAGCATCTATAATGTCGGGGAAATTCGCAGGTGAAAAGGTTCTTATTGCACGTATGTTGATAAGTCCTACTAATTATAAACTACCATTCAAATTTTAACGTCGCCAATTTCCTATTGTTCTCTCTTTTGCAATGTCAATTAATAAAAGTCAGGGCCAGACATTGTCCAATGTTGGTATTTATCTTCCACATCATGTGTTCAGTCATGGTAAACTGTATGTTGCCGTATCGCGTGTTCGTAAACGTTCTGGCTTAAAGATTTTGGTGTGCAATGATGATCGTTGTCCTGTCCAAACGACTACATATGTTGATTTTGTATACTTTATTTGATTTAATCTAAACTATTGTTTACTTTTACACTATAGTTCATCTTATAAAATATAATGTATTGATAGGAACATGAGATAGTGATAGTTTAAATTCTGCAACGCGCACTCATTACATATATCTCCTAATGGACGTTATATGAATTTCCTTTTTCATTGTTATGAAAAAAAATTGTGTTTGTAAATTTTTAGTGCTGCTTTTCATTCCCCAATGTATTTGATGATTCCAGCATATGTTGGATGTTATAGTTTTCAATATAGTTATTCAATTTTCACTTATATTTATTGCTGTTATTAGATTGATTTACACCCCCTGGAGTCAACACCTGTAGTGAAAACTCGTGCATTGTACGGGTTCGAAGACTAGTATTATATACACAAAATACATATTTTTATTGGGTAATTATTATAAAAATGGAGAAACAAATAAGTTTTCATGATTTTCATTATTCATTATTTTAAAATATAATAATAATTATTTTATTTTTATTTTAAAAGTTAAAAAACAATCAAATATTTAAAATTTTGTATAACTTAGTTTTATTTGCTTTGTAACAAATTAGTTGGTTTAACTATTTTTTTTAGTTTCTATAGTAGGCACATGATTACAGCCAACTATTTTCAGATACATAACCCGGTTTGACCCTTATTATTTTGAATTAAGACAACTGGCTTAACTTGTCTCCTAACTCATTTTAATTCAAAATAGTTGTCTTAGTTCAAAATAATGAGGGTCAACCAGGAATATTTAATTCAATATTTTAAAATTTAATAATTATTATTTGAAAAATTAAATAGGGTTCCAAAATAGTTTGTAACTACGGAATATTCCACCTTGGGACACGTGGCATTAAGCTTCTAGAAACCTGGTCTCCGAGCATGCTAGCGACACGTGGCACCGCTCATCTACCCTTATGTGGCCCTCACCCACGTCACTTCACGAAGCACCCACTTAACCAGACGTGGGAGCTCCCTAAGCATCGTGGGACGACCCACGATGCACGAGATCGTTGGTCGAGCATGACCTCCCCACATTCAGTATAAATAGACCCTTACCCGGGGGACTAAGGGGGACACAGCACGAAGGATTACGACACCTAATCTAAGATCCCTCACACTCTATCGGTAACCTGAGCACTCTCAGACACCTCACATAAACCATCCACACATCCTGAGTTCTGCCGCAGGTTCCATCAAGGCCAACCTTCAGCAAGCTCACCTCCATCCTTGAGTCTACCATTTATAGGGCTTCCAGCAGCTCTCAGAGACCCGAGCTCTCTGCCACTAAGGCAACCTCCTAAGAGCGGCTCGCCCGCCCAGAGTACCATAGACACGTCTTAGCCGCACACGGCCTAATACAGGTAACTACCTTGCCTAACGGCTCCTATAGACGTCACCATGACGAACTACATGGACTTTGATCCCTTCCGAAGGGTACGTAGGCACCTAGGTGCATCACCTAAGGACAAGTCCCCCATGGTTAAGACCCCATGCGGTCCTAATTGCAAATTACAATTGTCTGAGCCAAAAACGTCGGCTACAGTGGCGCCCACCGCGGTCTTATTTTGACCACAATGCCTTGCGCACTCTGCCACTAAACGGCATTTCTTTTTCGGGGAGTAGGAGTATACCTAACACTCAGAAACCCGCATTTTTTCCATCATGTTTGTAGGTTATAACAGGGCAATACTCGCTTGACTAGTACCTGCCCCCCAAAATCCTTGCACGTCCGACCGGATGACATCTGAACCGACCGAAGCAAGCGACATACATCATAATTCGTGATCTTTGATGACACCGGCAACACGAATGAGACAGATGAGCCATTGGTCATCACCGCCAATATCTCAGGATTCGACGTCAGACGCGTACTGGTAGATCCCGGGGCCGTCGCTGACATACTCTTCGCAAAAACTGGAAGAAATGACCCACTACAAGGATCGGTTAACGTTGGACGAAGAGACTCTCATCGACTTCTCTGGACAGGTCGTTGAAATGCAAGGAACCCTCACGGGATGGCTCGCCTTAGGCGCGCGACCAAGGGTTGCCCGCACCAAGGTGAGGTTCACCATATGAACGGCCCCATCAGCATAAAACGCAGTTTTGGTACGACCGACCCTCGGCAAGCTCAGAGTCATCATATACACAACTCACATGGTGATGAAATTTCCCACACCAGCTGGCGTCGGAGAAATATGAGCAAGGCAAGGAACCCGTGCATGCTATGCGACCGATCGCCTCGATACAGATAGGGCCAGGAGCGATGCTGAAAGCCCTCCGGTGATAGTGGACCTGCGCGATGAAATGCACGGAGCCAAGCCACAACCTACGGAGGATCTCGTAAGCATCTGTATAGATCTGGCAAATAACCGAGAAATCCGCGTGGGAGCCCTTCTCAGCCAGACAGCCCAGAGAAAGTTCCAAGAACTGCTTAACTAGTACAGGGACGTATTCGCCTGGAGCGCCGTGGACATGCCAGGAATAGACCTTGCACTCATATGCCATTCCCTCAATATCAGAGACGGACCCGGCATAATCTAGAAAAAATGGCACTTCGGCGAAGAAAGGTAGCAAGCGATCAACAAAGAAGTGCAAAAGCTCCTCGACGCCGACTTCATACGCGAATCACAGTACCCCGACTGGCTGTCGAACGTGGTAATGGTCAAAAAGGCAAATGGGAAATGGCGAATGTGCGTAGACTTCACGAATCTGTACAAAGCCTGCCCGAAGGATGCTTACCCGCTCCCGAACATAGACAAGCTAGTCGACGGGACGGCCGGACACCAGATGCTGAGTTTCTTGGACGCCTTCTCAGGATACAATCAGATCCAGATGAACCCAAAGGACCAGGAGAAGACCTCCTTTATCACAGATAAAGGCGTCTACTGCTACAAAGTCATGCCCTTCAGACTGAAAAATAGAACTGCGACCTATCAGAGGATGATGGACATCATTTTCAGAGAACAGATAGGCCGAAACCTCGAGGTTTACGTTGACGACATGGTAATCAAATCTATGGAACTCGAACAACACCTGGCGCATCTGGAACAACTCTTCTTGGTTTTGCGAAAGCACCAGATGAAGTTGAATTCGACCAAATGTCCCTTTGGAGTGTCGACAGGAAAGTTCCTAAGATTCAAGATCACGCAACGAGGAATCGAGGCCAACCCCGAGAAATCCGCAGCCATTCGCAACATGGTGCCACCACGAACAGTGAAAGAGATGCAGGGGTTAAACAAGAGGTTAGCGGCCCTCAAACGATTCTTATCAAGGATGGCCGACCGATGCCTTCCTTTCTACAAAATTCTGAAGACAGCACCCGCGTTCCAATGGACCGAGCAATGCGAAAAGTCCTTCCAGGACCTTAAGGCTTACCTAGCCAAACCCCCGATGTTAGCCAAAGCGGTGAAAGGAGAAACCCTCATACTTTACCTAGCTACCACCGATCACACTGTGAGCTTAGCACTGATAAGGGAAGAAAGGGTCGAGCAATTCCCCGTTTACTACACAAGCCATGCCTTGCAAGGAGCCCAACTCCGGTACCAACTGGTAGAGAAACTCGTACTCGCCCTCAACCACTCGGCCAGAAGGCTTCGACCCTACTTCCAAGAACATACAATCATGGTCCGAACTGACCAACCCCTGCGACAAATACTGCAAAAGCCAGACTTAGCAGGACGAATGACAAACTGGGCGGTCGTGCTATCAAAATTCAACATCCAATATGAGCCCCGACGGGCGATCAAAGCCCAAGCCTTGGCAGAAATGACTCTGTCCGCGCCCCCAGCGGGACGCCCCGGCTTTGAAACACGACAAGACCATCGAGCTACAGTCAGAAAAATCTCCATGACTATTCTACGTAGACGGCTCCTCGACCAGGAAATCCGCGGGTGCTGACATTATCACCAAAAGCCCCGAAGGAATCAAAGTGGAACAAGCCCTGCGCTTGACGTTCCCAGCCTCTGACAACCAAGCTGAATATGAAGATCTCATAGCCGGACTAGCGCTAGCTTATGACCTGGGCGCCTCAAAGGTTAAGCTATTCAGCGATTCACAATTGGTGGTCGGACAACTAAATGAAGACTTTGAGGCAAACGACACCACTATCATCAAATATGTGGAGCGTGCCAAAGAAGAAATCAGCAGGTTCGAATCCGTCTTGATCACACGGATCCCCCGGAACCAAAACACCCAAGCTGATGCTCTCTCCAAATTAGCCACCACACCGAGCCAATCAGGACTTAAAACGGTCTTGCGAACCACGCTTCGCACTCCCAGCACAAACCCAGACGTATTGTCGATTACAATCGACAATTCTTTGATGGCCCCCATCAGGGCATACATAACGGTGGGCAGCCTGCCTACAGAAAAAGAACTCAGTCAGAAAATCAGGAGTCAGGCAGCTCGATTCTTCGTCTGGGGAAATGACCTATACAGAAAGGGGTTCTAATACCCGCATCTCCGGTGTATCTCGACCGAAGAAGCAAGCTACGTGCTACAGGAAATCCACGAAGGCGTATGCGGCACACACCAGTCCGCAGGAGCCCTCCGAAAGCGAGCCCTGCGCTCCGATTTCTAATGACCGATAATGAGAGCCGACTCAGAGGCCTTGGTCGCCCATTGCGACCAATGTCAACGCCACACTGCGTTTATACACTAGCCACCCGGTGAGATGAAGCCCATCGAATCCCCAAGGCCCTTCGACATGTGGGGCATGGACATCCTGGGTCCTCTCCCTCAAGGCACGCTCCAGCAAAAATTCCTCATAGTGGCCGTCGAATACTTCACCAAGTGGATAGAGGCCGAACCCCTGGCCACCATCGGCTCCCAAAATGTCCAAAACTTCCTCTGGCGGAGCACCATTACTCGTTTCGGTCCCCCACACACATTGATCACCGACAACGGACAATAATTCGTCAGTGAGAGGTTCGACGATTTCTGCAAAGAGTGGAGTATCGACCACAAAACAACTTCAGTCGAGTACACGACAACCAATGGGTAGACTGAAAGAGCGAACCGCATCATCCACAAAGGACTGCGAAAACGGCTGACGGACGGGAAGGAAGGATGGGTGGACGAACTACCATCAGTGTTATGGTCCTACAGAACAACAACACACATGGCCACGGGAGAAACCCCTTTTGCTCTGACGTAGGGGCAGGAAGTAATCCTCCCCACCGACATCAGGGTCCCCTCGGACCGCGTGCTCAATTACTCCGAACCAAACCAGAAAGTCTATTGGTCAGCCTGGATGCGATCGAGGAACGAAGGGAATTACCGGCACTCAGAAATATCGCCTACAAACAGCTACTGGCTCAAAAATACAACCGAGGCATCCGACCTTGTAATTTCGAAAGGGGTGACTTGGTCATACGCACAGCGATAAACAATAGGCGCGACCGCCTACACGGAAAGCTCACCCCCAATTGGAAAGTCCCATACAGGGTTATTGGCATCGCCTCGCACAACGCATACAAGTTAGCACACCTAACGGGAGAACACGTCCCAAACACCTGGAACGCCAGCAACCTTAAGAAATATTTTACTATGTCTTAGTCAATAATATTTCTTTATGCCTTAGTCCAAAGGCCAAACTCGCAAGCACTTCACTACGTCTTAGTCCTAAGATGAATGCCTCTTACCTTGCCTTAGTCCGAAGACAAGTGTACTACTAACTCGTCTTAGTCCCAAGATAGTTACGCTATGTGTTTAAAGGAATATGAAATACAATACGATTGATCAACTCTTGTGCTCAAAAAATATTTTTTCCTTATATTATTCACATACAGGGACTAACGCCCCAAAGTTACAAAAACGCGAACACCGCGAAAAACAAGTCAAGAGGCATCCCCCTTTGATGGGTTTAATGGCTCGCCCGACCGAGGCGGATCCCTCCGAGGATTCGGGGCCACGTCATAATCCTCGATCCTCAACGGAGAGTCCCCCTGAGCGCGAACGCGGAACTCCCCACCAATGTTTTTCCACACAGGATGCATCTTCGCCCTGACCTCTAGAGGGACGGAGATACCCATCAAATCCTTCAGCTGCGCTATGCCATTCTGCATTCCATAATTCGCGAAACGCAGAAAGTCCTGGCTTGCCCTCCAACAGCTCGCCTTCCAATTCCTTCACCTGCGCAGCCAGTCGACCGTTCTCGTCAAGCAATCCCTCCACAACTTCCTGCACAAAATCACGAAGGGATCAACCACCACACACGAAGAACATTGAAGCTAAGGGAAAAGCAACCTACCCCCTCAACTTCCCGCTGATACGCAAAGCCCGCCAGACGGCTTAGCAACAACATAGTCTCCTTGGTCATACGCTCTAAAGCATAATCATCCCCGTAATCAAGAGGATAATGCTGACGAGCCAATATGACCCGCTCCGCCTCAAATGGGATCAACTTCCCTCTAAAAGAGATACCCTCACCCAACAGTCGGACGGGCATCTCTTCGTGGGGTATGGGGGTATAAGGAACCCTCCTACGATTGAGACAATTTAAACTAATTTCACCCACCTAATTCGGGGCCCCGGCACCTTTTTCCGCAGGATCTTCGCCCGCCTCGGCATCTTTATCCACCCCCGAGGGAGGAACAACAGCACTCACCAACTCTGACCGCTCACGTTTCTGGCTCCGAGAACTTGGCGGGGGATTCAGCCTCCCCTGAATACCGCTCAGAGTCAACCCTGCGAAAAGGAGGCATCTGGAACTTGGTGAGGAAACAAATAAAAAAAGAAAGGATGCAAAATCATCAATGGAAGCTTACCTAAAGCTGCGCCCGAGACCTCGGCTCCCTTCAAAAATTTGAAGGTTGTCTCTTCATACTCTTCCCGGTTGTACCGAACTCGGAGAAAAGGATTGGACCACTTGAGAGGAAAGCGCGGACGCCATTCGAGCGGACGAATCCAAGGCGGGCAAAAACCCTTCTTGGGTACCACCTTGAAGAAATACGACTTCCAGGCATGATTGTTACCTAGCAGATCGGTAATGGCAAAACCTTTGGCACGCGACTGAAAACAAACCAATCCATGTGCCTCGCGGACGAAGTAGAGAGAAAGAAACACATTCGGGAGTACCTTTAACTTATGTCATCGACAATACCTGTCAAAGACACTGAGTATCGACCACGCATTCTGGGTCAGCTGTGCAGGGCAAACGTTCAACAGGTTGAGCATGGCCTCCACGAAGCCAGAAAACGGAGGAATGAAGGCAGCGTTGTAAGGGACGTAGAGAGGGAGAACAAAGCCAACACCATCGCTCCAAAGAATTGTCTCCCCCTCTCCCATTGGCTTTATCTCGTAGCCCCCTGGGAACGAAGGAGCAAAGCGTTCCTCCCACACCTTCTCGGTGCCGGCTCCCGGCAGCACCCGCGAGGCCACGCCGGCATCCGCTGCCGATATGTTGACCGTCGAACCAAGTTCTGGCTCAGCAGAATACCAGCCCTCAGAAGCAGTCAGAGGAGGTGTCGCCGGTGTCCCATCCTCTCTAGATAGAACCTCCCGAAGATCCGCGGAGTCCCACAACATGATGAGGGTATCCACTCTCGCCCTAACTCCCCCGTAGCCGCTAGCAAGAGGGACTGTTCAAAATCCGGATCCACGGACGAACATACAGAAGCGGCGCCACTGGTCGAAGCCATTTTTCGAATAAAGAGTAGGAGGAAATCACAAAATCTAAAGATTAAGAGGAAGGAGGCTCAAAAAATAATGAGAAATCTTTTGCTCTCGGACATAAGAAGGAGGCCCAACGGATGCTTTGCAACCCATCCAAAGAGGCGCGAAACGGAATGACTCTGGAATTGAAGGGAATGACCAAATGGCCCATGACCTTTGGATTTCTCCCGCCTGCCCACAAAGGGTATTCCAGGAAAATGCCCCTCTGAACAATGATGACTGCACCTCAGTAAGTCGCGTACTTTCTGCAGAGACGGCTCGAAAACTTGCCGAAGAAGTCAAGCAGTCAGCCATTCGAAGCAGGACGCGTGTCACCTCCCAAACATCTCCCCTTCCGCAGAAAGAAATGGAGGGCACTTCCTTCGCGAGTCGGACGACCAGCACAGAGTAACCCTGACCTTGCGCGGGCGAGCCCTCCCATGTTCAAAGGCAACGAAAATTCCTAAGTGACTTATAGACAAGGGAACTTAAGTCCACGGGCGCCCGACACCCGTAGACTTGGGGGACTTATGTAACTACGGAATATTCGACCTTGGGACACGTGGCATTAAGCTTCTAGAAACCTGTCCTCCGAGCATGCTAGCGACACATGGCACCACTCTTCTACCACTTACGTGGCCCTCAACAACATCACTTCACGAAGCACCCAGTTAACCAGACGTGGGAGCTCCCTAAGCATCGTGGGACGACCCACGATGCACGAGATCGTGGGACGACCCACGATGCGCGAGATCGTGGGACGACCCACGATGCACGTGATCGTGGGTCGAGCACGATCTCCCCACATTTAGTATAAATAGACCCTCACCCGGGGGACTAAGGGGGACGTAACATGAAGGATTACGACACCTAATCTAAGATCCCTCACACTCTATCGGTAACCTGAGCACTCTCAGTCACCTCACATAAACCCTCCACACATCCAGAGTTCTGCCGCAGGTTCCATCAAGGCCAACCTCCGGCAAGCTCACCTCCATCCCGGAGTCTACCATTTATAGGGCTTCCAGCAGCTCTCAGAGACCCAAGCTCTCTCCCACTAAGGCAACCTCTTAAGAGTGGCTCGCCCACCCGGAGTATCTTAGACACGTCTTAGCCGCACACGGCCCAATACAGGTAACTACCTTGCCTAACGGCTCCTATAGACGTCACCATGACAAACTACGTGGACTTTGATCCCTTCCAAAGGGTACGTAGGCACCTAGGTGCATCACCTAAGGACAAGTCCACCATGGTTAAGAACCCCTGCGGTCCTAATTGCAAATTACAATTGTCTGAGCCAAAAATGACAGCTACGTAGTTCAAGCAAAATTGTTTCTAAGTAAAGTCATCAAAACGCGTCCAATCCTGTAGGTTGGTTTGTTTAACCCACTTAACCTAGGAGTTAACTCACCGAACTCCCAAGTTAAGTGAGCTGGGTTACTTTTGACTCATTTATAAATAAGTCTAAACTCCCCAATTTGAGTTAAGTGAACAGTAATTATTTTTTTCTACTCTAACCTATCTTAATTATAGATAACATAATTAAATATTATATTTTTAAATTTTATAAATATATAAATAAAAACATATATATATATATATATATATATATATATATATATATATATATATATATATTAATTGCAAATTACAATTGTATGAGCCAAAAATGACAGCTACGTAGTTCAAGCAAAATTGTTTCTAAGTAAAGTCATCAAAACGCGTCCAATCCTGTAGGTTGGTTTGTTTAACCCACTTAACCTAGGAGTTAACTCACCGAACTCGCAAGTTAAGTGAGCTGGGTTACTTTTGACTCATTTATAAATAAGTCTAAACTCCCCAATTTGAGTTAAGTGAATAGTAATTATTTTTTTCTACTCTAACCTATCTTAATTATAGATAACATAATTAAATATTATATTTTTAAATTTTATAAATATATAAATAAAAACATATATATATATATATATATATATATATATATATATATATATATATATATATATGATACATATATATCATAGACAGATTGCATTAAAAAAAAAGTTCGACTGGGCCTGAGACGGATTCTTAGTAAGAAAAATTAAAAAATGGGGTGTCAAGAGAATACTTTTTAGAGAAGAGGAATTTTGAGATTAAAAATTTTAAATCATAGTTTTAAGGTAAAATTACCTTAGTTTTATTTGCTTTGTAACAAATTAGTTGGTTTAACTATTGTTTTTTAGTTTCTAAAGTAGGCACGTGATTGCTGCCAAAAGCATCACCTCACCTGCCTCTTTTGTTTGTATATAAGCCAGCTCCTTATGTACGAATACTTTCCTCTTTGATGCAATTTTATTGATTCAAAATTGTTGATTTCTTTTGGTTTTGCCGCAAAAGTGATAATTTTCCTTTTGGATATATTTTGCACACATAAACACATAAACCTACAGCATCTACAATCTACACCAGTAACAAAACCACATAAAGGATGACTAGACTCTAGAGAGTATCAAACAGTCAAGTGCATACATAGTGCTCGACCCATGATCCTTGGACTTCTCCCACGTCTTTAATACGTGAGAGTATGTGGGAAAGCATGGGTGAAAGCCACGTTGGAGACCATTGAGTGGTGCCACATGTCACTGATCCGTGGTATGGTTAACCTTCTAAAAGGCTGGTGCCACGTGTGCATTGGAGGTATGGAATTACAACTTTAATAGTCAAAATTTAATTGTTAATTAAAAAAGGTATATTTTTCAACGATTAATAGTGAAAATTGAAATTTAAGTTGATAAAATAATTTCTTTTCTTGTATATAATTAAGAAAATGTGTTATGAAGTAATTACTAATTACGCCCCTAAAATCTCACATAAGATTAAACCTTTTTAAAAAAATTTGTACAGTAATTTATCATACTAAGCACAACAAATGATGACAAACTACTGTACACAATTTTTTTTTTTAAAAAAAAAAATTCCTGTGACATTAAAAAATAACTTGCAAATTAGATCTACGAAAAAAGACTTTGGGAAATTGTTGAAAGTGACTCATCTCTGGCCGTGAATCAAATTTTGGGAAAGAATACTGGCGGCTGCAATGTGCATCTTATCATTCAAAGTATTATCGAAAATTATTATACCAAAAGTTTAAACTTATGTAAAGTTCTTTATATCTTTGTTATAAAGTTTTTCAATACAAAAAAGACATGGGGCAGAAAGTTTGTATATGACGAATACGAATCGCGATACAGAGAAAATATAAAAGACAATCTTTTACATGATTAACCATAGAAGAGAGATAGTATAAATAAAACTTATAATTAGAGAACCTTATATAAATATATAAGAAATTTTACTTATTTTTTTTATATTAATTTTATTTTTCATATGAACTATTAGAGGGAACTTAAAATCTTAATATGCATTATTTTTTCTTATGGCATCAAATAATTATTAGAGAGAGTAAGAAAATGAGAAGAAATTAAGAGTAGGTAGTAGAGACTAGAGGGGACAGAGATGAGAGGGAAAAGTAACACATCACTAAAGTCTTGTTATTAATGTAATCTAACTTTTTATATATAATACAATAGAAAAACACCATTGAGCCATCAAAGTCTTCTAATTTAACTGTTGCAACTTTTTATACATAATACAAATATAAACCTATTAAATAATTAATACATATATAAGTTAATAAAATATATAATTTATATATTAAAAAGAAGTTTAAAAAGTTAGAAAATTATAAGATAATTTTTCTTCTGTACAAGATTATTTCATGGTTATAAAATTAATAATATATATAATAATATAATTTATATATGTATGCTTTTATAATATATTATATATACATTATTTTTAATTATTTATTATATCATTCGGTCCAACCGACGGTTCAATCGGTTCAACCATGACCCGGAAGTCTGTCCGAGTCAAAGTCCGATCCGGTTTTTAAAACATGGGTTAGAACATATTTATATCATATTTAGGATGCTTACTTCGGAAATTGATGTAAATCCTTACAAAATATTTTGGTTTTGTTTTGTTTAAGTTAAATGCTAATTGCACTAAGAATATTCTTGCTATATAATCTTTAATTATTGAACGCGCACAACAGATTGCACCCAATAGCTTAATACATAATTTTTTTTTCCCAAATTTAATACGTAATTGATTATACATTTTTAGTTTACTTTCCCTATTTTATAAAAACTAATTATCACTCTTAATAAATGCTAATATAAATAAAAGGATAAAGTTTCAGAGGTCTAAAACTAGCCATAGGCACACAGTTTTCAGCAAACCCCTTATTTTTCTATCCCAAAAACACTTTCACCCATCTATAAAAGGGCATTAACCTTATGTATGTTGACACACAAACTTGTAGTTCCAAGTTCCAACCTCGTGCATTTGCCCTAGATTTTATGAAGAAATTGGTCATGGATGATGAAGATTATGGTGATGGTGATTCATTAAAGGGTTGGTTAAATATTATGAATTCATCTATCAAATCAATGAAGTACCAATGGTATTCATCAACATATTTTCTTATTTGTTATGTGATATATGATTTACATATTTTTCAAATCAATCATCCATTCACCTATACTCTGAAAATTTACTATGACTTTTTTCCCACCAGATTGTTGCTATTGGTGTAACGCCGCCCCCTTATCCTAAGAATCATTTTTAGTGGATTAATAATATATATAAGTATAATTACATAGGACAAGTGTGTTACTAATTCCTTTACCTGAGTAATTTTTAAAACTTTTATCAAGTTATTACAAAATATTCATTTCGGTTCGAGTCATCACTCTCGGGTTCTATCCTGATTCTTATAGCGGAAGAAAAATATAAAATCAGGAAACAAATTAAAACATTCATACACATGCAGGACCATCTTTTACATAAATATATATATAGTGTGATAATAGTATATATATATAAGTTAGTCAATCTTGGAAACCGGAGGCAACAATCCTGCCACTCAGGTTCCTTTCAAAAAGTCCATGTCAGAACAATCACAAGTCTCATAAAGTCTATTTGTCATAAGTTCCTATGATGCATGTCAAAATAGCTAAAACTACCAGGGGTCCGTACCCATCAACCTCAAGCTCCAATCCCCATCAGTCACCTATTCATCTGATACATGCCAGCACTGAGTGAGAATAAATCTCAGTAGGTATAGCAATCCAAGTTTGAAAACTACTAGCATGTACCATCGTACTCTTTACGGAAAATTCATTGCATTCTAATTCTTTATAAAAGATGGAAACTTTAACTATTGGATGTAATATAACTTTCCTTTACCTGACGTCATGGTTATCCAGCCATAACTAAAACATATGTGCTGAGCTTACTACGGTTGTACAGATAAGAGATATAGAGAATTTCAAATAAATCATACCTCATCTTGTGACATGATCCATCTTACACATATATGGAATTAAGAGAAATAGATAATGACACATCAATGTCAAATCAAAGAGAAAACAAGTCATCAGGAGTACCGCCCAGCGAACAACTCCACGTACCCCTACAACACACATGAATGAAAACAATTCTCTTTGTGGTAGCTTGCCACAACTCTAGTACAATCTGTGGCGTCCCTCAGCCGGATCCGAGTACTAACTGGACCAATGTATCCCAAAGGCCCTGACCATCGTATCCCAAATGGCCATTACCCAAATAGAAGGTTACCATTGTATCCCAATGATCCGAGCCATCGTATCCCAAATGACTCCCTTCCATATTGGTTCATCTCATGGGATCACTACCTTCATCAAAAGATAGATCACACCCGCTCTGAATTATAGGGTTTGGTTAATGTATCCCAATAACCTAGACCATCGTATCCCGATGACTGTTTCCCATTCTTGTTCGGGCCATGAGGCTATGGAATCGCCACCCTCTATGGTGGATCATTTCCCCGGTACGCTAGTCACTAATACAATCACTAGGGTAATGAAGCCTAAGCCATGATTATGTTTAATCCTAAGTACGTGACCCTCTAATGCCTATGAGAGTTCACTAACTTAGAATTTGCAATCAACACGGGTTTTCGGAAACAATTTCATTAGAACACTCACCGTGGAACAACCGATGACCGTCCTATACCAGCCACCGATCATCCAAACATAGGCCTCACTCTCCCTAGGATTGTACTAGAACTACTCCTCTTATTTCTCGATCTTTCTCTCTCAAATTCCCTTTTTAAAATTCAATGATCCATGTTATCATAATTTTCATCATGTAAATCTTTATTTAGGATGTTGTTTGAGCTTTGAAATGACACTTAAAAGTTGGTAAACTCATTTAAAGAAGTTGAAGGAAAGAGTGAAAGTCACTTGAAGTGGAAGAAGGAAATTCATTTGAAATAAGTAAAAGATTGAGTCTTAGGAATAATTCCAAAAGAAGTTATAAAACTCATTAGCTATGAGGGAACAAAGTTCAATTGAAATAGAGAAATAATTGAGTCTTAAAAGAAGATAATAATAAGTACTAAACTCATTTTAGTTGAAGGAAAAGAAACCATTCAAAATAAGGAAGAAATGACAACTTTTCAAAAACTAGAATCTTGGTGGTGTGTAAACAGAACCGCTAACTTTCGAGGAAATGCCCAGAAAATCTAACCATTGGAATCACTCGAATCCATCCAGTAACCAATTCAGAAAACACATTTAAACAGAGCAAGGTCAGATTCAAATCAGCATGCAACATTTGGCAAGCTTCATTAAAACGGTCATATCTCCTTCTATACTTAACGAAATGATTTGATTCTTCTTCCTAAATCAACCTTAGATATAAAATATTCTGATTATCAATTCATTTCAGCAAGGATTTGAGCCATTTAAGAGCAGTAATTTAAAAACAGTAGACAATCATACAAAAATTCTGCATCAGTTTAGAAAACAAAACCGCAGACTTTCGAGGAAATTTCCAGAAGATCTACCGTTTGACATTTTTGGAAAAATACACTTTAGCAAGCTTAGGATGTTAGCTTTCATATGGCCTTGGAATCACTCAAATCCATCAAGAAAAGAATTCAGAAAATACGTTTAAACAAAGGAAGATCAAATTCAAAAATTCAGTTTTTTGAGAATAAACATGTTCCACGATCTAACCGTTAGAATATTTTGAAAAAATACAATTTAGAAATCTTAGGATGATAGCTTTAATATGGCTTTGGAATCACTCAAATCTATTAAGAAACGAATTCAGAAAACACGTTTAAACAGAGGAAGGTCAGACTCAAAATAATTCAGTTTATGGCTGTAAACATGCTCTACGAATTTGTCTAAATTAAGCCCGATTTTTCCTTCTTTTCTTCCATGAATCCAATGATTCAATCATTAAAATGTATATTTGAATGATGGGTTTTAGTTTCTTAGGTTTCCACAACATTTTCCTTCCATAAAACACAATCAATCTAAGCTCAAACAAGATCCAACAACATCAAATCAAGTCTTTAATCTCAAGAAAGTGAAGAACATGATGAATCCTAATCTCTAAATCAAACAACCAACAAAATCCAGCTCACTCATAACAAAATACATCCAATAGAAATGTTGTAGATAGTAAGAATGCAAGTTTTATCCCCAACGGTTGTGGAAATCAAGTGGTTTTTCACAAAATCTGCAAAATCAAATAAATGGGTTCAAAGTTGAAAATGGGGTTAGAGAGTTAATCCTGCCTCAAATGAAGAAGAATAAGTGAAGAAGATGATGGTGGTGGCTTCTAGGTCGTTGCTCCGGTCTCCGATCGCCGGAATCCGGTTACCAATCACCTAGAACTTCCAAGTTTCCTCTTCTTTGCTATGCTAGGGTTTTCCTGTAATACCCCGGAAAAATTTCGAGGATTAAAGAATGATTTATTTAAAATTTCGAGGATTTAAGAATGATTTATTCCGGGGCTAGGAATTAAAACCTTAAAAAGAATATAGGAAAAGTATTAAGGTTAAGGGAAACCGAAAAGGAACCGAGAATTCTTCAAAATTTCAAGTAAAATAAAATGTGAAAGAAAGGAAGTAGAAAATAATTTTTAGGATTTAATTCGGGACCTAAGGAATTGGAAACCTGAATTAAATAGGGAAAGTGATTAAATTAAAAATACATATTAGTTATTATTTATGTAATAATTAATTTATTTATTTTTAATGATATTTATTATTTAATTATTTAATTATTAATTAATTTATTTTAATTAAATTCATTTATTTATTTAAATATTATAATTATTTGATTATTTAATTATTTTTATTATTATATATAAATATATATTAATTTTAATTAATTAAGAGGGGAGGTTTTACCGTGGGAAAAAGAAAAGAATGAAAAGAAAGAAAGAAAGAAGCAGAGAAAGTGAGAGAGCACGAGTGAGAGAGAGAAGAAAGAGAAAGAAAAACGGTAGAGAGAGAGAGACAGAGTCATGCGTGAAGCGGAAGAAGGGGAGGAGGGCGGTTTGCCAGAAACTCACCGGAGAAGAGCTAGCCGACACCGGGAAAGGTCACCGAAGCTCGGTTACAACATCTTCCACACCTCCCACCAATCGAATCAAGGTTGGTAACCCCAATATCATTCGAAACCCTCAATTTCTTTATTTGTAGGGATTCCTTCGATTGACCTTCGATTGAATTATTCGAGGGTAGATTGAGACCAAGAAAGTGTTCTTGAACACTTAGTTGGGGTAGGAATTAAGATTATATTCTTGGATTTGCCCAAATTCGAATTTGGAAGGATTTGTGGTTAAAATTCTAATTATCCATAAATTGGGAAAATTATTAATAATTAGGATTGAGCTTGGATATGAGTAAATAGACTTGGATTGATATTATTGAAATTGTATTGCTGGAATATTAGCTGAACAAGACCCGTGAAGAGCTGGCCCGAGGTTACTAAGGCCGGACCTTGGCGTTAACGTGCCGGGTCTGCGCTCGGTTTGCCCAAATACACTTTAAGGGTGATGTTGAGGGCTCCAAACCTCTTCTTTTCAATCTTAAACACCCTAGAATAATTCTAAATATCCTATCAAGCATCAAGAATTATTTTTGGTACCTTCTTGTTTCTCAAGGATGAAAACTTGCGGAACAATGAAGTCCAAATTCTAAAATGGTAATTTTATTCCTTCATAATTATTAGGAAGCCTTAAGTAGGATGAAGGTGTATTGAGGTTTAGAAACTAGATTTCTTAGAACCCGAGTAAGAAAATGAGTTGAAACAAAATGCTTAGACCTTCCTAAAATTAGGATTCCTTCCAATCAAGTTAGATAAGCTTCCTTAGATGTGAATACAAATTAGATAGAGGTATAATACTCAAATCCAAGTATGTGAAAAACTCAAGAAGAGTGTTATATTCGAGTAAGTCAAGTGTCTGAGAAAGGATACGCATAAGTCGGGATAGAGAAGTCCAATAAGACCAAGAGCTTAACTCTGTGGCTACCTGGACTACACATGAGAGTAATGGAGAGATAAATAACAAGTTAAGCTAATTAATAACCTTAATGAAGTACATGTTGTTCTTATAGGAACAAAGGCACGCCAAAGAGTGCAACAGGAACTCCGAGGAGACTAAAGTCACAGGAGAGGATTGCATGGAAGGTTGGCCAAGGTGAGGGTTCTTCCATCTCTGCTCCTAGGGTTGTATGCTTATGTGGATTACATGAGTATGTACATTCTCTACTTGTCTGGTATGTCATAGCTAGAGGTATAGAATGTTAAAAGAATAAAACTAGAAAATAGGTTGTGGAAAGTAGCTTAGATAGGAAGACATAGGAGTAGAGAGTAATTGTTTGCTATGATTGGTGTGTTACAACTCCAACTCATACACTCCGGAGGCATGATGAGTATTTTGTTAAATCTTTTCCACGACGGTGGCAAGAGTCTTTGTATGGAAGGACTAAAACTTTTATTTTGAAAACTCGTCACGACGGTGACTTAAATTATAATCATGCAAAGGGAGTTATTGGTGGGTTTCGGATTTGGTTATGCTAGCGATGTGAGACATCGACTAGAACAATGTCAGATGGCACTTGAGACCTCAGTTTTTATAATCACCATGACGATGGTAATTGCCTATCCTTCCACTAGGGTCAGAAAGGTTTTATATTGCTATGACGATAGCTTGAGGCTTAGAGAGTGCATCTGGACGGGTATATGAGTTATATCCTGTTGAGGATACTTGTACATATTAATAAGGAGAGGAATTGTTGATCCTTCAGGAAAGATACAAAGAATCCTATTAATATGTGGGACCAAGATAAGGAGACACGGGAGGAACCTACGGGTGAACCGTGAGCCTGATCTTATAGAAGAGAAATCATCCTGTGGAGTTGGTCCAGGGTGTGTCAGTGACCATGCTTCAAGATATCGTGTCGTGCCCGCCATGTGGGCTGGTTGGGTAATGGACGAGTGGGCTCAAGCTATTGCCCCACAGCAAGGGGTCAGGATATGCCACGTGGTGGCTACGTATAAGTTGTTTGATATATAGAAGTTGATTATGTTTGATTAATAGAATTGTCACGAGGTGACTAGTACCCAAGTGAATGGGTTAAGTATTGTTTGATTAACAGAATTGTCACGAGGTGACTAGTACCCAAGTGAATGGGTTAAGTATGCTTTGCCACATGGTGGCTAGCAACCCGAGTACATGGGTTCGAGGTAGAAAAGCCATGTAGTGGCTAGTAGATACCTAGAGTGGGGGAAGTTAAGTAGATGTATGTTATAGTATCTTCGTGTACTTAAAGAATTGTCTGTGTTTGCAAATTATTCCTGATTGTGCAGCAGAGTGGTGACATACAGGATTACGTCATCACAACGTCTTGTTTGATTCAGATATGCTGAACGTGAGAAGACCGGTAAGTAAAAGCCGGCACTATAATTTACGTGATTAATTGCCGATTGATGACGTGGAATAAACTGCTGCTTGTTTACAGTTATTAAATGCATGTGAGTGTTTGGGTGAAATTTTTGTTGTGTGATCATCAAGAATGTATGCTAACAACAGTAACTAGTTGTTTTTGCATGTGGTTGTGTATGACTCCCAAACCCAGCGCTATGGTACCCGCCTTGCGCCGGTGATGGGAGAGTCCTCACTGAGTCGCGTGGTTAAGACACACACCTCAGTTTTACTACACAGAGACAGGTTAAGTACAGGTGGAAGAAGTCTCGGTGGAACGAGGGACAAGCAAAACTTTTCAAGACCCACAACTTGTTCATGTGGGTGAATAAATTGTAATTGTAATTTAATTTACTTTATCATTGTGTCATAAAGTAAAGGGTAGACGTACCCAATTAGAATGTATTATTAAATCTAGAACTGTCAGCTTCACACACCTTAAAGATCAGGATTTATTTTCCTGCGATACAGGAAAAAAATTTGTTTTCAAAATACATATATACATATATCTGTTGCATGTGAATAGGATAGGCAGCATCTTTGGATGTGTAGCCAGTACACAGGTTATATATATTATGTGTGTTTTCCTATATCTATATCCAGAAGCGGCACTGGCCGTGGATTTGCTTGCCTAGGATAGGCCACCATTTCGGTGTAGCCATGATATTATAATGCATGTGAATGTATTTTCAATAATAGATATTCTGTCAATTAGGTGATAAGGCTTACAGGCATAAGGGTATTCCCTGTGTTTGTGCCGGTCACATTCCTCTAAACGGGGGTCGTGACAAACTTGGTATCAGAGCCTGGTTGTTCTTTATGGGTGTGAAGCTAACTAGTAGTCTCGGGTGTCATTTGGGCTAGCCATTGCGAATCCGGACGTAACGGTGGTTCCGACGGGCAGTTGTGAGGTTGCTCAAGATGTTGAGTCATAAATTATTTCGAGTTATCGCTTGAGGCATAGAATTTGTATGTGAAATTCTATGCAAAGCATATAACCTGTACGAGTGCCAATGAGCACTAAGGCATAAGGTGGGGTGGCAGTGACCCCGGGAACCTTAGGACGCCATAATAGCGAAAGGAGACATCCATGGAGGATCATACCTAGACACAGACACATTTGGTTGAATTGTAGGCAGGAATGCGCTACAATGTGTGATTGTTGCAGGTGTTAAATGAGACGATGTGTCTGATCTGTTAGTGGCGCGTTGTGTGCTATGGTATAGGCACAAGTTGTATGGTTATAGTATGGAATGCAAGTAGAATAGAAATATGCAGTGAATGGTAGTTCAGGCTAGGAATGGTTTGTAAAGTTAAAGAAAAGACACGCTTGGCGTGTAGAAAAGAAAGTAAGCCCATGGGGCGATTGAAATAGAAAGTTTACAGACAAGAATAAACAGGGCCATGATGCATGAGACCGACAGGAAGATGACCACGTGAATGGCTGAAGGAAGTGAGTGGTCCTTCCTAGAAAGTAAACAGAAAAGAAGTGTTGTATGCCACAGTATAAAAGTAGAAGTCTACGGACTAGAAAATCAGGATACGGTATATGGAAGGGCAAAGTGGCCGAACCATATGCCGTAGAGATGGATGTTAAGAAGTAGAGGTATATGTAAACGTGTAGAGCGTGACCATATGCCGAGCAGGAAACGGAGTAAATGGTAAGGCACAGGGAAGGAGCCTAGTCCAACCCTGCGCTCGATCCATGAACTGCTAGTTCCTTAAGCAAACAAGGGGGAAAAGAAGGGATTAAGCCCGACCAAACTCTCTTGGGTTACTTAAGGAAGAGCATAAAGAATAGGATATTGATCACATGAGAAATTTTTGTAAAAATATTTTTGGTCTTTCCGGATGAGAGATTCTGAAAGACCCTCAAACGTTTCTTGAAAATACTATGGATAACCATTGGAAGGAAAATTTTCATGAAAACTCTTTCTCAATTTGTGTCATTCCAATTGGTTAAACCCGAACCATTTACGAAAACCTTAGGCGTCATTTTCTAAGAAATAAACTTGAATTAATTTTTAAAACTACAGGGTGCCTAAGAAAACTAACTCATGTGACCAACTACTAAACAATAGTCCTTTTACGGGTAAGCTGTATAAGGATGGTAGATGTAGTTGAGAAATCACTCGCTTGGAGTGATTAAAGTTAAGTAAACATCGAAAAGCACTAGAGAGCGCTAAAGTGCTAAGGGAGAATACATGTAAACCTAAGGGTTACCAATTAAGGGGCCATAGGGTGATTATGGACCCTAAAGCATTAGACCGGAGCGGGTTTAGAAGTGGAAATGGACGTAGACCATCGGGTACCGTCCAGAGATAAGAAAATGAGTGCTATTGCGGTAGATAGCTCCCGAACGATATAACGTGAGAGATAAACCCCAAAGGGACTCGTGGAGGCCCGAGGGGAGAGAAAGTAGACAGGGATAAGTAGTCCCCATAAGGGGGGAAGAGCGGAAGCCTATAGGACCCCATAGGATAAGAGTCAAGTAGGAGGTGGAGAACCAACTACTACCATAAGTGCATGTATAGTACACAGATTGTAGTCGAGATAGCTAGGTAAGCTAGTTCCACAGGTTGGTGAACCGTAAATCTGTTAGTCTGAAGCCCGGGTATGGGTGGAGACTGAGTGGACAAACCAAACGTATAAGTGGCCATCTGGGTGCCATAAAAGGAAAAATTAACCGTATGGACGGTTAATCGAGAAGGAGAATTTAGTGAGTAACGAGTATTGAGAAATACTCGAAGAATGAGTACCACGTAGGTACGAAATGGAAAAGAAGAGAGTGAATACGGGAACAGAGTCAGGTAAGCATCTAGGGATGCGAGCCAAAATTATAAAACAGGTATGCTACCGCTGGGGGCGATTGGAACCCAACGGGTAAACTTGCAAGAGACGGTATATGTTTTTGAACATATGCCACACCGTAAGAAAGGAAAGAGTCAAACCATGGGAGCGGATCCCGTTTGGTCAAGGGGAGTAGAGCATGTCCGGAAAGGTTCATGCCGGAGTTAATGGATTAAGTATTTCGAGTAGGAATACAGGATTTAAGTGAGTTGAGGAGTCCGAGTGGGCCAAGTTGGTGTAAAAGCCAACGGAAACCCAACGGGTAGAGTTAGCATAGGATGTGCAACTCTAGGTGGACTAACCTGAGGATGGTATAGATCCACGGTCATAGTCGTGTTAAGCGAGGTCTTCAGATGTGAAGACCGAACTGAGCCTGAGGCAAAGTAATGAGTATAATGGTAAGGAGGAGACTGATCAGTTTCCATTATAAACAAAAATGACAACAAGTAGTAGTTAGAGAAGAGCCTAAGTCAGTCAGACAAAGGATATCGACAGAGAGTAACCTAAAGTCGTTATGGAAACCACTAGGGGTAAGAGTAGAAGTCCAGAAAAGAAGGGGAAACACGAGTCATAAACGAAAGATCCTTTACCGTTTGGTGGAGAAATGGTAAGTGTAATATATAGTTGTGCTAGTGCCATGACATTTAGCTTCGTTAGGACACGAGTAGGGTAAACCGGGTCAGTAGTGAGTGTAACAACCTCGGAAGGGTTGGGTACACTGACGGCACAAAGTATAAACACCTACGAAGGGTTTAAGCAGTGTAAGCGGTAAGTCTAGATGTAGAGTAGAGGGTGTAGTATGATGTAAACGGACTTTTCTGGAGGAGTCGTTTACAAAGAATATATCGTGGGAATCCCAGCAGAAGGGTAGCTACTTGGTAGTAGAGGATACTTGAGTACTGGGACTCCGATGTAGGGGAGTACTTCTACAGAAATAGAACTTAGTGTGCTATGCAAATAGCTAGTGTCTTGGCGTGTTCCAAGACGGATATAAGAAGTCACTAAGAAGGTAGCTAGTCGGACAAGCAGATTGAGTCAAGGTAAGCCTCACTAGAGACGGCAATAGTTAACTCCTCGGAGAACTGAATTGGAGCATGGAATGTGGTACGTGCCAGACCCTCCATTGCAAAATTAGAAGCACGAAGTGAATTGAAAGTAGGAAAGTTATGTATCATCGGGGAAGTATACGACGACAGATGGAGTCTGTCGGTTAACACCTCGCGGAGGGGTGGTTAACTACGAAACTAGAAATACCAACGATCACAAAAAGAATATGTAGAAACTAGATGGAGACCTTGAGCCTCTAGGAAAGAAAGATGAACCGTAGGGTAAAACAGTAAAACATCCACATTGAGGGAAACCATAGATGAAACTGAGCCAAGAGAGGGCAACAAGCCAACAACCCCACGAAGGAGATGAAATTCGGGGACCGAATTTCTTAAGGGGGGAAGAATGTAATACCCCGGAAAAATTTCGAGGATTAAAGAATGATTTATTTAAAATTTCGAGGATTTAAGAATGATTTATTCTGGGGCTAGGAATTAAAACCTTATAAAGAATATAGGAAAAGTATTAAGGTTAAGGGAAACCAGAAAGGAACCGAGAATTCTTCGAAATTTCAAGTAAAATAAAAGGTGAAAGAAACGAAGTAGAAAATAATTTATAGGATTTAATTCGGGACTGAAGGAATTGGAAACCTAAATTAAATAGGGAAAGTGATTAAATTAAAAATACATATTAGTTATTATTTATGTAATAATTAATTAATCTATTTTTAATAATATTTATTATTTAATTATTAATTAATTTATTTTAATTACATTCATTTGTTTATTTAAATATTATAATTATTTGATTATTTAATTATTTTTATTATTATATATAAATATATAATAATTTTAATTAAATAAGAGGGGAGGTTTTACCGTGGGAAAAAGAAAAGAATGAAAAGAAAGAAAGAAAGAAGAAGAGAAAGTGAGAGAGCACGAGTGAGAGAGAGAAGAAAGAGAAAGAAAAACGGTAGAGAGAGAGACAGAGTCATGCGTGAAGAGGAAGAAGGAGAGGAGGGCGGTTTGCTGGAAACTCGCCGGAGAAGAGCTAGCCGACGCCGGGAAAGGTCATCGGAGCTCGGTTACAACATCTTCCACACCTCCCACCAATCGAATCAAGGTTGGTAACCCCAATTTCATTTGAAACCCTCAATTTCTTCATTTTTAGGGATTCCTTCGATTGACCTTCGATTGAATTGTTCGAGGGTAGATTGAGACCTAGAAAGTGTTCTTGAACACTTAGTTGGGGTAGGAATCAAGATTATATTCTTGGATTTGCCCAAATTCGAATTTGGAAGGATTTAGGGTTAAAATTCTAATTATCCATAAATTGGGAAAAATATTGATAATTAGGATTGAGCTTGGATATGAGTAAATAGACTTGGATTGAGATTATTGAAATTGCATTGCTGGAATATTAGCTGAACAAGACCCGTGAAGAGCTGGCCCGAGGTTACTAAGGCCGGACCTTGGCATTAACGTGCCGGGTCCCCGCCCGGTTTGCCCAAATACACTTTAAGGGTGATGTTGAGGGCTCTAAACCTCTTCTTTTCAATCTTAAACACCCGAGAATAATTCTAAATATCCTATCAAGCATCAAGAAATTATTTTAGGTACCTTCTTGTTTCTCAAGGATGGAAACTTGCGGAACAATGAAGTCCAAATTCTAAAATGGTAATTCTATTCCTTCATAATTATTAGGAAGCCTTAAGTAGGATGAATTAGAGGTGTATTGAGGTTTAGAAACAAGAATTCTTAGAACCCGAGTAAGAAAATGAGTTGAAACAAAATGCTTAGACTTTCCTAAAATTAGGATTCCTTCCAATCAAGTTAGATAAGCTTCCTTAGATGTGAATACAAATTAGATAGAGGTATAATACTCAAATCCAAGTATGTGAAACACTCAAGTAGAGTGTTATATTCGAGTAAGTCAACTGTCCGAGAAAGGATATGCATAAGTCGGGATAGAGAAGTCCAATAAGACTAAGAGCTTGACTCTGTGGCAACCATGGACTACACATGAGAGTAATGGAGAGATAAATAACAAGTTAAGCTAATTATTAACCTTAATGAAGTACATGTTGTTCTTATAGGAACAAAGGTACGCAAAAGTGGCAACAGGAACTCCGAGGAGACTAAACTCACAATAGAGGGTTTCATGGAAGATTGGCCAAGGTGAGGGTTCTTCCATCTCTGCTCCTAGGGTTGTATGCTTATGTGGATTACATGAGTATGTACATTCTCTTCTTGTCTGGTATGTGATAGCTAGAGGTATAGAATGTTAAAAGAATAAAGGAACTAGAAAATAGGTTTTGGAAAGTAGCTTAGATAGGAAGACATAGGAGTAGAGAGTAATTGTTTGCTATGATTGGTGTGTTACAAATTCAACTCATACACTCCGGATGCATGATGATTATTTTATTAAATCTTTTCCACGATGGTGGCAAGAGTCCTTGTATGGAAAGACTAAAACTTTTATTTTGAAAACTCGTCTCGACGGTGACTTAAATTATAATCATGCAAAGGGAGTTATTGGTGGGTTTCGGATTTGGTTATGCTAGCGATGTGAGACATCGACTAGAACAACGGTAGATGGCACTTGAGACCTCAGTTTTTATAATCACCATGACGATGGTCATTGCCCTATCCTGGCAATAGGGTCAGAAAGGTTTTATATTGCTATAACGATAGCTTGAGGCTCATAGAGTGCATCTGGACGGGTATATGTGTTATATCCTGTTGAGGATACTTGGACGTATTAATAAGGAGAGGAATTGTTGATCCTTCAGGAAAGATACAAAGAATCCTATTAATACGTGAGACCAAGATAAGGAGACACGGGAGGAACCTACGGGTGAACAGTGAGCCTGATCTTACAGAAGAGAAATCATCCTGTGGAGTTGGTCCAGGGTGTGTCAGTGCTTCGAGACGTCGTGTCGTGCCCGCCATGTGGCCTGGTTGGGTAATGGACGAGTGGGCTCAAGCTATTGCCTCGCAGCAAGGGGTCAGGACATGCCACGTGGTGGCTACGTATCAGTTGTTTGATAGATTGAAGTTGATTGTGTTTGATTAATAGAATTGTCACGAGGTGACTAGTACCCAAGTGAATGGGTTAAGTATTGTTTGATTAACAGAATTGTCAAGAGGTGACCAGTACCCAAGTGAATGGGTTAAGTATGCTTTGCCACGTGGTGGCCAGCAACCCGAGTACACGGGTTCGAGGTAGAAAAGCCATATAGTGGCTAGTAGATACCCAGAGTGGGGGAAGTTAAGTAGATGTATGTTATAGTATCTACGTGTACTTAAAAAATTGTCTGTGTTTGCATATTATTGCTGATTGTGCAGCAGAGTGGTGTCATACAGGATTACGTCATCACAACGTCTTGTTTCATTCAGATATGCTGAACGTGAGAAGACCGATAAGTAAAAGCCGACACTATATGTTACGTGATTAATTGCTGATTGATGACGTTGAATAAACTGTTGCATGTTTACAGTTATTAAATGCATGTGAGTGTTTGGGTTAAATTTTTGTTGTTGTGTGATCATCAAGAATGTATGCTAACAACAGTAACTAGTTGTTTTTGCATGTGGTTGTGTATGACTCCCAAACCCGGCGCTATGGTACCCGCCTTGCGCCAGTGATGGGAGAGTCCTCACTGAGTCACGTGGTTAAGACTCACACCTCATTTTTACTACACAGAGACATGTTAAGTACAGGTGGAAGAAATCTCGGTGGAACGAGGGACAAGCAAAACTTTTCAAGACACACAACTTGTTCATGTGGGTGAATAAATTGTAATTGTAATTTAATTTACTTTATCATTGTATCATAAAGTAAAGGGTAGACGTACCCAATTAGATTGTATTACTAAATCTAGAACTGTCAGCTTCACACACCTTAAAGATCAGGATTTATTTTCCTACGATACATGGAAAAAATTTGTTTTCAAAATATATATATACATATATCTGTTGCATGTGAATAGGATAGGCAGCATCTTCGGATGTGTAGCCAGTACACAGGTTATATATATTATGTGTGTTTTCCTATATCTATATCCTGAAGCAGCACTGGCCGTGGATTTGCTTGCCTAGGATTGGCCACCATTTCGGTGTAGCCATGATATTATAATGCATGTGAATGTATTTTCAATATTAGATATTCTGTCAATTAGGTGATAAGGCTTACAGGAATAAGGGTGTTCCCTGTGTTTGTGCCGGTCACGGTCCTCATAACGGGGGTTGTGACATTTCCTCTTCCTTTCTTCCTAAGGGTTGTGTGTGTCTGTCGATAGTTAAGAGAAATAAATTGGGTGGAGGGGCTTAATTGTTGACACTAAGTGGAGGCTCATGTTTTGGCCCTCTCTGAAAGATTGCTTTTCAGTTAGATCCCTATTCTCTTCCCTCATCAACCTTTATTTCTTTTTATGCCACAATTCCTTAATTTCATTTCACTAAAATCCCCAACATTTCATTTAATTCCTATATGTAACTAATGCATCAACCAAAGTCACACACAAGCATTTTTAAATTAAATCATATAATAAACAACCATCTCATTAATTAATTAATATAATATGTAACAATTGGTATCGATGCCATACAACAAATATTTTTCTTTCAAAAAGCTAATTTACTTTCTGTTTTGAAATTTTCTTGGTTTCAATTATGGGATTTAAAAAAATGGTTAACTCCTATGTATTTGATTGCAATTGCAGTGCAATGTGAAAAAGACTAAAATATATATTTGAATGATTGAGTTTCATTGATGAAATAAAATACATAATATACTAATAATGTTGATATGGTTTAATTTGAAAATACAGTTTGAATATCATACACGAAGAATGTGAAGAAAATGAAAGAGGAGGACGAGAGCTGCTAAATTGGAGTTCCCATAAAGTACCGAAGACACTATGGACTCATCTATGTATGTGCTACCGAAAAAGGATATGGTATTGTGATCACCAAGAATGTATGCTAATAATAGTAACTAGTTGTTTTTGCATGTGGTTGTGTATGACTCCCAAACCCAAGGCTATGGTACCCACCTTGCGCCGGGGATGGGAGAGTCCTCACTGAGTTGCGTGGTTAAGACTCACACCTCATTTTTACTACACAGAGACAGGTTAAGTACAGGTGGAAGAAGTCTCGGTGGAATGAGGGTTGAGCAACACTTTCCAGGACCCACAACTTGTTCATGTGGGTGAATAAAGTGCAATTTTAATTTAATTTACTTTATTGTTGTATCATAAAGTAAAGGGTAGACGTACCCAATTAGATTGTATTATTAAATCTAGAACTGTCAGCTTCACACACCTTAAAGATCAGGATTTATTTTACTGTGGTACAGGGAAAATTTGTTTTGAAAATATATATATATACATATATCTGTTGCATGTGAATAGGATAGGCAGCATCTTCGGATGTGTAGCCGGTACACAGGTTATATATTATGTGTGTTTTCCTATATCTATATCCTGAAGCGGCACTGGATGTGGATTTGCTTGCCTAGGATAGGCCACCATTTCGGTGTAGCCATGGTATTATAATGCATGTGAATGTATTTTTCAATAATAGCTATTCTGTCAATTAGGTGATAAGGCTTACAGGCATAGGGGTATTCCTTGTGTCTGTTTCAGTCACGGTCCTCTAAACGGGGGTCGTGACAGGTTTTCCCTTAAGACTTAGTGAAATATTAACTCCCATATTCATTTGAACTAGGATAGCTATAATTCCATTTCCAAGGGCATTTTTAATATTAATTTCAACTTCTTTTTAATTAGCCTATTTAAGAAAAAAAAATACCAAAAATAGTAATTTAGGTTCTCTTTATTTACATTTAAGTTTACTTTCATTGCATTTCTAGTTTAGTAGATAGCTTAAAAATACAACAGTTCACTTTAGTTTGTTAATCGCATGTTTTTTATACTTAGTTTAGCCTAGGATCATAGATAAAGGCTCATTGAGTGTATACGATCCGAGTTACGCTACTATGTTGTATTCTAATTTGGTTAATTTGGTAAACCTTTCGACGGGTGGCAATCATATTGTTCAACATCGAAAAGTAAAAGACAGAGATAGACGTAGGGTGGCCTCACATGTGGGGCACAACCTCGTGTCTATCTCTGTCCTTATTGTCTGGTGGTCTCTATGACTTGGAGATTTATGTTGTCCTTTTATTTTTAGTATGTTGTTGTACTTATTTGGTTCTCTCAAGGCTTGGTAAATTTTTTTCTGGATTTGCTTCGAAGCTGAAACTAGACCTCTTGTATGGTTTGAATATTAAATGTTACATGTATAGAATTTTTTAGAATGTTAAAGAAAATTTAAAATTATTTAGAAACTCTTTAATGAATTTGTGTCAAGTTACTTCAAAAGGAGAATTAAGAAGTTGCTTTTTCTTATATATATAGTTCAGGTAAAATTTCAAAATACACACAAATTTTAAATGACTCTTGTGTTAAATTGTCACAACGAAAACCCCTAGGTCGTAGCCGGCACATAGACAAAGTCAACACTAGATTAGTTCTAGCAAGCCTAAAGTGATAAATCAAAGCAAACCGCTAAAAGGCACAATCATATATATGTATATAGTACTTCAAAATTTCAAATAAGACAATATGTATGGAGCATTTCAAAAATTTACAATAGATCATATCCAATATCAAAAAAGAAATGGGTTAAATGAAAACAAATGGTCAATACAAGAATTCAAATTAAAGTATTAAATAATAGGCTACTCGGACAAATTTAAAATATATCGAACACCTATTAATTAAGTTGAGGCATCAGAGTCTGAGAATACTTAAGAATGAGACGCCCAAAGTCTAATCAATCAAGGAACGATAAATTTGATGCCACTGAGCTTGCTCCATCTGGTTTGAAGTTTCATAAACAAATCGAACCTCAATTTATTTATTGCTTTATGTTTAATTAATAAAGAAAGAATAAATTTGAATAAAGAAACATTAGATTTGAAGACTCACCCTAAATGGATTAGAGTCCAAATGTATTTTTTTCATTCTTTTTCTTTTTACACTTGATCACTTCAAAGATTTTTATACTACAGAAAATCTAAATTTACCTTAAGACCACATATATTCTTGTAAATAAAATTTGATAAAGATAAAACTAAAAAATTTATTGTCAGCAAGTGGTGTTATATATATATAAAAAATAGAAAATGATTCTAAAACTAGATTGTCACGACCCCTGTTTAGACGACCGTGACCGGCACAGACACAGGGAATATCCCTATGCCTGTAAGCCATATCACCTAATTGACACAATATCTATTATTGAAAATACATCCACATCTAGTATAATACCATGGCTACACCGAAATGGTGGCCTATCCTAGACAAGCAAATCCACGGCCAGTGCCGCTTCAGGATATAGATATAGGAAAACACACATAATATATATAACCTGTCTACTGGCTAAACATCCAAAGATGTTGCCTATCCTATTCACATGCAACAGATATATGTATATATATATATAGATATATATATATTTTGAAAGCACATTTTCCCTGTAACGCAGTAAAATAAACTCTGATCTTTAACGTGTGTGAAGCTGATAGTTCTAGATTTAGTAATA
Organism: Senna tora; assembly: GCA_014851425.1. Classification (NCBI taxonomy): domain Eukaryota; kingdom Viridiplantae; phylum Streptophyta; class Magnoliopsida; order Fabales; family Fabaceae; genus Senna; species Senna tora. The sequence continues at coordinate 27,751,215 of CM026271.1, forward strand.
CAATCTAATTTGGTACGTCTACCCTTTACTTTATGATACATGATAAAGTAAATTAAATTACAATTACAATTCATTCACCCATATGAACAAGTTGTGGGTCTTGGAAAGTTTTGTTGGTTCCTCGCTCCAACGAGACTTCTTCCACCTGTACTTAACCTGTCTCTATGTAGTAAAAATGAGGTGTGAGTCTTAACCACGCCACTCAGTGAGGACTCTCCCATCCCCGGTGCAAGGCGAGTACCTTACCGCAGGGACTGGGAGTCATACACAATCACATGCACAAACAACTAGTTACTGTGAGTTAGCATGCATTTTTGGTGACCATATAATAACAGAAATTTCACCCAAACACCCACATGCATTTAATAACTGTAAACATGCAGCAGTTTATTCCACGTCATCAATCAGCAAGTAAACATGTAACATATAGTGCCAGCTTTTACTTACCGATCTTCTCACGTTCAGCATGTTTGAATCAACAAAACGCATGGTGACGTAGTCCTGTACACTACCAGTATCCTGCACAATCAACAATTATATACAACCACAGACAATTTATACATACACACAGATGCTAAACATACATCTACTTAATCTCCCCAACTCTGGGGTATCTACTAGCCACTACGTGACTTTTCTTCCACAAACCCATGCACTCGGGCTACTGGCCACCACGTGGCAAGACATACTTAACCCATTCACTTGGGTACTGGTCACCTCGTGAAAATTCTGTTAATCAAACACAATCAACTTCTATCTATCAAGCAACTGACGCATAGCCACCACGTGGCACGTCCTAACCCCTTGCTGCGGGGCAATATCTTGAGCCCACTCGTCCATTACCCAACCAGGCCACATGGCGGGCACGACACGACGTCTCTAAGCATGGCCAATTACACCCCTGGACCAACTCCACAGGATGATTTCTCTTTTACTAGTCTAGGCTCACGGTTCACCCGTAGGCTCCTCCAGTGTCTCCTTACCTTAGTCTCACATATTAATAGGATTCTTTGTATCTTTCCCGAAGGATCAACAATTCTTCTCCTTATTAATATGTGCAAGTATCCTCAAGAGGATATAACTCATATACTCGTCTAGATGCACTCTCTGAGCCTCAAGCTATCGTCATAGCAATATAAAACCTTTCTGAACCTATTGCCAGGATAGGACAATGACCATCGTCATGGTGATTATAAAACTGAGGTCTCAAGTGCCATCTAACGTTGTTCTAGTCGATGTCTCACATCGCTAGCATAATCAAATCCGAAACCCACCAATAACTCCCTTTGCATGATTATAATTAAAGTCACCGTCGTGACGAGTTTTCAAAATAAAAGCTTAGTCCTTCCGTAGAAGGACTCTTGCCACCGTCGTGGAAAAGATTTAATAAAATACTTACCATGCCTCCAGAGTGTATGAGTTGGATTTGTAACACACCAATCATAGCAAACAATTACACACTACTCCTATGTCTTCCTATCCAAGCCACTTTCCACCACCTATTTTCTAATTCTTTCATCCTTTTAGCATTTTATATCTCTAGCTAACACATAACAGACAAGCAGAGAATATACATACGCATGTAATCCACATAAGCATACGACCCTAGGAGCAGAGATGGAAGAGCCCTCACCTTCGCCAACCTTCCATGCAATCCTCTCCTGTAACTTTAGTCTCCTCGGAGTTCCTGTTGCACTCTATTGCGCACCGTTGTTCCTATAAGAACAACATTTACTTCATTAAAGTTATTACTTAACTTAACTCGTTATTTATCTTTCGATTACTCTCACATATAGTCCATGGTTGGCACAGAGTCAAGCTCTTGGTCTTATCAGACTTCTCTATCTCGACTTATGCGTATCCTTCCTCAGACACTTGACTTACTCAAATATAACACTCTACTTGAGTGTTTCACATACTTGGATTTGAGTATTAGACCTCTATCTAACTTGTATTTGCATCTAAGGAAGCTTATCTAGCTTGGTTGGAAGGAATCCTAATTTTAGGAAGGTCTAAGCATTTTGATTCAACTTGTGTTTCTACTTGGGTTCTAAGAAATCTAGTTTCTAAACCTCAATATACCTCCAATTTATTCTATTTAAGGTTTCCTAAATAATTATGAGGGAAGAAGGTAGAAATTTTAGAAATTGGATTTCATTGTTCTGCAAGCTTCCACTCTTGGGAAGCAAGAAAGTACCTAAATTAATTCTTGATGCTTGATAGCATATTTAGAATTATTCTAGGGTGTTTAAGATTGTAAAGATGAAGTTTAAAACTCCCAACATCACCCTTAAAGTATATTTGGGCAAATCGAGCAGGGACCTGGCATGTTAATGCCAAGGTCCGGCCTTAGTAGCCTCGGGCGAGCTCTTCACGGGTTTTGTTCAGCTAATATTTCAACATTATAATTTCAATAGGACCAATCCAAGCCTATTTACTCAAATCCAAGGTTAATTCCTAAGATATCAACAATTTCCCCAATTTGGAAAAAATTATAATTTCAATAATATTAATCCAAGCCTATTTACTCAAATCCAAGCTCAATCCTAATTATCAACAATTTTTCCCAATCTGGAAATAATTATAATTTCAACCCCAAATTCTTCCAAATTCGAATTTGAGCAAATCCGAGAATATATTCTTGATTCCTACCCCAACTAAGTGTTCAAGAACACTTTATAGGTCTCAATCTACCCTCGAAACAATCCAATCAAAGGTGGATCGAAGAAATTCCTAAAAATGGAGAAATTGGGGGTTTTGAATGAAATTGGAGTTACCAACCTTTGATTCGATTGGTGGAAGGTGTAGGAGATGTTTTAGTCGAGCTCCGGTGAGCTTTTCCGGCGTCAGACCGCTCTCTCCGGAAACTTTTCCGACGATTTCCCTATCTTCCCCCTCTTCTTCCTCCACGCCATCCTCCCTCTCTCTCTCTACCTCACTGCTTCTCTCTCTTCGTTCACGTTTTGTTTCTTCTTTTCTTTCTCTTTCTTTTTCATTTCTTTTCTTCCTTTATAATATATATATATATATATTTACATAGCTACCCCACGTCAAACCCACCCATTTTTTTCTTAAAAAAAATAATTATAATTAAAATATATATAATAATTAATTAAATAAATAATTATAATTAAAAATAAATAAATTAATAATTAAATAAATAAATAACTAATATGTATTATCTTTTCTTTTTTTGAAATAGATAATAAGATAAATAATAATCACTTAAAAATAATAAAGATATATTTTTAATTTAACTTCCTTTGCCTGTTGAATTCAGGTTTCCAATTTCTTAGGTCCCGAATTAAATCCCAAAAATTATTTTCTACTTCCTATTTATTTTGGGTTTCTAATTTCGTAGGTGCTGAATAAATTCCAAAAAAATAATTTACTTCTTTCCTTCATCTATTATTTCACTTGAAATTTTGAAGAATTTCTCGGTTCCTTTCCGGTTTCCCTTAACCTTCACCCTTTTCCTATATTCTTTTTTTTTTAAGGTTTTAATTCCTAGCTCCGGAATAAATCATTCTTGAATCCTCAAAATTTTAAATAAATCATTCTTTAATCCTCGAAATTTTAAATAAATCATTCTTTAAATCCTTAAAATTTTCCAGGGTATTACATTCTTCCCCCCTTAAGAAATTCGGTCCCCGAATTTCATCTCCTTCACGGGGTTGTTGGCTTGTTGCCATCCCTTGCCTTAATTTCCTCTATGGTTTCCCTCAATGTGTAAGTTTTACTTTTTTATCCTATGGTTCATGTTTCTTTCCTAGAGGCTCAAGGTCTCTATCTGGTTTCTACATATTTTTTCTGTGATCATTTGTATTTCTAGTTTGATAGTTAACAACCCCTCCTCGAGGTGTTAACCGACAAACTCCATCTGCTGTCGTATCCTTCCCCGAGGATACCTAACTTTCCTAGTTTCTATTTACTTTGTTCTTACTAATTTTGCAATGGAGTGTTTGGCAAGTACCACATGCCATGGTCCAATTTAGTTCTCCGAGGAGTTAACTATTGCCTTCTCTAGTGAGTCTTACCTGGACTCAATCTGCTTGTCCGACTAGCTTCGTAGGGACTTCTTATATCCGTCTTGGAACACGCCAAGACACTAGCTATTTGCATAACACATTAGGTTCTATTTCTATAAACTCTAACTGGCGAAGTACTCCCCTACATCGGAGTTCCCGTACTTAAACATGTTCTACTACCAAGCAGCTACCCTTCTGTCGGTATTCCCCCAATATATTCTTTGTAAACGACTTCTCCAGAAAAGTCCGTTTGCATTTTAATACACCCTCTACTCTACATCTAGATTTACCGCTTACACGGCATACACCATACGTAGATGTTTATACTTTGTGCCATCAGTGTACCCAACCCTTCTGAGGTTGTTACACTCACTACCGACTTGGTTTACTCTACTCGTGTCCTAACGAAGCTAAATGCCATGGCACTAGCACAACTATTTATTACACTACCATTTCTCCACCAAACGGAAAGGATCATTCCTTTATGACTCGTGTTTCCCTTTCTTTTCCAGACTTCTACACTTACCTTTAGTGGTTTCCATAACCACTTCAGGTTACTCCCTGTCGACATCCTATGTCTGACTGACTTAGACTCTTCTCTGACTACTACTTGTAGTCATTTCTGTTTATAATGGAAACTCACCAGTTTCCTCCTTACCATCATACTCATTACTCTGCCTCAGGCTCAGTTCGGTCTTCACATCCAAAGACCTCGTTTAACACAACTATGACTGTGGATCTATACCATCCTCAGGTTAGCCCACTTAGAGTTGCACGTCCTATGCTAACTCTACTCATTGGGTTTTCGTTGGCTTTTACCCTAACTTGGCCCACTCGGACTCCTCAACTCACTTAGATCCGTTAACTCCAGCATGAACCTTTCCGGACATGCTCTACTCCCCATGACCAAACGGGATCCGCTCCCAAGGTTTGACTCGTTCCTTTCTTATGGTGTGGCATATGTTCACGAACATATACCGCCTCTTGCAAGTGTGTTACCCGTTGGGTTCCAATCACCCCCAACGATAGCATACCTGTTTTATCATTTTGGCTCGCATCCCCAGATGCTTACCCGACTTCGTTCTTGTATTCACTCTCTTCTTTTCCATTTCGTACCTACGTGGTACTCTTTCTTCGAGTATTTCTCAATACTCGTTACTCACTAAATTCTCCTTCTCAATTAACCGTCCTTACGGTTAATTTTCCCTTTATGGCACCCACATGGCCATTTATACGTTTGGTTTGTCCACTCAGTCTCCACCCATACAAGGACTTCAGACTAACGGATTTACGGTTCACCGACCTGTGGAACTAGCTTACCTAGCTATGTCCACTACAATTTGTGTACTATACATACACTTACGGTAGTAGTTGGTTCTCCACCTCCTACTTGACTCTTATCTTATGGGGTCCCATAGGCTTCCGCTCTTCCCCCTTATAGGACTACTTATCCCTGTCTACTTTCTCTCCCCTCGGGCCTCCACAAGTCCCCTTGGGGTTTCTCTCTTACGTTGTCTCGCTCAAGAGCTATCTACCACAATAGCACTCATTTTTCTTATCTCTGGACGGTGCCCGAAGGTCTGCGCCCATTCCCACTCCTAGACCTGCTTCGGTCTAATACTTTTGGGTCCATTATCACCCTATGGCCCCTTAATTGGTAACCCTTAGGTTTACCTGTATACTCCCTTGGTACTTTAGCACTCTCTAGTGCTTTTCGATGTCTACTTAACTTTAATCACTCCAAGCGAGTGATTTCTCAACTACTTCTAGCATCCTTATACAGCTTACCTGTAAAAGGATTATTATTTGATAGGGTATTTGTCACATGAGTTAGTTTTCTTAGGCACCCTGCAGGTTTTAAAAATTAATTAAAGTTTATTTCTTAGAAAATGACGCCTAAGGTTTTCGTAAATGGTTAGGGTTTAACCAATTGGAATGACACAAATTGAGAAAGAGTTTTCATGAAAATTTGCCTTCCAATTGTTATGCCTAATATTTTCAAGAAAAGTTTGAGGGTCTTTCAGAATCTCCCATCCGGAAAGACCAAAAAGATTTTTTTTTACATAAATTTCTCATGTGATCAATATCCTATTCTTTATGCTCTTCCTTAAGCAACTCAAGAGAGTTTGGTTGGGCTTAATCCCTTCTTTTCCCCCTTGTTTGCTTAAGGAACTAGCAGTTCATGGATCGAGCGCAGGGTTGGACTATGCTCATTCTTTGTGCCTTACCATTTACTCTGTTTCCTTCTCGGCATATGGTCACGCTCTACACGTTTACATATGCCCCTACTTCTTAACATCTATCTCTATGGCATATGGTTCGGCCACTTTGCCCTTCCGTATACCGTATCCTGATTTTCTAGTCCGTAGACTTCTACTTCTATAATGTGGCATACACCACCTCTTTTCTGTTTACTTTCTAGGAAGGACAACTCACTTCCTTCAGTCATAGCATATCGCATAGTCGTGACCCATTCACGTGGTCATCTTCCTGTCGGTCTCATGCCTCATGGCCCTGTTTATTCTTGTCTGTAAACTTTCCATTTCAATCGCCCCATGGGCTTACTTTCTTTTCTACACGCCAAGCGTGTCTTTTCTTTCACTTTACACATTATCCCTAGCCTGAACTACCATTCACTGCATATTTCTATTCTATTTGCATTCCATACTATAATCAAACAATTTGTGCCTATACCATAGCACACAATGCGCCGCTAACAGAGCATACGCATCGTCTCATTTAACACCTTTAAAACAATCACACATTGTAGCGCAGTCCTGCCAACAATTCAACCAAATGTGTCTGTGTCTTGGTAGCATCCTCCATGGATGTCTCCTTTCCCTATTATGGCGTCCTAAGGTTCTCGGGGTCACTGCCACCCCTCATTACGCCCTAGTGCTCATCGGCACTTGTGTACTGTACAGGTTATATGCTTTGCATAGAATTCCACATACAAATTCTATGCCTAAAGCAATGACTCGAAAGAATTTATGACTCAAAATCCTGAGCACCCTCACAAGTGCCCGTCAGATCCGTCGTTACGTTCGGATTCGTAATGGATAGCCCAACTGACACCCGAGACTACTAGTTAGCTTCACAACCTTAAAGAACAACCAGGCCCTGATACCAAGTTTGTCACGACCCCCGTTTAGAGGATCGTGACCGGCACAGACACAGGGAATATCCCTATGCCTGTAAGCCTTATCACCTAATTGACAGAATATCTATTATTGAAAATACATCCACATGCAGTATAATACCATGGCTACACCGAAATGGTGGCCTATCCTAGTCAAGCAAATCCACGGCCAGTGCCGCTTCAGGATATAGATATAGGAAAACACACATAATATATATAACCTGTGTACTGGCTAAACATCCGAAGATGCTGCCTATCCTATTCACATGCAACAGATATATGTATATATATATATTTTGAAAGCAATTTTTTCCTGTAACGCAGTAAAATAAATCATGATCTTTAAGGTGTGTGAAGCTGACAGTTCTAGATTTAGTAAATTAAATTACAATTACAATTCATTCACCCACATGAACAAGTTTTGGGTGTTGGAAAGTTTTGTTCGTTCCTCGCTCCAGCGAGACTTCTTCCACCTGAACTTAACCTGTCTTTGTGTAGTAAAAATGAGGTGTGAGTCTTAACCACGCCACTCAGTGAGGACTCTCCCATCCCCGGCGCAAGGCGGGTACCTTACCACTGGGACTGGGAGTTATACACAATCACATGCACAAACAACTAGTTACTGTGAGTTAGCATGCATTCTTGGTGATCATACAATAACCGAAATTTCACCCAAACACCCACATGCATTTAATAACTGTAAACATGCAGCAGTTTATTCCACGTCATCAATCAGCAAGTGAACATGTAACATATAGTGCCGGCTTTTACTTACCGGTCTTCTCACGTTCAGCATGTTTGAATCAACAAAACGCGTGGTGATGTAGTCCTGTACGTTACCACTATGCTGCACAATCAACAATTATATACAACCACAGACAATTTATACATACACACAGATGCTAAACATACATCTACTTAATCTCCATAACTCTAGGGTATCAACTAGCCACTATGTGGCTTTTCTTCTTCAAACTCGTGCACTCGGGCTACTGGCCACCACGTGGCAAAACATACTTAACCCATTCACTTGGGTACTGGTCACCTCGTGACAATTCTGTTAATCAAACACAATCAACTTCTATCTATCAAGCAACTGACGCATAGCCACCACGTGGCACGTCCTGACCCCTTGCTGCGGGGCAATAGCTTGAGCTCACTCGTCCATTACCCAACCAGGCCACATGGCGGGCACGGCACGACGTCTCTAAGCATGGCCACTGACACCCCTGGACCAACTCCACAGGAAGATTTCTCTTTTACTAGGCTAGGCTCACGGTTCACCCGTAGGTTCCTCCCGTGTCTCCTTACCTTAGTCTCACATATTAATAGGATTCTTTGTATCTTTCCCGAAGGATCAACAATTCTTCTCCTTATTAATATGTGCAAGTATCCTCAACAGGATATAACTCATATACCCGTCCAGATGCACTCTCTGAGCCTCAAGCTATCGTCATAGCAATATAAAACCTTTCTGACCCTATTGCCAGGATAGGGCAATGACCATCATCATGGTGATTATAAAACTGAGGTCTAAAGTGCCATCTGACGTTGTTCTAGTCGATGTCTCACATCGCTAGCATAATCAAATCCGAAACCCACCAATAACTCCCTTTGCATGATTATAATTTAAGTCACCGTCGTGACGACTTTTCAAAATAAAAGCTTAGTCCTTCCGTACAAGGAGTCTTGCCACCGTCGTGGAAAATATTTAATAAAATACTCATCATGCCTCCGGAGTGTATGAGTTGTATTTGCATCTAAGGAAGCTTATCTAGCTTGGTTGGAAGGAATCCTAATTTTAGGAAGGTCTAAGCATTTTGATTCAACTTGTGTTTCTACTTGGGTTCTAAGAAATCTAGTTTCTAAACCTTAATATACCTCCAATTTATTCTATTTATGGTTTCCTAAATATTTATGAGTGAAGAAGGTAGAAATTTTAGAAATTGGATTTCATTGTTCCGCAAGCTTCCACTCTTGGGAAGCAAGAAAGTACCTAAATTAATTCTTGATGCTTGATAGCATATTTAGAATTATTCTAGGGTGTTTAAGATTGTAAAGATGAAGTTTAAAACTCCCAACTTCACCCTTAAAGCATATTTGGGCAAATCGAGCAGGGACCCGGCATGTTAATGCCAAGGTCCGGCCTTAGTAACCTCGGGCCAGCTCTTCACGGGTCTTGTTCAGCTAATATTTCAACATTATAATTTCAATAGGACCAATCCCAGCCTATTTACTCAAATCCAAGGTCAATTCCTAAGATATCAACAATTTCCCCAATTTGGAAAAAATTATAATTTCAATAATATTAATCCAAGCCTATTTACTCAAATCCAAGCTCAATTCTAATTATCAACAATTTTTTCCAATCTGGAAATAATTATAATTTCAACCCCAAATTCTTCCAAATTCGAATTTGAGCAAATCTGAGAATATATTATTGATTCCTACCCCAACTAAGTGTTCAAGAACACTTTCTAGGTCTCAATCTACCCTCGAAACAATCCAATCGAAGGTGGATCGAAGAAATCCCTAAAAATGGAGAAATTGGGGGTTTTGAATGAAATTGGGGTTATCAACCTTTGATTCGATTGGTGGAAGGTGTAGGAGATGTTGTAGTCGAGCTCCGGTGAGCTTTTCCGACGTCGGACCGCTCTCTCGGCAACTTTTCCGATGATTTCCCTATCTTCCCCCTCTTCTTCCTCCACGCCATCCTCCCTCTCTCTCTCTACCTCACTGCTTCTCTCTCTTCTTTCACGTTTTGTTTCTTCTTTTCTTTTTCTTTCATTTTCCTTTCTTTATAATATATATATATATATATATATATATATATATATATATATATATATATATATATATATATATATATTTACATACCTACCCCACGTCAAACCCACCCATTTTTTTCTTAAAAAAAATAATTATTATAATTAAAAAATATATATATAATAATTAATTAAATAAATAATAAATAAATAATTATAATTAAAAATAAATTAATTAATAATAAATAATAAATAACTAATATGTATTTTCTTTTCTTTTCTTTTTTTTTTGAAATAGATAATAAGATAAATAATAATCACTTAAAAATAATAAAGATATATTTTTAATTTAACTTCCTTTCCCTATTGAATTCAGGTTTACAATTTCTTAGGTCCCGAATTAAATCCCAAAAATTATTTTCTACCTCCTATTTATTTTGGGTTTCTAATTTCGTAGGTCTTGAATAAATTCCAAAAAAATATTTTACTTCTTTCCTTCATCTATTATTTCACTTGAAATTTTGAAGAATTTCTCGGTTCCTTTCCGGTTTCCCTTAACCTTCACACTTTTCCTATATTCTTTTTTTTTTAAGGTTTTAATTCCTAGCCCCGGAATAAATCATTCTTAAATCCTCAAAATTTAAATAAATCATTCTTTAATCCTCAAAATTTTAAATAAATTATTCTTTAAATCCTCAAAATTTTTCAGGGTATTACATAAATAAAAAAATAAACAACTTTAAAATTATAGGAACAACAATCTAGTTATAGCGTAACAAGTTGATATTAGAAACATGAGGACTTATCTTACCATTTCATCTAATATAAACTTTTATAAAGCAACAACAATTTATTTCAAAATAAGTATTTGTTCTTTTTGTGTAAAAAGAAGAACGAATATCTAATTAATTACAAAAAGTATATACATAAATGGTCTATATATTGAAATGATATCTTTCGGATTACAAATTATAATATTCTTATAGTAATTAACTAAAATGACCTCTTTGCGATGTATCACGATAAAAAACGTGTTGTTGGACAACTGAGTCAAACCGATCGCTTCACGTTGTATTTGGGAATCCGAGAGGATGTAATGCTCGAATTGGGCTCGAGATCGCGTGGAAGGTGTGTCAAGTCATGTCTAAACACATTGTGAATTGAAAATCGCGATTGAATATAAGAAAAACTGAATCAGTACAAGTTTAAACGTGTTGTTGCACAAGTGAGTCAAACTGATCGCTTTGCGTTGTATTTGGCAATCCGAGTGGATTTAATGCTCGAATGGGGCTTGTGATCTCATGGAAGGTGTGTCCACTCATGGCTAAACACATTTTAAATTGAATGTAATACCCGAAATATTTAAATTAATTATTATCATCATTATTTAATTTATTTTTCTTTTTGGAAGAAAAATAAATTAAATTAAAAGGGGTTAGAATTAAAAAAAAGAAAATGAAGAAGGGATTAAAATGATTGGAAAGAAGTGGGATATAACAAGTAAATAAGTTTTTCTAATAAAATAAAAAAATAATATATATATATATATATATATAATATCTAATAATAAAAAAATATATATATATATACTAAATAATAATAATAATAATAATAATAAAATAAAGGGGGCCAACCGTGACCCCCTTATTCTTTCACTAACACACATATAAGATATACTAGAGGCTTCGCATGCACGTACCGTGCATGTAATTTATTTTTTAAATTTTTTTAAAAATATATTATAAAATTATGAGTATTATACTTTAAATTAATAAAAATTAAAATATTAAATTATTTCAAAATTTTAAAATATAAAATAAAATAATTATTATATTTAAAATAAAAAATAGAATCCTGGAAGTTATCACTATTCTTATTTTCTGTCACCCATGATCTTCTCACATCATATTTTTATTTTCTTTTTTAATTAACTAATTAATTATTTTAGGAAACTGTTGACGGGAAGACCCACAACCATATTAATATAGATATGTATATACTAAGATACATGGGGGGCCCACCTTGACCCCCCATTCAACACACTCACACACACATTAAAAAAAAGGAAAGGGAAGCAGACGTGAGAAGCAGAAGCAGAAAAACGAATCACACACACAAAACGCACCAAACCGAGAAAGAAGAGGAGGAAGGGGAAACGAAGGAACCGGCCGGAAAAGCGCCAGTGATGGAAACGGTGACCGGAGGTCATCCACAACACCCACCTACCTTCTATCCGATTGAAATCAAGTAAGAAAGCCCCAAACTCCCAAAACCCCATTTTCTCCAATATTGGGTATTTTAGGAATTCTTCAAATACTTCCAATCGGGGCATTCCGGGGTTAAATTTGAGCTTAGTGGGTGTTATTGAAAGCTTAGTGAGGTTCAGAATCGAAACTAAACCGTAGGAATTGACCAGGTATGGAAATTAGGAAAAATTAGCTAGAAAATTGCTATAAATTCGAAATTGATAGTTTGGTGCATGTTTAGACTTTGATTGAAGTAGTATAGGTGTTAAAAATGCTGGAAATAGTCAAGGGAATAAAGCCCGAGTATTTACCATCTCAATCGGAACCCAATCCGGTGAAAAAGAGGCGAAATACTAAGCCACAGTACCGTAAAGAGCTGCGCGGTGGGTTGGACACTTTGGTCTAGTCCGTAGTGGACACCTAAGACCTGCTAAATTGGTTCCAAGGCTCTAATTATACTCAATTATATTTTTTTATATAATTAAAGAGGTAGTAATTAAGCTTTTACTCGGCGAATAAGGGAGACGGTGGAATGAGTAAGCTAGAGCCTCTTTCGAACCGTGAATTTAATTCTTTTATTAGTTAAATACCCATATGAACACATGAAGGGAAATTTAGACAAGTGGAAATCTCTAACCTAAGCAATTAGAGGTTCTAAATGGCTCGAAAGTGTGAAAGTCGAATATGGGGCATTCTGGACCTTCAGAAAGAGCAAATAAAACGACGTAACGAACTAAATAATTAGTTCTTGGAAAATAGCTAGAGGGTGCATAAGCATTAACATGACACGTGCATGGTAGATGCTTAGTCATGTGTTCTAAATTTCTTAAATATAATATGTATAGGGCACCATAGAGTGATTGGAGCTTCAGGCACTCCGAGTACTGATCAGGAGGGCCAACGAGGTGAGGGGCTCTCCCATCCCTGCCCCACAGGGTTGGATGACTACGTGGAAATGTGGTTTGCCCTATTTTGTGCAAGATGATATATGAAATATATCTATCTGAATGTATTTATGTTACGCATATATGATTAGTGAGTAAACAGTGGACGTGCAAACTGTTATTATGTTTATATGATTAATCTCAATGTGTATATGTGATATTGTGGCTCACCGAGCCTTATATGATACCGTGGGTAGGATTGAGTCGAAATTCCATATGTGAGGGATTATTAATATTAGAGACCCATTTAAATTGATCATCGTGCAAAGGTTTTAACCGTATGGTACATTGAGGAAAATGAACCTAGGTTGTTAAATGTGAGTGAGAGTGTTGCATAATTGAAACGGGGAAATCTAGGCCTAACTAAAGAACACGTATGATATTCAGTTAATTACAAATAGGGCGTCTTTCAAGGTTAAATATGTTAGTTGAGTTTGTTTAGGTTGTCCGGGTAGATCGAGTCGGTCATCCTGATCGAACAGACAGGATTATGACGTCAGCAAGTATGCCACATAGTGGCCATTACCTTGGTTTAAACTAAGGTCAGACAAGTTGCCGGCTATTACTCTAAGCATGCCTTGGAGTCAGAAAGTTCCTGGTGTGATCAACCAGGTTCGTACATGAAATTGCCTTCGGGCCAGTATTTCTCTTAGCGTAATGCGGGAAACAGAATGTGAGTGCCTACGTGCACAAGTATATGTTAACTATGGAACCATATGTTATATGTTTATGATTGAATTACATGCGGATTAATAAATATGTTAGGAGCATGAATTATGATTTTAATTGTGAATATGATATATTGACTGCCTGATCATATTAAAGATTACAATGTAAATCCATTTCATGCGCATGTGGTTGTGGTTGTGGTTGCTCCCTTCCCCCAGCTGTAGTGGTACCCGCTGCTACGCCAGGGATGGGGGAGCTCCTCACTGAATCTTTTCAACTCACCCCCTGTTTACATGTTTTAGACACAGGTGGTTCAGGCGTCGGGAACGCGTCCACTTCTTCTCAAGGAGGCGGACAACTCTGAAGACCGCACACATAGTCCGCGTGGGTGGTGTATTTTGGTTTTGTGCATATGTTGTGATGTATATATATATGAATCCTTTTTTGGTGTAGCGTTTGTACAGATACAACTGCTGTATATATACGTCTTACTCTAGCTATGTTGGCTTCATACAGATTAACGTTAGGTCTTGGTGATGGGAATTTAGGTTATGACATAACATATATCACGTATATACATATATGACTTCTGCATACGACTAGGATAGATCACACGCATTGAGGCGTGTGATCAATACGTAAATTATATGTATGTGTGATTGAATACCTGTTTGTGTGAAGATAGGGCTTTCGCAAGTGAATAGGATAGATCACACGCATTGAGGCGTGTGATCAATATGTAAACTATATGCAAGCGTCTGATTGAATATATGTATAACTGTACACAGGATTTCTGCATGTGAATAGAATAGATCACCTGCCCTGAAGCGCGTGATCAATATGTATACTATATATACATGTGAGTGATTATGTGTATATGTATAGACTGAAGCGGCGTTGAGTGAGCTGTGGATTGCACGCTACTTAGGTCACCAGATATGGATGGCCATAAATATATATTGTTTGTATTAGAAATGGGTAGTTATAAACATGTGAAATGTCAATCAGGAATTAGAGGCTTACGGGATATGAGAAATCCTACTTCCTGTGCCGGTCACGTCGTGACATTCAAAATCGCAATTGAATGTCAAAAGAGAAGTACAAGTTTAAACGTGTTGTTGCACAAGTGAGTCAAACCGATCGATTCACGTTGTATTTCAGAATTCGAGTGGATTTAATGCTCGAATGGGTCTCGTGATCGCATGCAAGGTGTGTCAAATCATGTCTAAACACATTGAGAATTGAAAATCGCGATTGAATCTCAGAAGAACTCAAGAAGTACAAGTTTAAACATATTGTTGCAAAAGTGAGTCAAACTGATTGCTTCGCGTGGTATTTGGAAATCCGAGTGCATCTAATGCTCGAATGGGGCTCATGATCACATGGAAGGTGTGTCAAGTCATGCCTAAACACATTTTGAATTGAAAGTCGCGATTGCATCTCAAAAAACTCAATAAGTAGAAGTTTAAACGTGTTGTTGCACAAGTGAGTCAAATTGATCGCTTCGCATTGTATTTAGGAATCCGAGTGGATTTAATGCTCAAATGGGGTTAGTGATCGCATGGAAGGTGTGTCAAGTCATGTCTAAACACATTGCCAATTGAAAATCGTGACTGAATCTAATAAGAACTCATGAAGTACAAGTTTAAACGTGTTGTTGCACAAGTGAGTCAAAAAGATCGCTTCGCTTTGTATTTGGGAATCTGAGTGGATTTATTGCTTGAATGGGGCTTTTGATTGCATTGAAGGTGTGTCAAGTCATGCCTAAACATGTTTTGAATTTAAAATCGTGATAGAATCTCAAAAGAACTCAAGAAGTTCAAGTTTAAACTTGTTGTTGCACAAGTGAGTAAAAAAGATCGCTTCGCGTTGTATTTGGCAATCCGAGTTGCTTTAATGCTCGAATGGGGCTCGTGAGATCGCATGGAAGGTGTGTCAAGTCTTGCCTAAACACTTTTTGAATTGAAAATCGTGATTGAATCTCCAAGGAACTCAAGAAGTAAAAGTTTAAATGTGTTGTTGCACAAGTGAGTCAAACCGATCGGTTCAGACTGTATTTGACAATCTGAGTGGATTTAATGCTTGCATGGGCGTCGTGATCGCATGGAAGGTGTCTCAAGTCATGTCCAAACAAATTTTTAATTGAAAATCGCCAATGAATCTCAAACGAACTCAAGAAGTACAAGTTTAAACGTGTTGCTCACTAGTGAGTCAAAAAGATCACTTCGCATTGTATTTTGGAATCCGAGTGGATTTAATGCTCAAACGAACCTCGCATGGAAGGTGTGTCAAGTCTTGCCCAAACATTTTTTGAATTGAAAATCGCAATTGAATCTCAAAAGAACTGAAGAAGTAAAAGTTTTAACGTGTCGTTGCACAAGTGAGTCAAACCGAACGCTTTGCGTTATAATTAGGAATCCGAGTGGATTTAATGCTCGAACGGAGCTCGCATAGAAGGCGTGTCAAGTCTTGCCTAAACACTTTTTGAATAGAAAATTGCAATTGAATCTCAAAAGAACTCAAGAAGTAAAAGTTTTAACGTGTCGTTGCACAAGTGAGTCAAACCAAACGCTTCGCATTATAATTAGGAATCCGAGTGGATTTAATGCTCGAATGGGGCTTGTGATCGCATGGAAGGTGTGTGAAGTCATGTCTAAACACATTGTGAATTGAAAATCGCGATTGAATCTCAAAAGAACTCAATAAATATAAGTTTCAACGTGTTGTTGCACTAGTGAGTCAAAAAGATCGCTTCGCGTTGTATTATGGAATCCGAAAGGATTTAATGCTCGAATGGGGATTGTGATCGCAAGGAATGCGTGTCAAGTCATTCCTAAACACATTTTGAATTGAAAATCGGGATTGAATCTCAAAAGAACTCAAGAAGTACAAGTTTAAACTTGTTGCACAAGTGAGTGAAAAAGATCGCTTCGCGTTGTATTTGGGAATCTGTGTGGATTTAGTGCTCGAATGGGCCTCGTGCTCACATGGAAGGTGTGTCAAGTCATGTCTAAACACATTGTAAATTGAAAATCACAATTGAAACTCAAAGGAACTAAAGAAGTACAAGTTTATACGTGTTATTGCACAAGTTAGTCAAAAAGATCGCTTCGCGTTGTATTTGGGAATCCGAGTAGATTTAATGCTCGAATGGGGCTCGTGATCGCTTGGAAGGTCTGTCAATTCATGCCTAAACATATTTTGAATTCAAAATCGCGATTGAATCTCAAAAGAACTCAAGAAGTACAAGATTAAACATGTTATCGCATAAGTGAGTCAAATTGATCGCTTCGCGTTGTAGTTGGGAATCCGAGTGGATTTAATGCTCAAATGGGGCTCGTGATCGCAAGGAACGTGTGTCAATTCATGCCTAAATACATTTTGAATTGAAAATTTCAATTGAATCTCAAAAGAACTCGAGAAGTAAAACTTTAAACGTGTTGTTGCACAGGTGAGTCAAACCAATCGCGTCGCGTTGTATTTGGAAATCCAAGTGGATTTAATGCTCGAATGGGGCTCGTGATCGCATGGAAGGTGAGTCAAGTCAAGCCTAAACATATTTTGAATTCAAAATCATAATTGTATCTCAAAAGAACTCAAGAAGTACAAGTTTAAACGTGTTATCGCATAAGTGAGTCAAATTGATCGATTCGCGTTGTATTTGGGAATCCGAGTGGATTTAATGCTCGAATGGGGCTCGTGATCGCAAGGAACGTGTGTCAGGTCAAGCCTAAATACATTTTGAATTGAAAATTGGGATTAAATCTCAAAAGAACTCCAGAAGTAAAAGTTTAAACGTGTTGTTGCACAGGTGAGTCAAACCAAACGCATCGCGTTGTATTTGGAAATCCGAGTGGATTTAATGCTCGAATGGGGCTCGTGATCGCATGGAAGGTGTGTCAAGTTATGCCGAAACATATTTTCAATTCAAAATCACAATTAAATCTCAAAAGAACTCAAGAATTTCAAGTTTAAACGTGTTATTTCATAAGTGAATCAAATTGATCGCTTCGCGTTGTATTTGGGAATCCAAGGGGATTAAATGCTCGAATGGGGCTCGTGATCGCATGGAACATGTGTCAATTCATGCCTAAACACATTTTGGATTAAAAATTGCGATTGAATGTCAAAAGAACTCGAGAAATATGAGTTTAAACGTGTTGTTGCACAAGTGAGTAAGAAATATCGCTTCGCGTTGTATTTGGGATTCGTGATCGGATGGAAGGTGTATCAATTCTTGCCTAAACGCATTTTGAATTGAAAATCGTAATTGAATCTCCGAGGAACTCAAGAAGTAAAACTTTAAACGTGTTGTTGTACAAGTGAGTCAACCGATTGCTTCGTGTTGTATTTGGCAATCCGACTGGATTCAATGCTCGAATGGGGTTCGTGATCGCATGGAAGGTGTGTCAAGTCATGCCTAAACACATTTTGAATTGAAAATCCCGACGGAACCTCAAAAGAACTCAAGAAGTACAAGTTTAAACGTGTTGTTGCAGAAGTGAATCAAATTGATCGCTTCGTGTTGTATTTGGGAAAGCTTGTGGATTTCATGCTCCAATGGGGCTCGAAATCGCATGGGTGGTGTGTCAAGTCATGTCTAAACACATTGTGAATTAAAATTCGCAATTGAATCCCAAAAGAACTCAAGAAGTATAAGTTTAACTGTGTTGTTGCACTAGTGAGTCAAAAAGATCGCTTCGTGTTGTATTTGGGAATCAAAAAGGATTTAATGCTCGAATGGGGCTTGTGATCGCATGGAAGGTGTGTCAAGACATGTCTCAACACATATTGATTTCGAAATCACAATTGAAACTGAAAAGAACTAAAGAAGTAGAAGTTTAAACGTGTTGTTCACTAGTCAGTCAAAAAGATTGCTTCGCGTTGTATTTGGTAATCCGAGTGTATTTAATGCTCGAATGGGGCTCGTGATCGTATGGAAGGTGTGTCAAGTCAAAACTAAACACATTTTTAATTGAAAATCGCGATTGAATCTCAAACGAACTCAAGAATTACAAGTTTAATTGTGTTGTTCACTAGTGAGTTAAAAATGTCGCTTAGCGTTGTATTAAGGAATCTGAGTGGATTTAATGCTTGAATGGGGCTTGTAATCGCATGGAAGGTGTATCAAGTCTTGCCTAAACACTTTTTGAATTGAAAATCATGATTGAATCATAGAAGAACTCAAAAAATAGAATTTTAAATGTGTTATTGCATAAGTGAGTCAAATTGATCGCTTCACGATGTATTTGGAATTCGAGTGGATTTAATGCTCGAATGGGGTTCGTGATCGCATGGAAGGTGTGTGAAGTCATGCCTGAACACATTTTGAATCGAAAATCCCTCTTGAATATCAAAAGAACTCCAGAAGTACAAGTTGAAACGTGTTATTGCATAAGTGAGTCAAACCAAACGCTTCAAGTTGTATTTGGGAATCCGAATGGATTTAATGCTCTAATAGGGGCCGTGATCGCATGGAAGGTGTGCCAAGTCACGTGTAAACACATTTTGAATTGAAAATCGTGATTGGATCTCAAAAGAACTCGAGAAATAAAAGTTTTAAATGTGTTGTTGCACAAGAGAGTCAACACGATCGCTACGCGTTGTATTTGGGAATCCAAGTGGGTTTAATTCTCGAATGGGACTCGTGATCGTATGGAAGGTTTGTCAAGTCTTTTCTAAAGATATTGTGAATTGAAAATCATTATGGAATCTCAAAATAACTCAAGAAGTACAAGTTTAAACGTGTTATTGCACAAGTGAGTGAAAAAGATCGCTTCGCGTTGTATTTGGGAATCTGAGTGGATTTACTGCTCGAATGGGGCTCGTGATCGCATGGAAGGTGTGTCAAGTCATGCCTAAACACGTTTTGAATTGAAAATTGCGATTGAATCTGAAAGAACTCAAGAAGTACAAGGATAAACGTGTTGTTGCATAAGTGAATCAAACCGATCGCTTGGCGTCGTATTTGGGAATCCGAGTGGATTTAATGCTCAAATCGGGCTCGTGGTTGCATGGATGGTGTCTCAAGTCATGTCTAAACACATTGTGAATTGAAAATCGCAATTAAATCTCAAAAGAACTCAAGAAGTACAAGTTTATACGTGTTATTGCACAAGTGAGTCAGAAAGATCGCTACGCGTTGTATGTCGGAATCTGAGCGGATTAATGCTCAAATGGGGCTCGTGATTGGATGGAAGGTGTTTCAAGTCATGCCTAAACATATTTTGAAATCAAAATCTCGATTGAATCTCAAAAGAACTCAAGAAGTACAAGTTTAAATGTGTTATAGCTTATGTGAGTCAAATTGATCGCTTCACGTTGTATTTGGGAATCCGAGTGGATTTGATGCTCGAATGGGGCTCGTGATCGCATCGATTATGTGTCAATTTATGCCCAAACACATTTTGAATTGAAAATCGCGATTGAATCTCAAAAGAACTCGAGAAGGAAAAGTTTAAACGTGTTGTTGCACAGGTGAGTCAAACCAATCGCTTCGCGTTGTATTTGGAAATCCGAGTGGATTAATTGCTCGAATGGGGCTCGTGATCGCATTGAAGGATTGTGAAGTCATGTTTGAATTGAAAATCTCAATTCAATCTCGAAAGATCTCAAGAAGTAAAAGTTTAAACGTGTAGTTGAACAAGTGAGTCAAACCGATCGCTTCGCATTGTATTTGGGAATTCGAGTAGATTTAATGCTCGAATGGGTCTCGTGATCGCATGGAAGGTGTGTCAAGTCATGCCTAAAGACATTTTGAATTGAAAAACGCAATTGAATAACAAAACAACTCAAGAAGTGCAAGTTTAAACGTGCTATTGTATAAGTGTATCAAACCGACCGCTTCGAGTTGTATTTGGAAATCCGAGTGGATTAAATGCTCGAATATGGCTCATTATCGCATGGAAGGTGTGTCAAGTCTTGCCTAAACATGTTTTGAATTAGAGAAAACTGCGATTGAATCTCAAAAGAAGTCAAGAAGCAAAAGTTTAAACATGTCGTTGCACAAGTGAGTCAAATCGATCGCTACGCGTTGTATTTGGGAATCCAAGTGGATTTAATGCTCGAATGGAGCTCGTGATTGTATGGAAGGTTTGTCAAGTCATTTCTAAAGAAATTGTGAATTAAAATTGCGATAGAATCTCAAAAGAACTCAAGAAGTACAAGTTTAAATGTGTTGTTGCACAAGTGAGTGAAAAAGATTGCTTCACGTTGTATTTGGGAATCCGAGTGGATTTAATGCTCGAATGGGGCTCGTGATTGCATGGAACGTGTGTCAATTCATGCCTAAACACATTTTGAATTGAAAATCGCGGTTGAATCTCAAGGAAACTCGAGAAGTACAAGTTTAGATGTGTTATTGCACAAGTGAGTCAAACCGATCGCTTCGCGTTGTATTTGGGAATGCAAGTGGATTTAATGCTCAAATGGGGGCTCGTGATCACATGGAAGGTGAGTCAAGTTATTTCTAAACACTTTGTAAATTGAACATCTCGATTGAATCTCAAAAGAACTCAAGATGTACAAATTTAAACGTGTTGTTGCACAAGTGAGTGAAAAATATCACTTCACGTGTTGTTGGGACTCAAACCGATGGCTTCGCGTTGTATTTGGGAATCCGAGTGGATTTAATGGTCGAATGGGGCTCGTGATCTGGTGTAAGGTGTGTCAAGTCATGGCTAAATGCATTTTTAATTGAGAATCGCGATTTAATATCCAAAGAATTCAAGAAGTAAATTTTTTAACGAGATTTTGCACAAGTGAGTCAAACCGATCGCTTCGCGATGTATTTGGGAATCCGAGTGGATTAAATGGAAGGTGTGTCTAGTTATTTCTAAACATATTTTGAATTGAAAATCACGATTGAAGCAGAAAAGAACTCAAGAAGTACAAATTTAAATGGGTTGTTCACTAGTGACTCAAAAAGATCGCTTCGCGTTGTATTTAGGAATCCGAGTGGATTTAATGCTCGAATGGGGACCGTGATCGCACGAAAGGTGTGTCCAATTCATGCCTAAACACATTTTTAATTGAAAATCACGATTGAATCCTAAAAGAACTCAATAAGTACAAATTTAGACGTGTTATTGCATAAGCGAGTAAAATCGATCGCTTGGAGTTGTATTTGGGAATCCAAGTTGATTTAGTGCTCTAATGGGGCTCGTGATTGCATAGAACGAGTGTCAATTCATGCCTAAACACACTTTGAATTGAAAATCGTGATTGAATCTCAAAAGAACTCGAGAAGTACAAGTTTAGACGTGTTATTGCACAAGTGAGTCAAACCGATCGCTTCGCGTTGTATTTGGGAATGCGAGTGGATTTAATGCTCAAATGGGGCTCGTGATCACTTGGAAGGTGTGTCAAGTTATGTATAAACACATTGTAAATTGAACATGGTGATTGAATCTTAAAAGAACTCAAGATGTACAAATTTAAACGTGTTGTTGCACAAGTGAGTGAAAAATATTGCTTCTCGTTGCATTTGAGAATCCGAGTGAATTTAATGGTTGAATGGGGCTCGTGAACACATTGAAGGTGTGTCAAGTTATGCCCAAACACATTTTGAATTGAAAATCACGATTGAATCACAAAAGAACTCAAGAAGTAAAAGCTTAAACATGTTGAACAAGTGAGTCAAACCGATCGGTTCAAGTTTTTTTTTGGGAATTCGAGCAGATTTAGTGCTTGAATGGGGCTTGTGATCGCATGGAAGGTGTGTCATATCTTGCCTAAACACTTTTTGAACTAAAAATCACGATTGAATCTAAAAAGAACTAAAGAAGTACAAGTTTAAAACATGTTGTACACGTGAAAAAAAAATGATCGCTCCGCGTTGTTTTTGGGAATCCGAGTGGATTTAATGCTAGAATGGGGCTCTTCATTGCATGGAAGGTGTGTCAAGTCATTGCCTAAACAAATTTTGAATTGAAAATTGTGATTGATTTCAAAAGAACTGAAGAAGTAGAGTTTAAAAAGTGTTGTACATGTGAGTCAAACCGGTTGCTGTGCGTTGTATTGGGGAATCCGAGTGGATTTAATCCTCGAATGGGCCTCGTGATCGCATGGAAGGTGTGTCAAGTAATGCCTAACCACATTTTGAATAGAAATCACGACTGAGTCTCAAAAAAATTGAAGAAGTAAAGTTTAAACGTGTTGTTGTACAAGTGAGTCAAACCGATCGATGCACGTTGTATTTGGGAATCCTAGTAGACTTAATGCTCGAATGGGGCTCGTGACCACATGCAAGGTGTGTCAAGTCATGCCTAAACACATTTTGAATTGAAAATCGCGATTGAATCTCGAAAGAACTCAAGAAGTACGAGTTTAAACGTGTTGTTGCACAAGTGAGTCAAAAAAATCGCTTTGCGTTGTATGTGGGAATCCGAGTGGATTTAATACTTGAATGGGGCTCGTGATCGCATGGAAGGTGTGTCAAGGCATGCCTAAACAAATTTTGAATTGAAAATCGAGATTGAATCTCAAAAGAACTGAAGAAGTACAGGTTTAAATGTGTTGTTACACAAGTGTATCAAAAAAGATCGCTTTCCGTTGTATTTAGGAATCCGAGTGGATTTAATGCTCGAATGGGGTTCGTGATCGCATGGAAGGTGTGCTAATTCATGCCTAAACACATTTTCAATTGAAAATCAAGATTGAATCTCAAAAGAACTCAAGAAGTACAAGTTAAACGTGGTCTTGCACATGTGAGCCAATTCGATCGCTTCACGTTGTATTTGGGAATCCGAGTGGATTTAATGCTCGAATGGGGCTCGTGATCGCTTGGAAGGTGTGTCAAGTCATGCCTAAACAAGTTTTTAATTGAAAATTGCGAGTGAATCTCAAGAGGACTGAAGAAGTAAAAGTTTAAACGTGTTGTTGCACAAGTGAGTCAAGTCGATTGCATCGCGTTGTATTTGGGAATCCGAATGGATTTAATGCTCGAATGGGGCTTCGCGTTTAAACACATTTTGAATTGAAAATCGCGATTGAATCTCAAACAAACTGAAGAAGTAAAAGTTTAAACATGAATAAACACATTGGGAATTGAAAATCACGATTGAATCTAAAAAGAACTCAAGAGTACAAGTTTTAACGTGTTGTTGCACAAGTGAGCCAAATCGATCGCTTCACGTTGTATTTGGGAATCCTAGTGGATTTAGTGCTCGAATGGGGCTTGTGACCGCATGGAATGTGTTTAGGGTTGTATTTGGGAATCTGAGTGGATTTAATGCTTGAATTGGTGCTCTTGATCTCATGGAAGGTGTGTAAATTCATGCCTAAACACATTTTAATTTGAAAATCGCGATTGAATCTCAAAAGAACTCGAGAAGTTAAAGTTTAAACGTCTTGTTGCACAAGTGAGTCAAACCAATAGCTTCGCTTGGTATTTCGAAATCCGAGTGGATTTAATGCTCGAATGGGGCTTGTGGTTGCATGGAAGGGTATCAAGGCATGCCTAAACACATTTTGAAATAAAAATCACAATTGAATCTGCAAAGAAATCAAGAACTAAAAGTTTAAACGTGTTGTTGCACAAGTGAGTCAAAATGATCGCTTCGGATTGTATTTGGGAATCCGAGTGGATTAATACTCAAATGGGGCTCGTGATCACATGGAAGGTCAAGTGATGTCTAAAAACATTCTTAATTGAAAATCGCGATTGAATCTCATAAGAACTCAAGAAGTACAAGTTTAAATGTGTTGTTCACTAGTGAGTCAAAAAGATCGTGTCACATTGTATTTGGGAATCCGAGTGGATTTAATGCTTGGAAGGGGCTCGTGATCGCATTAAAGGTTTGTCAAGTCATGTCTAAACACATTTTGAATTGAAAATTGTGATTGGATCTCAAAAGAACTCGAGAAGTAAAAGTATAAACGTGTTGTTGCACAAGTGAGTCATATCGATCGCTTCACGTTGTATTTGGGAATCCAAGTGGTTTTAATGGTCGAATGGGCTCGTGATCGTATGAAAGATTTGTCAAGTCATGTCTAAAGACATTGTGAATTGAAAAACGTGATCGAATCTTAAAAGAACTCAATAAGTAAAAGTTTAAACGTGTTGTTGCACAAGTGAGTCAAAATGATCGCTTCGGGTTGTATTTGGAAATCCGAGTGGATTTAATGCTCGAATGGGGGTCGTGATTGCATGGAAGGTCTGTGAAGTCATGTATAAACACATTTTGAATTGAAAGTCGTGATTGAATATCAGAAGAGCTCTAGAAGTAAAAGTTTAAATGTGTGGTTGTATAAGTGAGTCAAACCAATCGCTTCGAGTTGTATTTGAGAATCCGAGTGGATTTAATGCTTGAATGCGGCTCATGATTGCATGGAAAGTGTGTCAAGTCATGCATAAACACGTTTTGAATTGAAAATCGTGATTGAATCTCAAAATATCTCAAGAAGTACAAGTTTAAATGTGTTGTTTACTACTAAGTCAAAAAGATCGCTTCGGGTTGTATTTGGGAATCCGAGTGATTTAATGCTTGAAAGGGGCTCGTGATCGCATGGAAGGCATGTCAAGTCTTGCTAAAACACCTTTTTGAACTGAAAATCACGATTGAATCTCAAAATAACTCAAGAAGTACAAGTTTAAACGTGTTGTTGCCCAAGTGGGTCAAAATGATCAGTTCGCGTTGTTTTTGGGAATCCAAGTGGATTTAATGCTAGAATGGGGCTTTTCATCGCATGCAAGGTGGGTCAATTCATGCCTAAAAACATTTTGAATTAAAAATGGTGATTAAATCTCAAAAGAATTGAAGAAGTAAAAGTTTAAACTTGTTGTGGTACATGTGAGTCAAACCGGTGCTTCGTGTTGTATTTTGGAATCCGAGTGGATTTAATGCTCGAATTGGGCTCGTGATCGCATGGAAGGTGTGGTCAAGGTCATACCTAAACACATTTTGAATATAAAATCGCGATTGAATCTCAAAAAAAACTGAAGAAGTAAATGTTTAAACATGTTGTACATGTGAGTGAAAACCAATTGCTTCGCGTTGTATTTGGGGAATCCGAGTGGATTTCATGCTCGAATGGGGCTCGTAATCGCATGGAAGGTGTGTCAAATTTAAACTGAATAAGTACAAATTTAAACTTGTTTGTTGCACAAATGATCCAAAAGATCGCTTCGTGTTGTATTTGGGAATCCGAGCGGATTTATCGCACGAATGGGGCTCATGATCGCATGGAATGTCATATCATGCTTAAGCACATTTTGAAATGAAAATCACGATTGATTCTCAAAAGAACTCAAGAAGTACGAGTTTAAACGTGTTGTTGTACAAGTGATTCCAAAGCGATCGCTTCGCTTTGTATTTTGGAATCTGAGTGGATTTAATGCTAGGATGGGGCTCGTCATCGCATGGAAGGTGTGTCAAGTCATGCATAAACACATTTGGAATTGAAAATCGTGATTGAATCTCAATATAACTCAAGAAGTACAAGTTTAAATGTGTAGTTGCACAAGTCACCCAAACCTATTCCTTCACGTTGTATTTGGGAATCTGAGTGGATTTAATGCTCGAATTGGGTTCATGATCACATGGAAGGTATGTCAATTTATGCCTAAACACATTTTTAATTGAAAATCGTGATTGAATCTCAAAAGAACTCTATAAGTAAAGTTTAAGGGTGTTCTTGCACAACTGAGCCAAACTGATTGCTTCGCATTGTATTTGGGAACCCAAGCGGATTTAATGCTCGAATGGGGCTTGTGATGCATTGGTAGGTGTTTCAAGTCATGCCTAAACATGTTTGGAATTGAAAAACACAATTAAATCTCAAAAGAACTCAATAAGTACAAGTTTAAACGTGTTGTTGCATAAGTGAGTCAAAAAGACCGCTTCACGTTGTATTTGGGAATCCGAGTGAATTTAATGCTGGAATAGGGCTAGTGATCGCTTCGAAGGTGTGTGAAGTCATGCCTAAACACATTTTGAGTTGAAAATCGCGATTAAATCTCAAAAAAACTGAAGAAGTAAAATTTAAACGTGTTGTTGTACAAGTGAGTCAAACCGATCGTTGCGCATTGTATTTGGGAATCTGCATTGACTTAATACTCGAATGGGGCTCGTGATCGCATGCAAAGTGTGTCAAGTTATGCCTAAACACAAGTTGAATTAAAATCCGTGATTGAATCTTGAAAGAACTCAAGAAGGACGAGTTTAAACGTGTTGTTGCACAAGTGAGTCAAAAAAATCGCTTCGCGTTGTATGTGGGAATCCGATTGGATTAAATTCTCAAAAGGGGCTCGTGGTCGCATGGAAGGTGTGTCAAGGAATGCCTAAACAGATTTTGAATTGAAAATCGCTATTGAATCTCCAAAGAAATCCATAAGTAAAAGTTTAACGTGTTGTTGCACAATTGAGTCAAATGATCACTTCGGGTTGTATTTGAGAATCCGAGTGGATTTAATACTTGAATGAGGCTCGTGATCACATGGAAGGTGTGTCAAGTCATGTCTAAACACATTCTTAATTGAAAATCGCGATTGAATCTCAAAAGAACACAAGAAGTACAAGTTTAAATGTGTTGTTCACTAGTTAGTCAAAAAGATCGCTTCGCATTGTATTTCCGACTCCGAGTGGATTTAATGCTTGAAACGGGTTCGTGATCGCATGGAAGGTGTGTCAAGTCATGTCTAAACACATTTTAATTGGAAATCGTGATTGGATCTCAAAAGAACTTGAGAAGTAAAAGTTTCAACGTGTAGTTGCACAAGTGAATGAAATCGATCGCTTCGCGTTGTATTTGGGAATCCAAGTGGATTTAAAGGTCGAAAGGGGCTCATGATCGTAAGGAAGGTTTTTCAAGTCCTGTCTAAAGATATTGTGAATTGAAAATCGCGATTGAATCTCAAAAGAACTCAATAAGTAAAAGTTTAAATGTGTTGTTGCACAAGTGAGTCAAAATGATCGCTTCGGTTGTTTTTGGGAATCCGAGTAGATTTAATGCTCGAATGGGGCTTGTGATCGCATGGAAGGTGTGTGAATTGATGCCTAAACACATTTTGAATTGAAAATCACGATTGAATCTCAAAAAAACTGAAGTAAAAGTTTAAACATTTTGTTGTACTTGTGAGTCAAACCGATTGCTTCGTGTTGTATTTGGAATCCGAGCGGATTTAATGCTCAAATGTGGTTTCGTAATTCGCATGGAAAGTGTGTCAAGAGTCATGTCTAAAACATTGTGAATTAAAGTCGTGATTGAATCTCAAAAAGAAGTCGAGAAGTACATGTTTAAACGTGTTCTTGCACAAGGTTAGGCAACCGATCGCTTCGCGGTTGTATTTGGGAATCCGAGTGGATTTAATGCTCGAATGGGGCTCGTGATCGCATTGAAGGTGTGTCAAGTCATGCCCAAACACATTTTTTGAATTGGAAATCGCGATTGAATCTCAAAAGAAGTCCCAAGAAGTGCAATTTGAACGTGTAGTTGCACAAGTCAGCCAAACCTATCACTTCACGTTGTATTTGGGAATCCGAGTGGACTTAATGCTCGAATGGGGTTCTTGATCGCCATGGAAGGTGTGACAATTTATGCATAAACACATTTTTAACTTGAAATCACGATTGAATCTCAAAAGAACTCAAGAAGTACAAGTTTTAACTTGTTCTTGCACAAGTGAGCCAAACCGATTGTTCGCGTCGTATTTGGGAATCCGAGTAGATTTAAAGCTCGAATGGGGCTCGTGATCGCATGGAAGGTGTGTCAAGTCATGCCTAAGCACATTTTGAATTGAAAATCTTGATTGAATCTCAAAAGAACTCAAGAAGTACAAGTTTAAACGAGTTGTTGCACAAGTGGGTCAATAAGATCGCTTCGCATTGTATTTGGGAATCTGAGTGGATTTAATGCTCGAATGGGCCTCATCATCGGATGCAAGATGTGTCAAGTCATGCCTAAACACATTTTCAATTGAAAAGAATGATTCAATCTCAAAAGAACTCAACAAGTATAAGTTTAAACGTGTTGTTGCACAAGTGAGTCAAAAAGACCGCTTCACGATGTATTTGGGAATCCGAGTGGATTTAATGCTCGAGTAGGGCCACTGATCGCATGGAAGGTGTGTCAAGTCATGCCTAAAGACATTTTGAATTGAAAATCGCGATTATATCTTCAACAAAAATTAAGAGTAAAAATTTTAAACGTGTTGTTGTACAATTGAGTCAAACCGAATTCTTTGGCGCTGTATTCGGTAATCCGAGTGAATTTAATGGTTGAATGGGGCTCGGAAGCGCATTAAGGTGTGGTCAAGTAATGCCCAAACATATTTTGAATTGAAAATCGCAATGAATCTAAAAAGAACTCAAGAAGTACACTTTAAATGTGTTTGTTGATGAAATGACCAAATCGATCGCTTCGCGTTGTATTTGGGAATCCGATTGGATTTAATGCTCGAATGGGGGCTCCGTGATCCCATGGAATGTGTGTCAAGTCATGTCTAAACACTTTTTAATTATAAAAACCGCGATTGAAATCTCAAAAGAACTGAAGAAGTACAAAGTTTAAATGTGTTGTGTGCAGCAGTGGAGTCAAAATGATCACGTCACGTTGTATTTAGGAATCTGAGTGGATTTAATGCTCGAATGGGGGCTCGAATCGGATGGAAGGTATGTCAAGTCATGTATATAACGCATTATGAATTGAAAATTGCGATTGAATCTTAAAAGAACTCGAAAATTAAAACTTTAAACGTGTGGTTTGCGCAAGTGAGTCCAAACCCATCCCTTCGCAGTGTTTTTGAGAATCCGAGTGGATTAATTCTCAAGTGGGGCTCGTGATCGTATGGAAGGTATGTCAAGACATGTCTAAACAGATTGTGAATTGAAAATCGCGATTGTATCTCAAAAGAAGTCAAGAAGTACAAGTTTAACGTGTTCTTGCACAAGTGAGCCAAACCGATCCGCTTCACGTTGTATTTGGCAATCCGAGTGGATTTAATGCTCGAATGGGGCTCGTGATCGCATTGAAGGTGTGTCAAGTCTTGCCGAAACACATTTGAATTGTAAATCGCGAGTGAATCTTATTAGAACTCAACAAGTACATGTTTATAAACGTGGTTGTTGCACAAGTGAGTCCAAAAGATCACTTCGCATTGTATTTGGAATCCGAATGCATTTAATCCTCGAATGGGTTCGTCATCGCATGGAAGATTTGGAAAGTCATGAAAAAACACATTTTGAATTGAAAATCGAGATTGAATCTCAAAAGAACTCAAAAAGTACAAAGTTTAAATGTGTTGTTAGCACGAGTGAGTCAAAAAGATCACTCCACGTTGTATTTGGGAGTCTAAGTGGATTCAATGCTCGAATTGGGGCTCGTGATCGGATGGAAGGTATGTCAAGTCATGTGTAAACACATTATGATTTGAAAATCGCAATTGAATCTCAAAGAACTCAAAAAGTATAACTTTAAACGTGTTGTTCCACAAGTGATTCAAACCGATCGCTTCGCGTTGTATTAGGGAAGTCTGAGTGGATTTAATGCTCGAATGGGGCTCATGATCGCATGGAAGGTGGTGTGATAGTCCATGTGTAACTACATTTTTGATTGGCAACCACGATTGAATCTCAAAAGAACCATGATGAAGTACACGTTTAAACGTGTTTGTTGCACAAGTGAGTGAAAAAGATTGCTTCGTGTTGTATTTAGGAATCTGAGTGGATTTAATGCTCGAATAGGCGCTCCGTGATCGGATGGAAGGTATGTCAAGTCATGGGTAAAAAAATTATGATTTGAAAATCGGGATTGAATCTCAAAAGAATTCAAAAAGTAAAACTTTAAAACGCGTTTGTTGTGCAAGTGACTCAAATATATCGCTTCATATTGTAGTTGGGAATCCAAGCAGATTTAATGCTCGAATTGGGCTTGTGATCGCATGGAAGGTGTGTCAAGTCAACCCTAAACACATTTGGATTTGAATATCTTGATAAAATCTCAAAAGAAGTCAAGAAGTACATGTTTTAAAGTGTTGTTGTGCACAAGTGAGTCAAACTTATCGCTTCACGTTGTATTTGGGAATCCGAGAGGATTTAATGCTCGAATGGGGCCCCGTGATTGCATGGAAGGTGTGTCAATTTATCCCTAAAGACATTTTGAATTAAAAATCGTGATTAAATATCAAAACAACAGAAGAAGTACAAGTTTAAATGTGTTGTTGCTCAAGTGAGTCAAACTGATCGCTTCGCGTTGTATTTGGGAATTCAATTGGATTAATGCTCAAAACAGGAGCTAGTGATCACATGGAAGGTTTGTTGAAGTCATGTGTAAACACATTTTTAATTGACAACCACGATTGAATCTCAAAAAGAACTGATGAAGTACAAGTGTAAACGTGTTGTTGCACAAGTGAGTTAAAAAGATTGCTTCGCGTTTTATTTAGGAATCTGAGTGGATTTAATGCTCGAATGGGGCTCGTAATCGGATGAAAGGTATGTCAAGTCATGCATAAACACATTATGATTTGAAAATTGCCGATTGGAATCTCAAAAGAACTCAAAAAGTAAAACTTTAAACGTGTTGTAGGCGCAGGAGTAAAACTGATTGCTTCGCGTTGTATTTGGTAATCCGAGTGTATTAAATGCTTGAATGGGGCTCGTGATCGCATGGAAGGTGTGTCAAGTCATGTCTCAACACATTGTGAATTGAAAATCGCGATTGACTCACAAAAGAAGTCAAGAAGTACAAGTTTAAACGTGTTTTGTACAAGTGAGCCAAACCGATCGCTTCGCGTTGTATTTGGGAATCCAAGTGGATTTGCTTGAATGGGACTCGTGATGGCAATGAAGTTGTGTCAAGTCTTACCGAAACAAATTTTGGATTGAAAATCGCGAGTGAATCTTAAAAGAACTCAAGAAGTACAAGTTTAAACGTGTTGTTGCACAAGTGAGTCAAAAAGATAACTTCGCTTTGTATTTGGGAATCCGAGTGGATTTAATGCTCGAATGGACCTCGTCATCGCAAGGAAGATGTGTCAAGTGATGCCTAAACACATTGTGAATTGATAATCGCGATTAAATCTCAAAAGAACTCATGAAGTACAAGTTTAAACGTGTTGTTGCACAAGTGAGTCAAACAGATAGCTTCGCGTTGTATTTGGGAATCCGAGTGGATTTAATGCTCGGATGAGGCTCGTGATCGCACGGAAGGTGTGTCAAATCATTTCAAGACATATTTTTAATTGAACACCGTGATTAAATATCAAAAGAACTAAAGATGTAGAAGTTTAAATGTGTTGCTGCATAAGTGAGTCAAATCATTCACTTCGCGTTGTATTTGGGAATCCAAGCGGACTTAATAATCAAATGGGGCTCGTGATTGCTTGGAAGGTGTGTCAAGTCATCCCTAAACAAATTTTGAATTGAAAATCGCGATTAAATCACAAAAGAACTTATGAAGTACAAGTTTAAAAGTGTTCTTGCTCAAGTGAGGCAAACCGATCGCTTCCGGTTGTGTTTGGGAATCCAATTGGATTTAATGCTCGAACGGGGCTCCTGATCGCATGGAAGGTGTGTCAAGTCATGTCTAAACACATTTTGAATTGAAAATCGCGATGGCATCTCAAAAGAACTCAAGATGTACTTGTTAAAACGTGTTGTTGCACAAGTGAGTCAAATCTATCGCTTCATATTGTATTTGGGAATCTGAGCGGATTTAATACTCGAATGGGGCTCGTGATCGCATGGAAGGTGTGTCAAGTCATCCCTAAACACATTTTGAATTGAAAATCGCGATAAAATCTCAAAAGATCTCAAGAAATACATGTTTAAATGTGTTGTTGCACAAGTGAGTTGAACATATCGCTTCGCGTTGTATTTGGGAATTCGAGTGGACTTAATGCTCGAATGGGGCTCATGATTACATGGAAGGTGTGTCAAGTCATCCCTAAATACATTTTGAATAGAAAATCGTGATTGAATCTCAAATGTACTAAAGATGTACAAATTAAAACGTCTTGTTGCATAAGTCAAACCGATTGCTTTGCGTTGTATTTGGGAATTCGACCGGACTTAATGCTCGAATGGGGCTTTTGAATAGAAAATCGTGTTTGAATCTCAAAAGAACACAAGAAGAACAAGTTTAAGCGTGTTCTTGCACAAGTGAGTAAAAACGATCTCTTCGGGTTGTATTTGGGAATCCGAGTGGATTTAATGCTCCGATGAGGCTCGTGATCGCATGGAAGGTGTGTCAAATCATTTGAGAAATAATTTTTAATTGAAAACTGCGATTGAATCTCAAAAGAACTAAAGTAGAAGTTTAACTGTCTTGCTGCACAAGTGAGCCAAATCATTCGCTTCACGTTGTATTTGGGAATCCGAGCAGACTTAATACTCGAATGGGGCTCGTCATTGCTTGGAAGGTGTGTCAAGTCATCCCTAAACACATTTTGAACTGAAAATCGCGATTAAATCTCAAAAGAACTTATGAAGTACAAGTTTAAAAGTGTTCTTGCTCAAGTGAGGCAAACTGATCGCTTACCGTTGTATTTGGGAATCCAATTGGATTTAATGCTCGAAGGGGGCTCCTGATCGCATGGAAGGTGTGTCAAGTCATTTCTAAAGACATTTTGAATTGAAAATCACAATTGCATCTCAAAAGAACTCAAGATCTACATGTTTAAACCTGTTGTTGCACAAGTGAGTCAAATCTATCATTTCATATTGTATTTGGGAATCCGAGCGGATTTAATGCTCGAATGGGGCTCGTGATCGTATGGAAGGTGTGTTAAGTCATCTCTAAACACATTTTAATATCAAAATCGTGATGGAATCTCAAAAAACTCAAGAAGTACAAGTTTAAACGTGTTGTTGCACAAGTCAGTCAAACCGATAGCTTTGTGTTGTATTTGGGAATCGACTTAATGATTGAATGGGGCTCGTGATTGCATGGAAGGTGTGTCAAGTATTGTCTATACACATTCTGTATTGAAAATAGCGACTGAATCTTAAAAGAACTAAAGAAGTACAAGTTTAAAAGTGTTGTTGCTCTAGTGAGTCACAGCGATCGCTTCTCGTTGTATTTGGGAATCCGATTGGATTTAATGCTCGAATGGGGCTCGTGATCGCTTGGAAGGTGTGTCCAGTCATTCCTAAACACATTTTTAATTGAACATCACGATTGAATCTCAAAAGAACTCCAAAAGCACAAGTTTAAACGTGTTGTTGCACAAGTGAGTCAAAAAGATCGCTTCGCGTTGTATTTGGGAATCTGAGTGGATTTAATACTCGAATGGGGCTCGTGATCGGATGGAAGGTGTGTAAAGTCATGTCCAAACACATTGTGAATTGAAAATCGCCATTGAATCTCAAAAAAACATAAAAAGTACAAGTTTAAACGTGTTGTTGCACAAGTTAGTCGAAAAGCTCGTTTCGTGTTGTATTTGGGAATTTGAGTGGATTTAATGCTTGAATGGGGCTCGTGATCGTAGGGAAGGTGTGTCATGTCATGCCTAAACACATTTTGAATTGAAAATCTGATTGAATCTCAAAAGAACTCAAAAAGTAAAAGTTTAAACGTGTTGTTGAACAAGTGACTCAAACCTATCGCTTCGTGTTATATTTGGGAATCCGAGCGGATTTAATGCTCGAATAGGGCTCATGATCGCATGGAAGGTGTGTCAAGTCTTCCCTAAACACATTTTGAATAGAAAATCGTGATTGAATCTCAAAAGAACTCAAGAAGTACAAGTTTAAACGTGTTGTTGCACAAGTGAGTCAAACCGATTACTTTGCGTTGTATTTGGGAATCCAAGCGGTCTTAATGCTCGAATGGGGCTCGTGATTGCATGGAAGGTGCGTCACGTCATGTCTAAACACGTTGTGAATTGAAAATCGCAATTGAATCTCAAAAGAACTCATGAAGTACATGTTTAAATGTGTTATTGCACAAATGAGTGAAAAAGATTGCTTCCCGTTGTATTTAGGAATCCGAGTGGACTCAATGCTCGAATAGGGCTCACGATCAAATCTCAAAAGAACTCAAAAAATAAAAGTTTAAACGTGTTGTTGCACAAGTGAGTCAAACCTATCGCTTCGCGTTGGATTTGGGAATCCGAGCGGATTTAATTCTCGAATGAGGCTCATGATCGCATGGAAGGTGTGTCAAGTCATCCTTAAACACATGTTGAATAGAAAATTTGGATTGAATCTCAAAAGAACTCAAGAAGTAAAAGGTTAAACGTGTTGTTGCGTAAGTAATTCAAACCGATCGCTTCGCATTGTATTTGGGAATCCGAGTTGATTTAATGCTTGGATCGGGCTCGTGATCACATGGAAGGTGTGTCAAGTCATGTCTAAACACATTTTAATTGAAAATCGCGATTGAATCTCAAAAGAACTGAAGAAGTAAACTTTAAAGGTGTTGTTACACAAGTGAGTCAAACCGATCACTTCGCATTGTACTTGGGAATTCGGGTGGATTTAAGTTGGAATGCAGCTCATGATCCCATGGCAGGAGTGTCAAGTCATGTCTAAACACATTTTGAATTAAAAATCATGATTGAATCTCAAAACAATTGAAGAAGTACATGTTTAAACGTCTTGTTGCACAAGTGAGTCAAACCTATCGCTTCATATTTTATTTGGGAATCCGAGTGGATTTAATGATCGAATGGGGCTCGTGATCGCATGAAAGGTGTGTCGAGTACTGTTTAAACACATTGTGAATTGAAAGTCGCGATTGAATCTCAAAAGAACTCAAGAAGCACAAGTTGAAACATGTTGTGGCTCAACTGAGTCAAACAGATTGCTTCGCCTTGTGTTTGAGAATCCGATTGGATTCAATGCTCGAATGGGGCTCGTGAACGCATGGAAGGTGTGTCCAGTCATGGCTAAACGCATTTTAATTGAAAACCTCGATTGAATCTCAAAAGACTCAAGACGCACAAGTTTAAACGTGTTGTTGCAAAACTGAGTTAAAAAGATCGCTTCGCGTTGTAATTGGGAATCCGAGTGGATTTAATGCTCGAATGGGGCTCGTGATCGCATGGAAGGTGTCAAGTCATTTCCAAAGCCATTGAGAATTTAAAATCGCGATTAAATCTCAAAAGAACTCAAGAAGCAAAAGTTTAAACATGTTGTAGAAGTGAGTGAAAACAATCTCTTCGTGTTGTATTTAGGAATCCTAGTGGATTTAATGCTCGAATGGGGGTTGTGATCGCATAGAAGGTGTGCCAAGTCATGTCTAAAATATTTTGAATTGAAAATCGCAATTGAATCTTAAAAGAACTCAAGAAGCACAAGTTGAAATGTGTTGTGGCTCAACTGAGTCAAACAAATTGCTTCGCGTTGTATTTGAGAATCCGATTGGATTCAATGCTCGAATGGGGCTCGTGAACGCAAGGAAGGTGTGTCCAGTCATGGCTAAACGCATTTTTAATTGAAAACCACTATTGAATCTTAAAAGAACTTAAAAAGTACAAGTTTAAACGTGTTGTTGCAAAACTGAGTTAAAAAGATCGCTTCGCGTTCTATTTGGGAATCCGAGTGGATTTAATGCTCGAATAGGGCTCGTGATCGCATGGAAGGTGAGTCAAGTCATTTCTAAACCCAGTGTGAATTTAAAATCGCGTTTAAATCTCAGAAGAACTCAAGAAGCAAAAGTTTAAACATGTTGCATAAGTGAGTGAAAACGATCTCTTCGTGTTGTATTTGGGAATCCTAGTGGATTTAATGCTCGAATGGTGGTTGTGATCGCATAAAAGGTGTGCCAAGTCATGTCTAAAAACATTTTGATTTGAAAATCACGATTGAATCTTAAAAGAACTCAAAAAGTAAAAGTTTAAACGTGTTGTTGCACAAGTGAGTCAAACCTATTGCTTCGTGTTGTTTTAAATCCAAGCGGATTTAATGCTCGAATGGATCTCGTGATGGCATGGAAGGGGTGTCAAGTCATCCCTAAACACATTTTGAATAGAAAATCGCGATTTAATCTCAAAAGAACTTAAGAAGTACAAGTTTAAACGTGTTGTTTCACAAGTGACTCAAACCAATTGCTTCACGTTATATTTGGGAATCCGAGCGGACTTAATGCTCGAATGGGGCTCGTGATTGCATGGAAGGTATGTCAAGTAATGTCTAAACATTTTTGAATTGAAAATCCTGATTGAATCTCAAAAGAACTGAAGAAATATAAGTTTAAACGTGTTGTTGCTCAAGTGAGTCACACCGATCCTTCTCGTTGTATTTGGGAATTCGATTGGATTTAATGCTCGAATGGGGCTCGTGATCGCTTGGAAGGTGTGTCCAGTCACGCCTAAACACATTTTTAATTGAAAACCTGTAACGTCCTTGTTTCTTAATTGATTTTATTTGCGGAATTAGGTTATTTAACTTAACTCTTAAAATCCCGGTCCAATTTTTTTCTTTTCTTTTCTTATGGGAGTGTTAAAAGTCAAGTGCTATCCCACGGATCGTTTACTCTCGTTTGGTTATTTAAACCTAAGAAACTAGAAGTTACGTGTTTATACTCTCGCGCTCTCCCAAAAATCAATTTTAGCACATACACGGATATTCAGATAAAGTGAGGTACTAACGTCCTTGCATTACATAGCAGGTACGTAATCTAGGTCTTCCACATAATCCATCCATAGATACATACATATATAAGTTTAATAGTTAGTGGCACGCAGGCCTAAATAGTTAGTCCGGCATATAGGCCATAGTCCAAAAGAAGTGTGACACATAAGTCACAACCAAAAGTCAGCTCCTCCACTAGCTACCCATCAGACATCCTTTCTAGGTCCCAGGGGTGTTCATATCTACCGAGGGGAAGAAGAAAAGGATGTTGACAGCCTTCAGTATCTGGAAGTAACCCAAGAATGGTACTTCCAACAGCTCCACCTCTATCTCAAATAGCAGGAGGTACCTAGGCATCTGAACACACTAACGTAGTGAGATATAAAATCCCAGTAACGTAGATTACCAGTTTTATAAAATTAATTAGTGGTTCAGCTGAATTACCAAGAATACAGAAAAACTTCCTTCACATTTATCAATTCGTACAACAAATAAGTGCAGTTCTTAACTATTTAATTTCAATTACAAGATATTTCCACCATGGATTCAGAACAATATTTATACTGAAAAAGCCTTAAACATGTAAAATACTCAAAAAGTATGCAGATTTTACCACCACATCTTTTTGATCAGTCATGCCAAATACCAGATCTCTCTAGGACCTATACAACTGGTCTAAACCACTACCTTTATCATCAGAAGCAATATAATGAAACAGGACAAAATCTACTTACCAATATAAGTAAAGTCCACCATATAAGGCACAAGTAATTACCTAACATCCCAGGGCGTCCCCGGTGTGCGCACAAAGTTAGAACCTTGGGATCACTAGTCCCGGACTGGATTATTTCCTCACTAGTTGCTAGACAGCTACGTCCCGGACGCATTCCTAGCCAGCCTAGTGTGTCCTTTTCATACAGATCATAATAATATAACATAATTTTTCACAGGTAATGTTTATTCAGTTGCCAATCACTTGCCACTCCTGGGCATATCACTTTTCACTGATGCATGCTAAAATACTTGCCTCTCCAGGGCATATCAGTTCAGAAATGCATGCTAAATTTCAATTCCAAAGTTGGATGCCACACACTTAAATAGAATGCTTAAAACATGTCAACTTTGCATTTAGTCAATTCAAAGTTAAACAAAGTCAACCACAAAGTCAAATATAACTTGTGCAGCAAGTAACTTACATAACTTCTCATACAAGCATTCAAATATCATGAAATTTCATTAGAAGCACCTTTAGTATACAATTAGCAGATTCAACTTGTTTCTCAAGCAAGAAAATCAAAGTTTGACCCTTAATTTCCTCAGTTTTATCAAAATCGTCAACTTTTTCAAAACTACTAAAATAAAGGCAATTTTAACAATTCAACCCTATCTAGCCACACAAATTAACCATTTAACATCTACTAAACAAATCCAGGAAGTTTCCAATAAAATTTAACCATAAATTGAGTCAAAATAAGAATCTTGAGACTCTTTCCAGTTTTTCTTTCAAAATGATCCCTATTAAGACTCAATTTCAGTTCTAGGTTATTACAAGCTAAAACAAGGTTACAGCAAGCTTCACAAGATTAAATATGGCTTTTTCATACACTTTCTACAATCAAAAGCAGTCCAGAAGCCCAGGTTTTGCAGCAAAGACCCTAACATTTAGGATTTTTTTTCAAGAAAAGTCCCTAAGTGTTAAAACACAGTTAGAGACCCCTCTGGTCTCTTACAGCCTTGTATAAAGCATACCGATATCACATAAAGTCAAGAAGGATAGTTGGTGTAATACCCGGGAAATTTTTTTTCGAAGTTTAAAATGGAATGAAAGGGAAAGAAAAGAAGAAAATAATTTTTGGATTTAATTCAGGACCTAAGGAATTGGAAACCTGAATTTAATTGGGAAAAGAGTAGGGAATATTTTTGGGTATTTAATTTGGGACATAAAAAATATTTTAATTGGAACGAGGAGGGATTTACTTGGGAATATTATTCCACCTTTTCTTTATTATAATTATTATTATCATTATTAGTATTAATATTTAGTTATTATTTATTTATTTATTAATTGTTTTTTTTTTAAAAAAATGGGGTAGGTGTCGTGGGGGTTAGGAATAAGAAATAAAGAAAGAAAGGAAGGAAGGAAGAAGAAAAGAATAAGAGAAGATAGAGAGAGAAAGAAGAGAGAGAGAGGAGGAGAGGTGTGAGGAAGAGAAGAGGAAGGGTTGGGGTTTACCGGAAAAGTGACCGGGGAGAGCTAGCCAACGCCGAAAAAGTCACCGGAGCTCGGGTACGACGTCTCCTACACCTTCCACCAATCGAATCAAAGGTTGGTAACCCCAATTTCAATCGAAAACCCCAATTTCTTCAATTTAGGGATTTCTTCGATCCACCTTCGATTGGGTTGTTTTGAGGGTAGATTGAGACCTAGGAAGTGTTCTTGAACACTTAGTTGGGGTAATAGTCGAGGCTATACCCTCGGGTTTAGCTGAATTCGAATCTGAAAGGTTTTGGGGTTTAAAATTCTAAATATTCCCAATTTGGGGATTCGTTGATAAATTTGGAGTCGGGCTTGGATTTGAGTAGTTAGGGTTGGATTTATGTCGTTGGATTGTAGGGGAACAAAACCCGTGAGGTGCGGAGTCGAAGCCGGGGTCGAAAGGGGGCTGGAACGGGCTCAAACCGGCCCACCACAGCAAACGAATTGTTGTGCTGCGAACCGGCGCTATAGCGCCATTTCTCTAGTTCACCAAAAGCTGCTGGGCAACAGCTTGGCGCTATAGCGCCGGGCCCCTGTCCAGCATGCTCAAAAGCCTTTTTAAGCCAATCCATGGCGTCCGAACCTCCTAGTTTCAATCCAAAACATCTTAGGACACCCCCAACCATGTTTTTAAGGATCAAAACATTTCAAATGTCTTCTTATCCCTCAAGAATAGAAACTTACGGAATAAGCTACGCCCAACTTCTTGAAATTCTAAATTCCCTGTACACCGTCATTAGGTAACCTTAAGTAGGGTGGCTTAGAAGCACGTTGAGGTTTAGTAACTCAAATCCAAGGCCCCAAAACCCAACTCAAGGAGAACGATTGTTGTATGAAACCAAGTGCAAGGCGCTTGAGACTCTCATAGAAGAGAGGGAAGACGGATAAGACCAAGGGCTCGGTTCTTGGCAACGTCTAGATGCATTCTAGGCATGAGCATGTAGTATGCATATGAATTGCATGTAAATGAGATGTTAACCACTTGAATGCATTCGTTAGGAAACCACGACTTGCCCTACAGGGTTGATTGAGGATGTGGATATGTGGTTTGCCTACTTGCCTATTTGTAAGAATTATTTAGTGGTTAACATGTTATTGTTGTTCCTAAACTGTTATATATGAAAGTATCTGTATATGTGTTTGACTACAGGTAAAGAGGTACTGGAGGGTATCCATGTGGTGACATGAGATACGCCGAACAGTACAAGCAAAGGGGTAAGTTGTTGATTGAGTCCAAGGTTCGGTTTACCCTATTAATTAGAAACTCATTAAAGAAATCGTATATAAGTTGTTATTGAACGTCGACGTTTTACGGTAATTGAACTTTGGAAAGGCCTTAGAGCTAGGTTATGATCTAATCAAGGGTTTGGGTA
Organism: Senna tora; assembly: GCA_014851425.1. NCBI lineage: Eukaryota > Viridiplantae > Streptophyta > Magnoliopsida > Fabales > Fabaceae > Senna > Senna tora. The sequence continues at coordinate 27,792,152 of CM026271.1, forward strand.
TTACATATGGATTAAAACGATCTCATAAATTGATTAGTGAGTCATAGGGAGGTTCACACTACCTAGGTAAAGTCAGTCTAGGATAGTAATGGGTAGATAGAGTCAGAATCTCAGCTGAAGGCTCGGGAAGAGAAACAAGTCAGAAAATATTGCCCGTTGAGGCCATTGCCTTAGCCTGGCACTAGGGTCAGTAAAGACTAAAGCATTTGCCCGTTGAGGACATTGCACTAGCCTGGTACTAGGGTCAGTAAAGACTAAAAGATTTGCCCGTTGAGGCCATTGCCCTAGCCTGGCACTAGGGTCAGTTGATTGATTTACAGTTTTCATATGATATGTTAATTATGACTGTTTGATTATGAGAAGCATGATAGAAAAGCATGATCGTAGGTTTATCTTTGATTTTAATGTTATATTAATATTGCCTGATCGTAATAAACATCTGATAAATGGACTTTCATGCGCATGTGATTGTGGGTGTTTCCCCTTCCCCAGTTGTAGTGGTACCCGCCGCTACGCCGAGGATGGGAAGCTTCTCGCTGAGTCTGTTTGACTCATTCCCTCTGCTGTAATGTTTCAGATACTGGGATCGGGCAGGCATCGACGTCTGGGCAGTGATACGGATATCAAACCATCCTTACGCACTTGTTCGCGTGGGTGGACACCTTTGGTTATTTTGATTTCATTATTGTACATATTTTAAAGTTGTAAGAGTTGTATATATACATTTAGAGCTTTTGATATGTACTTGCTCTAGAATTGTCGGCTTCACATGTACTTAAAGACAGGGTCCATTTTGGGGAAGACTAGGATATATGTTTGAGTATATAAACTTTTGCATGTGAATAGGATAGATCGTACACATTGAGGCGTACGGTCAATATGATATGGATATATTATGTGTGCTTGCTGCATGTGAATAGGATAGATCGTACGTATTGAGACGTACAGTCAATATGATATTAATATTTACATTATGAGTGCTGATTAATATATCTATACACTGGATTGAGCTGAAGCGTTATTGAGCGAACCGCGGATTGCAGGTTAATTAGGCCACCAGTGAGGTGAGGCCACTAGTATGATATATATATATATTGACTGTATAGCAGGGTAGTTATAGTCATTTTACAGGATAAGGCTTACGGGTTTAGAGGTAAAAATCTATTCCCGTGCCGGTCACGTACTCCCGATTTGGGGTCGTGATAGTTTGGCTACTCACAAATAATTCAGAATGCCCAGTTTTGAACATTGGTAAGAAAAACAGTACATCTATGACATTTTAGTCCCTATTACTACCCCTTTTCTGTTTTGGCTTCTGTTAAGCCTTAAAAAGCTTTCCCTCACCAAGCTAGGGTCACTTATGACTTGCACAACAAGTTTGTGCAGTCATAGCAGTTTAGGAGTGGGTTTTATGCAGCCATTTGCCACTTTCTTTGGTAATTTAACAATTTAGAAGTTTAGTTGCAGTAAAACTGTTCTGAGTCATTTTTGAGTCATCTCTCTTTCTGTAAACACTCTTTTGGGAGTCTAGAGGGTGGATGGCTGACCTATCCACCAGAACCAGAGTACCCAAATTTATAGTTTGAAATTCCCAAACCTCAGTACATTAACTTCCAACTCTACCTTTTCTGCTTTTAAATGTTCCATGTCTTATGTAACGTCCAAGTATCTTAATTGATTTTATTTGCGGAATTAGGTTATTTAACTTAACTCTTAAAATCCCGGTCCAATTTTTTTCTTTTCTTTTCATGTGGGAGTATTAAAAGTCAATTATTATCCCAAGGATCGGTTACTCTCGGTTGGTTATTTAACCAAAGAAACTAGAAGTTACGTGTTTGTTACTCTCGCGCTCTCCCAAAATTCATTTTCAGCACATACAAGGATATTCAGATGAAGCGAGGTACTATCCTCCATGCATTACCTAATCAGTATATAAGCTAAGTCTACCGCATACATCCATTCATATATACATGCGTAAGTTTAATAGTTAGTGGCACGCAGGCCTAAATAGTTAGCTTTATAGTCCAAAATAAGTGTGACTCCTAAGTCACAGCCAAAAAGTCAGCTCCTCCGCTAGCTATCCATCAGGCATTCTTACTAGGTCCCTTAGGTGTTCATGTCCACCGAAGGGAAGAAAAAGAGGATGTTGATGGCCTTCAGGATCTGGAAGTAACCCAAAAATGGGACTTCCAACAGCTCCACTTCAATCTCAAGTAGCAGGAGGTACCTGGACACCTGAACACACTAACGTAGTGAGATATAAAATCCCAGTAACGTAGATTACCAGTTTTATAAAAACTAATTAGTGGTTCAGCTGCATTACTAAGAATACAGAAAAACTTCCTTCGCAATTAAATGTAGTTATAGACTATTTAACATCAATCACAAGATATTTCCACACATGGGTTCGGAATATATGATCATGCACATTTACCACCACATGCACTTATCAGCCATGCCATTTACCAGATCTCTCTAGGACCAGTACAACTGGCTAAACCATTACCATCAATAAAAGCAATCTAATGAAACAGGACAAAATCGACTTGCCAATTAAGTAAAGTCCTCCCATATAAGGCACAAGAATTACTTAACATCCCAGGGTGTCCCCCGGTGTGCGCACAAAGTTAGAACCTTAGGATCACCAGTCCCGGACTGGATTATCTCCTCACTAGTTGCTAGACAGCTATGTCCCAGACGCATACCTAGCCAGCCTAGTGTGTCCCTTCCATACAGATCATAAAAATATAACCTAGGTTTTTCCACAGGTAATGTTTATTCAGTTGCCAATCACTTGCCTCTCCAGGGCATATGCATTTATTCACAGATGCATCCTAAAATACCTGCCTTTCAAGGCATATCAATTCACAGATGCATGCTAAATCTCAATTTCAGAGTTGGATGCCACACACTTAGATAGACTACTAAAAACAGGTCAACTTTGCATTTAGTCAACTCATAAGTCAAACAAAGTCAACCACAAAGTCAAATACAACTTGTGCAGCAAGTAACATGCATACTTCTCATACAGGTATCCAAATGTCATGAAATTTCATCAGAGGCATCTTCATCATGTATTTAACAGATTCAGCTAGTTTTTTCAAGAAAGAAAATTACACTTTAACCCTCAATTTCATCAATCTTAATCAAAAAGGTCATTTTCCAAAACAATTGAAATAAATACAATTCCAAACAATTTAATTGCATCCAGCCATACAAATTGTACATTTAGGACCCACTACACACACCCAGCAAGTTTCCAGCTGAATTAAACCAGAAATTGAGTCAAAATAAGGATCTTGGGTTTCTTTCTAGTTTTTCTTTCAAAATGGTCCCTATTAAGACCCAATGTCAATTCTGGGTTGTTTCAAGCTGAGGCAAAGTTATAGCAAGCTTCTCAGAACTATTTATGACTTGCTGGTATAGTTTTCACCATCAAAGACAAACAGAGAACATATTTTTGCAGCAAAACTCTTTTCCTTTGAAATTTCTCAAGAAAATACCCTAATATACCATAGAGTTAAAATGGATAGGTGACTACTCTCAAATAACTCAGATTACCCAGCTTTTAACAAAAGTAAGAAAAGCAGTGATTTTGTTTCATTTTGGTCCCTATTACTAGCTCTTTTCTGTTTTGGCTTCTGTCAAGCCCTAAGTAACTTTCCCTCACTAAGCTAGGGTCATTTATGACTTGCACATCAAGTGAGTGTAGCCATATCAGTACAGAGGTGAGATTTATGCAGTGATTTTGCCACTTTCCTATCAATATTCCCACTTAAGGGGTTTTGGTGTTCTAAAAGCCAAGCTAAGTACTTTGGTTGTTTTTCCTTTCTGGAAGTACCCTCTTGGGGGTCTATGGTGTGAGAGGAGTTGGCCTACCCTCTCAGAACCTGAGTAACCAACTTTTACAGTTGGAAACTCCCACTTCCTAATGCACTAGTGTTTCATTTTGCCTTATGGTATACACTAAAGTGCTCTGACTTTTCCCTCTTATTACTTAGCCCTTACCACCTTTATTCTTTTCAGTTACCTAAGTTTAGAGACCCTTTTCAAAATTCAGAGCCTTATTTCCTGTTATTCCACACCCTTTTCCCAAATTTGCTATTTTCACTTTGTAGAGCTAAGCTTACTAAGAATTCAGTTTCTCACTATCATTTTCACTAAAACTCCCTACAAATTTTAGGGAGCAGAACTTAGAATTAATATTAGCTACTCCTGCCTAGTTTCAAAACCATGAAACTCCCCTCTTACAACTTTTAGCCCTTATTTCAATGCATGGGTTGGGTTTGTCAGTTTTCAGCATCTTAAAGAAGTTAAGACTTCTGAAATTAGCATATGGCAGTAGGGATGTATGAAGGCAAGTTTTCTAAATGTTTGACAGCAAGACACTCCAACACAATTCATGAAAATGTCCATTCTTAGATGTTTAGACTTCTTAATCAAAATTAGAAATCTTGTGGGTCAATTCAGAGTTAATTAGGTGTCTAGAGGCCTAGTATTGCATGTGACAGTACCAAATATCAGCAAAATAGAAAGCTTGGTCATTTACCCTCAAGTTTCAAGCAAGAAAAAAAACATAGGTCCATTTCTAGTTGACTGGACTATGTAACCAATTTTGACAGAACCAAGGAAAGATCTCAGTAAAGTTCAAAGTAATTAGAGGCTCAATGTGTTCAGAAACTAGTACAAGCATCAAAAGGCAAAATCCACAATCATATCTCAGCAAGCATTATCAAAACAGTGACATCAAAGACTCATTTCTATCATTTAAAGCATACAACTTATTCTAGCGGATTTAGAATTTATAACCTTCTATTTCTATATATACAGAGGCTTATTAGACTCCATTTTCAGTTATGGACATCAGAGAGTAAGTTTGCTTTTAGTTTTCGCAGCAACAAGATCAAGGCAGCAACTTATCAAAAGGTAATTTCTTTTCAATATCAAAATTTAAGCTTCTTCACTACCGAATCAGAGATTTAAGGAGGTAATTAGTCCTTTCCTCTAGTGTTCTATAGTGTCATTTTTCCTTACTAAGTTTTCCTAACTTTGCTCAAAGCCTATCCTACCAGAAAATCACAGGAAACAACAACACAGAATTTTACAACAGAAAAACAGAGTTTTAACATTTTTCAATGGATTTCCAAGGCCACGATCAGTTGTACGGCAACCTCAGATGGAACATGCATTTGGGGGATATTAAAGTAATCTTAGCTTTCTTTTGACACCTTACACGCTCAATTTGGTTAAGAATCGAGAGAGTTACGCTCTCTTGACACAACACTACCCAAAACAGGGCTTCACATGGCAGCAAGGAAAAGGAGGTCATAGAGTCTTATACCATCACAATTGATGGATGCTCTTGACTCAGAGATGAAGAAGGAAGGGTAACCCTACGTTACCTTGAATTTCCAGAGAAGAAACGTGTGTTTGAGCTTCTGGAATCCTTGGACAAGCTTGGTGAAGATAGTTCTCCTTGAGTGTGTGTGTGGTTGAAGTTTTCTGCTTCTTCCTTTGCTTCCAGCTACTAGATCTTGAATCTCCAGCTCTCTTTCCTGCCTCAGCTCTCTCTCTGAAACTCTCTCTCACGTTTCTCTCGGTTTTTCTCTCAGTTTTTCAGCTAGTGCATCCCTCTCTCTCGGTTTCACTCAATATATGGAGGCTTGAGGCATGAGAGGAGGAAATGATGATGGAGTGAGGTGTCCAACTCCTGGTAATTGCTAATTTGCATTAGGACACCTAATGGTGTGTGCTGGCAACGAGTTTAGGGGCTGCTTGGATGGTTTAATGGTTGATTAAGCCTCGGGTAGGGCTAGCTTAGGTGAAATAGAGAATGTGGCTCTTATGTGGCATCTTAACATATTAAACTTAGGTTTTTAAGTCTTAATTTGGTTATTCTTCTCTGTATATAGTATCCTAAAGTTAGTTGCTGCAGCTAAGGCCATAATTGGGTATTTAATTGGCTCTTAAAGTGGTAATTTCAGTTACCAAGCAAAGGGTAGCATTAAAGGGTTTAATTTGATGTTTAGTTCTTATTTATTTCACCTTTAAATTATGTAACTTGCCTAATTTCCTTAATTCTCTGCTAAGTCATGTGGCTGGAACTTAATAGGGTAGTTTTGAGTGTCCTTGGGTGGCTAAATTGGGCTTTCTTGAGCTTTAAGTAAGCTAGGGTGCCTTATTCCAAAATTTCCATTCCTATCGTTTTAGTCCCTGAATTTCTACTGGAGAAAATGTGTAAATTCAGGACATGTCTTGAGGTTAGGGTCCCTTAGTCAAGTCTTAGGGTGTCACTAGAGTGTCCTAGGGTACTTTTATTGGGTCAAATAGGTCTTCTCTACTCTTTTTAAATCAATAAAGAAAGAGGGCTAAAACTAAGTTTTTCTTTCAATATAGTCCCTAGGGTTTGGGTTAGGGTTCCTCTGGCACTTTTTCCCTGATTTTTGGGTCTCCTAACCCCTAACTAAGGTTTCTAATCCTATTTACAGGCAAAATCAAGTACAAACAAGTTTAATCAAACACACATCAAAAAGTCAAACAGAAAAATCCTGGTCAAAGTTAGGTTTAAATTTTCAGGATGTTACATCTTACCCCATTCCTCACTATCCTTTCAACTTATCTATTGCCTTCTACTTACCCAATCCTCCAGAAATTAGAAGTTCTCTTTAATTTTAGAATCTTCTTCCACTACTCTAAGTCACACATTATTTTGACAATTTTCTCACTCTCACAGAATTAAACTCACTGGATACCCAGCCCCCTTTTTAACTATTCATTTTCATACCTTGAACTCACTATAAGGGCCAGGAAACCAAGCCTTAGGTTCCTTTGATAGCAATTTACCTAAAACAGAAGCTATTCAGTTCCTACTTATACCAATTGAGATTTTCCCCATTCTACAGGTTTCACTTCTTCAATTTCCAATGCCTTAATACATTCAGAGATTTCTTAACCAACATACAACAGTACATATATCAGAAAAGAGATTCCTAGCAGTTTAGCAGCAAGCAAGATTCAATCAGAAACACAAAAGGTCCATTTTTGGTTAATTACCTTGTTTAGCCTATTCTAACAGAATTCACTTAGGTAAATCCAGTGTTTTCAAGGCACTTAGAGACTTAGAAAACACATGTGACAGTATAGGCATCAGGGAGTAGAAATCTCAGCAATTTGTCAGTATACAAAAATCAAAACAGAAGCACTATAAGTCCATTTTTACCATTTAAAACATATCACTTATTCTAGAAGATCCCATTCCATAAACCTAATATTTCTAGGGAATTTAGAGGTTCAATAGACAAATTTTACAATTATAGACATCAGAGGATAAATTTGCAGCAGTTTGACAGCAAGTTCAAAACAACAACTCACTAAAGGCCATTTTTACAACTTTTATATTGAAGATCCTTCACTACTGATTCAGAAGTTTAATTAGGTGATTAGTCCTGATCTCTAGTGTTTTATAGTCCAATTATCCATTACTATGTTTCTTTAACCTTACTCGAGACCTTGCTTACCAGAAGTCACAGAAAACAGAAACACAATTCATACACCAGAAAAACAGGGTTCTGTCATTTACAGTAACATGTCTAAACACATTGTGAATCCGAGTGGATTTAATACTCCAATGGTGCTCGTGATCGAATGGAAGGTGTGTCAGTCATGTCTAAAACATTGTGAATTGAAACTCGCAATTGAATCTCAAAGAACTCAAAAAGTACAAGTTTAAACATGTTGTTGCACAAGTTAGTCTAAAAGCTCGCTTCGCGTTGTTTTGAGAATCCGAGTGGATCTAATGCTTGAATGGGGCTCGTGATCGCATGGAAGGTGTGTAAAGTCATGCCTAAATACATTATGAATTGAAAATCGCGATTGAATCTCAAAAGAACTCAAAAAGTAAAAGTTTAAACGTGACGTTGCACAAGTGAGTCAAACCGATCGCTTCGCATTGTATTTGGGAATCCGGTGGATTTAATGCTTGAATGGGGCTCGTGATCACATGGAAGGTGTGTCAAGTCATGCCTAAACACATTTTGAATTGAAAATCGCGATTGAATCTCAAAAGAATTCAAAAAGTACAAGTTTAAACGTGTTGTTGCACAAGTGAGTCAAACCGATTGCTTCGCATTTTATTTGGGAATCCGAGCAGACTTTATGCTCGAATGGGGCTCGTGATTGCATGGTAGGTGTGTCAAGTCATTTCTAAACATATTTTCAGTTGAAAATCACGATCGAATCTCAAAAGATCTCAAGAAGCACAAGTTTAAAAGCGTTGTTGCACAAGTGAGTGAAAACGATCGCTTCGCGTTGTATTTGGGAAACCGAGTGGATTTAATGCTCGAATGGGGCTCGTGATCGCTTGGAAGGTGTGTTAAGTTATGTCTAAACATATAGGGAATTGAAAATCGCGATTGAATCTCCAAAGAGCTCAAGAACCACAAGTTTAAAAATGTTGTTGCACAAGTGAGTGAAAATGATCGCTTCGCGTTGTATTTGGAATCTGAGTGGATTTAATGCTCGAATGGGTCTCGTGATTGCTTGGAAAGTGTTTCAAGTCATGTCTAAACACATTTTGAATTCAAAATCGCGATTTAATCTCAAAAGAACTCAAGAAATACAAGTTTGAACGTGTTGTTGCAGAAGTGAGTCAAATCGATCGCTTCGCGTTGTATGTGGGAATCCGAGTGGATTTAATACTCGAGTGGGGCTCGTGATCGGATGAAAGTTGTGTTAAGTCATATCTAAACACATTCTGAATTGCAAATCGCAATTGAATATCAATAGAACTCATGAAGTACAAGTTTAAACGTGTTGTTGCACAAGTTAGTCAAAAAGCTCACTTCGCGTTGTATTTGGGAATCCGAGTGGATTTAATGTTTAAATGGGGCTCGTGATCGCAAAGAAGGTGTTTCAAGTCATGTCCAAACGCATTGTGAATTGAAAATCGTGATTGAATCTCAAAAGAACTCAAGAAGTACAAGTTTAAAAGTGTTGTTGCTCAAGTGAGTCACACCGATCGCTTCTCGTTGTATTTGGGAATCCGATTTGATTTAATGCTCGAATGGTGTTCGAGATCACATGGAAGGTGTGTCAAGTCATGTCTAAACACAATGTGAATTGAAAATTTCGATAAAATCTCAAAAGAACTCATGAAGCACAAGTTTAGACGTGCTGTTCCACAAGTGAGTGAAAACGATCGCTTCGCGTTGTATTTGGGAATCCAAGTGGATTTATTGCTCGAATGGGGCTCGTGACCGCTTGGAAGGTGTTTTCAGTCATGACTAAACACATTATGAATTGAAAATTGTGATTGAGTCTCTAAAGAACTCAAGATGTTATTGTTTAAACGTGTTGTTGGACAAATTAGTGAAAATATTGCGTCGCGTTGATTTTAGAACCCGACTGGATTTAATGCTCGAATAGGGCTCGTGATCGCTTGAAAGGTGTGTCAAGTTATGTCTAAACACATTTTGAATTGAAACTTTGGGTTGAGTTGCAAAAGAACTGAAGAAGTGAAAGTTTAAAGGTGTTGTTGCACAAGTGAGTCAAACCAATCGCTTCACGTTGTATTTGGGAATTCGAATGGATTTATTGCTCGAATGGGGCTCGTGATCGCATGGAAGGTGTGTCAAATCTTGTCTAAACATATTGTGAATTGAAAATCGCGATTGAATCTCAAAAGATCTCAAAATGTACGAGTTTAAACTTGTTGTTGCACAAGTGAGTCAAACCGATTACTTTGCGTTGAATTTGGGAATTCGAGCGGACTTAATGCTCGAATGAGGTTCGTGATTGCATGGAAAGTGAGTCAAGTCATGTAAACACATTGTGAATTGAAAATCGCGATTGAATCTCAAAAGAACTCAAGAAGAACAAGTTTAAACGTGTTGTTGAACAAGTGAGTGAAAACAATCGCTTTGCGTTGTATTTGGGAATCCGAATGGATTTAATGCTCGAATGGGCTCGTGATCGCTTGGATGGAGTGTCAAGTTACGTCTAAACATATTGGGGATTGAAAATCACGATTGAATCTCAAAGGAACTCAAGAAGTACAAGTTTAAAAATTTATTGCACAAGTAAGTGAAAACGATCGCTTCGCAAAGTTTTTTGGGAATTCGAGTGGATTTAATGCTCGAATGGGGTTAATGATTGCTTTAAAGGTGTTTCAAGTCATTTATCAACACATTTTGAATTGAAAATCGTGATTGAATCTCAAAACAACTCAAGAAGTACAAGTTTAAACGTGTTGTTGCACAAGTTAGTCAAAAAGCTCGCTTCGCGTTGTATTTCGTAATCCGAGTGGATTTAATGTTTGAATGGGGCTCGTGATCGGATAGAAGGTGTGTCAGGTCATGCCTAAACGCATTGTGAATTGAAATCATGATTGAATCTCAAAAGAACTGAAGGGGTACAAGTTTGAACGTGTTGTTGCTCAAGTGAGTCACACCGATCAGTTCTCGTTGTATTTGGGAATCCGATTTGATTTAATGCTCGAATGGGGCTCGTGATCGCGTGGAAGTTTTTCAAGTCATGTCTAAACACATTGTCAATTTAAAATTCCGATTGAATCTCAAAAGAACTCAAGAAGCACAAGTTTAAACATGTTGCTGCACAAGTGAGTGAAAACTATCGCTTCGCGTTGTATTTGGGAATCCAAGTAGATTTAATGCTGGAATGGGGCTCGTGATCGCTTGGAAGGTGTTTCATGTCATGTCTAAACACATTTTGAATTGAAAATGGCAAGTGAATCTCAAAAGAACTCAAGAAGTACAAGTTTAAACATGTTGTTGTACAAGTTAGTCAAAAAACTCAATTCGCGTTGTATTTAGGAATCTGAGTGGATTTAATGCTCGAAAGGAGCTCGTGATCGCTTTAAAGGTGTTCCAAGTCATGTCCAAAAATATTTTGAATTGAAAATCGCGATTGAGTCTCAAAAGAACTCAAGAAGTACAAGTGTAAACGTGTTGTAGCAGAAGTGAGTCCAAGCGATATCTTCGCGTTGTATTTTGGAATCCGAGTGGATTTATTCTTGAATGGGGCTCATGATCAGATGGAAGGTATGTCAAGTGATGTATAAACACATTGTGAATTCAAAATCACGTTTGAATCTCAAAAGAACTCAAGAAGTACAAGTCTAAACGTGTTGTTGCACAAGTTAGTCAAAAAGCTCGCTTCGCGTTGTATTTGGGAATCCGAGTAAATTTAATGTTTGAATGGGGCTCGTAATCGCATGGAAGGTGTGTCAAGTCATGTCTAAACGCTTTGTGAATTGAGAATCTTGATTAAATTTCAAAAGAACTAAAGTAGTACAAGTTTAAACGTGTTGTTGTGGAAGTTAGTCAAACCGATCGGTCGCGTTGTATTTGGGAATCCGAGTGGATTTAATACTCAAATGGGGCTCGTGATCGCTTGGAAGATGTTTCAAGTCATGTTTAAACAAATTTTGAATTGAAAATCTCGAGTGAATCTCAAAAGAACTCAAAAAGTACAAGTTGAAACGTGTTGTTGCACAAGTGAGTGAAAACGATCGCTTTGTGTTGTATTCGGGAATCCGAGTTCATAATGCTCGAATGGGGCTCGTGATCGCTTGGAAGGTGTGTCAACTCATGTCTAAACACATTGTGAATTGAAAATCGCGATTGAGTCTTAAAAGATCCCAAGAAGTTAATGTTTAAACGTGTTATTGCACAAAAGCGTGAAAAATATTGCTTCGTGTGTATTTGGGAATCAGAGTGGAATTAATGCTCGAATGGGCTCGTGATCGCATGGAAGGTGTGTCAAGTCATGTCTAAACACATAAAGAATTGAAAATCGTGATTGAATCTCCAAAGAACTCAAGAAGTAAAAGTTTAAACGTGCTGGTGCACAAATGAGTGAAAACGATCGCTTCGCGTTTAATTTGGGAATCCGAGTGCATTTAATGCTCGAATGGGGCTCGTGATCGCTTGGAAGGTGTTTCAAGTATTTTCTAAACACATTTTGAATTGAAAATCGCGATTGAATCTCAATAGACCTCAAGAAGTACAAGTTTAAACGTGTTGTTGCAGAAGTGAGTCAAATCGATCACTTCGCGTTGCATTTGGGAATCCGAGTGGATTTAATACTCGAATGGGGCTCGTGATTGGATGAAGGTGTGTCAAGTCATGTCTAAACACATTGTGAATTGAAAATCGCGATGGAATCTCAAAAGAACTCAGAAGTACAAGTTTAAAAGTGTTGCTGCACAAGTTGGTCAAAAGATCACTTAGCGTTGTATTTCGGAATCTGAGTGGATTTAATGTTTGAATGGGGCTCGTGATCGGATGGAAGGTGTTGTAGGTCATGTCTAAAATCATTGTGAATTAAAAATCATGATTGAATCTCAAAAGAACTGAAGAAGTACAAGTTTAAACGTGTTGTTGCTCAAGTGAGTCACATCGATTGCTTCTCGTTTTATTTGGGAATCCGATTTGATTTAATGCTCGAATGGGGCTCGTGATCGCATGGAAGGTGTGTTAAGTCATGTCTAAACACATTGTGAATGGAAAATCCTGATTGAATGTCAAAATAACTCAAGAAGCACAAGTTTAAACGTGTTGCTGCACAAGTGAGAGAGAAAACGATCGCTTTGCGTTGTATTTGGGAATCCGAGTGGATTAATGCTTGAATGGGGCTCGTGATCGCTTGGAAGGTGTTTCAAGTCATGTCTAAACACATTTTGAATTGAAAATCGCAAGTGAATCTCAAAAGAACTCAAGAAGTACAAGTTAAACGTGTTGTTGCACAAGTAAGTCAAAAAACTCGCTACGCGTTGTATTTGGGGAATTCGAGTGGATTAATCCTCGAATGGGGCTCGTGATCAGATGAAAGGTGTTTCAAGTCAATTCTAAACACATTGCAAATTGAAAATCGCGGTTGAAGCTCAATAGACTCATGAAGTATCAAGTTTAAACGTTTTGATGGACAAGTTAGTCAAAAAGATCGCTTCGCGTTGTATTTCGGAATCCGAGTGGATTTAATGTTTGAATGGGGCTCGTGATTAGACGAGAGGTGTGTCAGGCCATGTCTAAACGCATTGTGAATTGAAAATCGTGATTGAATCTCAAAAGAACTAAAGGAGTACAAGTTTCAACGCGTTGTTGCTCAAGTGCGTCACACCGATCGTTTCTCGTTGATTTGGGAATCCGATTTGATTTAATGCTCGAATGGGGCTCAGGATCGCATAGAAGGTGTTTCATGTCATGTCTAAAGACATTTTGAATTGAAAATTGCAAGTGAATCTCAGAAGAACTCAAGAAGTACAAGTTTAAACGTGTTGTTGCACAAGTGGTCAAAGAACTCGATTTGCGTTGTATTTGGTAATCCGTGTTGATTTAATGCTCGAATGGGGCTCGTAATCGCTTGAAAGGTCTTTCAACTCATGTCTAAACACATTTTTAATTGACAATTGCGATTGAATCTCGAAGAACTAAAGAAGTACAAGTGTAAACGTGTTGTTGCATAAGTGAGTCAACTCGATCGCTTCGCTTTGTATTTGGGAATTCGAGTGGATTTATACTCGAATGGAGCTCGTGATCGGATGGAAGTTGTGTCAAGTCATTTCTAAAGACATTGTGAATTGAAAATCACGATTGATCTCCAAAGAACTCAAGAAGTACAAGTTTAATGTTTTGTTGCACAAGTTAGTCAAAAAGGTCGCTTCGCGTTGTATATGGGAATCCGAGTGGATTAATGTTGGATGGGGCTCCTGATTGTACAAAGGTGTGTTTAAGTCACGTCTAAACGCATTGTGAATTGAAAATCGTGATTGAATCTCCAAAGAACCCAAGAAGTAAAAGTTTAAACGTGTTTTGGCACAAGTGAGTCAAACCGATCGCTTCGTGTTGTATTTGGTAATCCTAGTGGATTTAATGCTCGAATGGGGCTCGTGATCGCAGTGAAGGTGTGTCATGTCATTTCTAAACACATTGTGAATTGAAAGTCGCAATTGAATCTTAAAAGAACTCAGGAAGTACAAGTTTATGCGTGTTGTTCCACAAGTTAGTCAAAAAGTTTGCTTCGCGTGGTATTGCGAAAATCGAATGGATTTAATGCTTGAATGGGGCTCGTGATCGTATGGAAGGTGTTACAAGTCATGCCTAAACACATTTGAATTGAAAATCGTGATTGAATCTCAAAAGAACTCAAGTACAACTTTAAACTTGTTGTTGCACAATTAATCAAAAAAATTGCTTCGCATTGTATTTCGGAATCCGAGAGGATTTAATGCTCGAATAGGTCTCGTGATCGCATGGAAGCTGTGTCAATTTATACTTAAACACATTTTCAATTCAAAATCGCGAGTGAATCTCAAAAGAACTCAAGAAATACAAGTTTAAACGTGTTGTTGAACAAGTTAGTCAAAAGCTCGCTTCGCGTTGTATTTGGGAATCCGAGTGGATTTAATACTCGAATGGGGCTCGTGATCGGATGGAAGGTGTGTCAAGTCACGTCTAAACACATTGTAATTTGAAAATTGCGATTGAATCTCAATAGAACTCATGAAGAAAAAGTTTAAACGTCTTGTGCACAAGTTAGTTCAAAAAGAACACTTCGGGTTGTATTTCAGAATCTGAGGGGATTGAATGCTCGAATGGTGCTCGTGATTGCATGGAAGGTGTGTCAATTTATGCCTAAACACATTGTGAATTTAAAATCATGATTGAATCTCAAAAGAACGCAAGAAGTTCAAGTTTAAATGTGTTGTCGCACAAGTGAGTCAAACCGATCGCTTCGCGTTGTATTTCAGAATCCGAGTGGATTTATTGGTGGAATAGGGTTCGTGATCGCAACGAAGGTGTGTCAAGTCATGTACAAACACGTTGTGAATTTAAAATCATGATTGAATCTCAAAAGAACTCAAGAAGCATACTTTTAAGCGTGTTGTTGCACAAAACACTGAAAAAGATCGCTTCGCGTTGTATTTGGGAATCGAGTGGATTTAGTGCTCGAATGGGGCTCGTGATCGTTTGGAAGGTGTGTCAAGTCATGCGTATACACATTTTGAATTGAAAATCACGACTGAATCTCAGAAGAACTCAAGAAGTACAAGTTTAAATGAGTTGTTGCACAGGTGAGTCAAACCGATAGCTTCGCGTTGTATTTGGGAATCGAAGCGGTTTCAAAGCTCGAACGGGTCTCGTGATTGCATGGAAGGATTGTCAAGTCAGGCCTAAACACATTTTTAATTGAAAATCGTGTTTGAATCTCAAAAGAACTTAAGAAGTACAAGTTTAAATGTGTTATTGCACAAGTGAGTGAAAAAGATCGCTTCACGTTGTATTTGGGAATCCGAGTGGATTTAATGCTCAAATGGGGCTCGTGATCGCATGGAAGATGTGTGAAGTCATGCCTAAACACATTCTGAATTGAAAATCACGATTGAATCTATAATGAACTCAAAAAAGTAAATGTTTACACGTGTTGTTGCACAAGTGAGTCAAACCGATCGGTTCGCGTTGTCTTTGGGAATCCGAGCAGATTTAATTGTATAATGCAGCTCGTGATCATATCGAATGTGTTTCAAGTTATGTCTAAACACATTGTGAATGGAAAATCCCAATTGAATCTCAAAAGAACTCAAGAAGTACATGTTTAAACGTGTTGTTGCACAAATGACTGAAAAAGAATGCTTCGCGTTGTATTTCGTAATCCGAGTGGATTTAATGCTCCAATGGGTCTCGTGATTGCATGAAAGATTTTTCAAGTCATGCCTAAACACATTTTGAATTGAAAATCAGGATTGAATCCCAAAAGAACTCAAGAAATAAAAGATTAAACGTGTTGTTGCACAAGTGAGTCAACTCGATCGCTTCGCGTTGTATTTGGAAACCCGAGCGGTTTTAATGCTCGAATGGGGCTCGTGATCGGATGGAAGGTGTGTCAAGTCATGTCTAAACACGTTTTAATTTAAAATCGTGATTGAATCTCAAAAGAACTCAAGAAGTACAAGTTTAAACTTGTTGTGGCACAAGTGAGTCAAACCGAGCGTAGAATTTGGGAATCAGAGCGGTTTTAATGCTTGAATGGAGCCCGTGATCGCATAGAACGTGTGTCAAGTGAAGTCCTAACCCGTTTTTAATTTCAAATCGCGATTAAATCTCAATAGAACTCAAGAAGTACAAGTTTAAACGTGTTGTTGCACAAGTGAGTTAAACCGATCGCTTCGCATTGTATTTGGGAATCCGAGCGGTCTTATTGCTCGGATGGGCCTCGTGCGCGCATGAAAGGTGTTTCAAGTCTTGTATAAACACATTCTGAATTGAAAATCACATGTGAATCTCAAAAGAACACAAGAAGTACATGTTTAAATCTGTTGCTACACAATTGACCAAAACAGATCGCTTCGCGTTGTTTTTGGGAATCCGAGTGGATTCAATGCTTGAATGGGGTTCATGATCGCATGGAAGGTGTGGAAGTCATATCTACACACGTTTTTAATTGAAAATTGCGATTGAATCACAAAAGAACTCAAGAAGTATATGTTTAAACGTGTTGTTTCACAAATTAGTCAAAAAGATAGCTTCGCGTTGTATTTAGGAATCCGGGTGGATTTAATGCTCCAATGGGGCTCGTGATCGCATGGAAGGTGTGTAACAGATTTTGAATTGAAAATCACAATTGAATCTCAAAAGAACTCAAAAAGTAAAAGTTTAAATGTGTTGTTGCACAGGTGAGTCAAACTGATCGCTTCGCGTTATATTTAGGAATCCGAGTGGATTTAATGCTCCAATGAGGCTCGTGATCGAATGGAAAGTGTGTAACAGATTTTGAAATGAAAATCGCAATTGAATCTGAAAAGAACTCAAAAAGTAAAAGTTTAAACGTGTTGTTGCACTGGTGAGTCAAACTGATCGCTTCGCGTTGTATTTGGGAATGCGAGTGGATTTTAATGCTCGAATGGGGCTTGTGATCACATCAAAGGTGTGTCAAGTCATGTCTAAACACATTTTGAATTGAAAATCGCGATTGAATCTCAAGAGAACTCAAAAAGCACAAGTTTAAACGTGTTGTTGCACAAGTGAGTGAAAAAGGGGTAGTGATCACATGGAAGGTGTGTCAAGTCATGTCTACACACATTGTGAATTGAAAATCGCGATTGAATCTCAAAAGAACTCAAGAAGTAAAACTTTAAACGTGTTGTTGCACAAGTGAGTCAAACCGATTGCTTCGCGTTGTATTTGGCAATCTGAGTGGATTTAATGCTCGAATGGGGCTCGTGATCGCTTAGAAGGTGTGTCAAGTCATGTCTAAACACATTGCGAACAGAAAATTGCGATTGAATCTCAAGAGAACTCAAGAAGTACAAGTTTAAACGCGTTGTTTCACAAGTGAGTCAAATCGATCGCTTCGCATTGTATTTGGGAATCCGAGCAGTTTTAAGGCTCGAATAAGGCTCGTGATCGCATGGAAGGTCTGCCAAGTCATGTCTAAACACATTTTTAATTGAAAATCATGATTGAATCTCAAAAGAAGCCAAGAAGTACAAGTTTAAACGTGTTGATGCACAAGTTAGTCAAAAAGATCGCTTCACGTTCTATTTGGGAATCAGAGTGGATTTGATGCTCGAATAGGGCTCGTGATCACATGGACGGTGTTTCAAGTCAATCGCGATTGAATCTCAAAAGAACTTAAGAGGTACAGTTTTAAACGTGTTGTGGCACAAGTGAGTCAAAAAGAATACTTCGGGTTGTATTTGGGAATTGGAGAGGATTTAATGCTCGAATGGGGCTCGTGATTGCATGGAAGATGTGTCAAGTCATGTTTAAAAACATTTTTATTTGAAAATCGCGATTGAATCTCAAAGTGACTCAAGAAGTACAAGTTTAAACGTGTTGTTGCCAAAATGAGTCAAACCAATCGCTTCGCGTTGTATTTGGGAATCCGAGTGGTTTTAATGCTCGACTAGGACTCTTGATCGCATGGAAGGTGTGTCAAGTCATGTCTAAAAACATTTGTAATTGAAACTTGAGATTGATCGCATGGAAGTTTAAACTTGTTGCAAAAGTGAGTAAAACCAATCGCTTTGCGTTGTATTTGGGAATCCGAGCGTATTTAATTCTCGATTGGGGCACTTGATCGCATGGAAGGTGTGTCAAGTCATGTCTAAAGACATTGTGAATTGAAAATCGAGAATGAATCTCAAAAGAACTCAAGAACTCCAAGTTTAAACGTGTTGTTGCACAAGTGAGTGAAAAGATTGCTTCGCATTGTATTAGGGAATCCTAGTGGATTTAATTCTGGAATGGGGCACGTGATCGCATGGAAGTTGTTTCAGGTCATGCCTAAACACATTTTGAGTTGAAAATTGTGACTGAATCTCAAAAGAACTCAAGAAGTGCAAGTTTAAACGTGTTGTCGCACAAGTGAGTCAAACCGATCGCTTCGCGTTGTATTTGGGTATCCGATTGGATTTAATACACGAATGGGGCACGTGATCGCATGGAAGGTATGCCAAGTCATGCCTAAACACATTTTGAATTGAAGGTTGGGATTGAATCCCAAAATAACTCATGAAGTACAATTTTAAACTTGTTGTTGCACAAGTGAGTCAGACCAATCGCTTTGCGCTGTATTTGGGAATCCGAGCGGATTTAATGCTCGATTGGGACACTTCATAGCATGTAAGGTGTTTCAAGTCATCTCTAAACACATTCTGAATTGAAAATCGCGATTGAATCTCAAAGAACCCAAGAAGCACAAGTTTAAACGTGTTGTTGCACAAGTGAGTGAAAAAGATCACTTCGCATTGTATTTGGGAATCCGAGTGGATTTAATACTGCAATGGGGCACGTGATTGCAAGGAAGGAGTGTCAAGTGATGGCTAAACACATTTTGAGTTGAAAATCGCGATTGAATCTCAAAAGAACTCAAGAAGTACAAATTTAAACAAGTTGTTGCACGAGTGAGTCCAACCGATCGCTTCGCGTTGTATTTGGGTATCCGATTGGATTTAATACTTGAATGGGGCTCGAGATCGCATGGAAGATGTGTCAAGTCATGTCTAAAGACATTGTGAATTGAAAATAGCGATTGAATGTCGAAAGAAATCAAGAAGTACAAGTTCAAATTTGTTGTTGCACAAGTGAGTCAAACCGATCGCTTCGTGTTGTATTTGGGTATCCAATTGGATTTATTGCTCGAATGGGGCTCATGATCGGTTGGAAGCTCTGTCAAGTCATGTCGAAACACATTATGAATTGAAAATCACGATTGAATCTCAAAAGAACTGAAGAAGTAAAAGTTTAAACGTGTTGTTGCACAAGTGAGTCAAAACCAATCACTTCGCGTTGAATTTGAGAATCCGAGTGGATTTAATGCTCGAATGGGGCTCGTGATCGCATGGAAGGTGTGTCAAGTCATGTCCAAAGACAATGTTAATTGAAAATCGCGATTGAATCTCAAAAGATCTCAAGAAGTACAAGTTTAAACGTGTTGTTGCACAAGTAAATCAAACCGATCGCTTCGCGTTGTATTTGAGAATCTGATTGGATTTAATGCTCAAATGGGGCTCGTGATCGCGTGGAAGGTCTGTCAAGTCATGTCTAAGCACAATGTGAATTGAAAATCTCGATTTAATCTCAAAAGAACTCAAGAAGTACAAGTTTAAACGCGTTGTTGCATAACTTAGTCAAGAAGTACAAGTTTAAACGTGTTGTTACACAAGTGAGTCAAATTGACCTCTTCGCAATGTATTTGGGAATCCGAGCGGATTTAATGCTCGAATGGGGCTCGTGATCGCATGAAGGTGTGTCAATAGATGTCTAAATACTTTGTGAATGGAAAATCGCGATTGAATCTCAAAAGAACTCAAGAAGTACATGTTTAAATGTGTTGTTGCCCAAGTGAGACAAACCGATCGCTTCACGTTGTATTTGGGAATCCGATTGGATTTAATGCTCGAATGGGCACGTGATCGCATGAAAGGGGAATCAACGCATGTCTAATCACATTTTGAATTAAAAATGGCGATTGAATCTCTAAACAACGCATGAAGTAGAAGTTTAAACGTGTTGTTGCACAAGTGAGTCAAACCGATCGCTTCGCGTTGTATTTGGGTATCCGATTGGATTTAATACACGAATGGGGCACGTGATCGCATGGAAGGTATGCCAAGTCATGCCTAAACACATTTTGAATTGAAGGTTGGGATTGAATCCCAAAATAACTCATGAAGTACAATTTTAAACTTGTTGTTGCACAAGTGAGTCAGACCAATCGCTTTGCGCTGTATTTGGGAATCCGAGCGGATTTAATGCTCGATTGGGACACTTCATAGCATGTAAGGTGTTTCAAGTCATCTCTAAACTCATTCTGAATTGAAAATCGCGATTGAATCTCAAAAGAACCCAAGAAGCACAAGTTTAAACGTGTTGTTGCACAAGTGAGTGAAAAAGATCACTTCGCATTGTATTTGGGAATCCGAGTGGATTTAATACTGCAATGGGGCACGTGATCGCAAGGAAGGAGTGTCAAGTGATGGCTAAACACATTTTGAGTTGAAAATCGCGATTGAATCTCAAAAGAACTCAAGAAGTACAAATTTAAACAAGTTGTTGCACGAGTGAGTCCAACCGATCGCTTCGCGTTGTATTTGGGTATCCGATTGGATTTAATACTTGAATGGGGCTCGAGATCGCATGGAAGATGTGTCAAGTCATGTCTAAAGACATTGTGAATTGAAAATAGCGATTGAATGTCGAAAGAAATCAAGAAGTACAAGTTCAAATTTGTTGTTGCACAAGTGAGTCAAACCGATCGCTTCGTGTTGTATTTGGGTATCCAATTGGATTTATTGCTCGAATGGGGCTCATGATCGGTTGGAAGCTCTGTCAAGTCATGTCGAAACACATTATGAATTGAAAATCACGATTGAATCTCAAAAGAACTGAAGAAGTAAAAGTTTAAACGTGTTGTTGCACAAGTGAGTCAAAACCAATCACTTCGCGTTGAATTTGAGAATCCGAGTGGATTTAATGCTCGAATGGGGCTCGTGATCGCATGGAAGGTGTGTCAAGTCATGTCCAAAGACAATGTTAATTGAAAATCGCGATTGAATCTCAAAAGATCTCAAGAAGTACAAGTTTAAACGTGTTGTTGCACAAGTAAATCAAACCGATCGCTTCGCGTTGTATTTGAGAATCTGATTGGATTTAATGCTCAAATGGGGCTCGTGATCGCGTGGAAGGTCTGTCAAGTCATGTCTAAGCACAATGTGAATTGAAAATCTCGATTTAATCTCAAAAGAACTCAAGAAGTACAAGTTTAAACGCGTTGTTGCATAACTTAGTCAAGAAGTACAAGTTTAAACGTGTTGTTACACAAGTGAGTCAAATTGACCTCTTCGCAATGTATTTGGGAATCCGAGCGGATTTAATGCTCGAATGGGGCTCGTGATCGCATGAAGGTGTGTCAATAGATGTCTAAATACTTTGTGAATGGAAAATCGCGATTGAATCTCAAAAGAACTCAAGAAGTACATGTTTAAATGTGTTGTTGCCCAAGTGAGACAAACCGATCGCTTCACGTTGTATTTGGGAATCCGATTGGATTTAATGCTCGAATGGGCACGTGATCGCATGAAAGGGGAATCAACGCATGTCTAATCACATTTTGAATTAAAAATGGCGATTGAATCTCTAAACAACGCATGAAGTAGAAGTTTAAACGTGTTGTTGCACAAGTGAGTCAAACCGATCGCTTCGCGTTGTATTTGGGTATCCGATTGGATTTAATACACGAATGGGGCACGTGATCGCATGGAAGGTATGCCAAGTCATGCCTAAACACATTTTGAATTGAAGGTTGGGATTGAATCCCAAAATAACTCATGAAGTACAATTTTAAACTTGTTGTTGCACAAGTGAGTCAGACCAATCGCTTTGCGCTGTATTTGGGAATCCGAGCGGATTTAATGCTCGATTGGGACACTTCATAGCATGTAAGGTGTTTCAAGTCATCTCTAAACTCATTCTGAATTGAAAATCGCGATTGAATCTCAAAAGAACCCAAGAAGCACAAGTTTAAACGTGTTGTTGCACAAGTGAGTGAAAAAGATCACTTCGCATTGTATTTGGGAATCCGAGTGGATTTAATACTGCAATGGGGCACGTGATCGCAAGGAAGGAGTGTCAAGTGATGGCTAAACACATTTTGAGTTGAAAATCGCGATTGAATCTCAAAAGAACTCAAGAAGTACAAATTTAAACAAGTTGTTGCACGAGTGAGTCCAACCGATCGCTTCGCGTTGTATTTGGGTATCCGATTGGATTTAATACTTGAATGGGGCTCGAGATCGCATGGAAGATGTGTCAAGTCATGTCTAAAGACATTGTGAATTGAAAATAGCGATTGAATGTCGAAAGAAATCAAGAAGTACAAGTTCAAATTTGTTGTTGCACAAGTGAGTCAAACCGATCGCTTCGTGTTGTATTTGGGTATCCAATTGGATTTATTGCTCGAATGGGGCTCATGATCGGTTGGAAGCTCTGTCAAGTCATGTCGAAACACATTATGAATTGAAAATCACGATTGAATCTCAAAAGAACTGAAGAAGTAAAAGTTTAAACGTGTTGTTGCACAAGTGAGTCAAAACCAATCACTTCGCGTTGAATTTGAGAATCCGAGTGGATTTAATGCTCGAATGGGGCTCGTGATCGCATGGAAGGTGTGTCAAGTCATGTCCAAAGACAATGTTAATTGAAAATCGCGATTGAATCTCAAAAGATCTCAAGAAGTACAAGTTTAAACGTGTTGTTGCACAAGTAAATCAAACCGATCGCTTCGCGTTGTATTTGAGAATCTGATTGGATTTAATGCTCAAATGGGGCTCGTGATCGCGTGGAAGGTCTGTCAAGTCATGTCTAAGCACAATGTGAATTGAAAATCTCGATTTAATCTCAAAAGAACTCAAGAAGTACAAGTTTAAACGCGTTGTTGCATAACTTAGTCAAGAAGTACAAGTTTAAACGTGTTGTTACACAAGTGAGTCAAATTGACCTCTTCGCAATGTATTTGGGAATCCGAGCGGATTTAATGCTCGAATGGGGCTCGTGATCGCATGAAGGTGTGTCAATAGATGTCTAAATACTTTGTGAATGGAAAATCGCGATTGAATCTCAAAAGAACTCAAGAAGTACATGTTTAAATGTGTTGTTGCCCAAGTGAGACAAACCGATCGCTTCACGTTGTATTTGGGAATCCGATTGGATTTAATGCTCGAATGGGCACGTGATCGCATGAAAGGGGAATCAACGCATGTCTAATCACATTTTGAATTAAAAATGGCGATTGAATCTCTAAACAACGCATGAAGTAGAAGTTTAAACGTGTTGTTGCACAAGTGAGTCAAACCGATCGCTTCGCGTTGTATTTGGGTATCCGATTGGATTTAATACACGAATGGGGCACGTGATCGCATGGAAGGTATGCCAAGTCATGCCTAAACACATTTTGAATTGAAGGTTGGGATTGAATCCCAAAATAACTCATGAAGTACAATTTTAAACTTGTTGTTGCACAAGTGAGTCAGACCAATCGCTTTGCGCTGTATTTGGGAATCCGAGCGGATTTAATGCTCGATTGGGACACTTCATAGCATGTAAGGTGTTTCAAGTCATCTCTAAACTCATTCTGAATTGAAAATCGCGATTGAATCTCAAAAGAACCCAAGAAGCACAAGTTTAAACGTGTTGTTGCACAAGTGAGTGAAAAAGATCACTTCGCATTGTATTTGGGAATCCGAGTGGATTTAATACTGCAATGGGGCACGTGATCGCAAGGAAGGAGTGTCAAGTGATGGCTAAACACATTTTGAGTTGAAAATCGCGATTGAATCTCAAAAGAACTCAAGAAGTACAAATTTAAACAAGTTGTTGCACGAGTGAGTCCAACCGATCGCTTCGCGTTGTATTTGGGTATCCGATTGGATTTAATACTTGAATGGGGCTCGAGATCGCATGGAAGATGTGTCAAGTCATGTCTAAAGACATTGTGAATTGAAAATAGCGATTGAATGTCGAAAGAAATCAAGAAGTACAAGTTCAAATTTGTTGTTGCACAAGTGAGTCAAACCGATCGCTTCGTGTTGTATTTGGGTATCCAATTGGATTTATTGCTCGAATGGGGCTCATGATCGGTTGGAAGCTCTGTCAAGTCATGTCGAAACACATTATGAATTGAAAATCACGATTGAATCTCAAAAGAACTGAAGAAGTAAAAGTTTAAACGTGTTGTTGCACAAGTGAGTCAAAACCAATCACTTCGCGTTGAATTTGAGAATCCGAGTGGATTTAATGCTCGAATGGGGCTCGTGATCGCATGGAAGGTGTGTCAAGTCATGTCCAAAGACAATGTTAATTGAAAATCGCGATTGAATCTCAAAAGATCTCAAGAAGTACAAGTTTAAACGTGTTGTTGCACAAGTAAATCAAACCGATCGCTTCGCGTTGTATTTGAGAATCTGATTGGATTTAATGCTCAAATGGGGCTCGTGATCGCGTGGAAGGTCTGTCAAGTCATGTCTAAGCACAATGTGAATTGAAAATCTCGATTTAATCTCAAAAGAACTCAAGAAGTACAAGTTTAAACGCGTTGTTGCATAACTTAGTCAAGAAGTACAAGTTTAAACGTGTTGTTACACAAGTGAGTCAAATTGACCTCTTCGCAATGTATTTGGGAATCCGAGCGGATTTAATGCTCGAATGGGGCTCGTGATCGCATGAAGGTGTGTCAATAGATGTCTAAATACTTTGTGAATGGAAAATCGCGATTGAATCTCAAAAGAACTCAAGAAGTACATGTTTAAATGTGTTGTTGCCCAAGTGAGACAAACCGATCGCTTCACGTTGTATTTGGGAATCCGATTGGATTTAATGCTCGAATGGGCACGTGATCGCATGAAAGGGGAATCAACGCATGTCTAATCACATTTTGAATTAAAAATGGCGATTGAATCTCTAAACAACGCATGAAGTAGAAGTTTAAACGTGTTGTTGCACAAGTGAGTCAAACCGATCGCTTCGCGTTGTATTTGGGTATCCGATTGGATTTAATACACGAATGGGGCACGTGATCGCATGGAAGGTATGCCAAGTCATGCCTAAACACATTTTGAATTGAAGGTTGGGATTGAATCCCAAAATAACTCATGAAGTACAATTTTAAACTTGTTGTTGCACAAGTGAGTCAGACCAATCGCTTTGCGCTGTATTTGGGAATCCGAGCGGATTTAATGCTCGATTGGGACACTTCATAGCATGTAAGGTGTTTCAAGTCATCTCTAAACTCATTCTGAATTGAAAATCGCGATTGAATCTCAAAAGAACCCAAGAAGCACAAGTTTAAACGTGTTGTTGCACAAGTGAGTGAAAAAGATCACTTCGCATTGTATTTGGGAATCCGAGTGGATTTAATACTGCAATGGGGCACGTGATCGCAAGGAAGGAGTGTCAAGTGATGGCTAAACACATTTTGAGTTGAAAATCGCGATTGAATCTCAAAAGAACTCAAGAAGTACAAATTTAAACAAGTTGTTGCACGAGTGAGTCCAACCGATCGCTTCGCGTTGTATTTGGGTATCCGATTGGATTTAATACTTGAATGGGGCTCGAGATCGCATGGAAGATGTGTCAAGTCATGTCTAAAGACATTGTGAATTGAAAATAGCGATTGAATGTCGAAAGAAATCAAGAAGTACAAGTTCAAATTTGTTGTTGCACAAGTGAGTCAAACCGATCGCTTCGTGTTGTATTTGGGTATCCAATTGGATTTATTGCTCGAATGGGGCTCATGATCGGTTGGAAGCTCTGTCAAGTCATGTCGAAACACATTATGAATTGAAAATCACGATTGAATCTCAAAAGAACTGAAGAAGTAAAAGTTTAAACGTGTTGTTGCACAAGTGAGTCAAAACCAATCACTTCGCGTTGAATTTGAGAATCCGAGTGGATTTAATGCTCGAATGGGGCTCGTGATCGCATGGAAGGTGTGTCAAGTCATGTCCAAAGACAATGTTAATTGAAAATCGCGATTGAATCTCAAAAGATCTCAAGAAGTACAAGTTTAAACGTGTTGTTGCACAAGTAAATCAAACCGATCGCTTCGCGTTGTATTTGAGAATCTGATTGGATTTAATGCTCAAATGGGGCTCGTGATCGCGTGGAAGGTCTGTCAAGTCATGTCTAAGCACAATGTGAATTGAAAATCTCGATTTAATCTCAAAAGAACTCAAGAAGTACAAGTTTAAACGCGTTGTTGCATAACTTAGTCAAGAAGTACAAGTTTAAACGTGTTGTTACACAAGTGAGTCAAATTGACCTCTTCGCAATGTATTTGGGAATCCGAGCGGATTTAATGCTCGAATGGGGCTCGTGATCGCATGAAGGTGTGTCAATAGATGTCTAAATACTTTGTGAATGGAAAATCGCGATTGAATCTCAAAAGAACTCAAGAAGTACATGTTTAAATGTGTTGTTGCCCAAGTGAGACAAACCGATCGCTTCACGTTGTATTTGGGAATCCGATTGGATTTAATGCTCGAATGGGCACGTGATCGCATGAAAGGGGAATCAACGCATGTCTAATCACATTTTGAATTAAAAATGGCGATTGAATCTCTAAACAACGCATGAAGTAGAAGTTTAAACGTGTTGTTGCACAAGTGAGTCAAACCGATCGCTTCGCGTTGTATTTGGGTATCCGATTGGATTTAATACACGAATGGGGCACGTGATCGCATGGAAGGTATGCCAAGTCATGCCTAAACACATTTTGAATTGAAGGTTGGGATTGAATCCCAAAATAACTCATGAAGTACAATTTTAAACTTGTTGTTGCACAAGTGAGTCAGACCAATCGCTTTGCGCTGTATTTGGGAATCCGAGCGGATTTAATGCTCGATTGGGACACTTCATAGCATGTAAGGTGTTTCAAGTCATCTCTAAACTCATTCTGAATTGAAAATCGCGATTGAATCTCAAAAGAACCCAAGAAGCACAAGTTTAAACGTGTTGTTGCACAAGTGAGTGAAAAAGATCACTTCGCATTGTATTTGGGAATCCGAGTGGATTTAATACTGCAATGGGGCACGTGATCGCAAGGAAGGAGTGTCAAGTGATGGCTAAACACATTTTGAGTTGAAAATCGCGATTGAATCTCAAAAGAACTCAAGAAGTACAAATTTAAACAAGTTGTTGCACGAGTGAGTCCAACCGATCGCTTCGCGTTGTATTTGGGTATCCGATTGGATTTAATACTTGAATGGGGCTCGAGATCGCATGGAAGATGTGTCAAGTCATGTCTAAAGACATTGTGAATTGAAAATAGCGATTGAATGTCGAAAGAAATCAAGAAGTACAAGTTCAAATTTGTTGTTGCACAAGTGAGTCAAACCGATCGCTTCGTGTTGTATTTGGGTATCCAATTGGATTTATTGCTCGAATGGGGCTCATGATCGGTTGGAAGCTCTGTCAAGTCATGTCGAAACACATTATGAATTGAAAATCACGATTGAATCTCAAAAGAACTGAAGAAGTAAAAGTTTAAACGTGTTGTTGCACAAGTGAGTCAAAACCAATCACTTCGCGTTGTATTTGGGAATCCGAGTGGTTTTAATGCTTGAATAGGACTTGTGATCGCATGGAAGTTGTGTCAAGTGATGTCTAAACACATTTTTAATTGAAAATCGCCATTGATCTCATGGAAGTTTAAACTTGTTGCAAAAGTGAGTAAAACCAATCGCTTCGCGCTGTATTTGGGAATTCGAGTGGATTTAAAGCTCGATTGGGGCACTTGATTGCATGGAAGGTGTGTCAAGTCCTGTCGAAACACATTGTGAATTGAAAATCGCGAATGAAACTCAAAAGAACTCAAGAAGCGAAAGTTTAAATGTGTTGTTGCACAAGTGAGTGAAAAAGATTGCTTCGCATTGTATTGGGAAATCCGAGTGGATTTAATGCTGGAATGGGGCACGTGATCGCATGGAAGCTGTGTCAAGTCATGAATAAACACATTTTGAGTTGAAAATCGTCATTGAATCTCAAAAGAACTCAAGAATTACAAGTTTAAAAGTGCTGGTGCACAAGTGAGTGAAAACGATCGCTTCGCGTTGAATTTGGGAATCCGAGTGGATTTAATGCACGAATGGGTCTCGTGATCGCTTGGAAGGTGTTTCAAGTATTGTCTAAACACATTTTGAATTGAAAATTGCGATTGAATCTCGAAAGAACTCAAGACGTGCAAGTTTAAACGTGTTGTTGCAGAAGTGAGTCAAATCGATCACTTCGCGTTGCATTTGGGAATCCGAGTGGATTTAAAACTTGAATGGGGCTCGTGATCAGATGGAAGGTGTGTCAATTCATATCTAAACACTTTGGGAATTGAAAATCGCGATTAAATCTCAAAAGAACTGAAGAAGTACAAGTTTAATCTTGTTGCTGCACAAGTTAGTCAAATCTATCGCTTCCCATTATATTGGATATCCGATTGGATTTAATGTTCGAAAGGGACTCGTGATCGCATGGAAGGTCTATCAAGTCATGTCCAAACACATTGTCAATTGAAAATCGCGATTGAATCTCAAAGGAACTCATGAAGTAAAATTTTAAACGTGTTGTTGCACAAGTGAGTCAAACCAATGGCTTCGCGTTGTATTTAACAATCCGATTGGATTTAATGCTCGAATGGGGCTCGACATCGCTTGGAAGGTGTGTCAAGTCATGTCTAAACACATTTTTAATTGAAAGTAGTGATTGAATCTCAAAAGAACTCCAGAAGTAAAAATGTAAACGTGTTGTTGCACAAAAGAGTCGAAACGATCACTTCTCGTTGTATTTGGGAATCTGAGGCGACTTAATTCTCAAATGGGGTTCGTGATCGCTTGGAAGGTGTGTCAAGTCATGAATAGAATCATTTGGAATTTAAACGTGTTGCTGCATAAGTGAGTCAAACCGATTGCTTCACGTTGTATTTGGGAATCCCAAAGTATTTAATGCTCCAATGGGGCAAGTGATCGCATGGAAGGTGTGTAAAGTCATGTCTAAACACATTTTGAATTGAAAATCGCGAGTGAATCTCAAAAGAACTCAAGAAGTACAAATTTAAATGTGTTGTTGCACAAGTGAGTCAAAAAGATCGCTTCGCGTGGTATTTGGGAATCTAAGTGGATTTAATGCTCGAATGCGGCTCGTGATCATATGAAAGGTGTGTCAAGTCTTGCCTAAACACATTTTAAATTGAAAATTGTGATTGAATCTTAAAACAACTCAAGAAGTAAAAGTCTAAACGTGTTGTTGCAGAAGTGAGTCAAATTGATCGCTTCGTGTTGCATTTGGGAATCCGAGTGGATTTAAAACTCGAATGGGGCTCGTGATCGGATGGAAGGTGTGTCAAGTCATGTCTAAGCACATTGTGAATTGAAAATCGCGATTGAATCTCAAAAGAACTGAAGAAGTACAAGTTTAATCTTGTTGCTACACAAGTTAGTCAAATCTATCGCTTGCCATTGTATTTGGATATCCGATGGATTTAATGCTCGAATGGGACTCGTGATCGCAGGGAAGGTCTGTCAAGTCATGTCCAAACATATTGTCAATTGAAAATCGCCATTGAATCTCAAAAGAACTCAAGAAGTAAAATTTTAAACGTGTTGTTGCACAAGTGAATCAAACCAATGGCTTCGCGTTGTATTTGAGATTCCGATTGGATTTAATGCTCGGATGGGGCTCGAGATCGCTTGGAAGGTGTGTCGAGTCATGTCTAAACACCTTTTTAATTGAAAGTAGTGATTGAATCTCAAAAGAACTTCAGAAGTACAAATGTAAACGTGTTGTTGCACAAAAGAGTCGAAAAGATCACTTTGCGTTGTATTTGGGAATCTGAGGGGACTTAATTCTCAAATGGGGTTCGTGATCGCTTGGAAGGTGTGTCAAGTCATGCCTAGAATCATTTAGAATTTAAACGTGTTGCTGTACAAGTGAGTCAAACCGATTGCTTCACGTTGTATTTGGGAATCCCAAAGTATTTAATGCCCCCATGGGGCAAGTGATCGCATGGAAGGTGTGTAAAGTCATGTCAAAACACTTTTTGAATTGAAAATCGCGACTGAATCTCAAAAGATCTCAAGAAGTATAAATTTAAATGTGTTGTTGCACAAGTGAGTCAAAAAGATCGCTCCGCGTGGTATTTGGGAATCCGAGTGGATTTAATGCTCAAATGCGCCTCGTGATCATATGAAAGGTGTGCCATGTCTTGCCTAAACACATTTTAAATTGAAAATTATGATTGCATCTTAAAACAACTCAAGAAGTAAAATTTTAAACGTGTTGTTGCACAAGTGAGTCAAATCGGTCGCTTCGTGTTATATTTCGGAGTCTGAGTGAATTTAATACTTTAATGGGGCACATGATCGGATGGAAGGTGTGTAAAGTCATGCCTAAACACACAGTGAATTGAAAATCGTGATTAAATCTCAAAAGAACTCAAGAAGTATATTTTAAACGTGTTGTTGCACCAATGAGTGAAAAAGATCGCTTAGCGTGGTATTTGTGAATCCGAGTGGATTTAATGCTCCAATGGGGCTCATGATCGCATGGAAGGTGTGCCAAGTCATGTCTTAACACATTGAGAATTGAAAATTGCGACTGAATCTCAAAAGAAATCAAGAAGTACAAGTTTAAACGTGTTGTTGCACATGTGAGTCAAACCAATCGCTTCGCGTTGTATTTGGGTATCCGATTGGATTTAATGCTTGAATGGGGCTCGTGATCGCATGGAAGGTGTGTTAAGTCATGTCTAAACACATTGTCGATTGAAAATCGTGATTGAATCTCAAAGGAAGTCAAGAAGTAAAAGTTTAAACGTGTTGTTGCACAAGTGAGTCAAACCGATTACTTCGCGTTGTATTTGGGAAGCCGATTGGATTTAAGGCTCAAATGGGGCTCGAAATCGCATGGATGGTGTGTCAAGTAATGTCGAAACACATTATTCATTGAAAATCGCGATTGAATCCCAGAAGAACTCAGGAAGTACAAGGTTAAACGTTTTGTTGCACAAGTGGGTATCCGATTGGATTTAATGCTCGAATGGGGCTCGTGATCGCATGGAAGGTGTTTCAAGTCATGTCTAGACACATTTTTAATTGAAAATCGCGATTGAATCTCGAAAGAACTCAAGAAATATAAGTTTAACGTGTTCTTGCACAAGTGAGTGAAAAAGATCGCTTCGCGTTGTATTTGGGAATCTGAGTGGATTTAATGCTCGGATGGGGCTCATGATCGCATGGAAGGTGTGTAAAGTCATGACTAGAAACATTTTGAATTGAAAATCGCGATTGAATCTCAAAAGAACTCATGAATTAAAAGTTTAAACGTGTTGTTGCACAAGTGAGTCAAACCGATCGCTTCACGTTATATTTGGGAATCCGAATGGATTTAATGCACGAATGGGGCAAGGATCGCATGGAAGGTGTATCAAGTCATGTCTAAACACATTGAGAATTTAAAATCGCGATTGAATCTGAAAAAGTACATGTTTAAATGTGTTATTGCACAAATGAGTGAAAAAGATTGCTTCGCGTTGTATTTTGGGTATTTGAGTGGATATAATGCTCGAATGGGGTTCGTGATCGCATGGAAAGTTTGTGAGGTCATGCCTAAACTCATTTTGAATTGAAAATCGCGATAAAATATCAAAAGAACTCGAGAAGCACATGTCTAAACGTGTTGTTGCACAAGTGAGTGAAAAAGATTTCTTCGTGTTGTATTTGGGAATCCGAGTGGATTTAATGCTCGATTGGGGCGCGTGATCACATGGAAGGTGTGTCAAGTCATGTCTAAACACATTGTGAATTGAAAATCGTGATTGAATGTTGAAGGAACTCAAGAAGTAGAAGTTTAAACGTTTTGTTGCATGAGTCAAACCGATCGCTTCGCGTTTTATTGGGAATCCTTGTGGATTTAATGGTCGAATATGGCACGTGATCGCAAGGATGGTGTGTCAACTCATCCATAAACACATTGTGAATTGAAAATCACAATTGAATATCAAAAGAACTCAAGAAGCACATGTTTAATTGTGTTGTTGCTCAAGTGAGTGAAAAAGATCGCTTCGCGTTGTATTTGGGATTCCGAGTGGATTTAATTGTCGAATAGGGCACGTGATCGCAAGGAAGGTGTGTCAACGCATGCATAAACACATTGAGAATTGAAAATAGCGATTGAATTTCAAAATAACTAAAGAAGTAAAAGTTCAATCGTGTTGTTGCATAAGTGAGTCAAACCGATCGTTTCGCGTTGAACTTGGGAATCCGAGTGGAATTAATGCTCGAATGGGGCTCGTGATCGAATGGAATCTATGTCAAGTCATGCATAAGCACATTTTGAATTGAAAATCTCGATTGAATCTCAAAAGAACTCAAGAAGTACAAGTTTAAACGTGTTGTTGCACAGGTGAGTCAAATCGATCGCTTCGCGTTGTATTTGGAAATCCGAGTGGATTTAATGCTTGAATGGGATTCGTGATTGCATGGAAGGTGTGTTAAGTCATGTCTAAACCCATTGTGAATTGAAAATCGCGATTGAATCTCAAAAGAACTCAAGAAGCACAAGTTTAAACGTGTTGTTGCACTGGTAAGTGAAAAAGATCGCTTCGCGTTGTATTTGAGAATCCGAGTGAATAATCTACTCGAATGGGGCCCGTGATCGCATGAAATCTGTGTCAAGTCATGCCTAAGCACATTTTGAATTGAAAATCGCGATTGAATCTCAAAAGAACTCAAGAAGCAAAAGTTTAAACGTATTGTTGCACAAGTTAGTGAAAAAGATCGCTTCGCGTTATATTTGGGAATTCGAGGGGATTTACCGCTCGAATGGTGCTCGTGATCGCATGGAATCTGTGTCAAATCATGCGTAAGCACATTTTGAATTGAAAATCATGATTGAATCTCAAAAGAACTCAAGAAGTACAAGTTTAAAAGTGTTGTTCCACTAGTGAGTCAAACTGATCGCTTCGCATTGTATTTGGAAATCCGAGTGGATTTAATGCTCGAATGGAGCTCATGATCGCATGGAAGGTGTGTCGGGTCATGTCTAAACACATTGTGAATTTAAAATTGCGATTGAATTTGAAAAGATCTCAAGAAGTACAAGTTTCAAAGTGTTGTTGCACAAGTGAGTCAAATCGATCACTTCGCTTTGTATTTGGGAGGCTTGAGCGGATGTATTGCTCGAATCGGGCTTGTGATCGCATGGAAGGTTTGTCAATTCTTGTCCAAACACAATGTGATTTGAAAATTGCGATTGAATTTCATAAGAACTCAAGAAGCAAAAGTTTAAACGTGTTGTTGCACAAGTGAGTGAAAAAGATCGCTTCGCGCTGTATTTGGGTATTTTGAAAGTTTATGAGGTCATGCCTAAACATATTTTGAATTGTAAATCGCGATTGAATCTCAAAAGAAGTCAAGAAGCACATGTTTAAACGTGTTGTTGCACAAGTGAGTGAAAAAGATCGTTTCGCGTTGTATTTGGGAATCCTAGTGGATTTAATGCTCGAATGAGGCTCGTGATCACATGAAAGGTGTGTTAAGTCATTCCTAAACACAATTTCAATTAAAAATCACGATTGAATCTAAAAAGAACTCAAGAAGTACAAGTTTAAAAGTGTTGTTGCACAAGTGAGTCAAACAGTTCGCTTCACGTTGTATTTGGGAGTCCGAGCGGATGTAATGCTCCAATCGGGCTCGTGATCAAATGGAAGGTTTTTCAAGTCAAGTCTAAACACAATATGATATGAAAATCGCTTTTGAATCTAAAAAGAACTCAAGAAGCAAAAGTTTAAACGCGTTGTATTTGGGAATCCGAGTGGCTTTCCTGCTCGAATGCGGCTTGTGATCATTTGGAAGGTGTCAAGACATGCCTAAACACATGTTGAATTGAAAATCGCGATTGAATCTCAAAAGAACTCAAGAAGTAAATGTTTAAACGTGTTGTTGCACAAATGAGTGAAAAAGATCGCTTCTTGTTGTATTTGGGTATCTGAGTGGACTTAATGCTAGAATGGGGTTCGTGATCGCATGGAAGGTGTGTAAATTCATGCCTAAACACTTTTTTGAATTGAAAATCGCGATTGAATCTCAAAAGAACTCAAGAAGTACAAGCTTAAACGTGTTCTTGGACTACTGAGTGAAAAAGATCGCTCCGCGTTGTATTTGAGAATCCGAGTGGAATTAATTCGTGAATGGGGCTCGTGATCGCATGGACAGTGTGTCAAGTCATGCCCAAACACAATTTGAATTGGAAATCTCGATTGAATTTCAAAAGAACTCAGGAATTACAAATTCAAATGTGTTGTTGCACAAGTGAGTGAAAAAGATCTCTTCATGTTGTATTTGGTAGTCTGAGTAGATTTAATGCTCGAATGGGGCTCGTGATCGCATTGAAAGTGTGTTAAGCTGTGTCTAAACCCATTGTGAGTTGAAAATCGCGATTGAATCTCAAAAGATCTCAAGAAGCACAATTTTAAATGTGTTGTTGCACAAGTGAGTGAAACCGATCGCTTCGTGTTGTATTTGGGAGTCCGAGCGAATTTAATGCTCTAATGGAGCTCGTGATTGCATGGAAGGTATGCAAGTCATGCCTAAACACATTTTCATTTGAAAATCCCGATTGAATCTCAAAAGAACTCAAGAAGTTCAAGTTCAAACGTGTTCTTGCACAAGTGAGTCAAACCGATCACTCCGCATTGTATTTAGGAATCCGAGTCATGTCGAAACACATTGTGAATTGAAAATCGCGATTGAATCTCAAAAGAACTCAAGAAGCACCAGTTTAATCGTGTTGTTGCACAAGTGAGTGAAAAAGATTGCTTCACGTTTTATTTGGCAATCCAAGTGGATTTAATGCTCGAATGGGGCTCGTAATCGCATGGAAGGTCTGTCCAGTCATGCCTATTTACATTTTGAATTGAAAATCGCGAAGAAGTTCAAGTTTAAACGTGTTATTGCACAAGTGAGTCAAACCGATCACTTCGTGATGTATTTAGGAGTCCGAGGGAATTTAATGCTCAAATGGAGCTCGTGATCGCATGGAAGGTTTGTCAAGTCATGTCCATACACAATTTGATTTGAAAATCACAATTGAATCTCAAAATAACTCAAGAAGTACAAGTATAAACGTGTTGTTGCACAAGTGAAGCAAACCGATCGCTTCGCGTTGTATTTAGGAATCCGAGTGGATTTAATGCTCGAATGGGATTTGTGATTGCATGGAATGTGTGTCAAGTCATGTTGAAACACATTGTGAATTGAAAATCGCGAATCAATCTCAAATGAACTAATGAAGCACCGGTTTAAACGTGTTGATGGACAAGTTAGTGAAAAAGATTGCTTCGCGTTCTTTGTGAATCCGAGTGGATTTAATCCTCGAATGGGGCTTGTGATCGCATGGAAGGTGTGCCTAGACATGTCTAAACACATTGTGAATTGAAAATCGCGATCGAATCTCAAAAGAACTTAACAAGCACAAGTTTAAACGTGTTGTTGCACAAGTGAGTGAAAAAGATGGCTTCGTGTTGTATTTGGTAGTCTTAGCGGATTCAATGCTCGAATGGGGTTCGTGTTCGCATGGAAGGTGTTTCAAGTCATGTCTAAGCACTTTGTGATTTGAAAATCACGATTGAGTCTCAAAACAACTTAAGAAGTACAAATTTAAATGTGTTGTTGCGCAAGTGAGTGAAACCGATCGCTCCACGTTGTATTTCGGAATCCGAGTGGATTTAATGCTCGAATGGGGCTCTTGATCGCATATAAGTTTGTCAAGTCATGTCTAAACTCATTGTGAATTAAAAATCTCGAATGGATATCAAAAGAACCCAAAAAGCAGCAGTTTAAACGTGTTGTTGCACAAGCTAGTGAAAAACATTGCTTCACGTTTTATTTGGGAATCCGAGAGGTTTAAATGCTCGAATGAGGCTCGTGATCACATGGAAAGTATGTCAAGTCATGTCTAAACACATTTTGAAATGAAAATCATGATTGAATCTCAAAAGAATTCAAGAAGTACAAGTTTAAACGTGTTGTTGCACAAGTGAGTCAAACCGGTCGCTTCGTGTTGTATTTGGGAGTCCGAGCGGATGTAATGCCCGAATCTGGCTCGTGATCACATGGAAGGTTTGTGAAGTCAAGTCAAAACACACTGTGATTTGAAAATCGCGATTGAATCTCAAAAGAACTCAAGATGCACAAGTTTAAACGTGTTGTTGCACGAGTCAAAAAGATCGCTCCGCGTTGTATTTGGGAATCCGAGTGGATTTACTGCTCAAATGGGACTCGTGATCGCATAGAAGGTGTGTCAAGTCATGCCTAAACACATTTTGAATTGAAAATCACAATTGAATTTCAAAAGAACTCAAGAAGTACAAGTTTAAACGTGTTGTTGCACAAGTGAGTGAAAAAGATCGCTCTGCATTGTATTTGAAAATCCGAGTGGAATTAATGCTTGAATGGGGCTCGTGATCGCATGGACAGTGTGTCAAGTCATGCCCAAACACATTTTTAATTGAAAATCTCGATTGAATCTCAAAAGAACTCAAGAAGAACAAATTTGTATGTGTGGTTGCACAAGTGGATTTAATGCTCGAATGGGACTCGTGATCACATGGAAGGTGTGTCAAGCCATTCCTAAACATATTTTGAATTGAAAATCGCGATTTAATATCAAAAGAACTCAAGAGGCACATGTTTAAACGTGTTGTTGCAAAAGTGAGTGAAAAAGATAGCTTCGCGATGTATTTGGGGATCTGAGTGCATTTAATGCTTGAATGGGACTCGTGATCGCATGGAAATTGTTTTAAGTCACATCTAAACCCATTGTGAATTGAAAATCGCAATTGAATCTCAAAAGAACTGAAGAAGCCCAAATTTAAACGTGTTGTTGCACACGTGAGTGAAAAAGATTGCTTCGCATTTTATTTGGAAATCTTAGTGGATTTAATCCTCGAATGGGGCTTCTGATCGCATGGAGGTGTGTCAAGTCATGTCAAAACACATTGTGTATTGAAAATCGCGATTGAATCTCAAACAAACTCATGAAGCACAACTTTAAACTTGTTGTTGCACAAGTGAGTGAAAAAGATCGCTTTGCGTTGTATTTGGGAATCTGAGTGGATTTACTACTCGAATGGGGCTCTTGATCGCATGGAAGGTGTGTTAAGTCATGCCTAAAGACATTTTGATTTAAAAATTGCGATTCAATCTCAAAAGAACTCAAGAAGTTCAAGTTTAAACGTGTTATTGCACAAGTGAGTCAAACCGATCGCTCCGTGTTGTATTTAGGAATCCGAGTGGATTTAATGCTCGAATGGGGCTTTTGATCGCATGGAAGGTGTGTCAAGTCATGCCAAAACCCATTTTGACTTGAAAATCGTGATTGAATCTTAGAATAACTCAAGAAGTTCAAGTTTCAACGTGTTATTCCACAAGTGAGTTAAACCGATCGCTCCGCGTTGTATTTAGGAATCCGAGTGGATTTAATGCTCGAATGGGGCTCGTGATCGCATGGAATTTGTATCAAGTCATGTCTAAACACATTTTGAATTGATAATCGCAATTGAATCTGAAAAGAACTCAAGAAGTACAAGTTTAAACGTGTCATTGCACATGTGGGTGAACCCGATCGCTCCACGATGTTTTAGGGAATCCAAGAGGATTTAATGCTCGAATGGGGCTCGTGATCGCATGGAAGGTGTGTCAAGTCATGCCTAAACAAATTTTGAATTGAAAATCGCTATTGAATCTCAAAAGAACTCAAGAAGTTCAAGTTTAAACGAGTAATTGGACAAGGGAGTCAAACCGATCGCTTCGTGTTGTATTTGGGAGTCCGAGCGAATTTAATGCTCGAATGGAGCTCGTGATCGCATAGAAGATGTGTCAAGTCATGCCTAAACACATTTTGATTTGAAAATCGCGATTGAATCTCAAAAGAACTCAAGTTGAAACGTTTTATTGCACAACTGAGTCAAATCGATCGCTCCGTGTTGTATTTAGGAATCCGAGTGGATATAATGCTCGAAAGGGGCTCGTGATTGGGTGGAAGGTTGGTCAAGTCATGTTGAAACACATTGTGAATTGAAAATCACTAATCAATCTCAAAAGAACGAAAGAAGCACCAGTTTAAACGTGTTGTTGCACAAAAGAGTGAAAAAGATTGTTTCACGTATTATTTAGGAATCCAAGTGGATTTAATGCTCGAATGGGGCTCGTGATCACATGGAAGGTGTGTCAAGTCATGTCTTAACACATTGTGAATTGAAAATCGCGACTGGATCCCAGAAGAACTCAAGAAGCATAAGTTTAAACGTGTTGTTGCACAAGTGAGTCAAACCGATCGCTTGGCATTGGATTTTGGAATCTGAGTGGATTTAATGCTCGAATGGGAGCTCGTGATCGGGTGGAAGGTGTGTCAAGTCATGTCAAAACACATTGTGAAATGAAAATTGCGAATCAATCTGAAAAGAACGAAAGAAGCACCAGTTTAAACATGTTGTTGCACAAGTGAGTGAAAAAGATTGCTTCACATTTTATTTGGGAATCCAAATGAATTCAATGCTCGAATGGGACTCGTGATGACATGGAAGGTGTGTCAAGTCATGTCTTAACACATTGTGAATTCAAAATCGCTATTGAATCTCAAAAGAACTCAAGAATCACCAGTTTAATCGTGTTGTTGCACAAGTGAGTGAAAAAGATTGCTTCCCGTTTTATTTGGGAATCCAAGTGGATTTAATGCTCGAATGGGGCTCGTGATCACATGGAAGGTGTGTCAAGTCATGTCTTAACACATTGTGAATTGAAAATCGTGATTAGATCCCAGAAGAACTCAAGAAGCACAAGTTTAAACGTGTTGTTGCACAAGTGAGTCAAACCGATCGCTTGGCATTGTATTTCGGAATCTGAATGGATTTAATGCTCGAATGGGGCTCGTGATCGGGTGGAAGGTGTGTCAAGTCATGTCGAGCCACATTGTGAAATGAAAATCGTGAATCAATCTCAACAGAATGAAAGAAGCACCAGTTTAAATTATTGTTGCACAAGTGAGTGAAAAAGATTGCTTCACGTTTTATTTGGGAATCCAAATGAATTCAATGCTCGAGTGGGACTCGTGATCACATGGAAGGTGTGTCAAGTCATGTCTTAACACATTGTGTATTGAAAATCGCTATTGAATCTCAAAAGAACTCAAGAAGCACCAGTTTAATTGTGTTGTTGCACAAGTGAGTGAAAAAGATTGCTTCCCGTTTTATTTGGGAATCCAAGTGGATTTAATGCTCGAATGGGACTCGTGATCACATGGAAGGTGTGTCAAGTCATGTATTAACACATTGTGAATTGAAAATCGCGATTGGATACCAGAAGAACTCAAGAAGCACAAGTTTAACCGTGTTGTTGCACAAGTGAGTCGAACAGATCACTTCGCGTTGTATTTCGGAATCCGAATGGATTTAATGCTCGAATGGGGCACGTGAGCGCATGGACAGTGTGTCAAGTCATGCCCAAACTCATTTTGAATTGAAAATCGCGATGGAATGTCAAAAGAACTCAAGAAGTAGAAGTTTAAAAGTGTTGTTGCACAAGTGAGTCAAACTGATCTCTTCACATTGTATTTGGTCATCCGAGTGGATTTAATCCTTAAATGGGGCTCGTGATCGCATGGAAGGTGTATCAAGTCATGTCAAAACATATTGAGATTTGAAAATCGCAATTAAATCTCAAAAGAACTCAAGAAGTAAATGTTTAAACGTGTTGTTGCACAAGTGAGTGAAAAAGATCGCTTCGTGTTGTATTTGGGTATCTGAGTGGACTTAATGCTAGAACGGGGCTCGTGATCTCATGGAAGTTCAGGTCTTGCCTAAACACATTTTTAATTGCCTATACGGGTTGTTGCACAAGCGAGTGCAAAAGATCACTTCGCGTTGTATTTTGGAATCCGAGTGGAATTAATGCGCGAATGGGGCTTGTGATCGCATGGACAGTGTGTCAAGTCATGTCTAAACACATTTTCACATGAAAATCTCGATTGAATCTCAAAAGGACTCAAGAAGCACAAGTTTAAACATGTTGTTGCACAAGTGAGTGAAAAAGATTGCTTCGCATTTTTTGTGAATCCGAGTGGATTTAATGCTCGAATGTGGCTCGTGATCCAACGGAAGGTGTGTCAAGTCATGTCTAAACACATTGCAAATTGAAAATCGTGACTGAATCTCAAAAGAACTCAAAAAGCGCAAGTTTAAACGTCTTGTTGCACAAGTCAGTGAAAAAGATCGCTTCGCGTTGTATTTGGGAATCTGAGTGGAGTTACTACTTGAATGGGGCTCGTGATCGCTTGGAAGGTGTGTCAAGTCATGCCTAAACACATTTTGAATTGAAAATAGCGATTGAATCTCAAAGGAACTCAAGAAGTTCTAATTTAAAAAGTTATTGCACAAGTGAGTCAAATCAATCGCTTTGTGTATTTGGGAGTCCGAGCGGAATCAATGCTCGAATGGGACTTGTGATCGCATGGAATGTTTTTCAAGTCATGACTAAACACATTTTCATTTGAAAATATCGATTGAATCTCAAAAGAACTCAAGAAGTACAAGTTTAAACGTGTTATTGCACAAGTGAGTCAAACCGATCGCTTCGCGTTGTATTTCGGAATCCTAGTGGATTTAATGCTCGAATGGGGCTCGTGATCACATGGAAGGTGTGTCAAGCCATTTCTAAACTCATTCGGAATAGAAACTCGCGTTTGAATCTCAAAAGAACTCAAGAGGTACAAGTTTAAACGTGTTGTTGCACAAGTGAGTGAACCCGATCACTTCGCATTGTATTTGGGAATCCGAGTGAATTTAATGGCCAAATGGGGTTCGTGATCTTATGGAAGGTGTGTCAAGTAATGCCTAAACACATTTTGAATTGAAAATCGCGATTCAATCTCAAAAGAACTCAAGAAGCACATGTTTAAACGTGTTGTTGCACAAGTGAGTCAAACCGAACTCATCCCATTGTATTTGGGACTCCAAGTGGATTTAATCCTCGAAGGGGGCTCATGATCACATGGAAGGTGTGTCAAGTGATGTCTAAACACATTGTGAATTTAAAATCACAATTGAATCTCAAAAGAACTCAGGAAGTACAAGTTTAAACGTGTTGTTGCAGAAGTGAGTCAAACCGATGGCTTCATGTTGTATTTGGGAATCTGAGCAGATTTAATGCTCGAATGGGGCTCATAATTGCATGGAAGGTGTGTCAAGTCATGTCTAAACACATTGTGAATTAAGAATCGTGATTGAATCTTAAAAGAACTTGAGAAGTACAAGTTTAAACGTGTTCTTGCACAAGTGAGCCAAACCGATCACTTCGCGTTGTATTTGGGAATCCGAGTGGATTTAATGCTCGAATGTGGCTCGTGATCGTATGGAAGGTGTGTCAAGTCAAGCCCAAACACATTTTGAATTGAAAATCGCGATTGAATCTCAAAAGACCTCAAGAAGTACAAGTTTAAACGTGTTGTTGCACAAGTGAGTTAAACCGATCGC
This sequence comes from Senna tora, assembly GCA_014851425.1. Lineage (NCBI taxonomy): Eukaryota > Viridiplantae > Streptophyta > Magnoliopsida > Fabales > Fabaceae > Senna > Senna tora. The sequence continues at coordinate 27,833,738 of CM026271.1, forward strand.
TCCGCGTTGCATTTAGGAATCCGAGTGGGTTTAATGCTCGAATGGGGCTCATGATCGCTTGGAAGGTGTGTCAAGTCTTGTCTAAACACATTGTGAATTGAAAATCGTGATTGAATCTCAAAAGAACTTAAGAAGCACATGTTTAAACGTGTTGTTGCACAAGTGAGTGAAAAATATTGCTTCACGTTTTCTTTGAGAATCCAAGTGGATTTAATGCTCGAATGGGGCTCTTGATTATATGGAAGGTGTGTCAAGTCATGTCTTAAGAAATTGTGAATTGGAAATCGCGATTGAATCTCAAAAGAACTCAACAAGCACAAGTTTAAACGTGTTGTTGCACAAGTGAGTGAAAAAGATAGCTCTGCGTTATATTTGGGAATCTGAGTGGATTTAATGCTCGAAGGGGACTCGTGATCGCATGGAAGGTGTGTTAAGTTATGTCTAAACCCATTGTGAATTAAAAATCGCGATTGAATCTCAAAAGAACTCAAGAAGCACAAGTTTAAACGTGTTGTTGCACAAGTGAGTGAAAAAGATTGCTTCGCATTTTATTTGGGAATCCGAGTGGATATAATGCTCGAATGGGGCTCGTGATCACACGAAAGGTGTACCAAGTCATGTCTAAACACATTGTGAATTGAAAATCGCAATTGAATCTCAAAAGAACTCAAGAAGCACAAGTTTAAACGTCTTGTTGCACAAGTGAGTGAAAAAGATCGCTTAATGTTGTATTTGGGAATCCGAGTGGATATACTGCTCGAATGGGGCTCGTGATCGCATGGAAGGTGTGTCAAGTCGTGTCTAAACACATTGTGAATTGAAAATTGCGATTGAATCTGAAAAGAAATCAAGAAGCACAAGTTTAAACGGATTGTTGCACAAGTGAGTGAAAAAGATCGCTTCGTGTTGTATTTGGTAATCCGAGTGGATTTATTCCTCGAATGGGGGTCATGATTGCAATGAAGGTGTGTCAAGTCATGTCTAAGCACATGTTGAATTGAAAATCACAATTGAATCTCAAAAGAACTCAATAAGTACTTGTTCAAATGTGTTGTTACACATGTGAGTCAAACCGATCGCTTCGCGTTGTATTTGGGAATCCGAGTGGATTTAATGCTCGAATGGTGCTCGTGATAGCATGGAAGGTGTGTCAAGTCATGTCTAAACACACTGAGAATTGAAAAGCACAATTGAATCTCAAAAGAACTCAAGAAGTATATGTTTAAACGTCTTATTGCACAAATGAGTGAAAAAGATCGCTTTGTGTTGTATTTGGGTATCTGAGTGGACTTAATTCTCGAATGGGGCTTGTCAGTGCATGGAAGGTGTGTCAATTCTTGCCTAAACACGTTCTGAATTCAAAATCGCAATTGAATCTCAAAACAACTCAAGAAGCACAAGTTTAAATGGGTTGCTGCATAGGGGAGTGAACGCTTCGCGTTCTATTTGGGAATCCGAGTGGATTTAATACTCGAATGGGGCTCGTGAATGCATGGACAATGTGTCAAGTCATGCCCAAACATATTTTGAATTGAAAATCGCGATTGAATCTCAAAAGAACTCAGGAAGCACATGTTTAAACGTGCTGTTGCACAAGTGAGTGAAAAAGATTGCTTCGTATTTTATTTGGGAATTCGAGTGGATTTAATACTTGAATGGGGCTCGTGATCGCATGGAAGATGGGTCAAGTCATTTCTAGACACATTGTGAATTTAAAATCGCGATTGGATCTCAATAGAACTCAAGAACCACAAGTTGAAATGTGTTGTTGCACAAATGAGTGAAAAAGATTACTTCGCGTTGTATTTGGGAATTCGAGTGGATTTAATGCTAGAAGGGGGCTCGTGATCGCATGGAAGGTGTGTTAAGTCATGTCTAAACACATTGTGAATTGAAAATCGTGATTGAATCTCAATTAACTCAAGAAGCACAAGTTTAAACGTGTTGTTGCACAAGTGAGTGAAAAAGATCACTTCGTGTTGTATTGGGGAATCCGAGTGGATTTACTGCTCGAATGGGGCTCGTGATCGCATGAAAGGTGTGTCAAGTCATGCCTAAACACATTTTGAATTGAAAATCGTGATTGAATCTCAAAAGAACTCAAGAAGTACAAGTTTAAACGTGTTGTTGCACAAGTGAGTCAAACCGATCGCTTCGTGGTGTATTTGGGAGTCCGAGCAGATTTAATGCTCGAATGGGGCTCATGATCACATGGATGGTGTGTCAAGTAATGTCTAAACACATTGTGAATTGAAAATCGCGATTGAATCTCAAAGGAACTCAAGAAGTACATGTTTAAACGTGTTGTTGCAGAAATGAGTGAAAATGATCGCTTCGCGTTGTATTTGTGTATCCGAGTGGATTTATTGCTCGAATGGGGTTCGTGATCGAAAGGAAGGTGTGTCAAGTCATGCCTAAACACATTTTGAATTGAAAATCGCAATTGAATCTCAAAAGAACTCAAAAGGTACAAGTTTAAAAGTGTTGTTGCACAAGTGAGTCAAACCAATCGCTTCGCGTTGTATTTGGGAATCCGTGTGGATTTAATGCTCGAATGGGGCTGATGATTGCATGGAAGGTTTGTCAAGTCATGTCTAAACACATTGTGAACTAGTTTTTGACCATAGGATGCACGGGATATGTCAAAATATTGTGATACATAAATTTGAGTGCTTGACATTTGATGAATCATCTATAAATTTACATAGTTAATAAAAATTTGTTGAATGTAACCTTCAACCATATTACACAATCTTGTAAGAGTTCTATCTAAAGTTTCAAAATAGTACCTATATGACGTGGGTGCCTCGTCCTTTTATGATTATCTTCCTATGCATTAATAAATTTGCAAGCTCGCTACCTTGAATGGCAAATCTTGAATGCATTGTTCTACCACCTAGTATAAGTTGAGGTGTGGTGCTGTAGAAATCTCGACCTCTTTGGAGGTCGAGTATCCAACTGTTAAACTTAGTTTATTTGAAAGGTATCATAGAGACTTGTGTAGTCATTTAATAGAAGAGAGATATTATTGTTTTTTTAACTATAGTCTGACTTAGGCCACTTTTTACGTACTATGGGAGAGTATAGGGTAAGCTACCTTTTTTATTTTATTTTGTAGTTAAAATATTCAGCAAAATTATTTATATTTAAATTTAAATTTAAATAAATTATTAAAAATTATAAATATAGCTTAAAATTAATTATAAATAAATAATTTTAATTAATAGAAAACTAAAGGCCTGTTTCGTTCGTGAAATTTGGGCGAGAGAGTGGAAATGTAATGAGAATTTTATCCTCCCTTTTAAATAATTTTACCGTTTATTAAAAATTATTAATATTTAAAAGGGATGATAAAATTGACTTTTTTCATATCCCAATTCCCATTCTGTTATCCCAATTCTATTAACCAAACTGCCTCTAAGGGTATGTTTGGTATGAAGAATGTTGGAGGGAATGGGAATGAGAATGTGAATGGCTTTAAAACCTTAATTAAAGTTAAGGATCAGACATTACTTTAACCATTAAAATATTAATACTACATTATAGTAAAAGTTGTTTAAAGCCACATTCCTTCTTTTATTATTATTTTTTTTAGCAAAAGAAAATGTTACCAATTATCTTTTATCATCTTTATTCGCTTTATCATATGTTGTTGGATATATTGGGGTCTTCGAGACAAAATATCCGCCCATGGGGGAGTCCGATCGGGTCGAGTGAGGATCCGTTGGAAAGCTCACAGAGAGACAAAGAAAACGAAACGAAAATGACTCTCATCAGAGGTCACACGAGCCCGTACTCGTGGCCCAAAGAGGGCTAGATAATCATGACTTTATAGTGATTATTCTATTGTTTTCTTAAGTCCCACATCGGTTAAATCTATGATAGGAGATCCCTCATCCTCCTATAAATAGGAGTGACTCCACACCTTTCAAGTTGGTCATTCCATCTGCTGGAAAGGGGGGTCCTGTTTGGGAAACCCCACTCAGTATAATTTTTCTCTTTCTCTTTCTCTCTTAAGTCATCTTTCGTGCATTAGTCGTGGACACGTGGTTTTACCTTTCGTAGGTAAAGTCCTCTGTTTCGTGCGGCCCTTTTCGGTTTTCGTCGTTTGGAGGTCAGCCCTTGTGGAGCAGAGGTACTGGCAAGATCCGAGGTTTTAGCAATGGTATCCAGGATTTATTTTCGGTTTTTCTTTTCGGTCCTTTCATTATTAAAGACCCTTATTTGCATACATGTATATATTATTTAAAGTGTGTGTACCCTACAATTTAGATATATACCCTTGTATGTAACACTACAACAAAACACAGATTTACCCACAGACAAATCCGTGGGTAAATCTGTGTTATTCCGTGGGCAAATGAATTTACCCACGGAATTACCCACGGACATAGTCCGTGGGTAAAAAATTACCCACGGAATTTTGAGGAAGTGGGGAATTCCCCACGGAATTTTAATTTTACCCACAGATTATTTCGTGGGTAATTACCCACGGATTGGATCCGTGGGGAATTCCAAAGATTAGATCGGCCGCCGGCGAACTTCACCACTCGCTCGCAACCCCTCAGATTGTCGTCCGGTCGCCGCCTGCCCACCGCCGGCCACCTCCGGATACCGGCCACCGCCGGTTGCCCGCCCGCCGCCCACCGTCGACAACTTCTCCGGCGACCACATTATTTTAGAAAAACGGTCCTTTGAGGATTCGAAGAGAGGACATCTTGTATGGTAATATTGAGAATTACCACTAGGCCATTTATCACTTGTTGTTTATTTAATATAAAATATTTATATATATACATCTAAAATTTAAATAATAAACATTTACCCACGGATTAGCCACGGATATTACCCACGGATTGTAAATCTGTGGCTAATTCCAGAAATTGCCCACGGATTAGCCACGGATATTACCCACAGAGTGTAAATAGGTGGCTAATTTCGAGAAATTGCCCACGGAAATTAATCCGTAGCAAAATAACAAATTACCCACGGAAATTAGCCACCGATTTACAATCCGTGGCTAATTTTATGAAATTACCCACGGAATCCAATCCGTGGGTAATTTTGAACAAAACAATTTTATTTTTTTTCACCGATTCCCCATGGATTCCCCACTGATTACCCACGGAATAAATTCATGTTTTGTTGTTGTGTATGTTGTTGTTTTAGGATAGAAAAGGGGCAAGGTTGATCGACAAAAATAGGCTGCCGACGGTGGCCGTGCGGTGAAAGTCTGGCAGCCGGCTCCCGTGGACCCCCGCCTACGGTGGTCAGCCGATTGTTCATCGGTGACCAGCGTGGTCACTGGCAGAAGATCGGTCACAGTGGGGGTCCGACGACAGTTGTTGTCGCTGGTCGCCGATGATGGCAGAGGTCCAGCGACCGCCGGTGCCGATAGAGGTCCGACGGTCATCGTCACCGTGGACCGCAGCCAGCGGCGATCGGCTGGTGGGTTCACCGGAGACCGGCACGGTCGCCGGCGACGGAGGTCCGGCGACTTTCGCCGCCGCGAGTAGCCAGTGTCGGCAGATGTCCGGCAGCCGGCAAAGGTGCTTCAATGACCGTCGCCGCCTGAGACCGTGGTAGGCCGATGATGGTCTGGCACCGATGCGACCGTTGACCATCGGCGACCACCAGAGGTTAATGGTTGACCATTGACTGGTCAACGCTGACCGATGACCAGCGTCGCACAGTTTTCTGTTGCGCATAATTTCTGCATTTTAGCTCTGATTTCGACGATTTTTGAATCGTTTTTCTTCTTTTAGCGAGACGAATCGAAATATGGGGAGAAATTAAGGTGAATTGGAGTTTAAAAAGTGGATATGACCATCTCTTGACTCATTCACATACACAACGAAAAAGTAGATTTAAGCGGTTTGTGATCGTTTAAATTACCTTAAGCGTTTTACTCGAGTGGGAGCTAGGGGCAGCATGTGGCAACCCATAACTCGATGTAAATGCTTATCCACGTGGTAATTTAAATAGTAAGTGACTATTTAAATGATCTTAAGCATTGTAATCAAGTGGAAGTTCGAGGTCGTGCCTGTGGCGACTCGATGTCCTTCTTGATCGCTTACATTGTGCGAATCCAATAGGGATTTTGAATAGTATGTGAGTATTTTGTGAAAATTGTTTAGTCAAGCAGAGAAAGGTGTACATATATAGGCTCTCTGTGCGATGAGGGTGGTTGACCCCACTTCTCGAATGCAGAGACTGACTTTATCTACACTCGTCTTGCGTAGATTACAATTTTCCAGAGTTGTTTGTTGTGTAATAAGGAGCTGTGTAATTAGTGTTAGCGTTTAGGATTGACTGATAGTATAACTACAAAACTTGTAAATGTGGATCATATTAGAGAGATCGCTTTGGTGACACTGTGACCACCAAACTGAGGCAACTTACAATCAAGTTTGATGCATGCCTCCAAGATGAGCTCTGACAAGAGCTTGAAGACACATCTAAGGGAGAAATCAAACATGATTTTGGAGTGTGAGTAAGCCTGAACATTCCCCACTGGTAAACAGTGAGTTCATACTGTTGCCAGGTCTCTTCCCTTCTATTGGGAGTGCATATAGGTCATTTCGACCTCCACTAATATCATCAAGTTTCTTGATGATATTAAACACCACCTAGTGCTCAAGGATTGTTGGCATAAGGCTGTGAAATCCACCGAGCACGTAGCCTAATTGGCTAAAGTTTCTTAGAGCTATAGGCTCCAAGAACAAGGACAATGGGTCCAAGAGACGTGGTGCTAAGAAGATAAAGGTTGAGTGTAAGGTAAGTAGCCTCAGTTCAAAGGAAAAACAAGAGAGGAAAAGAAATTTTGGCCAAGGTCAAATGTTGCATGTGCCAACCCATAAGGCACTATGCGCAAAATTGTTTGCAGCAATCATTTTCCTCTCACCCATGAACATTGGTTCATGGAGTTCCGTTCTCTGCCCAATGGGAGCAGAAGTATCCTCGTGGGAACAAAGCATTAATAAAGTTAAGAAGTTGGGCAACTACACAACAAAGTTGCGGAGTGGTCACTCTTTATCTTTATATATGTTATGTGTTCTAGATACTGAACGGAACTTATTACGAGCTGTTTTTCCGTGAGACAACTTAAGATATAATGTGATCTACATGTTTATCATGACTCCTTAGTGTTAGTTCTAACTTTATGACAATGGTTGGGTTGTGATACACTTTGAATTACATTCCCGTAATTCAACTAGTTACATTCCCTAAGTTGAATTACTATTTGGCAAGTGCGTGTGGGACGCAATTAAGTATTAGCGAAGGAGAATTTTTTAGGAAAAATTCCCAATGCTTGTTTGTAAACGTTGCCTTACAGACAAAGCACCTTACAGACAAAGCAACCTAAAACCACTCAGTCATGAAACCAGAAAACCCGCTTTCATCAAATTAGTCCACTCGGACATCAGTGGTCCAATAAGCGTGAGGGCAAGGCAAGTGGCCTAGTATTTTCTCACAATTACGTGATGAAATTGGGATAGTTAGACAACTAACTATTCCACACACTGCACAGTAATTGAACTTAGGGAAGACCTTAGAGCTAGGTTATGATCTAATCAAGGGTTTGGGTATTACATAAGGATTAAAACGATCTAATAAATTGATAAGTGAGTCATAGGGAGGTTCACACTACCTAGGTAAAGTCAGTCTAGGATAGTAATGGGTAGATAGAGTCAGAATCCCAGCTGAAGGCTCGGGAAGAGAAAAAAGTCAGAAAGATTTGCCCGTTGAGGCCATTGCCCTAGCTTGGCACTAGGGTCAGTTAAAGAGTAAAGCATTTGCCCGTTGAGGCCATTGCCCTAGCCTGGTACTAGGGTCAGTAAAAGACATAAAAGATTTGCCCGTTCAGGCCATTGCCCTAGCCTGGTACTAGGGTCAGTAAAAGACATAAAAGATTTGCCCGTTGAGGCCATTGCCCTAGCCTGGCACTAGGGTCAGTTAAAGATTTAAAAGAAATTTCCCGTTGAGGCCATTGCCCTAGCCTGGTACTAGGGTTAGTTAAGTGATTTACAATTTTCAAATTATATGTTAAAATGTGATTGCTTGTTTACGAGAAGGATGATAGAAAAGCATGATCCGTAGGTTTATCTGTGATTTTACTGTTATATTAATATTGCCTGATCGTAATATAACATTTGATAAACTGGACTTTCATGTGCATGTGATTGTGGGTGTTTCCATTTCCCCAGCTGTAGTGGTACCCGCCGCTACGCCGAGGATGGGAAGCTTCTCACTGAGTCTGTTTGACTCACTCCCTCTGCTTCAATGTTTCAGATACAGGGATCGGGCAGGTATCGACGTCAGGACAGTGAGACGGACATCAGACCATCCTTACACACTTGTTCGCGTGGGTGGACACCTTTTGGTTATTTTGATTCTTTTGGTTGTACATATTATAAGTTGTAAGGGTTGTATATATATTTACAGCTTCCGATATGTACTTACTGTAGAATTGTCGGCTTCACATGTACTTAAAGACAGGGTCCAGTTTGGGGGAAAAACTAGGATATATGTTTGAGTATATAAACTGCTGCATTTGAATTGGAAAGATCGTACGCATTGAGGCGTACGGTCAATATGATATGGATATATATATTATGTGTGCTTGTTGCATGTGAATAGGATAGATCGTACATATTGAGACGTACGGTCAATATGATATGAATCTTTATAATATGAGTGTTGACATATATATCTATACACTGGGCTGAGCTGAAGCGGTCTTGAGCGAACCATGGATTGCAGATTAATTAGGCCACCAGTGAGGTGTTGCCACTATTATGATTGTATATATTGATTGTATAGCAGGGTAGTTATAGTTATGTTTACAGGGTAAGGCTTACGGGTTTAGAGGTAAAAATCTATTCCCGTGCCGGTCACGTACTCCCGATTTGGGGTAGTGACAGTACTCGTGGCCCAAAGTGGGCTAGATAATCATGATTTTTATAATGATTATTCTATTGTTTTCTTAAGTCCCACATCGGTTAAATCTATGATGGGAGCTCCCTCATCCTCCTATAAATAGGAGTGACTACACACCTTTCAAGTTGCTCATTCCATGTGTTGGAAAGGGGGGTCTTGTTTGGGAAACCCCACTCAGTATAATTTTTCTCTTTCTCTCTTGAGTCTTCTTCCACGCATCAGTCGTGGACACGTGGTTTTACCTCTCGTGGGTAAAGTCCTCTGTTTGGTGCAGCCCTTTTTGGTGTTCGTCGTTTGGAGTAAGTCCTAGCGATGACATCCAGGTTAGTAGCTTTCCCATTGTTTTATATTTTCCTGAATTTATTTTCGATTTTTCTTTTCAGTCCCTGGGTCGGGTCGAATCATTTGGATCTGGGCCTTTCCCTACATATATTATATTCCTAACATTATAATCACTTGTATTTTATTACACTTGTAGAATTAACTATTTTTTACTAATATTATTTTTAATAAAGTATGAAAATTGATTTTGTTCATTTTATTAATTTATACCAATATTGTAATAAACTATCTATAATAAACACGCAAATCCATAAAACTTTCAAAAGAAAAAATAATACATCAAGCAAAATCGAAGGATTTAATTAGTAATACTATTTGAAAATCATGTTGGTTAATTCATATATTTTTAATTCTTGTACGCTTTATCATATTCAAAATCCTAAAACTATAATCAATATTTTATCACCTTTTGTAGAATTGATATTTTTTTTATTAAAATGTGTTTTTAAAAGAGAACTAAAAAATGTTATAAAAAAAAAGAGAACTAAAAAATACACAAAGCAAAACTTTATTTTTCTTTGCAAAATCAAATTGCATAATTATCAATATTATTTGAAATACCATGCTAATTAATATATTCTTCATTTTTAGACACATTTTCATTTTTTATGGAGACACGGGATCATATTTTAAAAATATTAAAATTATAATCGATGGCAACAAAATATTAAAATTATAATCAAATTCGTATACCTTTGTAGAATTAAGTATTTTTTATTAAAAAAATAATGAAAACCAATTTCTTACAATACAAAAAAACAAATTTTTGGCGACAGTTATTTTTTGTGCTAAAAATGTAACGACGATTGGGCTAACCGTCACTAAACATAGCGTCGAGATATATTTTAACAGCGCTTGACAGAAACGTCAGCAGCAATAATCAGATCTTGCGACGGTTAAAATCGTCGACAATACAACCACGGTTTTAACCGTCGCTAATGTTTGGCCAATTGACAATTTATTTATCTTTTTGGCGAAGGTTTAAACCGTCGCTAGATTGTTTTTTATTATTTTATTTTATCAATAATTTTAATTTTCTTAAAAGACATATATTGATTAACCAAAACAAATATTGAACCAAAATAATTTCATTTGTACATTAATGTACTCAATGTTTTACAACCAACATACATATCTATAATTCATAATCAGCATTTGAACAACTGTTAATAGTAAAAATTTTACAATATGACTACCAATACATTTAGCAACTACAACTATATAATTTTAATAACGTAATAAAGCAAAATATTCAAGATTGAACTTCAAGGATTGTGACTTGTTTTTGATGATCTTTAACATGCTGGAGGTGATGATGCCTCTGTAATTCCATATCAAATAGCTATAAGAAATGAGAAAATATATAACTACTACATAATAAATAATTCAAAATTTTATAATTTAAAATTTACATTACCTATAAGAGTGGTGATTCAAAAACACGAGCAAGCTTATGAGGTGACCAGAAGGAAAATTTTTCTCTTCCAAAGAATCTATATAATCTATATAATATAATAAAAGAAGAGGCATGAAGCCTCATCATGCCACATAAGCATTTTAAACATCTATTTCTTAAGCATGTGTCGCTGACTGGTCGCCACCTTGGCGTCTGGCTGGCTGCTGATGTTTGTTAGTTAAACCGAATCTGATTATCAAATCTTTTTTGTTTCAATCTACTAAGAATCCCTTGATGCTTGCATTTATATTGAATTTTAATAATTCAAATATAAACCAAATCTTTTTTGTTTCAATCTACAAAGAATCCCTTGATGCTTGCATTTATATTGAATTTTAATAATTCAAATCTAAATCCAATATAAATTATTCCTTCATAATAATCTGCATATATATTATAAATAACAACTTTTTAAATCTATTTGTAAACTAATAAATTATTTTTTCAAACAATATTTGTACCTACCCACCGTTAGTATATATTATATACTATATATATAATATATACTATATACATATATACCTACCCACCATTTGTAATACCGGGAAATTTTTTCAAAGTTTAAAATGAAATGAAAGGGAAAGAAAAGAAGTAGAAAATAAATTTTTTTGCACTTAATTCAGGACCTGAATCTAACAAGGAAAAGAGAGTAGGAAATATTTTTGGGTATTTAATTTGAGATATAAGAGAAAAATAAAAATTTAATTGGAAAGAGGAGGATTTAATTGGGGATATTTTTCCACCTCTTCTTTATTATAATAGTTATTATTAGTGTTATTATCTATTTATTTATTTATTATATTGTTATATATATATATATATTTTTTTTATTTAGGTGGGGTGCCGTGCACTTAAGAGAGGAGAGGAAAGAAAACAAAAGTAATATAAGGGAAGAAGATAAAGAGGAGGGCGTACGGGATTCAAAAACAAGAAAGAAAGGAAAGGAAAAGAGAGAGAGAAGAGAGAGAGAGTGTGGAGTGTGGAGAAGAGGAAGAAGAAAGAGAGTTGGGGTTCGCCGGAAAAGTGACCGAGGAGAGCTTGCCGGCGCCGGAGAAGTCACCGGAGCTCGGGTACGACATCTCCTTACCTTCCGCCAATCGAATCAAAGGTTGGTAACCCCAATTTCATTCGAAAACCCCAAATTTCTTCATTTTCAGGATTTCTTCATTCCACCTCTGATTGGGTTGTTTCGAGGGTAGATTGAGACCAAGGAAGTGTTCTTCAACACTTAGTTGGGGTAATAGTCGAGGCTATACCCTCGGGTTTAGCCAAATTCGAATCTGAAAGGGTTTGGGGTTTGAAATTCTAAATATTCCCAATTTGGGGATTCGTTGATAAATCTGGAATCGGGCTTGGATTTGAGTAGTTAGGGTTGGATTTATGTCGTTGGATTGTAGGGGAACAAAACCCGTGAGGTGCGGAGTCAAAGCCGGGGTCGAAAGGGGGCCGGAACGGGCTCAAACCGGCCCACAGCACAGCAAACAAATTGTTGTGCTGTGAACCGGCGCTATAGCGCCATTTCTCTGGTTCACCAAAGGCTGCTGGGCAGCAGCTTGGCGCTATAGCGATAGAAACGGCGCTATAGCGCCGTGCCTCTGTCCAGCATTCTCAAAAGTCATTTTTTGCCAATCCGGGGCGTCTGATCCTCCTATTTTCAATCCGAAACATCTTAGGTCCCCCCGAACCATGTTTTTAAGGATCAAAACCATTTCAAATGTCTTCTTATCCCTCAAGAATAGGAACTTACGGAATAAGCTACGCCCAATTTCTTGAATTTCTAAATTCCCCGTACACCGTCATTAGGTAACCTTAAGTAGGATGGCTTAGAAGCACATTGAGGTTTAGTAACTCAAATCCAAGGCCCCAAAAGCAACTCAAGGAGAACGATGGTTGTATGAAACCAAGTGTGTCACGACCCCCTACCGGGCGCCCGTGACCGGCACGGGACGTAGGATTTCTCCTATCTCGTAAGCCTCTAATTCCTGATTGACATTCTTATATATGCATAACTACCCATTTCTAATACAAACAATATAGTATTTATATGGCCATCCCTATCCGATGACCTAAGTAGCACACAATCCACGGCTCGCTCAACGCCGCTTCAGTCTATACATATACACATAATCAATCACACGTACGTATAATATACATATTGATCACGCGCTTAAAGGCGGGTGATCTATCCTATTCACATGCAGAATCCCTGTGTACAGTCAAGTATATATTTTCAATAACACACCTGCATAAAATATACATATTGATCACACGCCTCAATGCGTGTGACCTATCCTATTCACATGCGGAAGCCGTATTTTCACACAATCAAGTATTCAGTCACACATATATAATTTACATATTGACCACACGCTCAGTGCGAGTGGTCTATCCTATTCACATGCGGAAGTCACATCCATATATATATATACGCATGATATTCATCATATCATAACCTATGATCCCAACAACCAGACCAATCTAGAATCTGTATGAAGCCGACAATTCTAGAGTGTGACGTATACATATATGCATATAGCAGCTGTACAAAACAATGCTATACCAAAAGAATCATATACATATACATCCTGTCAAAAATACATATAACAGTACTACCCACGCGAACAATGCGTGCGGTCTCTAAGTCTGTCCGCCTCTCTGAGATGAAGTGGAAGCGCTCCCGATGCCTATACCACCTATGTCTGTAACATGTAATATTGGGGTGAGTCAAACAGACTCAGTGAGAGGCTTTCCCATCCCTGGTGTAGTAGCAGGTACCACTACAACTGGGGAAGAGGAGCCAATCACGAAGACATATGCATATAACTGATTAAATTTCCATATATTAAGTGGTCAGGCAATTAGCTTATATCATATTCACAATAAAGAATTTAAAGCATGGATTTACATACATTTAAATTCACACATACATCATATCGTGATTTGACATATAATTCCATGTAGTCCTCTGTATTCAAGTAATCATAATCATAAACTGGCCCGAAAGCAATATCTCCGTTAGGAGAGAATCTGGCCCGAAGGCAATATCTCACATGAGCAATATGGGAACCTAGTTGATCATTCTAGGAACCCCTGGTCCCAAGACTATACTTGGAACAATAGTCTGACCCCAAGACTTCACTTGGAGCAATAGCCGGCGACTCACCTGACCTCGGTTTACCCAAGGCAATAGCCACAATGTGGTGTACTCAAATACTTGTATTCTTGTGGTTTGACTCAAGACAAGAGACTCAATCTACCCGGACTACCCGTGATAGACTCGGTTCCAGCGTTGCACAATAAATGACCCCTATGGACCACTACTTGTTCATTTTACTTCTCCTTAGGCAAATTTAGATTTCCAAGTGGTTTCTAATTTGGACTCTTGGTTCAGAACAAAGTCACCTAGGTTTATTCTCTTTAAGGACTTACTTACAAAACCACACCCTTCAGATAATAATTACTCGATCCTACCCCCGGTGTCGTATAGGTCCCGAAGACCTTCTGTTCGTATAGGGCTCCTTGAGCCACCGTTGCTTTTACAATTCACATACACACATATAGCACATTTTCACTTATACTGTAATTTAGGAACAACAATAGCATGTTATCTAACATATAATTCCTACAAATAGGCAAGAAGGCAAACCATATATCCATATCCGCAGTCAACCCTATAGGGCAAGGATAGGAAAGCCCCTCACCTGGTTGGCCCCTCTGATCGGCTCTCGGTGCGCTCGAAAGTCCACTCACAGTATGGTGCCCTATACACATATACTTGAGAGATTCAGAGACTTGAAAATTAAACCACTATCGTGTACACGTAACGCTAATGCTCATGTTCTTTCTAATTAATTCCATAGGCTAGTTGTTGGCTTGGAATGCCCTCAACTAGTTTTCGGAACACCTAGCATGCTTCTAATTCGTGTCCAACCCTCTCTTAATCACGCTATTCGGAAACGTTGAATTTGGGAATGCAAGGTTACCCAATTTCACCTCTATGTGTCCATGTGAAGTTCCCATTACCCAAGTCTTGAATTTATGGCTCAAGAGTCATAAATTCTACTTGTCCAAAATTTCCATTTATCAAAATAACTTTGAACACTTCATCTACACATGAATACGTATACCCGAATATGCGTAAAATTAGAAAATTGTCTCTTTTTCCCTGAACGGGGTTCCGGGTGAGACGGAAATTACTCGGGTTTTAATCCCTCGTACATTCCAATAATTTTTAACAATTTTTATAATTATTATTCAACCTTTCAATGCACCCCAAGTCATTCCACAACACCCTTAAACCTTAACAACCACACTTTCCTACACTTTTTCCAACCCGGATAAATTCCATCAATTTGGTTCCGGTTCCTAAGCTTTCAACTCACTTCCTAACATGCATATACTTCAATTTAGGACCCAAAATACTCATATTGAATCAATTGGGGTCTTTCCAAAAATCCCTAAAATTGATAAAATTGGGGTTTGAGAGTTTCGGGACTTCTCACCTCGATTCAACCGGTTAGAAGCACGGTACGGAGTAGAGAAGACTCCCAGCTACCTTCCCCGGTGAAGAGACGGCATTTTCCGGCGACTTTTCCGGCGAGAAAACTCTCCCCCTTTGCTTTCTCTCTCTAACCCGCGACTCTCTCTCCTCCTTCAGCTTAACGGCGACGACGACGGACTTCGGCCTGCCTCCTCGCACGTCCGGCCAGCCACCACGCGTTGGTCACTTCTGTCTGTGAGCTCCGTTCACTTCTCGCCTCTCACTCTCGTGTGCCCCTCGTTTCTTTCTCTCGTAGCTCTCTGCTTCTTTTCAATCTGCTTCTTTTCAATCTGCTTCTTTCTTATTCCTTCATTTCCTTCTTATCACATATATAATATAATATATATATATATATATATATATATATATATATATATATATATATATATATATATATATACATATATATTTAATTAGTTAATATATATATACATATATATTTAATTAGTTAATATATATATATATATACTTATTAAAAAAAAATATGATGTAATATAATAATAGTATAAAAAGTCTGACTTCTTTTCTCTTTCATTCCTCTTTCATTATATAATATAATATATATATATATATATATATATATATATATTTAATTTGTTAATATATATATTTAATTACATAAAAAAAACCTGATGTAATATAATAATATTAAAAGTTGGGATACTTATAATTTAAAATAACTTGTATCTACAAATTAATAAGTAGTAGGATAGTGGGTGCTCCTATCCATTTTCAACTTTTAAATTAATTAATTTAATTTAATTAATGACGCTAGTTAAAATACTCCCGGGTATTACAATCTTCCCCCCTTAAGAAATTCGGTCCCTGAATTTCAAACAAACTACTAACCTTAGTCTCGAAATAGATGAGGATACGTCCTGCGCATTTCACCCTCGACCTCCCATGTAGCTTCTTCGGTCGAGTGGTTTCTCCACAGAACTTTAACCAATGGAATTTCTTTCGTTCTGAGTTTCTTCAACTGCCGATCTAAGATTTCCACTGGCTCCTCTTCATACATCATATTTTCGGTTAGTTGGACGTCCTGCGATTGGATCTCGTGCGAGGGATCGGGAAGATACTTCCGAAGCATTGATACGTGAAAGACAGGGTGTACCCCCTCCATTTCCGTAGGCAATTCCAACCGATACGCTACATTCCCAACTCGTTCTAAGATTTCAAACGGTCCGATATACCGAGGACTCGACTTCCCCTTCTTACCGAACCGCATTACACCTCTCATCGGTGATATTCTCAAGAACACCTTATCACCAACGGCAAACTCCAGTTCCCTCCTTCGGTTGTCTGCATAAGACTTTTGCCTACTCTGAGCCGTCAGCAATCTTTCCCTTATACATTTTACCTTCTGTAAGGCATCTTGTAGCAATTCCGGGCCGACTAGGCTAGCTTCTCCGACCTCGAACCACCCAATCGGGGATTTGCACCTACGTCCGTACAGAGCCTCGAAAGGTGCCATTTGGATACATGCTTGATAACTGTTATTGTACGCAAACTCAGCCAAGGGTAAATACCTTTCCCAACTTCCGCCGAAATCCATAATACACGCCCGAAGCATGTCCTCAAGAATCTGAATGGTTCTTTCTGATTGCCCGTCGGCCTGTGGGTGAAACGCAGTACTCAGATCAACTCTAGTTCCCAACATGTCCTGCAATGACTTCCAAAACCTGGAAGTGAACTGTGGACCTCTATTAGATATTATGGACACTGGCACACCGTGCAATCTAAAGATTTCTGATAGGTAAATCTGTGCATATTGACTAACTCCGTAAGTGGTCTTAACTGGCAGAAAGTGGGCGGACTTAGTCATGCGATCCACTATCACCCAAACCGAATCAAATCCCCGTTGTGATCTTGGCAACCCTGTTACAAAATCCATTGTTATCCTCTCCCATTTCCACTCAGGTATTTCTATCTGTTGTAAGGTTCCGGCGGGTTTCTGGTGTTCAGCCTTGACTTGCTGGCACACTAAACACCTGGCTACATAGTTTGTGACATCCTTTTTCATGCCATTCCACCAATACAACTGTTTCAGGTCATGATACATCTTATTAGCTCCCGAATGGATTGTATACGCTGTCCGGTGTGCTTCTTCAAGGATCCTTTCTTTCAAGTTATCAACCATAGGGACACACAACCGTCCCACCAACCGAGGTATCCCAGAATCATCTATAGAGAATCGGACGTCGTCCCCTTTCTCTTTAGTTACGGTATCCCTGATTTGCTTGAGGTCGGTATCTTCATCTTGCCTAGCCTTTACCTCTTCTACCAAAGAGGACTTAGCTTGCAAATGGGCTAAAAGTGAGTTGGAACTTCCAATCTCAAACTGATTTCCCGTTTGCTCTAGCTCGTGCATGTCACACCCCCGAAAAATAAAGGAGGAGCGACTGGCACCGGACCCAAAGGAAGACATATTGTCCGGTAAGCCGACCCATCGAAGTCAAAATGCATGGTTTTCTAATATAAACCCTTTAATCACATAGGAGGATTTTTACCGAAAATTCGGCAGAGTCTCCCCTGAAAATTGAACATTTCCAAATTTTCAAAGCAGCCCAATGACATATACAGATAACCTGCTAGAGAGCTCCGCTCTCATCAATTCAAAAAATAACATGCAGATGATATACAGCAATCCAGAACAACAAAAGAATACTAGGATCCTGCCTGTGACTAAAGGAGCTAACTAGAGTCAAATATATACATATATTGAAGAAAGCAAGTAAATCATAACCCACGCACAAAGTGGGCTCACCAAGCACAAACGAGCGTCTCGAACTACACTGAGGGAGACGGGTCCGGAACTACACCTGAATCTGAAAAATATGAAAGGAAGGAGGGAGTGAGTCTAACGACTCAGTGAGTAGACTACACATACCTTACAAGAAGGGAACAACCCGAAGGCACGAGTTTTTCACAAACTATGTTTGATAGTAAAATACAAGTTTACTTATAAATTAACAAATCCGTTCAAAATACGGTTGATCCTTCAGTTCTTCAAATTCATAACCCAAAAGTTATATTAAGAGAAACATCTATACAGAACCAGTCATAACAGACATGAGCACAAGGCTCATGAAATCAGAAAAGCCTATGGCTTTAAATATTCAGATGAGCATTAAGCTCAATATATCATATATCCAATCCACGTGTGTTGGCCGACACACGGGGCTAGCAACACCCCTGCTAGCTGGGGTTCCAAGGTGCACCAAGGGCTAACGATACTGCGTTAGCATCAGGGTTCCGTACTAGATAATTCCTCAAATAAATCATTTTACAAAGAGAAAAATTAGTACAATTATAATTTATCTAATCAAAATATAATTTGCCTTGAAAACAATAGAGATGCAGAAATAAACATTTACAACTTACTTTCTCAGATCAAAGAGAGTAAGTTCTCCTTGAATGCAACAAAATAAACATATATGTGAAATAATTCATTGAATAATAACTGATGCATCATTAAGAATATGTTTCAAGGCTATCCAGCGCTTTCTTACAAAAAGTTTCATAAAACATTATAATTACTAATAATAATAGTAATAACTATAGTAATCAATTCATCAGCTCAAAATGCAGGATTTGGTAAATGAAGAACAAAAGAGATGTCAAAGTATAAAATTTGGGTTGTTCCCCATACTAAACTAATGAACCAAAGGTGTATCAAAAGCATAGATAGAATAGAGAAAGAGTACAATATGCATCGTCCACTCACAGATAACCCAAGTTGTGAGGATGCACTTTCAGAGTTCTCCAATCAAGCTTCTATATCACGAGTATTCTCAGAGGTCCCTAAAATTACAAATATTTAACATAATTCTCAATTCCAAATAAATGATTCATATCACTTCTTACTTTAACCCTTTGGGCAACCAAACTACACTTTCTTGCATTAAAAGGAGACCTTTAATAGTTATGAACCTTCACCCAATTTATTCTGAAATACTACTGGGACCAATACTAATATGAGAATATACATTTATTCATTTTTCATCAATTCCCAAAACTTTTAAAGTTTTCAGTTTGGTCCTTACTCTTCAAGTCATAATTTACATTCCTTTCTTCCATTTTTTTTTTCACTTCCACCTCATTATTCCCCTCCTTTATTTATATCCTAAAATTTCCATTTATCTCAAGATCAATTATTCAACACTTCACATACCCACATCCTACTCAAAGATTTCCCAAATCATAATATAATTACCAAATTAATAGATTGAGTTAAAAATTACTTTTGGGAGCTAAATTTGATTAAACAATAGTTGTAGGAAACCCCCCAATCTAACAATTAGAGTTTAGAGATCCCAATCTAGAATCCCCAAATGAAACCCTAGCATGCTCACTATCCACAAGAATGGGGCAAAGTAGAGTTCAAATGAGAATAAGAGGAAGATTGAAGCTTCAAGGACACAAAAATGGAGCTCAAACTCACCTCTTTCATCAATTTTGATGGCTAGCAAGTTGAAATCATGAAAGATAGAGATGGAGAGAGAAATGGCGTGAATGTTGATCAACCTTGGTGGAGAAATGGCGGCCGGCGTTAGTGGCGGTGGTCGGAGACAATTTCCGGCATCGATTTCCGGCGGTAGGGGTGAGTGATGAAGGTTGTGTGATATGTGAATGTATAATGAAGGGAAAGAAGGAGAGGAAGTGGCGTGGGCTCAAAAAGAGAAAATGAGAGAAAAAGAAAGAGAAGAAGAAAGAGAAAGAAGAAAGAAAAAAAAGAAAGAAAAAGAAGAAAGAAATGGAAAAGTGACGGAGAGAGAGAGAGTTTAAAAAAAACTATATTAATAATAATAATAATAGTGGTAGTAGTAGAAAATGATATATGTAGGAGGTATATTTCATATCTTTGGGTACCCAGAATTTCTCTTTCATCCTCCAACTACTTTTATAAAATTAAGAATAGCTCCCAAAAATAATTTAGACCTTAAATATATTTATTTAGGTTACTTATTTTATACTTAATTCATTCTTTGAAGGCCCCATAATATTGGGTTATTACAATCTCTCCCCCTTATAAGAATTCGGTCCCCGAATTCGAATTTGATAACTAACCTTGTTGGTCAAACAGATGGGGATATCTTGCACGCATCTCGCTCTCTAATTCCCAAGTAGCTTCCTCTTGTGAATGATTACGCCACAATACTTTCACAGTCGCCACTTCTTTGGAGCGAAGTCTCTTTACTTGCCTATCCAAGATGGCTATCGGCTCTTCTTCATATGACAACACTTCATCTAACTGAATATCATGAGATTTTATCTCATGAGATGGATCTGGCAAATACTTTCGTAGCATAGACACGTGGAATACTGGGTGAACATTGGCTAATCCAGGCGGTAAGGCTAAGCGGTATGCCACAGAACCAACCTTATCAAGGATCTCAAAAGGTCCTATGTATCTCGGATTCAACTTCCCTCTTTTACTGAACCTCACTACGTCTTTCATAGGCGGAACCTTTAAGAATACGTGATCTCCCACCGAAAATTCTAAATCACGGCGTCTATGATCAACATATGCCTTTTGTCTACTTTGTGCTGCCAACAATCTTTCCCGAATCATTTTAACTTTTTCCAAGGCATCCTGCACCAAGTCTGGTCCCAAAAGTTTAGCTTCCCCCGCTTCAAACCACCCTAAGGGAGACCTGCAACGTCTCCCATATAAGGCTTCAAATGGTGCCATCTGGATACTGGCCTGATAGCTGTTATTATAAGCAAATTATGCTAGAGGTAGGTAATGATCCCAACTACCACCAAAATCAGGCACACATGCTCTCAACATATCCTCCAGGATCTGTATTGTACGTTCGGATTGTCCGTCAGTTTGCGGGTGGAAAGCAGTACTGAGGTCTAATTTAGTACCTAATGCTCCCTGCAATGCTTGCCAAAAGTGCGAGGTGAACTGTGACCCACGATCGGAAATGATAGATAGAGGAACTCCGTGAAGTCTTACTATCTCATCAATATACAGTTGTGCATACTTAGCCACATTATAAGTTGTCCTTACTGGAATAAAATGAGCCGACTTGGTCAACCTATCAACAATAACCCATATGGAGTCATACCCCTTTTGAGTACGAGGTAACCCAGTAACGAAATCCATAGTGATTCTCTCCCACTTCCATTCGGGTATCTCAATTTGTTGGAGCAAACCTGCAGGCTTTTGATGTTCAGTCTTCACTTGCTGACACACCAAGCAATGAGAGACATATTCAGCTACATCCTTCTTCATACCTTCCCACCAATATACCGATTTCAAATCTTGATACATCTTTGTAGCTCCTGGATGAATAGTATAGTTTGATCGGTGGGCTGCTTCTAAAATCTCCTTCTCCAAGTCATCATTATTCGGAACACAAAATCTTTGTTGGTACTTTAGTACACCTTCAACATCCACCGTGAAATCATTTACCCCCTTTTCTTCTTTAACTTCATCGACTTTCTTACATAATTGAGGATCTTTCCTTTGAGCTTCCTTTATTTTCTCCACTAATGGGGAACTAAGCTGAACGTGTGATAAAAGTACCCCGGGCTCTCTAATTTCAAATTGTACTCCGAGTCCTTCTAAATCGTGCATTTCTTTAATTAAGGGTCTTCGCCCTAATGCTATATGGTTTAAACTGCCCACTGACTTTCTACTCAGAGCATCTGCCACTACATTAGCCTTGCCTGGGTGATACATGATAGTACAATCATAATCTTTTAGTAATTCCACCCATCTTCTCTGCCTTAAGTTAAGATCCTGCTACTGAAAAATATACTTAAGGCTCTTGTGATCAGTATAAATCTCACAAGTCTCTCCGTAGAGATAATGCCTCCAAATCTTAAGAGCAAATACAACTGCCGCCATCTCTAAATCATGAGTTGGGTAATTCTGCTCATGCTTCTTCAGTTGTCTAGATGCATAAGCTATAACTCTACCATTCTGCATCAGCACGCATCCTAAACCTACCTTGGAAGCATCACAGTAAACAACATAACCTCCTACTCCCGAAGGTAAAGACAATACCGGAGCTGACGTTAGACACTCCTTCAACTTTTGAAAGCTTTTCTCACACTCCTCAGACCACTGAAACTTCACATTCTTTCTTGTTAATCTGGTCAATGGGACTGCTATCTTGGAGAAGTCTTTTACAAACCGACGGTAGTACCCTGCTAATCCCAAAAAGCTGCGAATTTCAGTGATTGTAGTGGGTCGTGGCCATTTTTGCACTGCTTCCACCTTGCTAGGGTCCACTTGAATACCATCCTTTGATACAACATGACCAAGAAATGCTACACTACTCAGCCAAAATTCACATTTAGAGAATTTCGCATACAACTGTTTCTCCCTCAATTTCTGTAACACCAGTCTCAAACGTTGTTTATGCTCTTCGTAACTTTTAGAATAGATTAGAATATCATCGATGAAAACAATGACAAAACTATCCAAGAATGGCTCAAACACCCTGTTCATTAAGTCCATGAATGCAGCTGGGGCATTAGTCAATCCGAAAGACATCACTAGGAATTCATAGTGACCATACCGAGTTCTAAATGCCGTTTTTGGGATATCTTCACTTCTTATCCTCAGCTGATGGTATCCCGTTCGAAGGTCAACTTTTGAAAAACATTGTGCACCTTGCAATTGATCAAAAAGGTCATCAATGTGAGGTAAAGGATATTTGTTCTTCACAGTTATTTTATTCAACTGCCGATAATCCACACATAAGCGGAGGGAACCATCCTTTTTCTTCACAAAAAGTACTGGAGCACCCCAAGGTGAGGTGCTCGGGCGAATAAAACCCTTATCTAATAAGTCTTGCAATTGATTCTTCAATACTCTAAGTTCCCTAGGCGCCATCCGATAAGGAGGAATCGATATGGGTTGGGTACCAGGGATTACATCAATGCCAAACTCAATCTCTCTCTCCGGAGGTAATCCTGGTAATTCTTCAGGGAACACATCAAAAAATTCATTCACTACCGACACTTCTTCTAGTTTTGGTAGTTGAACTGTTGTGTCTTGTACCAAAGCCAAATACCCTTGGCAACCCTTTCTCAGCATTCTTTGAGCCTTTATAGCAGATATCAAATTATTAGGTGCTTCACTACGATCACCCTGAATAAGGAACGACAGTTCATTTGGAATATCAAACTTCACTACTTTGAGGTGGCAATCTAGAGTGGCATAGCATGAGGCTAACCAATCCATGCCCAACAAAACATCGAAATCCATCATCTCTAATACCATCAGGTCCGCCAAAGTCTCCCTACCCTCTACAACAATTTCGCAATTCTTATACACAGAATCAACAAGCACAAAATCGCCTAAAGGAGTTGCCACTGTAAGCGGATTGTCTAACTTATCAAGATTCTTGCCAATGTAAGGGGCAAAATACAAGGACACATAAGAATGGGTAGAACCAGGATCAAACAATACGTGTGCCTTATGCGAGCAAACATTAAGTGTACCTATAACCACAGCATTAGAAGCTTGAGCATCTTGTCGATTCAAGGCAAAAACACGAGCTTGACCACGTCCTGAAGACGTACGACCCCTTCCTCTTGAATCTCTGCTTGCATCATTTCCACCACTTCGATTGGAGCTAGGTCCTCTGGATTGTCCCATTGAAGAAGTGGTATGTCCAGTTGGTTGAATGGATCCCTGACTGGATTCAGGGCGCTGTTGTGGGCAATCTCTGATTAAGTGACCAACCTTCCCACACCGATAACAAGCCCCTGATCCCCGGTAGCATAAACCACTATGAAATTTCCCACAAGTAGGGCAAGATGACTTATTATGTTTTTGTTGTGACGATCCTTGTTGAGTGCTTGATTTGGTGTTCTGTGAATCCGTCCTCTGTCGATTTGGGCTAACATAAGACGGAGCCGAGAATCCAGAGGGTGACTGAGAGAACCTCTGGTGAGTATGAGCCTTAGTACCCTTTGAGAATCCACCTGTACTTGAACCACCATATCTATCTTCACCCCCACGCTTCCGCTTTTTCGCGGCATCATCATCTTCTTTTTCACGCATTTCAATCCTTGTGGCACAATCTAAAGCAACCGCATAAGATTCAAATTGATTAATTTGCGATACCATTGCTCTGAATAAAGGTGGAAGTAGTCCCTGTACAAATCTTTTAATTAATTCTCTCTCAGTAGAGGTCGAGTGAGGTGCATATTTGGACAACCGGATAAGTTGAGTACTATATTCAGCAACTGTCATCTCTGATGTTTGTTTGAATAACAAAAACTCTTTAGCTCTAGCTTCTCGAACGCTCTCAGGTAAGAACCGCTCCAAGAAGTCCTTATTGAATTCCCCCCAATCAAGAGGGAGTGCCCCAACCTGTCTTCCCTTAATATATGAAGTACCCCAAGAACGAGCCACATCCCGTAACTGATAAGAAACCAATTCCACCGATCTCTGACCCGAACATCCAAGAGCCTCGCAGACCCTTTCCACATCATCAATAAATTCCTCGGGATCTTGATTAGCATCTGAGCCTGAAAAGGTGGGTGGCTTAAGCTTCAGAAATTGTGGCAAGGTCACTATAGTTGTTCTTTCTTGAGGAATTTGGGGAACAAGAGGAATTTGTGGCCCTGGTGGCCCCCCTTGGACTTGTCGACTTGCCTCCCCAACCGGAGTATTAGTTCTTGCCACATGATCAACAATTATAGATGTTAAAGCCTCTACTGCACGAGTAACTCCCTGTAACCCTGTTAACACCACATCTTGAGTACTTGCTAAATTTTGTTGAAGCATTGGATTTGGTTGAGGCATTGGGATTTGTTGAGGCATTGGATTTCCCACAAGTTCATCATTTATAAGATGCTCAATTGCCCTGCCACCCCTTGAAGTTCGACCTCTACCTCGAGGCCTACCCCGCCCCCGATTAGAACCACTAGATCGACCCCTTTCACGACCTTCAGGAGGAGGTGGAGCCTCATGATGGGCGGATGACTCATCATTCACGTCCTCAACTATACCCTCTCTTTGAGACATCTTCGTACTCTATAAAACAAGGGTATATATTAAATAACAGATAATGGAAGTTCGAGACGTTGACAACAAGTATAAGAAAGAATAATGACAGGACAAAACCTAAAGTGTCTCTAATGACTTCCCAATTATGGTTATGCCCGGGTTCATAACAATAATTGAGATTTCAAAAGAGTACACCCGCTCCTTAAGTCACAGGAAACCTGCCTCTGATACCAAACTGTCACACCCTCGAAAAATAAAGGAGGAGCGACTGGCACCGGACCCAAAGGAAGACATATTGTCCGGTAAGCCGACCCATCGAAGTCAAAATGCATGGTTGTCTAATATAAACCCTTTAATCACATAGGAGGATTTTTACCGAAAATTCGGCAGAGTCTCCCCTGAAAATTGAACATTTCCAAATTTTCAAAGCAGCCCAATGACATATACAGATAACCTGCTAGAGAGCTCCGCTCTCATCAATTCAAAAAATAACATGCAGATGATATACAGCAATCCAGAATAACAAAAGAATACTAGGATCCTGCCTGTGACTAAAGGAGCTAACTAGAGTCAAATATATACATATATTGAAGAAAGCAAGTAAATCATAACCCACGCACAAAGTGGGCTCACCAAGCACAAACGAGCGTCTCGATCTACACTGAGGGAGACGGGTCCGGAACTACACCTGAATCTGAAAAATATGAAAGGAAGGAGGGAGTGAGTCTAACGACTCAGTGAGTAGACTACACATACCTTACAAGAAGGGAACAACCCGAAGGCACGAGTTTTTCACAAACTATGTTTGATAGTAAAATACAAGTTTACTTATAAATTAACAAATCCGTTCAAAATACGGTTGATCCTTCAGTTCTTCAAATTCATAACCCAAAAGTTATATTAAGAGAAACATCTATACAGAACCAGTCATAACAGACATGAGCACAAGGCTCATGAAATCAGAAAAGCCTATGGCTTTAAATATTCAGATGAGCATTAAGCTCAATATATCATATATCCAATCCACGTGTGTTGGCCGACACACGGGGCTAGCAACACCCCTGCTAGTTGGGGTTCCAAGGTGCACCAAGGGCTAACGATACTGCGTTAGCATCAGGGTTCCGTACTAGATAATTCCTCAAATAAATCATTTTACAAAGAGAAAAATTAGTACAATTATAATTTATCTAATCAAAATATAATTTGCCTTGAAAACAACAGAGATGCAGAAATAAACATTTACAACTTACTTTCTCAGATCAAAGAGAGTAAGTTCTCCTTGAATGCAACAAAATAAACATATATGTGAAATAATTCATTGAATAATAACTGATGCATCATTAAGAATATGTTTCAAGGCTATCCAGCGCTTTCTTACAAAAAGTTTCATAAAACATTATAATTACTAATAATAATAGTAATAACTATAGTAATCAATTCATCAGCTCAAAATGCAGGATTTGGTAAATGAAGAACAAAAGAGATGTCAAAGTATAAAATTTGGGTTGTTCCCCATACTAAACTAATGAACCAAAGGTGTATCAAAAGCATAGATAGAATAGAGAAAGAGTACAATATGCATCGTCCACTCACAGATAACCCAAGTTGTGAGGATGCACTTTCAGAGTTCTCCAATCAAGCTTCTATATCACGAGTATTCTCAGAGGTCCCTAAAATTACAAATATTTAACATCATTCTCAATTCCAAATAAATGATTCATATCACTTCTTACTTTAACCCTTTGGGCAACCAAACTACACTTTCTTGCATTAAAAGGGGACCTTTAATAGTTATGAACCTTCACCCAATTTATTCTGAAATACTACTGGGACCAATACTAATATGAGAATATACATTTATTCATTTTTCATCAATTCCCAAAACTTTTAAAGTTTTCAGTTTGGTCCTTACTCTTCAAGTCATAATTTACATTCCTTTCTTCCATTTTTTTTTTCACTTCCACCTCATTATTCCCCTCCTTTATTTATATCCTAAAATTTCCATTTATCTCAAGATCAATTATTCAACACTTCACATACCCACATCCTACTCAAAGATTTCCCAAATCATAATATAATTACCAAATTAATAGATTGAGTTAAAAATTACTTTTGGGAGCTAAATTTGATTAAACAATAGTTGTAGGAAACCCCCCAATCTAACAATTAGAGTTTAGAGATCCCAATCTAGAATCCCCAAATGAAAACCCTAGCATGCTCACTATCCACAAGAATGGGGCAAAGTAGAGTTCAAATGAGAATAAGAGGAAGATTGAAGCTTCAAGGACACAAAAATGGAGCTCAAACTCACCTCTTTCATCAATTTTGATGGCTAGCAAGTTGAAATCATGAAAGATAGAGATGGAGAGAGAAATGGCGTGAATGTTGATCAACCTTGGTGGAGAAATGGCGGCCGGCGTTAGTGGCGGTGGTCGGAGACAATTTCCGGCATCGATTTCCGGCGGTAGGGGTGAGTGATGAAGGTTGTGTGATATGTGAATGTATAATGAAGGGAAAGAAGGAGAGGAAGTGGCGTTGGTTCAGAAAGAGAAAATGAGAGAAAAAGAAAGAGAAGAAGAAAGAGAAAGAAGAAAGAAAAAGAACAAAGAAATGGAAAAGTGACGGAGAGAGAGAGAGTTTTAAAAAAAACTATATTAATAATAATAATAATAGTGGTAGTAGTAGAAAATGATATATGTAGGAGGTATATTTCATATCTTTGGGTACCCAGAATTTCTCTTTCATCCTCCAACTACTTTTATAAAATTAAGAATAGCTCCCAAAAATAATTTAGACCTTAAATATATTTATTTAGGTTACTTATTTTATACTTAATTCATTCTTTGAAGGCCCCGTAATATTGGGTTATTACAGTGCAGTTCTCTAATCAACGGTCTTCTTTCTTCACTTATATGAGCAAGACTGCCCATGGATTTCCGACTCAGAGCATCGACTACCACATTAGCCTTTCCTGGATGATACAAGATCGTGCAGTCGTAGTCTTTCAACAACTCCAACCATCGACGTTGTCTCAAGTTCAAGTCTTTCTGCTCGAAAATGTATTTGAGGCTTTTGTGGTCTGTATAAATTTCATAAGTCTCACCATATAAGTAGTGTCTCCATATTTTCAAAGCGAATACTACAGCCGCCATTTCGAGGTCGTGAGTCGGGTAGTTCTTCTCATGTTTCCTCAGTTGTCGTGATGCATACGCAATCACCTTGCCATGCTGCATCAAGACACACCCTAACCCGATCCTCGACGCATCACAGTATACCACATACCCTCCTGCGCCTTCAGGTAATGCCAGCACCGGAGCGGTAGTGAGGCTGTCCTTCAGCTTCTGAAAACTCTGTTCACATTTGTCATCCCATAAAAACTTCACTCCTTTCTGAGTCAATCTAGTCATCGGTGCAGCAACCTTAGAGAAGTCCTGCACAAATCTTCTATAATATCCCGCCACATCCAAGAAACTGCGAATCTCAGTCACAAAGGTAGGTTGGGACCAATTCTTCACTGCCTCTACCTTACTTGGATCAACGTGGATTCCCTCTGATGATACCACGTGACCCAAAAAGGCAACTCTGTCAAGCCAGAATTCACACTTAGAGAACTTGGCATACAGTTTTTCCTCTCTCAACCTCTGCATAGCTAGTCTCGAGTGTTCAACATGTTCCTCAGAATTCTTTGAATAAACCAATATGTCGTCAATGAAGACAATGACAAATCGGTCCATAAATGGTTTAAAGACCCTATTCATTAGGTCCATGAACGCTGCAGGAGCATTAGTTAATCCGAAAGACATCACCAAGAACTCGTAATGCCCATATCGGGTCCGGAATGCGGTCTTAGGTATGTCTGATTCACGAATCTTTAATTGATGATACCCATATCGCAAATCAATCTTAGAAAACCGCTTCACACCCTGCAACTGATCAAACAGGTCATCTATCCTCGGCAGTGGATACTGATTGCGAATCGTCACCTTGTTTAACTTTCGGTAATCGATACACAACCGCAAAGATCCGTCCTTCTTCCTTACAAAAAGGACCGTGCACCCCAGCGAGAGAAACTGGGTCTTATAAAACCTTTGTCAAGCAACTCTTGCAATTGTGTATGTAGCTCCTTCAGCTCTTTCGGAGCCATACGGTAAGGTGGTGTGGAGATAGGCTGGGTGCCAGGTTGCAGCTCAATTCCAAATTCAATCTCACGATCGGGCGGCAACCCCGGCAATTCTTCTGGAAATACATCCAAAAACTCTCGCACTACAGGTACTTGAGTCGGTGAAAGTACTTCTTTCGTGGTATCTTGGACGAATGCCAAATACCCTTTGCATCCCTTGGTAAGTAATTTGGATGCCTTCAAAGCCGAGATAAAGCTTGGATATGGTGCAGCTCCGTCACCTGGTATCACAAAGGGCTCCTCCTTTGGCATATTGAATTTCAAGCATTTAGCCCTGCAGTCCACAACCGCATGGCAAGACGACAACCAATCCATTCCGAGGATCACGTCAAGATCAACCATACACAACAACCGAAGGTCTGCCACAGTCTCATGACCATCGACCTCCACAATGCAAGACTTATGCACATATTCTACTTGTACCGATTCTCCCATTGGTGTAGAGACCAGTACTGTTTCTTCCATTCTAGATGGACTTTTGATGAATTTAGAGGCAAATGCATGTGACACATAGGAATGAGTGGAGCCGGAATCAAATAAGACTCGTGCTTCAAGAGAGCAAACAATAAGAGTACCTGTCACAACTGCATTTGATGCATGAGCATCCTGCTGAGAGAGTGCAAATACCCGCGCTTGTCCTCCACCTACCGCCCCTAGCCCTCGGCCACTAAACCCTGTACCACGGCCTCTAGCTGCACTTGTACTTGCTGCCTGTGGTGGCACGGTTCTCACTGGTGGAGCTGGAATAGGTGTACTCCTCGGCGTCGTATTGCTTCTCACACTTGTACCCTCTTTCTTCTTTGGACACTCTCTAGCCATATGGCCCATCTGGCCGCAGTGGTAGCATCCACCTGTCAGTCTCCGACATATACCAGAATGAAATCTGCCGCAAGTCACACACTGGGGCTTTGTCTTACCGGCATTTCCACCCCCTTGTTCCCTCTGTCCCCCTTGAATATTACCTCTTGTACCTGTTTCATAGGTGGTAGTTGAGGATAGTCCTCCTACGGACCCTGAGTATCCTGCACTTCCACCTGTTGTCTTCCTTTTCTTACTTCCACCTCCATGGTTGTCACTGCCTGTAATTAACTTGACTTTAGGATCAACAGACGTCCCATACCTCTTCCTGGTTTCAATCATTCTAGCACAGTCTGCTGCTTGGGCTAAAGTCTCAAACTGTCTCCTCTGAGGTAGCAAAGCAGTAAACAAAGGCTCCGTGAGTCGGTGTATGAATCTCTTGATCCTCGCCTCCTCATCAGTAACCAACTCGGGTGAGAATTGAGCTAGTTCTGTGAAAAGTAACTCATACTCCGTCACGGTCATGTTAGGCGTCATCCACAATTCTTCGAATTGCTGACGCTTTGCATCCTTGGTACCTTCAGGTAGAAACCGACCCAAGAATTCCCTCTGAAAATCTTCCCAGGTCATCGGTGCCACTCTGCGTGAATACCTCGTCTGTACAGACTCTATCCATACTCTAGCCGCTCCCCTCAGCTGGAATGAAGCTAATTCCACCAATTCATGGCCTGAGCACCTCAGCATTCGCCCAATTCTGACCACATCTCTGATAAAGTACTGCGGATCCTCTTTCTCACTAGTTCCGCAGAAAGTGGGTGGATGGAGCTTCAAAAATTTTGAAATTGGCAGCTCTCTGGGTGCTGCCTGCGGTTCACGAGGCATCTCCTGTGGTTGTTGCCATTCCCTATCCTCTTCCTCAACAACCTCCATCTCTTGATTACTAGGAACCCTCTCTTGTTCTTCCTCGCCGACTATCAATCGGCATACTTCCCTTTGTATTTATCTTGTCATTTCCTCTCTTAGTTCCTGAAATCCTGTAGTGAGCATTTCCGCCACGGAAGGTGCAACCGTCTCTACATGAGGTTGAGGTTTCGGTGACTGTCTGCTCTCTTCCCCTCTTACTTGTTCTCTACCTCGACCCCGAGCACGACCTCTACCTCGGCCTCGGGTATGACCTCTACCTCGGCCTCGGGTGGGCATTACCTCCTCCCGAACTGACTCTTGATCAATTTCAGCAGGAGTTCTCCCTCTACCCCTAGTCCGTCTCGTAATAGGTGACATCCCTATACTGCACAAGGACCACACCTAATAAGTACACGTATATTAATGACATTTCGTATAAAAGACAATAGAAAGAAAGGTTGACACAATTTCCTGGGTACTTCCACAAGTGCCTTTTTACTCCCACGTTGTGCTCGGGTACACAAAGAGGGGTAAACCGACACCCGGTTATACCTATGGCTTCATACAGTTTAAATTAACCTGCCTCTGATACCAAATTTGTCACGACCCCCTACCGGGCGCCCATGACCGGCACGGGAGGTAGGATTTCTCCTATCCCGTAAGCCTCTAATTCCTGATTGACATTCTTATATATGCATAACTACCCATTTATAATACAAACAATATAGTATTTATATGGCCATCCCTATCCGATGACCTAAGTAGCACACAATCCACGGCTCGCTCAACGCCGCTTCAGTCTATACATATACACATAATCAGTCACACGTACGTATAATATACATATTGATCACGCGCTTAAAGGCAGGTGATCTATCCTATTCACATGCAGAATCCCTGTGTACAGTCAAGTATATATATTCAATCACACACCTGCATAAAATATACATATTGATCACACGCCTCAATGCGTGTGACCTATCCTATTCACATGCGGAAGCCGTATTTTCACACAATCAAGTATTCAGTCACACATATATATAATTTACATATTGACCACACGCTCAGTGCAAGTGGTCTATCCTATTCACATGCGGAAGTCACATCCATAAATATATATATATATATACGCATGATATTCATCATATCATAACCTATGATCCCAACAACCAGACCAATCTTTAATCTGTATGAAGCCGACAATTCTAGAGTGTGACGTATACATATATGCATATAGCAGCTGTACAAAACAATGCTATACCAAAAGAATCATATACATATACATCCTGTCAAAAATACATATAACAGTACTACCCACGCGAACAATGCGTGCGGTCTCTAAGACTCAGTGAGAGGCTTTCCCATCCCTGGTGTAGTAGCGGTTACCACTACAACTGGGGAAGAGGAGCCAATCACAAACACATACGCATATAACTGATTAAATTTCCATATATTAAGTGGTCAGGCAATTAGCTTATATCATATTCACAATAAAGAATTTAAAGCATGGATTTACATACATTTAAATTCACACATACATCATATCGTGGTTTGACATATAATTCCATGTAGTCCTCTGTATTCAAGTAATCATAATCATAAACTGGCCCAAAGGCAATATCTCCGTTAAGAGAGAATCTGGCCCGAAGGCAATATCTCACATGAGCAATATGGGAACGTAGTTGATCATTCTAGGAACCCCTGGTCCCAAGACTATACTTGGAACAATAGTCTGACCCCAAGACTTCACTTGGAGCAATAGCCGGCAACTCACCTGACCTCGGTTTACCCAAGGCAATAGCCACAATGTGGTGTACTCAAATACTTGTATTCCTGTGGTTTGACTCAAGACAAGAGACTCAATCTACCCGGACTACCCGTGATAGACTCGGTTCCAGCGTTGTACAATAAATGACCCCTATGGACCACTACTTGTTCATTTTACTTCTCCATAGGCAAATTTAGATTTCCAAGTGGTTTCTAATTTGGACTATTGGTTCAGAACAAAGTCACCTAGGTTTATTCTCTTTAAGGACTTACTTACAAAACCACACCCTTCATATAATAATTACTCGATCCTACCGCCAGTGTCGTATAGGTCCCGAAGACCTTCTGTTCGTATAGGGCTCCTTGAGCCACCGTTGCTTTTTCAATTCACATACACACATATAGGACATTTTCACATATACTGTAATTTAGGAACAACAATAGCATGTTATCTAACATGTAATTCCTACAAATAAGCAAGAAGGCAAACCATATATCCATATCTGCAGTCAACCCTATAGGGCAAGGATAGGAAAGCCCCTCACCTGGTTGGCCCCTCTGATCGGCTCTCGGTGCGCCCGAAAGTCCACTCACAGTATGGTGCCCTATACACATATACTTGAGAGATTCAGAGACATGAAAATTCAACCACTATCGTGTACATGTAACTCTAATGCTCATGTTCTTTCTAATTAATTCCATAGGCTAGTTGTTGGCTTGGAATGCCCTCAACTAGTGTTCGGAACACCAAGCATGCTTCTAATTCGTGTCCAACCCTCTCTTACTCACGCTATTCGGAAACGTTGAATTTGGGAATGCAAGGTTACCCAATTTCACCTCTATGTGTCCATGTGAAGTTCCCATTACCCAAGTCTTGAATTTATGGCCCAAGAGTCATAAATTCTACTTGTCCAAAATTTCCATTTATCAAAATAATCTTGAACACTTCATCTACACATGAATACGTATACCCGAATATGCGTAAAATTAGAAAATTGTCTCTTTTTCCCCGAACGGGGTTCCGGGTGAGACGGAAATTACTCGGGTTTTAATCCCTCGTACATTCCAATAATTTTTAACAATTTTTATAATTATTATTCAACCTTTCAATGCACCCCAAGTCATTACACAACACCCTTAAACCTTAACAACCACACTTTCCTACACTTTTTCCAACCCGGATAAATTCCATCAATTTGGTTCCGGTTCCTAAGCTTTCAACTCACTTCCTAACATGCATATACTTCAATTTAGGACCCAAAATACTCATATTGAATCAATTGGGGTCTTTCCAAAAATCCCTAAAATTGATAAAATTGGGGTTTGAGAGTTTCGGGACTTCTCACCTCGATTCAACCGGTTAGAAGGACGATACGGAGTAGAGAAGACTCCCAGCTACCTTCCCCGGTGAAGAGACGACGTTTTCCGATGACTTTTCCGGCGAGAAAACTCTCCCCCTTTGCTTTCTCTCTCTAACCCGCGACTCTCTCTCCTCCTTCAGCTCAACGGCGACGGCGACGGACTCCGGCCGGCCTCCTCGCACGTCCGGCCAGCCACCACGCGTTGGTCACTTCCGTCCGCGAGCTCCGTTCGCTTCTCGCCTCTCACTCTCGCGTGCCTCTCGTTTCTTTCTCTCGTAGCTCTCTGCTTCTTTTCAATCTGCTTCTTTCTTATTCCTTCATTTCCTTCTTATCACATATATAATATATATATATATATATATATATATATATATATATTTAATTAGTTAATATATATATATATAGACTTATTAAAAAAAATATGATGTAATATAATAATAGTATAAAATGTCTGACTTCTTTTCTCTTTCATTCCTCTTTCATTATATAATATATATATATATATATAATTAGTTAATATATATATTTAATTACTTAAAAAAAAACCTGATGTAATATAATAATATTAAAAGTTGGGATACTTATAACTTAAAATAACTTGTATCTACAAATTAATAAGTAGTAGGATAGTGGGTGCTCCTATCCATTTTCAACTTTTAAATTAATTAATTTAATTTAATTAATGACGCTAGTTAAAATACTCCCGGGTATTACGAAGTGCAAGGCACTTGAGACCCTCAAAGAAGAGAGGGAAGACGGATAAGACCAAGGACTCGGTTCTTGGCAACGTCTAGATGTATTCTAGGCATGAGCATGTAGTATGCATATGAATTGCATATAGATGAGATGTTAACCACTTGAATGCATTCGTTAGGAAACCACGATTTGTCCGGAGCAGGAGTTAATCCAGGACAAGCGCAAGGAAGCCGTCCAGGTGAGGGGTTTCCCATCCTTGCCCTACAGGGTTGATTGAGGATGTGGATATGTGGTTTGCCTACTTGCCTATTTGTAAGAATTATTTAGTGGTTAACATGCTATTGTTGTTCCTAAACTGTTATATATCAAAGTATCTTTATATGTGTGTTTGACTACAGGTAAAGAGGTACTGGAGGGTATCCATGTGGTGACATGAGATACGCCGAACAGTACAAGCAAAGGAGTAAGTTTTTGATTGAGTCCAAGGTTCGGTTTACCCTATTAATTAGAAAATCATTAAAGAAATCGTATATAAGTTGTTATTGAACGTCAACGTTTTACAGTAATTGAACTTAGGAAAAGGCCTTAGAGCTAGGTTATGATGTAATCAAGGGTTTGGGTATAACATAAGGATTAAAACGATCTCATAAATTGATTAGTGAGTCACAGGGAGGTTCACACTACCTAGGTAAAGTCAGTCTAGGATAGTAATGGGTAGATAGAGTCAGAATCCCAGCTGAAGGCTCGGGAAGAGAAACAAGTCAAAAAATATTACCCGTTGAGGCCATTGCCCTAGCCTGGCACTAGGGTCAGTTAAAGAGTAAAGCATTTGCCCGTTGAGGCCATTGCCCAAGCCTGGTACTAGGGTCAGTAAAAGACTAAAAGATTTGCCCGTTGAGGCCATTGCCCTAACTTGGCACTAGGGTCAGTTAAAGATTAAGAGAAATTGCCCGTTGAGGCCATTGCCCTAGCCTGGCACTAGGGTCAGTTGATTGATTTACAGTTTTCATATGATATGTTAATTATAATTGTTTGATTATGAGAAGCATTATAGAAAAGCATGATCCGTAGGTTTATCTTTGATTTTAATGTTATATTATTGTTGCCTGATCGTAATATAACATTTGATAAACTGGACTTTCATGCGCATGTGATTGTGGGTGTTTCCCCTTCCCCAGCTGTAGTGGTACCCGCCGCTACGCCGAGGATGGGAAGCTTCTCACTGAGTCTGTTTGACTCACTCCCTCTGCTTCAATGTTTCAGATACAGGGATCGGGCAGGCATCGACGTCCGGGCAGTGATACGGACATCAGACCATCCTTACGCACTTGTTCGCGTGGGTGGACACCTTTTGGTTATTTTGATTTCACTTGTTGTATATATTTTAAAGTTGTAAGAGTTTTATATATACATTTACAGCTTTTGATATGTACTTACTCTAGAATTGTCGGCTTCACATGTACTTAAAGACAGGGTCCAGTTGGGGATAAACTAGGATATATGTTTGAGTATATTAACTTCTGCATGTGAATAGGATAGATCGTACGCATTGAGGCGTACGGTCAATATGATATGGATATATATATTATGTGTGCTTGCTGCATGTGAATAGGATAGATCGTACGTATTGAGACGTACGGTCAATATGATATTAATATTTACCTTATGAGTGCTGATATATATATATATCTATACTCTGGCTGAGCTGAAGCGGTATTGAGTGAACTGCGGATTGCAGGTTAATTAGGCTATCAGTGAGTTGAGGCCACTAGTATGATATAAATATATTGATTGTATAGCAGGGTAGTTATAGTCATGTTTATTGGATAAGGCTTACGGGTTTAGAGGTAAAAATCTATTCCCGTGCCGGTCACGTACTCCCGATTTGGGCTCGTGACACCATTAGTATATATTATATTATATATATATATAATATATACTATATATATACATATACTATATATAATATACACTATATGTATATAGCACTTTACGTATTATATATATATAAAATATATAGTACATATATATATATATATATATATATACTATATATATAATATATAATATATAATATATCCATTTATTAGCACAATCAAATCCTGAGGTCAAATTTAAATACAAATTCATTATCACTGGCTTAATTTTCTCAACCCTTCACTATATAAACTGCATCGTCGATGGTGCTACAACCATCTTTACAATAGATTGCATCGTGCATAATTAATACTTCATAATAGAAGCCATGGCTCCAAGAAATCAACTGATTTCTGCATAATTAATATATCCATATCTTTTGTTTCGACTGTTTTATTGTGATTTCTTTTCAAGCATTCGTTTAACGTTATCTTTTGTGGTGCTTCCTGATAGGCTTCAAACAAGATGGTGTGGTTCTCGCTCATATAGATCCGGCTATGTTAGCAACTGTCATCAAAGTTCAAAACAGAGTTGGTAATATCATTCCTTTCTATCATTGATTTTTTACCTCTGTTTTGTTCTGTAATTACTTTTTTTTATGTCATTTAGGGAAGAAGAGAGAACTTTTGCTGTTTTTTTTCCTTGAATCAGTTTGATATTGTCCATATCCCCATCAAAGAAATACATTACAAATTAACATTCAAAGCCATCAAAGAAATCTCTCACAATATGAAAATTGAATTTTACGATTCAATTTTGTTCATTACAGGTTGTTCCAAAGCTGGCCGCACTGCGTCTTGCTGTTGACACCATCAAGTCATGCTTGAACATGCATCAGTTGTAAGTTAAGGGTTGATAAGCTCTAATCTCAAATTGTATTACAGTAATTTATTTCTCAAGTCATTTTTTAATCTGATAAGATGTTGTTGCTTTTGAATTTAATTGAATCCACCTTCCTATTCGTCGGTCCAAATCTTTTTGGCAAAAGTCAAATTTTAAATTGATTTTGCTTATCTTCTATTTAAATTCCATTGCATCATTCATATCATTATTCTTAAAACTGTAACAATCAAACAATTAATTCCTTTTTTGTATAATTTTTTTCATTTAAATTAATGGTAATTTTATAAAGGAAAATTCTGATTATTTCATATAATTTCATAATCTGATTTCAAATTCAGAATTCAATCTCCATTATTCTTAAAAATGTAACAATCAAACTATTATTTATTTTATAATAAAATCTATTAATTATTTATGATTTCGGCAATCAATATAAATTAAATTGATCAATTAATATATTCTATAACTATAACTACTACTAAATCTCTGATTTTATTTCTTTCCATTTTCTATTTTAAATAATGTTCATAATTCAAAACCAAAAAATTTCAGGAGAATTAAATTCCTTGATTCATGCTAATGTTATTTGATTTTTATATCCCTTAAAATTAGCTTAGTAATTAATCTCATATTTCATATTTCAAAACGCTCTATCTTTTTGGAATATATATATATATATATATATATATATATATATATATATATATATCTATATATCTATATATATTTATATAAAAGAAGAGGCATGAAGCCTCATCATGCCACATAAGCATTTTAAACATCTATTTCCTAAGCATTTGGCGCTGACTGGTTGCCACATTGGCGTCTGGCTGGTTGTTGATGTGTGTTAGTTAAATCGAATTTGATTATCAAATCTTTTTTGTTTAAATCTACTAAAAATCCCTTGATGCTTGCATTTATATTGAATTTTAATAATTCAAATTTAAATCCAATATAAATTATCCCTTCATAATAATGTGATACCCGAGACTATTCTAATTAGCACAATTAATTAATTTAAAAGTGGAAAGTGAGATAAAAATACACACTAGCTTATCACTTATTATGTGGTAAATATAAATTTTTTTAAAATCCTAATACTTATATATATTTTTTTTTCTTATTAAATCAGATTTCTTTTTTTTTTTGTTTTTTTTAAGTGATATATATATATATTAATTTATTTTATATATATATATGTGTGTGTGTGTGTGTGTGTGTGTGTGTGTGTGTAATAAAATAGAAAAGAAAAGGAAAAGAAACCAGGTTTGTTTTAGTGATATATATATATACTAATTGATTTATTATATATATATTAATATAAGGAAGAAACGGTGGAATAAAGAAATAAGAAAGAAAGGATAAGAAAGCAGATGGTGAAGGAAAGAAAACGCACGAGAGAGGCTGGCGTTGCTGGAGGGAGCTCGACGGGAATGGCTCAAGGCTGGACGGAGAAACGCGTTGAAGGTGGCCGGACGTGCAAGCCGGTGCCGGAGTACGCCATGCCGTCCGCCGGAAGTAGCTGGTCACCGTCCTGTGGCTAGAGGAGAGAGAGAGCTCGGGTTAGAGACAGAAAGCAAAGGGGGAGAGCTTTCTCGCCGGAAAATGCCGTCTCTTCACCGGGGAAGGTAGCTGGGAGTCTCCTCTACTCCATATCGTCCTTCTAACCGGTTGAATCGAGGTGAGAAGTCCCAAAACTCTCAAACCCCAATTTTATCAATTTTAGGGATTTTTGGAAAGACCCCAATTGATTCAATCTGAGTGTTCTGGGTCCTAAATTGAATTATATGCATGTTAGGAAGTGACTTGGAAGCTTAGGAACCGGAACCAATTTGATGGAATTTATCCAGGTTGGAAAAAGTGTAGGAAAATGTGGTTGTTAAGGTTTAAGGGTGTTGTGGAATGATTTGGGGCGCATTGAAAGGTTGAATGATAATTATATAATTGTTAAAAATTATTGGAAGGTACGAGGGATTAAAACCCGAGTAATTCCCGTCGCACCCGGAACCCCGTTCGGGGAAAAAGAGACAATTTTCTAATTTTACGCGTATTCGGGTATGGGTATTCATGTGTAGGTGAAGTGTTCAAGGTTAGTTTGATAAATGGAAAGCTTGGACAAGTAGGATTTATGATTCTCTTGAGCCATAAATTCAAGACTTAGGTAGTGGAAACTTCTCATGGACACATAGCGGTGGAATTGGGTAACCTTGCATTCTCAAATTCAACGTTTCCGAATAGCGTGATTAAGCAAGGGTTGGACACAAATTAGAAGCATGCTAGGTGTTCCGTAAACTAGTTGAGGGCATTCCAAGCCAACAACTAGTCTATGGAATTAATTAGAGAGAACATGAGCATTAGTGTTACATGTACACGATAGTGGTTGAATTTCAAGTTGCTAAATCTCTCAAGTATATGTGTATAGGGCACCATACAGTGAGTGGACCTTCGAGCACACCAAGAGCCGATCCGAGGGGCTAACCAGGTGAGGGGCTTTCCTATCCTTGCCCTATAGGGTTGACTGCAGATATGGATATATGGTTTGCCTTCTTGCCTATTTGTAGGAATTACATGTTAGATAACATGCTATTGTTGTTCCTAAATTACAGTATATGTGAAAACGTGCTATATGTGTGTATGTGAATTGTAAAAGCAATGGTGGCTCAAGGAGCCTTATATGAAAAGAAGGTCCACGGGACCTATACGATATCGGGGGTAGGATCGAGTAAATATTATCTGAAGGGTGTGGTTTTGTATGTAAGTCCTTAAAGAGAATAAACCTAGGTGACCTTGTTCTGAACCAAGAGTCCGAATTAGAACCACTTGGAAATCTAGATTTGCTTAAGAAGAAGTAAAATGAACAAGTAGTGGTCCATAGGGGTCATTTACGGTACAACGCGGGAACCGGGTCTATCACGGGTGGTCCGGGTAGATTGAGTCTCTTGTCTTGAGTCAACCCACAGAAATACAGAGTACATGAGTTCACCACATTGTGGCTATTGCCTTGGGTAAACCGAGGTCAGATGAGTCGCCGGCTATGCTCCAAGTGAAGTCTTGGGGTCAAATTATTGTTCCAAGTATAGTCTTGGGACCAGGGGTTCCTAGAATGATCAACTAGGTTCCCATATTGCTCACGTGAGATATTGCCTTCGGGCCAGATTCTCTCCTAACGGAGATATTGCCTTCGGGCCAGTTTATGATTACGGTTGATTGAATACGGGTGACCACTTGGAATGATATGTTAAACTATGATATGATGTATGTGTGAATTTAAATGTATGTAAATCCATGCTTTAAATTCTTTATTGTGAATATGATATCAGCTAATTGCCTGACCACTTAATATATGGAAACTCAAATCTGTTATATGCGTATTTGTTTGTGATTGGCTCCTCTTCCCCAGTTGTAGTGGTACCCGCTACTACACCAGGGATGGGAAAGCCTCTCACTGAGTCCGATTGACTCACCCCAATGTTAAATGTTACAGACACAGGTGGTATAGGCATCGGGAGTGCTTCCACTTCATCTCAGGGAGGCGGACAGACTTAGAGGCCGCACGCATTGTTTGCGTGGGTAGTAGTGATATATGTATTTTGTCAGGATGTATATGTATATGATTCTTTTCGTATAGCATTGTTTTGTACAGCTGCTATATGCATATGTCACAATCTAGAACTGTCGGCTTCATACAAATTAAAGATTGGTCTTGTTGTTGGGGATATAGGTTGTGATATGATGAATATCATGTGTATATATATATATATATGAATGTGACTCCTGCATGTGAATAGGATGGATCACACGCACTGAGCGTGTGGTCAATATGTAAATTTATATATATGTGACTGAATACTTGATTGTGTGAAAATACGGCTTCCGCTTGTGAATAGGATAGGTCACACGCATTGAGGCGTGTGATCAATATGTACATTTTATGCAGGTGTGTGATTGAATATATATGCTTGACTGTACACAGGAATTCTGCATGTGAATAAGATAGATCACCCGCCCTGAAGCGCGTGATCAATATGCAT
Source organism: Senna tora (assembly GCA_014851425.1). NCBI lineage: Eukaryota > Viridiplantae > Streptophyta > Magnoliopsida > Fabales > Fabaceae > Senna > Senna tora. Next base: position 27,875,494 of record CM026271.1, read on the forward strand.
ATTATATGTATGTGTGATTGACTATGTGTATATGTATAGACTGAAGCGGCGTTGAGAGAGCCATGGATTGCCTGCTACTTAGGTCACCGGATAGGGATGACCATGTATACTATATATTGTTTGTAATAGAAATGGGTAGTTACGCGTATATAAGAATGTCAATCAGGGATTAGAGGCTTACGGGATAGGAGAAATCCTACATCCCGTGCCGGTCACGGACGTCCGATAGGGGGTCGTGACAAACTTGGTATTAGAGCCAGGTTATCCTTAATTGTATGAAGCCATAGGTATGACCGGGTGTCGGTTTACCCCTCTTTGTGTACCCGGGCACAACGTGGGAGTAAAAAGGCACTTGTGGAAGTACCCAGGAAAATTGAGTCAGCCTTTTTTTCATTTCCCTCTTAATCTATGATGGATTATGAAAATTTTGATCAGGTGACATTCTTGTGTAGTACAGCGATGCACTAAGGCGTAAGGTGGGGTGGTAGTGACCCCGGGAACCTAAGGACGCCATAATAGGGAAAGGAGACATCCATGGAGGATGCTACCTAGACACAGGCACATTTGGTTGAATTGTAGGCAGGAATGCGCTACAATATGTGATTGTTTTACTGGTGTTAAATGAGACGATGCGTTTGCTTTGTTAGCGGCGCATTGTGTGTTATGGTATAGGCACAAGTTATTTGACTATAGTAGAGAATGCTAGTAGAATAGTGCCATGAATGGTAGTCTAGGCTGGGAATGGTTGTAAAGTAAACATAAAAGAGGTGGTGTATGCCACAGTGTAGAAGTGGAAATCTACGGACTGGAAAATCAAGATACGGTATGTGGAAGGGAAAAGTGGCCGAACCACATGCCATAGAAATAGATGTTAAGAAGTAGAGGCATATGTAAACATGTAGAGCATGACCATATGCCGAGCCGGAAATAGAGTAAAGGGTAAGGCACAGGGAAGGAGCCTAGTTCAACCCTGTGCTCGATCCATGAACTACTAGTTCCTTAAGCAAACAAGTGGGAAAGGAAGGGATTAAGCCCAACCAAACTCTCTTGGGTGCTTAAGGAAGAGCATAAAGGGTGGGATATTGACCACATGAAAAATTTTTGTAAAAGTATTTTTGGTCTTTCCGGATGAGAGCTTCTGAAAGACCCTAAAATTTCTCTTGAAAATACAAGGGATAACCATTGGAAGGCAAATTTTCATGAAAACTCTTTCTCAATTTATGTCTTTCCAATTGGTTAAACCCTAACCATTTACGAAAACCTTAGGCGTCATTTTCTAAGAAATAAACTTGAATTAATTTCAAAACCCACAGGGTGCCTAAGAAGACTAACTCATGTGACCAATACCCTACCAAACAACAATCCTTTCACAGGTAAGCTGTATAAGGACGGTAGATGTAGTTGAGAAATCACTCGCTTGGAGTGATTAAAGTTAAGTAGACATCGAAAAGCACTAGAGAGTGCTAAAGTGCCAAGGGAGTATACAGGTAAACCTAAGAGTTACCAATTAAGGGGGCCATAGGTTGATAATGGACCTGAAAGGATTAGACCGGAGCAGGCCTAGGAGTGGAAATAGGCGTAGACCTTCGGGGACCGTCCAGAAAGAGGAAAATGAGTGTTATTGCGGTAGATAGCTCTCGAACGAGATAACGTGAGAGATAAAGCCCAAAGGGACTCGTGGAGGCCCGAGGGGAGAGAAAGTAGACAGGGATAAGTGGTCCCATAAGGGGGGAAGAGCAAAAGCCTATAGGACCTCATACGATAAAAGTCAAGTCGGGGGTGGAGAACCAACTACTACGGTAACTGCATGTATAGTACACGGATTGTAGTTGACAAAGCTAGATACGCTAGTTCCACAGGTTGGTGAACCGTAAATCCGTTAGTCTGAAGCCCGTGTGTGGGTGGAGACTAAGTGGACAAACCAAACGTATAAATGGCCATGGGGGTGCCATAAAGGAAAAATTAACCGTAAGGACGGTTACTCGAGAAGGAGAATGTAGTGAGTAACAAGTATTGAGAAATACTCGAAGAAAGAGTACCACGTAGGTACGAAATGAAAAGAAGAGAGTGAATACGGGAACAGAGTCGGGTAAGCATCGGGGGATGCGAGCCAAATGATAAAAGAGGTATGCTACCGTTGGGGCGATTGGAACCCAACGGGTAACACACTTGCAAGAGGCGGTATATGTTCGCGAACATATGCCACACCGTAAGAAAGGAAAGAGTCAAACCGTGGGAGCGGATCCCGTTTGGTCAAGGGGAGTAGAGCATGTCCGGAAAGGTTCATGCTGGAGTTAATGGATCAAGTATTCCAAGTAGGAATACAGGATCTAAGTGAGTTGAGGAGTCCAAGTGGGCCAAGTTAGGGTAAAAGCCAACAGAAACCCATCGAGTAGAGTTAGCATAGGATGTGCAACTCTAAGTGGACTAATCTAAGTCGGTCAGACATAGGATGTCGACAGGGAGTAACCTGAAGTGGCGATGGAAACCACTAAAGGTAAGTGTAGAAGTCCAGAAAAGAAAGGGAAACACGAGTCATAAATGTAAAATCCTTTACCGTTTGGTGGAGAAACGGTAAGTGTAATACATAGTTGTGCTAGTGTCGTGGTATCTTGCTTCGTTAAGACACGAGTAGGGTAAACCGAGTCGGTAGTGAGTGTAACAACCTCGGAAGGGTTGGGTACACTAATGGCACAAAGTATAAACACCTACGTAGGGTGCATGCCATGTAAGCGGTAAGTCTAGATGTAAAGTAGAGGGTGTAGTAAGATGTAAACGGATTTTTTCTGAAGAAGTCGTTTACAAGGAATATATCGGGGGAATACCGGCATAAGGGTAGCTGCTTGGTAGTAGAGGATACTTAGGTACGGGGACTCCGATGAAGGGGAATACTTCGTCAGTTAGAGTTATAGAAATAGAACCTAGTGTGCTATGCAACTAGCGAGTATCTTGGCGTGTTCCAAGACGGATATAAGAAGTCGTTACGAAGATAGATAGATGAATAGGCAGATTTAGTCAAGGTAAGCCTCACTAGAGAAGACAATAGTTAACTCCTCGGAGAACAAATTTCATCATATCCACCGTCGTGGTTAGGGACAGTCAGGAACTCAGTTGGAAATTGGAGATTCCAACTTGTTTCTAGCCCACATCCAAGCTAAGTCAGCTCTAATCGAAGAAGTTAAATCCAAACAAGATCAAGACAACGACCTCAAATAGATCATAGATACAGTGGTTAAGGGGGAGAGGGACGACGTCCGATTCTCCATGGATGACAGTGGCATACTCCGGTTGGAGGAACGGTTGTGTGTCCCTAGGGTTGATAACTTGAAATAAAGAATTCTTAAAGAAGCACACCAGACAGCGTATACAATCCATTCGGGAGCTAATAAAATGTATCATGACCTGAAACAATTGTATTGGTGGAATGGCATGAAAAAGGATGTCGCAAACTATGTAGCCAGGTGTTTAGTGTGCCAGCAAGTCAAGGCTGAACACCAGGAGCCCGCCGGAACATTACAACAGATAGAGATACATGAGTGGAAATGGGAGAGGATAACGATGGATTTTGTAACAGGGTTGCCAAAATCACAACGGGGATTTTATTCGGTTTGGGTAATAGTGGATCGCATGACTAAGTCCGCACACTTTTTGCCAGTTAAGACCACTTACGGAGTGAGTCAATATGCACAGATTTACCTATTAGAAATCGTTAGATTGCACGGTGTGTCAGTTTCCATAATATCTGATAGAGGTCCACAGTTCACTTCTAGGTTTTGGAAGTCATTGCAGGAAGTGTTGGGAACTAGAGTTTATCTGAGTACTGCGTTCCACCCACAGACCGACGGGCAATCAAAAAGAACCATTCAGATTCTTGCGTACAATAAGAGTTATCAAGCAAGTATTCAAATGACACCTTTCGAGGCTCTGTACGGCCGTAGATGCAGATCACCGATTGGGTGGTTCGAGGTCGGAGAAGCTAGCCTAGTCGGCCCGGAATTGCTACAAGATACCTTGCAGAAAGTAAAGTGTATAAGGGAGAGGTTGCTGACGGCTCAGGGTAGGCAAAAGTCTTATGCAGACAATCGAAGGAGAGAACTGGAGTTTGCCGTTTGTGATAAGGTATTCTTGAGAACATCACCGATGAAAGGCGTAATGTGGTTCAGTAAGAAGGGGAAGCTGAGTCCTCAGTATATCGGACCGTTTGAAATCTTAGAACGAGTTGGGAATGTAGCGTATCGGTTGGAATTGCCTACGGAATTGGAAGGGATACACCCTGTCTTTTATGTATCGATGCTTCGGAAGTATCTTCCCGATCCCTCGCACGTGATTCAATCGCAAGACATGCAACTAACCGAAAATATGACGTACAAAGAGGAGCCAGTGGAAATCTTAGATCGGCAGTTGAAGAAACTCAGAACGAAGGAGATTCCATTGGTTAAAGTTCTGTGGAGAAACCACTCGACCGAAGAGGCTACATGGGAGGTCGAGGGTGAAATGCGCAAGACGTATCCTCATCTATTCCGAGACTAAGGTTAGTATTTTGTTTGATATTCAGGGACCGAATTTCTTAAGGGGGAAAGATTGTAATACTCGGAAATATTTTAACTAGCATCACTAATTAAATTAAATTAATTCATTTAAGAATGGAAAATATTTTTTTATTTATTTTATCATATCAGGTTTCTCTTTCTTTCTTTGTGTTATGTATATATATATTTATTAATTAGGTATATATATATATATATATATATATATATATATATATATATATATATATATATATATGTATGTAATATAAGGAAAAGAAGAATAAAAGAAAAGAATATAGTAAAGAAAGGGAAAGGAGGCGTGAGGGAGACGCACGAAAGGGGAGAGACGGAGAGAGCAAGGGTTGAGGCATCACGGACGGAAAACGCACGGAGGAGAGGCGGAGCAAGGCGTTGACGGGCTGAGCTCGCGTGGAGTGACCGGACGTGCGGGGAAGCCGGAGCTCGTTGCCGTTCTGGTGCTGGAGGAGAGAGAGATCACGGGTTAGAGAGAGAAAGTAGAGGGAGAGAGCTCCCACGCTGGAAAACTTGCCAGAAAACGCTGTCTCTTCACCGGGGGAGGTGGCTGGGGGTGTCCTCTACTCCATATCGTCCTTCTAACTGGTTGAATCGAGGTGAGACGTCCCGAAACTCTCAAACCCCAATTTTATCAATTTTAGGGATTTTTGGAAAGACCCCAATTGATTCAATCTGAGTATTCTGGGTCCTAAATAGAAGTATTTGCATGTTATTAAGTGAATTGGAAGCTTAGGGACCAGAACTAATTTGATGGAATTTATCTGGGTTGGAAAACTAGTAGGATAAGTATGATTGGAAATGTTTAAGGGTGTTGTGGACTGATTTGGGGTGCATTGAAAGATTGAATGGTAATTATATAATTGTTAAAAATTATTGGAATGTACGAGGGATTAAAACCCGAGTACTCACCGTCTCAATCGGAACCCCATTCGGGGAAAAAGAGACAATTTTCTAATTTTACGCGTATTCGGGTATGTGTATTCATGTGTAGGTGAAGTGTTCAAGGTTATTTTGGTAAATGAAAATCTTGGACAAGTAGGATTTATGATTCTCTTGAGTCATAAATTCAAGACTTGGGTAATGGAAGGTTATATGGACACATAGAGGTGGAATTGGGTAACCTTGCATTCCCAAGTCAAAGCTTCCGAATAGTGTGATTAAGAAAGGGTTGGACACGAATAGAAGCATGTTAGGTGTTCTGAAAACTAGTTGGGGGCATTCCAAGCCAACAACTAGTCTATGGAATTAATTAGAGAGAACATGAGCATTAACGTTACATGTACACGATAGTGGTTGAATTTTCAAGTTTCTGAATCTCTCAAGTATATGTATATAGGGCACCATATAGTGAGTGGACCTTCGGGCACACCGAGAGCTGATACAAGGGGCCAACCAGGTGAGGGGCTTTCCTATCCTTGTCCTATAGGGTTAACTGCGGATATGGATATATGGTTTGCCTTCTTGCCTATTTGTAGGAATTATATATTAGATAACATGCTATTGTTGTTCCTAAATTACAATATATGTGGAAACGTGCTATATGTATGTATGTGAATTGTAAAAGCGATGGTGGCTCAAGGAGCCTTATATGCAAAGAAGGTCCTTGGGACCTCGATGATATCGGGGGTAGGGTCGAGTCAATTTTACTTGTGAGGGTCTTGTGGTACTAGAAACAATCCTCATCGATTATTATCTGAAAAGTGTGGTTTTGTATGTAAATCCTTAAAGAAAGTAAACATAGGTGACTTGTTTTGAACCAAGAGTCCGAATTAGAAACCACATGGAAATCTAGATTGCCTAACAAGAAGTAAAATGAACAAGTAGTGGTCCATAGGGGTCATTTATGGCACAACGCGGGAACCGAGTCTATCACGGATGGTCCGGGTAGATTGAGTCTCTTGTCTTGAGTCAAACTCACAGAAAGACAAAGTATATAAGTACACCACATTGTGGCTATTGCCTTGGGTAAACCGAGGTCAGATGAGTCGTCGGCTATGCTCCAAGTGAAGTCTTGGAGTCAGATTATTGTTCCAAGTAAAGTCTTGGGGCCAGGGGTTCCTAGAATGATCAACTAGGTTCCTATATCCCTCACGTGAGATATTGCCTCCAGGGCCAGATTCTCTCTTAACGGAGATATGCCTTCGGGCCAGTTTATGATTACGGTTATTTGAACATGGATATCCACATCAAGTGGTATGTTAATGTAGGATATGATGTATGTGTGAATTTAAATGTATGTAGAACCATGCTTTAAATTCTTTATTGTCAATTTGACATATGCTAATTGCCTGACCACCTAATATATGGAAATTCAAAATCTGTTATATGCGCATGTGTTTGTGATTGGCTCCTCTCCCTAGTTGTAGTGGTACCCGCTACTACACCAAGGATGGGAAAGCCTCTCACTAAGTCCGTTTGACTCACCCCAATGTTAAATGTTACAGACACAGGTGGTATAGGCATCGGGAGCGCTTCCACTTCATCTCAGGGAGGCAGACAGACTTAGAGACCGCACGCATTGTTCGCGTGGGTAGTATTGATATATGTATTTTGTCAGGATGTATATGTATATGATTCTTTTGGTATAGCATTGTTTTGTACAGTTGCTATATGCATATATGTATATGTCACACTCTAGAACTGTCGGCTTCATACAGGTTAAAGATTGGTCTGGTTGTTGGGATCATACGTTATGATATGATGAATATCATGTGTATATATATATATATATGAATGTGACTTCCGCATGTGAATAGGATAGATCACACGCACTGAGCGTGTGGTCAATATGTAAACTTATATATATGTGTGACTGAATACTTGATTGTGTGAAAATACAGCTTCCCCATGTGAATAGGATAGGTCACACGCGTTGAGGCGTGTGATCAATATGTATATTTTATGCAGGTGTGTGATTGAATATATATGCTTGACTGTACACAGGAATTCTGCATGTGAATAGGATAGATCACCCGCCCTGAAGCGCGTGATCAATATGTATATTATATGTACGTGTGATTGACTATGTGTATATGTATAGACTGAAGCGGCGTTGAGCGAGCCGTGGATTCCCTGCTACTTAGGTCACCGGATAGGGATGACCATATATACTATATATTGTTTGTAATAGAAATGAGTAGTTATGCATATATAAGAATGTCAATCAGGGATTAGAGTCTTACGGGATAGGAGAAGTCCTACCTCCCGTGCCGGTCACGGACGTCCGATAGGGGGTCGTGACACCCTCATAATGTATTTTTAATAAATTATATCCATACCAAATGCAGCTTTATTACATTAATCAACTGGAGGGGCAAAAAAGTTTTTTCCCACATTAATTCCATTTTCAACTAGCAATTCTATGGTCCTATACGAATGACGATATTGTGGCTTCTTCGACATTCTAAGACAGTGTCTACAACAATGATTGTGACACTTGAAGCGTCTTGTCATAGACTATAACAATGTTAATGGAGTTTAAAAATAGAGAAATAGTAGAGAGTAAAATTGTGAAATAGAAAAAGATTTTAGGTTTAGGGATGAAATTGGAAATTGGTGTAAAGTTCAGGGACCTAAAAGGTACTTTTGCCTAAAATGTATGATTGGAAGAATATATGATAGAGAGAAAATTTAGATAATGGATATTATAGTTATCAAAATGTATATTTATATTTGATTGAAACTTAGCTTTTATTATAGTTATTTTATATTATCATTGGTCTCACAATAATATATCTACTTAATAATTAATAAAATATAAAATAAAATATATGATTGCATAAGAGGTGAGAAAAAATAGAAATAACAGGTAGTAATGACAATTAACAAGAGCTAGGGCCGGACATTGTTTAATGTTGGTATATATCTGCCCCGACCTGTCTTCAATCATGGCCAATTATATGTGGCTATCTCACGTGTTCGGAGACTCTCTGGTTTGAAGATTCTGGTGTCTGAGGTTGATCGTCGTCAGTTGAAAACTACTACAAATGATATCTTTAAAGAAGTGTTCCGGAATGTTAACTAGAGTTATTATTAGTAATGCATATTACATCAATTTCTTTAGATGTCTTTTTTAATAACACAGAATCTTCAGTTTCTAAATTCTTAGCAACTCTTGCTATAAAATTTACCTTATTCATATTGTTTACAAAATTTGAGTTGATGCGTTTAATTTTTAAGGCTTTCATTATGTGCAACCTTAATTTTTTATATCGGCAGAATCACAACATATTTCGTTAATGTTAATTTTACCACCCATAATTCATATCATCTCTTTCTCAAGGCACTGTATATCATCTTGCCTTTAAAATTTCTGCATAGTCACAATTGTCTTTTACATCATTCAGTTGATATTCATTTGCCAGCAAAACTGATGATGCTTCCGTATTTTGGCAATGTCATCTCTGCATACTTACTTTTATGAGTAATAAGTGCAGTCAAGAAGTTGTATAAATATTTTTTTGGTAAGAGTTGTATAAATATTTATTATCATAATTATGTTAGTTGATATGTTGTGCAAATTATATATCCGTCATTGATCAATGTGAGCACTTTTAGACAGTGAAAATTTGTAACCCGAACATTTCCATTGTAGAACAAAATTATTTATTATATATTTTACTATGGTCAATGGTATTATATCGTTCTGAAGGTTTCATATAACAATGTCCCACCAACGTAATATATGGATTTTTAAACATATTGTTCAAAAAATTATGTAAATACCTGTAGACATAACCCGTGCAGGGCACCGGTACAAAGACTAGTTAAACAATAAAAAAATACCAAAGAATTATAATGGTTATCTATTAAACTAACCACTTTACTACACAAATCTTTTGGCTCTGTTTTTTCTCTTCCTTATTTGCTTCTTTGACTTTTCTACCATATATCTAGTCCATTCTAACATAGAAAGAAATTTCAATTAGCATTGGAGAAAGATTAAGTAAATAACAATCCCCAATGACAAATTGACAAAGACAAAGGGATTAACTAAATTGATAAATTGACAAAGACAAGAACATTTTGTTACATCAGAAGACCCTAAAACAAGGGTTTATATTATTTTTAAAAAATTACAAGCAAATAAGTAAAGCAAGATAATATAATTAGCATCAAATAAGAACTTGCCTCTGCTTGCCGGCCTGTATGACGTCTGACTCCTGAAGCATCATGCATAACCTATCCATTGGTACTTAATTATCATCTAACTATTAAATTATGAAATTGTATATATATACTCATAAGACTAGTAAAACTGACTAGTTGACGGACACCACAAACATGTGCACGCTTTTCACGGACACCACAAACCTAGAATTAAACCAGAAATTAACATAAAGAAAAATTATGCTAAACACAGCAACTACTGATGAATAAAATAAGTTATAAGTTTGCAGTTCATTTCTTACCTCCTGCTGTCCCCGGCCTTACAGAATGAAAGAGGCTATATATCGTCTCTCACATCTGATTCAGAATCTCCTCCATAGCAACTCACCTAAAAATACCAATAATGATGAGCTTAGCAATAATTATATTCAGTTTTTTTAAAAAAAAAATGTATATAACGGGAATCCAAGATCACCAGAAACAGATAACTCATCATATATAAGGTTAACACTATATTTTGGTTCATTGTAGGGTACTTGAGACACGTTGAGAAAATGCGGAAGTATATCAAAATGGCAATATTATATTATGGAGAACATAAGCAATCTCATATTTCAACAAGCATAACTAATAGAAACATATATAGAATGGAACAAAATATTAATTGTTCGTGTCACCTTGTTTGGCACAAGTTCCTGGAAGAGGTCTAACAATCTATAAAAAGAATGCATATTATCACAATTAATTATAACAGCAAGGACTGTCAAACATACCAATTAATATAATTGTAACAATGATCTTGGATAACCAATATGCATGCTATGATCTTGTAGATTTAACAGAGCATGCATAAAACAAAATTTTAGTGACTAATAATCACGTATCTAACTTTAAGACTCAAGACAAGGATCAATTCTAAAGTAGCAGCATTATACTTTAGAAACAAGACTACTTTCTTTCCTCTTCCTACTACAGGTAGGACACAAGAAAATTCTCCCACGTCATTACAAGAGCAACAACAACAGCATTATATATAGGACATAGGTGTAAGTTAACATATCAGAATTCATATACATTGCGTGCCACGAAAACTGACATTAGTTTGTTTTGAGGGTATAATTCCATAATTTTAATAATTAAGGGCCAAATCCCTAATCTCAATGTATGGAAAAATTGATATAATTTAAATTTAAGATGAGCATTTTCAAGTTTTAAAATTTTTGAAACTCGGATAAAGTACATATGATTTTCCAAACTTGTACTTAGATATGAATAGTAAGTAATGTATAACTACTTCCAAAGTTATAACTTGTGATGAGTGAGAGGTTGAAGGATTAAATAAGTGAAGTACCAAAGTTATTATAACTTACTAAAAAGAACAATAAAGATGGACCTTATAATTTAATAATAAATAACTTCAACCTTTTTACTACATTGGGCCGAACAAAATTATAAGTACTAATCTAAAAAAGTTTAAACAAGTGATCTACAATTCTAAAAAACAAAAATAATAAAAATGTTGAGCATTATTAATTTTTTGGCAGGAAGAAATAGTTAAAAAAATTCTAGGCCCATGGCAAATGGTAAAGTCTAAAAAAAGTTTGTCACAAGAATAAATCAATAAATCAATAAAGCTAAAGATATATAGCCTAGCTTTTCTATATTAGTCCACCATTGGATTTGGATAAATGTGCTTGTTTGTATTGTACTGTTAGTTATTCTTGTATGTCATTACTCACTACTTACTCCTACATGGAAACAAAGGTAAAACTGAGAAACTGCAGCATTGTCCATTCTTAGCAGCTTTATTTTCAGAACCAAATTCCAAAAAGCACACACGCAAGACATAAGATTTTATACAAAAAGACCTTAGCAAAGAATAAAAAGTTCAATAACTAACAAATATACAATTAATCATGAAAAGAAAAAACAGAGAGCAAACCTTTTGAGTTCTTCTCACCTTAAGTTGAAGCTGTAACCATTATCTGAAAAAAAAAGATCCTATTCTTCTAACTCAAGTCTTAAAAATGTTCTACTTTTAATTCTTAACCCAAACTAACAAACCAAATTATGGTATACACTATTTCATTTTCACTCTACAGTCACAACTACTTAGTCTACTTCCTATTATATATCAAAATTCAAATTAAATTATATTACCAAATAGATCCTTTTTTTCAGAAAAAAAAGAAGATGACATACATATAGCTGATTTCCTTGATATGCACATCTCTGTCTCTGAAAAAACGTTGCTGCTGCTGGAAACGTGTGTTTGAAAAGTTCCACCACTTCATGGTAAGAACAATTCTCTTAGGCCTTTTTTTTAATTACTGTTACTATTAAAAAATGATGCATTTTATTCTATATATATGTGTGATGAAATCCATTGAAGGTTGCTAATTACCTATTTCCGACCGTAGTTTATGTTTTGAAGAATAAAATTCTCAGTTACACTTTTGTCTCTACATCTTTAGGCTTCACATCATATTCAAATGAAAGTAAAAATAGAACAAGAAATACACAGGCTAAACAGATTTAGTATATTAGATGTATAATTTTATCCGAACAAACAATGATTTAGCTATAGTAAACTTGAGAGGAATTCCAATGCATTAAACTAGCAATAATAGTCAAAGACTTCAATCAAATATCCCAGTCAGTAGGGTTTTAGAAGCAAACCATGTAGAGAGAGAATGGATCGGAGGAGGACGCGAGAGAAGAGGAGTTTCTATGCGTGACGCTGTGACTTCTTCTCACCTCCCTTTTCGCTAGGGTTCGCTTCTGGAGTAACCTACCAGTCATTGAACCATCACAAGCAAGGGTTCATGCACTGGCGTCTGCTGCCAATCACGCACCATCGTCTGCCACAATCCGCACGAACAAGCCTCTAGGGTTTTATCAAAGAGATTTCAGCGCATCATGGAACAAGCTTGAAGTTCGAGAATTAGAGCAATTTTAGGGAAGTAGGGCAAAGGGAAGTGTTTCTGCTTTTCCGCATCAAGGGTCACGCTAATTTGGAAGAAAAAAAGGAGAATAAATGCTTTTTCTTATTGTTTAACTACGGTTGTGATTAACGTAGTTAAGTGTAAAAATCCTAATTGACTAACTACGATTTAGGCAACCCTTGTTAGGTGACCGTTGCTATGTTCTGTATTTTTTGTAGTGTTCATTTTATCAATTTATACTAATATCGTAAATTATCCGCAACAAACATGTAAGCTATGTGAAGTTTTGGGGAGGGGGGAACTAGGGAGCTAAGGCCCCTGTTGTTACCCTCGCCAAATTTAAATATAGGATTAAATTGGTTACGGTACAATTTCATATTCATATAATCAACTCCAATTTCATTCCTTTTTATGTTATACCAAACGTAATCATATCATTTTCATCTTCATTCTTACTCCCAGGTCTTTAAAATCAATCTACCAACCAAATGGATTCACAGATCCATAAATCTCAATGAGAAAAAGAACACACTAAGGGTTCTTTTGGTGCCAAAAATATGATGGGAATGAGAATTAAGGATGATCATGGGTAACGTTTGGGTAGGATACTATATTCTCTGTTCCCGCACCCGGACTTGAGCGGATATCAAAATCAATCCCCATCCCAGACCCTACGAATAGTTGAATCCCTATACCCGGACCTAGACTTATTTATCAAAATTTTCATCTATAACCACGAGAAATAAAATAATTAAATTATAAATATAAATGTACTATTAAATTACTTTAATATGTATAAAATATTTAAGATTTTTTCTTACTATTATATATTTTTTCAGCAAAAAAATTTAAAAGTATTACTTTTTAATATATAAAAATAATAATTACTATTGTGGGAGGGTATGGGTAGGGTACCTCTTTACCCGTCCTCAGACCCATTGATTTTGTAGCTGGACTCATACCCAGACTACAGGGTAAAATTTTAGGGTACCAATTGGGTATGAGAATTTTGATAATCCCTAATGATATTGTTTAGACTACGTTTGGTAGTAGGAAATGAGATTGGAATAAAATTCGATAAAATGACAATTTTATTCTTTTTATGAAAATATTAAAAAAAAAGTAAAGACAGAAACATAATTAGCCAAATATTGCAAAAAGTAGTAAGATATGGTTGATACAAAAATTTGAAAGGGAATGTTGAATTCTTGCAAAATCTAGCTACCAAACTTGAACCAAAATTTTCATTGCAAAAACAAAAAAAGAAATTAATTCACAATATTATTTGAAATATCATGTAAGTTAATTAATTTACACAATCTTCATTTTTTAAGCTTTATCATATTTTTAAAAATTTAAATTATAATAAATCTTTTAGCATTTTTGTAGAACTAAGTATTTTTCAACTTAAAAAATTATGAGCATCTTTTAGCATGCATAAACTATTTAAATGTCAAATTTATTACTCACAGAATTAGTAAGGCAAAAGAGTAAATTTGGTCCCTTAATTTTGATCCAACATTTATTCTATACGTTAATTTCAATTGAATCCACTTTAAGCATTTACTTTAAAAAAATCAGTCAAAATTTTCCCAGTATTTAACAATGATAATTTACATGATAAGAAATTAATACTGAGTTAAAACCAAGTTTCATATCTCAATGCATGTGTCAGATTATATATTGTGAATATTATTATTCTATTACTCTTAAATGTAAAAACAACGACAAATACAATAATTTAAATTGTTTTGTGATGCACGGAATAGCATTGGACTTAGTGGCAAACAAAGCTATCCCTAAATCATGTTCTTTAATCTTTATGATATATTTCAAAATTTAGTGACATATTTGTCATTTAGATTATAATTAGTACTTGTGTAATTTTTATTCATTTTTAGGTCCACGTACGATATGACATTAAGTTGAAGACTTAATTATATAAATGGTCTATGTGATAATAATTTTGGTATTGGTCTTCTAAAAAATCTATTAGTACATGTTAAATAAATTAACAATTTTTTTAAAAGAATGTGACTGGAGTGGAGAGGGTGAGAACAAAAATTGGTAAAAAAACAATGAAAAATAAATGTTTTTTATTTTAAACTATAAAATATTTTCATATTTAAAAATTCAAAAACAAATTGACATGCACTTTATTACATATATAGCTACTAATCATTCAATATTTCAATATGAAAATTTATAGTATCTCACACAAAATTGTCTTAAATAAAAAATACTTGTAAAATTTGAAATAAATAATATTTACCAATAATATTCTATAGTAATAGATAAAAACCAAACATTAGTATAAAGGCAAAAATAAAACCAAACCTTTTGTTGCAGAGAATAACTGCAAAGGATCAAATTCTTGATCATATTATCATATATATACTAATCTAAGAATTATATATATGATCTAATAATTTTTATTAAAATTTCAAAAAACATGTATTGCAGGAATAATATATAAACACAAATGCAGTAATTAATGAGCAGGATACCAACATTCCCAATGCATTCTCCATTGCCTTGGTGCGTTAGAAAGCAATTTTTTTGGCATTTTGCAAGATTGCACCAATGTAGATCCAACACTTTTGTGCATATATTATTTTTCACTTTCCTACAGGCCTTGTCATTCAAACACCGAAAAAAAAACCTTAATGCCGGAATGTTGTTTAATTCGAACACTTCACACCTATATAGTAAGGAAGACAATTTTCATAAAGTTGTATTATAAAAAAATTAACCATGAAAGAAGCGAAAATTTCAATTCTCTAGACACCTATATATATACTAATTGCATTTGAATAGTTCGTTATCTCTGCCATGTTCACAACATTGGGTGGAACCTTACTCATATAAGATTTAACTAATAGTTGACAATGTTAAGAAATAGTAAATTTATGTCTTGGAATCTCAAGGCTTTAGTGCTTATGTGAATGGCTGTGAAAGGATGTGAGTGCCTTGAAGAATATTAAACAACATGCCTAATTTAGTTTAGATTGCTTTATTCTTAAGTCTTAACACAAAGAAATGAAAGCACATTTTAGATCTTAGACACAGACAGAAAAAGCAAGCAGTGGAGAGGAAAAACATATCTAATCACATATAGAAGAGCAAGAAAGAAAGAAATGAAGAAAGACCAACCTGATTGAACTTGAGAGCATGCTGCTCGCCGGCAAGCTGAAGATTGCCGTTAACGAAGACGAGCATGGCCGGAGAGGCAGGGTTGGTGGGCTGGCAATCGATGGCGATGATGCTGTGTCAGCCATAAAACCCAAGGGCGAGGCGAGAGTAAGAATTCAGGATCGAGGAGATCCTTTTATATAACCTTTAGACAATGTGCGGGAGATTTCAAATTTGAATAGTGAATCGAAACTGGTTAATGATTGTAGTCATGGCATGATCAATTTGGCCATGATTCAAGGTGCTATTAAATGGGTGCAAGGTCAGCTCTTGAAGGTGGACAATAAATTCAAATTTAATGAGATTAAAGGTAGATTTAATGTGATTAAATTAGTTAGAAGAAGAATGCAATCATAATGCTTCTTAATGTATGGGTGATGGACATGTGGATCATATATTTTTCATGCTGGATTTTGCAAATTGATGTGGCATTTTGTACGATATTTTGGTGGACATTTTTAACACTCGTGGATTAGTGGGTTGAGATTAAAAGTTAGATTAGTGATGTGGAGGTTGAGCAAACAATTTCTTTATCCTAGTTCTCAAGAGAAGGCTCCAGGTGCATTCTTTTATCTTTATATATATAGATGTAACTACGGATTATTCTGCCTGGGGACACGTGACAATAAGCTTTCAGAAGCTCCACGACAGCCTACGCCAAGACGCATGGCACCACTCACCTGCCCCTTACGTGGCCGTTACCCACGTCTCTCTTGGAGAGCTCCTGTCCAAGAGATGTGGGAAGCCCCCTGGGCGTCGTGGGATGACCCACATCCTACAAGAACATGGCTCGAGCACGACTTTCCCACACACAGTATATAAAGGCCCTCACCCGGGGGACTTAGGGGCAGGGACAAGGATCAGAAGAACATCAGATCATCAGAAAAACACTCTGAATACATCCCGGCATATTCTTGCCCCAAACTCATACCTCGCAAACCCGAAGCTTGGTCCACGGCAGCATCAATCTCCGGTGACCTTGAGGCCAACGCCTGACACGTCTCCGTCCTCGAGATTCCCATAAGTAGAGCGCCCGATCGCTCTAAGAGACCCTTGCTCTCTCACAACTAAGGCAACCTCCTACAAGTGGCTCGCCTGCCCGGAGTACCTTACGCACATCTTAGCCGCACATGGCCCAATACAGGTAACCACCTAGCCTAACGGCAACGATAGATGTCACCATGACGAACTACATGGACTTTGATCCCATCCTAATGGTACGTAGGCACCTAGGTCCTCACCTAAGGGTAAGTCCCCCAAAGTTACGACCCCTTGCAGTCCTTATGTACAAAGTAAAATTGTCTGAACCAAAAACGACAGTTACATTGGCGACCACCGCGGTCTTCTCAGACCACAACGCCTTGTGCACTCCGCCGCTAAACGGCATTTCCTTTTCGGGGAGTAGGAGTATCCACCTAACACTCAGAAACCCGCATTTTTGCTTTCTCCAATACAGGACAGTACTCTCATGGCCAGCACCAGTAGATCCTCAAAGTCTTTGCATGATCGGCAGAATGACATCAATAGTGACCGGCACAAGTGACATAAAACACAGCTCGTGACCTTCGAGGGCACAGGTAACGCGACTGAGATGAACGAACCATTAGCTATCACGGCCAACATCTCCGGATTTGATGTCACACACGTATTAGTAGACCCCGGATTGGCTGCCGACATACTCTTCACGAAGACCTTGGAGGAAATACACAATGGCATGGACTAGCTGACGCCAGACGAAGGAACTCTTGTCGACGTCTCAGGACAAGCCATTGAGACACGGGGAACCTTCACAACATGACTCATCTTGGGCATGCCACCGAAGGTCGCCCGCGCTAGTTAGGTTCACTGTATCGGCAGCCCTGTTGATATACAACGACGTCCTGGGTCGAGCGACCCTCAACCAACTCAGAATAGTCATATCCAATGCTCATCTAATGATAAAATTCCCTACAATAGCGGGAATCAGGGAAATACGAGCAAACCAAAAAGCCTATGCGTGATACACGACCAACCGTCTCGAAGGAGACGAGGTTGAGAATTACACCAGGAGCTCTCTAGAGATAGTGGACCTACGTGATGAAATCCTTGGAGCCCAGCCTTAGCCTACGAAAGACCTTGTGAATATTTGCATAGACCAAGCAAATAACAGGGAACTCCGCGTGGGAGCCTTCCTTGACCGAGCAGCCCAAAAGAAGTTCCAGGAGCTACTTACCAGGTACAAGGACGTATTCACCTGGAGCCCCACAGACATGCCAGGAATAGATCCCACACTCATATGTCACTTCCTCAACATCAGAGGCGGTCCCAGCGTTATCCAGAAAAAGTGACACTTTGGCAAGAAAAGACAACGAGCAATCGACGAAGAAGTGCAGAAGATTCTCGACGCCAGTTCCATACGCGAATCACAGTATCCCGACCGGCTGTCGAATGTGGTGATGGTAAAAAAGGCGAACGGGAAGTGGCGGATGTGTGTAGATTTTACAAATCTAAACAAAGCTTGCCTGAAAGATGCCTACCTGCTCCCCAACATAGACAAGCTAGTGGATGGAACAGCTGGGCACCGGCTGTTGAGTTTCCTAGACGCCTTCTCAGGATACAACCAGATCCAGATGAATCTGAAAGATCAGGAAAAAACCTCCTTCATCACAGACAAGGGCGTCTACTGCTACAAAGTGATGCCCTTCATACTAAAAATTGTTCGTGCCACCTACCAGAGGATGATTGACATCGTCTTCAAAAATCAGATAGGCTGGAATCTCGAGGTTTACGTCGACGACATGGTCGTTAAATCCATGGAGCTCGAACAACACTTGGCACACTTGGAGGAGATCTTAGTCTTGCGAACGTACCAAATGAAGTTAAACCCAACCAAATGCGCTTTCGGCGTATCAGCGGGAAAATTCCTATGATTCAAGATCACACAAAGGGGAAAGAGCTACAAAGGCTAAATGGGAGGTTAGCAACCCTCAATGGATTCCTGTCAAGGATGGCTGATCGATGCCTTCCTTTCTACAAAATCCTGAAGACGGCACCAGCATTCCAATGGACCGAGCAATGTGAAAAGTCTTTCTAGGACCTTAAGGTTTACCTAGCTAAACTACCGGTGCTAGCAAAAGCAGTTAAAGGGGAGACCCTCATACATATCTTGCCACCATTGTTCATGCTGTAAGCCCAACTCAGGTACCAGCGAGTGGAGAAACTCGTACTTGCCCTCGTTCACTTAGCCAGAAGGCTTCGACCCTACTTCCAATAGCACACGATCATGGTCCGAACCGACTAGCAGCTGCGGAAAATACTGCAAAAGCTAGACTTAGCAGGACAAATGATAGACTGGGCCGTTGAGCTATCCGAATTCGACATCAAATATGAGCCCCGACGGGCAACCAAAGCCCAAGCATTGGCAGACTTCGTCACCAAAATGACTCCGTAAGAATGCCATCAGGGGGACGCCCCGGCTTCAAACCACGACGAGACCATTGAGCCATAACCTGAAAAATCCCCATGGCTAGTCCACGTAGACGGTTCCTCGATCGGGAAATCCGCGGGCACTGGCATTATTGCAGAGAGCCCCGACAGAATCAAGGTGGAACAAGCCCTGCGCTTCATGTTCCCCGCCTTCAACAACCAAGCTGAATATGAAGCACTCATAGCCGGACTAGTGCTAGCTCACGACCTAGGCACCTCAAAGGTCAAGCTATTTAGCGACTCACAATTGGTCGTCGGAGAACTCAATGGAGACTTTGAGACGAAATACGCAAGTATCATCAAATACGTAGAGGGTGCCAAACAAGAAATCAGCAGGTTCGAGTCTGTCTTGATCACACGGATTCCCCGAAACTCAAACACCCAAGCTGATGCCCTCTTCAAATTGGCCACCATGCTGAGCCAATCGCGACTTAAAATGGTCTTGCGAACAACGCTTCGCACCCCCAGCATAAATCCAGACATACTGCCAATAGCGGTCAACAATTCCTGGACGGCTCCCATATATAAAAGCCTACCTAACGGCGGGCACCCTGCCTATAGACAAAGATCTAGCACGAAAAATAAGAAGGCAAGCAGCTCGGTACTTTGTCTGGGGAAACGACCTATACAAAAAGGGATTTTCGTCCCCGCATCTCCGATTCATCTCGACCAAAGAAGCAAATTATGTGCTACGAGAAATCCATGAAGGCATATGCGGCACCCACCAATCCGCAAGAACCCTCCGCCAGCGAGCTCTACGCTCCGGATTTTATTGGCCCACAATGAAGGCGGACTCAGAAACTTTGGTCACTAACTGCAACCAATGCCAGCGGCACGCCGCGTTCATACACCAGCCGTCTGGCAAACTAAAGCCCATCGAATCTCCATAGCCCTTCGACAATTGGGAAATGGACATATTAGGCCCTCTCCCTCAGGGTACACTCCAACGGAAGTTCCTCATAGTGGTCATGGACTATTTCATGAAATGGATTGAGGCCAAGCCTCTATCCACCATCGGCTCCCAAAACGTCCAACACTTTCTTTGGCGAAACATCGTAACTCGGTTTGGCCCACCACACACATTGATCACCAAAAATGGATGCCAATTCGTCAGCAAAAAATTCTAGGATTTCTGCAAAGATTGGACTATGAAAAGGGCGAACCGCTTCATCCCTGAGGGACTCTGAAAACGCCTGACAGACGCAAAAGAAGGATGGGTGGATGAGCTCCCATCGGTTCTATGGTCCTATCGAACGACGATACACTCGGCAACGGGAGAAACTCCTTTCACTCTTAAATATGGGCAGGAAGCGATAGTTCCCACCGATATTGGGGTCCCCTCGCATCAAGTGCTAAATTACTTCGATTCAAACACAAAAAATCTGTTGGTCAGCCTGGACACGGCCGAAAAATGCAGGGAAGCTGCGGCGCTAAAAAACGTTGCTTACAAGCAGCTACTTGCACGAAAATAGAATAAGGACGTCCGACCTCGAAAGTTTGAAAAAGGTGACTTGGTCATGTGGACAGCGATAAACAATAAGTGCAACCGCCTGCACGGCAAGCTCGCACCTAATTGGGAAGGCCCATACAGGGTCATTGGAATTGCTTCGCACAACGCGTACAAGTTAGCACACTGACGGGAGAAAAGAATTTCAAGTACGAGAAAAGTAGCCTACCCCCTCGACCACTTCCTGCATAAAACCATGAAGGGTCAGCCACCTTACACAAAGGACATCAAAGCTAGAGAAAAGCAGCCTACCCCCTTGACCTCCCGCTGACAAGTAAACCCACCAGACGCCTTAGCAACAACATGGTCTCCTTGGTCATACGCTCTAGAGCATAGTCATCCCCATAGTCTAGCGGATAATGCTGACGAGCTAATATGACCCGCTCCGCCTCAAAGGGAATCAACTTCCCACTAAAAGAGATACACTGACCGTCAATGTTGTTGTCACGAATCAGGTGGGTGAGGCGAGCTTAAATCATTGTGGCCAAAGGAGGTTTCCCTATACACTCGTACCCCCCGAGGAGATGCCCGTCCGATTCCTGTCACGACCCCCTATCGGACGTCCGTGACCGGCACAGGAGGTAGGATTTCTCCTATCCCGTAAGCCTCTAATCCCTGATTGACATTTTTATATATGCATAACTACCCATTTCTAATACAAACAATATATAGTATATATGGCCATCCCTATCCGGTGACCTAAGTAGCACGTAATCCACGGCTCGCTCAACGCCGCTTCACTCTATACATATACACATAATCAATCACACGTACATCTAATATACATATTGTATGTACATTTAAATGGTCAGACAATTAGCTTATATCATATTCACAATAAAGAATTTAAAGCATGGATTTACATACATTTAAATTCACACATACATCATATCATAGTTTAACATACAACTTCATGTGGATATCCTTGTTCAAATAACCGTAATCATAAACTGACCCGAAGGCATATCTCTGTTAGGAGAGAATCTGGCCCGGAGGCAATATCTCACGTGAGCGATATAGGAACCTAGTTGATCATTCTAGGAACCCCTGGTCTCAAGACTTTACTTGGAACATTAACCTAACCCCAAGACTTCACTTGGAGCATAGCCGGCGACTCACCTGACCTTGGTTTACCCAAGGCAATATCCACAATGTGGTGTACTCATATACTTGTATTTCTGTGAGTTTGACTCAAGATAACAGACTGAATCTACCAGGACCATTCGTGATAGACTCGGTTACCGCGTTGTACCATAAATGACCCCTATGGACCACTACTTATTCATTTTACTTCTTCTTAGGCAAGTCTAAGTTTCCAAGTGGTTTTCTTGATCGGAATCTCTCGGTTTAAAACAAGGTCACCTATGTTCATTTTCTTTAAGAGCTTACATACACCACCACACTTTTCAGATAATAATCAATAAGGTTGGTTTCTAGTACCACAAGACCCTCACAAATAAAATTGACTCGATCCTACCCCCGATATCATCTAGGTCCCGAGGACCTTCTTTCCATATAAGGCTCCTTGATCCACCATTGCTTTTACAGTTCACATATACACATACAGCACGTTATCACATATATTACAATTTAGGAACAACAATAGCATGTTATCTATTATAAAATTCCTACAATTAGCCAGCACCGGAGCGGTAGTGGGGCTGTCCTTCAGCTTCTGAAAACTCTGCTCACACTTGTCATCCCATACAAACTTCACTCCTTTCTGAATCAATCTATTCATAGGTGCAGCAACCTTAGAGAAGTCCTGCACAAATCTTCTATAATATCCAGCCAAACCCAAGAAACTGTGAATCTCAGTAACAGAGGTAGGCTGGGACCAATTCTTCACTGCCTCTACCTTACTTGGATCAACGTGGATTCCCTCTGATGATACCACGTGACCCAAAAGGAAACTCTGTCAAGCCAGAATTCACACTTAGAGAACTTGGCATATAGTTTTTCCTCTCTCAACCTCTGCAATGCTAATCTCAAGTGTTCAGCATGTTCCTCAGAATTCTTTGAATAAACCAATATGTCATCAATGAAGACAATGACAAATCGGTCCAGAAATGGTTTAAAGACCTTGTTCATCATGTCCATGAACGCTGCAGGAGCATTAGTTAATCCGAAAGACATCACCAAGAACTCGTAATGTCCGTATCGGGTCTAGAATGCGGTCTTAGGTATGTTTGATTCTCGAATCTTTAATTGATGGTACCCAGATCGCAAATCAATCTTGGAAAACCGCTTCGCACCCTGCAACTGATCAGATAAGTCATCTATTCTCGGCAGTGGATATTGATTGCGAATCTCACCTTGTTTAACTTTCGGTAATCAATACACAACCGCAAAGATCCGTCCTTCTTCTTTACAAAAAGGACCGGTGCACCCCAAGGAGAGAAACTGGGTCTTATAAAACCCTTGTCAAGCAACTCTTGCAATTGTGTATGTAGCTCCTTCAGCTCTTTCGGAGCCATACGGTAAGGTGGTGTGGAGATAGGCTGGGTGCCAGGTTGCAGCTCAATTTCAAATTCAATCTCATGATCGGGCGGCAACCCCGGCAATTCTTCTTGAAATACATCCAAGAACTCTCGCACTACCGGTACTTGAGTCGGTGAAAGTACCGCTTTAGTAGTATCTTGGATGAATGCCAAATACGCTTTGCATCCCTTTGCAAGTAACTTAGATGCCTTCAAAGCCGAGATTAAGCTTGGATATGGTGCAGCTCTGTCACCCCGTATCACAAAGGGCTCCTCGTTTGGCATATTGAATTTCAAGCATTTAGCCCTGCAGTCCACAACCGCATGGCAAGACGACAACCAATCCATCCCGAGGATCACATCAAGATCAACCATACATAACAACCGAAGGTCTACCACAGTCTCATGACCATCGACCTCCACAATGCAAGACTTGTGCACATACTCTACTTGTACCGATTCTCCCATCGGTGTAGAGACCAGTACTGTTTCTTCCATTCTAGATGGACTTTTGTTGAATTTAGAGGCAAATGCATGCGACACATAGGAATGAGTGGAGCCGGAATCAAATAAGACTCGTGCTTCAAGGGAGCAGACAATAACAGTACCTGTCATAACTGCATTTGAAGCATGAGCATCCTGCTGAGAGAGTGCAAATACCCGCGCTTGTCCTCCACCTACCGCCCCTGGCCCTCGGCCACTAGATCCTGCACCACGGCCTCTAGCTGCACCTGTACTTGCTGCCTGTGGTGGCACAATTTTCACTGGTGGAGCTGGAATAAGTGTACTCCTCGGCGTCGGATTGCTTCTCACACTTGTACCCTCTTTTTTCTTTGGACACTCTCTAGCCATATGGCCCATCTGGCCGCAGTGGTAGCATCCACCTGTCAGTCTCCGACATATACCAAAATGAAATATGTCGCAAGTCGCACACTGGGGCTTTGTCTTACCGGCATCTCCACCCCCTTGTTCCCTCTGTCCCCCTTGAACATTACCTCTTGTACCTGTTTCATAGGTGGTAGTTGAGGATTGTCCCCCTGCGGACCCTGAATATCTGGCACCTCCACCTGTTGTCTTCCTTTTCTTACTTCCACCTCCTTGGTTTTCACTGCCTGTAATTAACTTCACTTTGGGATCAACAGATGTCCCATACCTCTTCCTGGTTTCAATTATTCTAGTACAGTCTGCTGCTTGAGCTAAAGTCTAAAACTGTCTCCTCTGAGGTAGCAAAGCAGTAAACAACGGCTCCGTGAGTCGGTGTATGAACCTCTTGATCCTTGCCTCTTCATCTGGAACTAACTCAGGTGAGAATTGAGCGAGTTCAGTAAAAAGTAATTCATACTCCGTCACGGTCATGTTAGGCGTCATCCACAACTCCTTGAATTGCTGACGCTTTGCATCTTTGATGCCTTCAGGTAGAAACCGACCCAGGAATTCCCTCTGAAAATCTTCCCAGGTCATTGGTGCCACTCTACGTGAATACCTCGTCTGTACGGACTCTATCCAAACTCTAGCCGCTCCCCTCAGCTGGAATGAAGCTAATTCCACTAACTCATGACCTGAGAACCTCAGCATGTGCCCAATTCTAACCACATCTCTGATAAAATACTGCGGATCCTCTTTCTCACTAGTACCGCAAAATGTGGGTGGATGAAGCTTCAGAAATTTTGAAATTGGCAGCTCTCTGGGTGCTAGCCGTGGCTCACGAGGCATTCCCTGTGGTTGTTGCCATTCCCTATCCTCTTCCTCAACAACCTCCATCTCTTGATTGCTAGGAACTCCCTCTTGTTCTTCCTCGCCGACTACTAACCAGCATACTTCCCTTTGTATTTGTCTTGTCATCTCTTCTCTTAGTTCCTAAAATCCTGCCGTGAGCATTTCCGCCACGGAAGGTGCACCTGTCTCTACTTGAGGTTGAGGTTCCGGTGACTGTCTCCTCTCTTCCCCTCTCACTTATGCTCTCCCACGACCTCGAGCTCGACCCCTACCTCGGCCTCGAGTACGGCCTCTCCCTTGGCCTCGGGTGGGCATTCCCTCCTCCCGAACTGATTCTCGATCAATTTCAGCAGGAGTTCTCCCTCCACCTCTAATCTGTCTCGTGATAGGTGGCATCCCTATACTGCACAAGGACCACACCTAATAAATACACGTATATTACTGATATTTCATATCAAAGAGAGTAGAAAGAAAGGCTGACACAATTTTCCTGGGTACTTCCAAAAGTGCCTTTTTACTCCCACGTTGTGCCCGGGTACACAAAGAGGGGTAAACCAACACCCGGTCATACCTATGGCTTCATACAGTTTAAAGTAACCTGCCTCTGATACCAAGTTTGTCACGACCCCCTATCGGACGTCCGTGACCGGCACGCGAGGTAGGATTTCTCCTATCCCGTAAGCCTCGAATCTCTGATTGACATTTTTATATATGCATAACTACCCATTTCTAATACAAACAATATATAGTATATATGGCCATCCATTTCCGGTGCCCTAAGTAGCACGTAATCCACGTCTCGCTCAACGCTGCTTCAGTCTATACATATACACATAATCAATCACACGTACATATAATATACATATTGATCACGCGCTTCAGGGCGGGTGATCTATCCTATTCACATGCAGAATTCCTGTGTACAGTCAAGTATATATATTCAATCACACACCTGCATATAATTTACATATTGATCACACGCCTCAATGCGTGTGACCTATCCTATTCACTTGCAGAAGTCATGTTCATATATATATAAATACACATGATATTCATCATATCACAACCTATATTCCCAACAACAAGACCAATCTATAACCTGTATAAAGCCGACAATTCTAGAGTGTGACATATACATATATGTATATAGCAACTGTACAAAACAATGCTATACCAAAAGAATCATATACATATACATCCTGATAAAATACATATATCAATACTACCCACGTGAACAATGCGTGCGGTCTCTAAGTCTGTCCGCCTCCCTGAGATGAAGTGGAAGCGCTCCAGATGCCTATACCACCTGTGTCTGTGACATGTAACATTAGGGTGAGTCAAACAGACTCAGTGAGAGGCTTTTCCATCCCTGGTGTAGTGGCGGGTACCACTACAACTGGGGAAAGGAGCTAATAACAAACACATACGCATATAACAGATTTGAATTTCCATATATTAAGTGCTCAGGCAATTAGCTTATATCATATTCACAATAAAGATATTAAAGCATGGATTTACATACATTTAAATTCACACATACATCATATAATAGTTTATCATACAACTTCATGTGGATATCCTTGTTCAAATAACCGTAATCATAAACTGGCCCGAAGGCATATCTCCGTTACGAGAGAATCTGGCCCGGAGGAAATATCTCACGTGAGCGATATAGGAACCTAGTTGATCATTCTAGGAACCCCTGGTCCCAAGACTTTACTTGGAACATTAACCTGACCCCATGACTTCACTTGGAGCATAGCCGGCGACTCACCTGACCTCGGTTTACCCAAGGCAATAGCCACAATGTGGTGTACTCATATACTTGCATTTCTGTGAGTTTGACTCAAGATAACAGACTCAATCTACCCGGACTATTAGTGATAGACTCGGTTCCCGCATTGTACCATAAATGACCCCTATGGAGCACTACTTATTCATTTTACTTCTTCTTAGGCAAATCTAAGTTTCCAAGTGGTTTTCTAGATCGGAATCTCTCGGTTTAAAACAAGGTCACCTATGTTCATTTTCATTAAGAGCTTACATACACCACCACACTTTTCAGATAATAATCAATAAGGTTGGTTTCAAGTACCACAAGACCCTCACAAAAATTTGACTCGATCCTATCCCTGATATCATCTAGGTCCCGATGACCTTCTTTCCATATAAGGCTCCTTGAGCCACCATTGCTTTTACAGTTCACATATACACATACAGCACGTTATCACATATATTACAATTTAGGAACAACAATAGCATGTTATCTATTATAAAATTCCTACAAGTAGGCAAGAAGGCAAACCATATATCCATATCCGCAGTCAACCCTATACGACAAGGATAGGAAAGCCCCTCACCTGGTTGGCCCCACGTATCGGCTCTCGGTGTGCCCGAAGGTCCACTCACTGTATGATGCCCTATAGACATATACTTGAGATATTTAGAAACTTGAAACTTAGCCACTATCGTGTACATGTAACGCTAATGCTCATGTTCTCCCTAATTAATTCCATAGACTAGTTGTTGGCTTGGAAAGCCCCTAACTAGTTTTCGAAACACCTAACATGCTTCTATTCGTGTCCAACCCTTGCTTAACCACACTATTCGGAAGCTTTGACTTGGGAATGCAAGGTTACCCAATTCCACCTCTATGTGTCCATATGAACTTCCATTACCCAAGTCTTGAATTTATGGCTCAAGAGAATCATAAATCCTACTTGTCCCAAAATTTCCATTTACCAAAATAACCTTGAACACATTACCTACACATGAATACACATATCCGGACACGCGTAAAATTGAAAAATTGTCTATTTTTCCCCGTGTGGGGTTCCGGTGAGACAGTGAGTACTCGGGTTTTAATCCCTCGTACATTCCAATAATTTTAACAATTATATAATTGCTATTCAACCTCTTAATGCATCCCAAATCAGCCCATAACACTCTTAAACATTAACAACCACATTTTCCTACAATTTTTCCAACCCGGATAAATTTCCATCAATTTAGTTCCGGCTCCAAACATGCAAATACTTCAATTTCGGACCCAGAATACTCAGATTGAATCAATTGGGGTTTTTCCAAAAATCCCTAAAATTGATAAAATTGGGGTTTGAGAGTTTCGGGTCTTCTCACCTCGATTCAACTGGTTAGAAGGACGATATGGAGTAGAGGAGACTCCCAGCTACCTTCCCCGATGAAGAGACGGCGTTTTTCGGCGTGGGAGCTCTCTCCCTTCGCTTTCTCTCTCTAACCCGAACTCTCTCTCCTCCAGCACCCACAACGACAGCGACTACTCCGACGGACGGCGACTCCGGCTCCAGCTCGCACGTCCGGCCTCTGTCTCGCGTGATGTCCTCCTCCTTGCTTCCTCCGTGCGATGTCCCTCAAAGGGAATCAACTTCCCTCTAAAAGAGATACACTCACCATCAATGCTGATGTCACGAATCAGGTGGGTGAGGCCAGCTTAAATCATCGTAGCCAAAGGAGGTTTCCCTATACACTCGTACCCCCCGAGGAGATGCCCGTCCGATTCCTGGGCGAGGGTGTCTCCTTTAGAGGGAAGTTGACTCCCTTTGAGGCTGAGCGGGTCATATTAGCTCGTCAGCATTATCCGCTGGATTATGGGGATGACTATGCTTAAGAGCTTATGACCAAAGGGACCGTGCTTTTACTAAGCCATCTGGCGGGCTTCGCTTATCAGCCGGAGATGGAGGGGGTGGGCCTCTTTTCTCTGGCTTCGGTATATATTTTTGGTAAGGTGGCTTACTTTGTGAGGTTTTGTGCAGGAAGTGGTGGAGGCCCTGTTGGATGAGAATGCTTAACTGACCGGCCGAGTGAAGGAGTTGAAGGACGAGCTGGCGAAAACCAAGGCTGACTCTTCGAGGTTTCATCGTCTGGATTTCCTGCGCTTTGCTAATTATGGGATGCAGAATAGCATGGCACAATTAGAGGACTTTATGGGCATTTCTATTCCTCCGGAGATCAGGGCGAGAATGCACCCTTCTTGGGAGAACATCGAGGACAGTTTCGCGCCCGTGTTCGAGGTGATCCTCTGTTGAGGACAGAGGACTATGTCGTGGCTCTAAACCCTCGAAGGGACCACCCCCTGGTCGGTTGAGTAGCCGCATCTTTCAAGCGAGGATGCCTCTTGATTCGGACTCTGTGGCATATCCCATGTCGTCATTTTTGTATTTCTACGGCGCTAGTCCCCATATGTAAATATATATTTTTGAATAGTAACAAGAATTTCAAGTACGAGAGTTGGTCAATCATATTGCATTCTGTATTTATTTAGATTGATGGTGTTACATCTATCATTTGACAAAGACATGGAGGAGTACATAGTGAACTTGTCTTTGGACTAAGACATAGTATAGTACTTTTGAAACTGTGAACTTGTCTTTGGACTAAGACACAGTGCAGTATTTCTTGAGATTGCTAGCATTCCAGGTATTAGGGACGTGCTCTCCCGTCAAATGCGCTAACTTGTATGCGTTAGGAGAAGCGATTCCAATGACCCTGTATGGGCTTTCCCAATTAGGTGCGAGCTTGCCGTGTAGGCAGTCGCGCCTATTGTTTATTGCTGTTTGCATGACCAGGTCACCTTTTTCGAATTTTTGAGGTCGGACGCCCCGATTGTACTTTCGTGCAAGTAGCTGCTTGTAAGCAACGTTTTTGAGCGCCGCAACTTCCTTGCCCTCTTCGGTCGCATCCAGGCTGATTAGTAAATTTTTTGGGTTTGAATTAGAGTAATTTAGCACTTCATTCGAGGGGACCCCAATGTCGGCGGGAACTATCGCTTCTTGCCCATACATCAGGGCAAAAGGAGTTTCTCCTGTTGCTGAGTGTATTGTTGTCCGGTAGGACCATAGGACTAAGGGGAGCTCGTTCACCCAATTTTCTTTAGCATCTGCTAAGCGTTTCTGCAATCCCTTGAGGATAATACGGTTTGCTCTTTCTATTTGCCCGTTAGTCGCCAGATATTCGACTAAGGTTGTTCTAGGGTCGACACACCATTCCTTGTAAAAGTCCTCGAATTTTTCACTGGTGAATTGTCGCCCGTTGTCAGTGCTCAATGCGTGAGGTGGGCCGAATATGGTTATGATGTTTCGCTAGAGGAAATTTTGGACGTTTTGGGAGCCGATGGTGGCTAGAGGTTAAGCCTCGATCCATTTTGTGAAATAGTCGACCACCACTATGAGGAACTCTCTTTGGAGCGTACCCTGTGGGAGGGGGCCGAGTATGTCCATACCCCAAGTATCGAATGGCCATGGAGATTTGATGGGCTTGAATTCGCTGGGTGGTTGGTGTATGAATGAGGCGTGCTGCTGACTGGTCGCAATTGGTGACCAGAGCCTCTGAGTCTACCCTCATTTTGGACCAATAAAATCCAGAGCGCAATGCTCGCTTGCAGAGTGCCCCTGCAGATTGGTGGGTATCGCATACGCCCTCATGGATTTCTTGTAGCACATAGCCAGCATGTTCGGCTGAGTTGCACCGGAGGTGCGGGAATGAAAATCCCTTTTTGTATAGGACTTCTCCCCAGACAAATTATCGAGCTGCTTGCCTCCTTATTTTTCAGGCTAGCTCTTTGTCCGCAGGCAGGGCACATTCTGTTTGATATGCTTTTATCGGTGACACCTAGGAGTCGTGAACTGCTATAGGCTGTATGTCTGGAGTTATGCTGGGCGGTGAAGCATTGTTCGAATGACCGTTTTGAGTCCCGATTGGCTCGGCGTGGTGGCCAATTTGGAGAGGGCATCAGCATGGGTGTTCTGGTTCCGAGGTATCCGTGTGATCAAGACGGATTCGAACCTACTGATTTCTTGTTTGGCACGCTCTACGTATTTGATGATAGTAGCGTCCTTCGCCTTAAAGTCTCCATTGAGTTGTCCGACCACCAATTGTGAGTCACTGAATCGCTGGACCATTGAAGCGCCTAGGTCATGAGCTAGCGCTACTTTGACTATGAGTGCTTCATATTCAGCTTGATTGTTGGAGGCGGGGAACCTGAAGCACAGAGCTTGTTCCACCTTGATTCCGTCGGGGCTCTCTACTATGATGCCAGCGCCTGCGTATTTCCAGGTCGAGGAGCCGCCCACGTAAATTAGCCATAGGGATTTTTCTGGCTGTGGCTCAATGGTCTCATCATTGTTCGAAGCTGGGGCATCCCCGTGATGGCATTTTGACGGAGTCATTTCGGCGATGAAGTATGCCAATGCTTCGACTTTGATCGCTCGTCAGGGCTCATATTTGATGTCGAATTCGAATAGTTCAATGACCCAGTTTGTCATTCGCCCTGCTAAGTCTGGTTTTCACAGTACCTGCCGTAGGGGCTAGTCAGTTCGGACCATGATCTGTGCTGTTGGAAGAAAGGCCGAAGCCTCTTGGCCGAGTGGACGAGAGCGAGCACGAGCTTCTCCACTCATTGGTACCTGAGTTGGTCTCCTTGCAAGGCGTGGCTTGTGTAGAACACCGGGAATTTTTCGGCCCCTTCTTCTCTTATCAGCACCGAGCTTACAGCATGATCGTTAGTGGTTAGATATAGTACGAAGGTCTCCCCTTTAATGGCTTTTGCTAGCACCAGAGTTTTAGCCAAGTAAACTTTGAGGTCCTGGAAAGATTTTTTGCACTGCTTGATCCAGTTGAACGCTGGTGCTGTCTTCAGGATTTTGTAGAAGGGAAGGCATCAGTCGGCCATCCTTGATAGGAATTTGTTGAGGGCTGCTAACCTCCCATTTAGCCTCTGTACCTCTTTTATTGATCGAGGTGGCTCCATGTTGAGGACGGCTACACACCTTTTGGGATTAGCCTCGATTCCCCTTTGTCTGATCATGAATCCTAAGAATTTTCCTGTCGATAGATTTTGTCGGGTTTAGCTTCATTTTGTTCGTCCGCAAGACTAGGAAGATTTCTTCCAAGTGCACCAGGTGTTGCTCAAATTCCATAGATTTGACTACCATATCGTTGACGTAGACTTCAAGATTGCAACCATTATGATCCCTGAAGATTATGTCCATCATCCTCTGGTAGGTGGCGCCTGTGTTTTTTAGTCCGAAAGGCATGACCTTATAGCAGTAGACACCCCTTGATCTTTTAGGTTCATCTAGATCTGGTTGTACCCCGAAAAGGCATCCAGAACACTTAGCATCCGGTGCCCCGCTGTTCCGTTCACTAGCTTGTCTATGTTGGGGAGTAAACATGTGTCTTTTGGGCAAGCTTTGCTCAGATTCGTGAAGTCCACGCACATTCGCCATTTCCCATTCCCCTTTTTTACCATGACCATGTTTGAGAGCCAGTCTAAGTACTGTGATTAACGAATGAACCCAGCGTCTAGAAGCTTCTGCACTTCTTTGTTGATTACCCGCTGCATCTCCACGCCAAAGTGCTGTTTTTTCTACATGACGCCGGGATCGTCTTTGGTGTTGAGGGAATGACATATGAGTGTAGGATCTATTCCCGGCATGTCCGCGACGCTCTAGGCAAATACGTCCCTGTACCTGGTAAGTAACTCCTGGAATTTCTTTCGGGCTGTTTGGTCAAGTAGGGCTCCTATTCGGATCTCCCTGTTATTTGCTTGATCTATGCAAATACTTACAAGATCATCCGTAGGCTGCGGTTGGGCTACGGAAATTTCATCATGTACGTCTACTATCTCAGGAGTGCTTCCGATATGATTCTCAGCATTGTCTCCTTCGGGGTGGTCTATCGAGTAGCATGCATGAGCTTCTCCTTGGTCTGCTTGTATTTCCCCTATTCCTTCTGTTGTGGAGAATTTTATTGTCAGATGAGTTGTGGATACGACTACTCTGAGTTGGCTAAGGGTCGGTCGACCTAAGACGGTGTTGTATATTGACGAGGCTGCCGACACAGTGAACCTAACCTTCGTGCGGGCGACCTTTGGTGGTGCGCCTAGGGCATGCCACATTGTGAAGGTTCCTCGCGTCTCAACGGCTCATCCTGAGAAGTCGAAAAGAGTTCCTTTGTCTGGCGTCAGCTAATCCTAATAATCGTGCATTTTTTCCAAGGTTTTCATGAAGAGTATGTCAGCAGCCGATTCGAGGTCTATTAATACACGTTTGACATCATATCCGGAGATGTTGGTCGTGACAGCTAGTGGTTCATTCATCTCTGTCGCATTTCTTGCGCCTTCAAAGGCCACGAGCTGTGTTTTTTGTTGCTTGCGTTAACTGTTGTTGATGTCATTTTGTCAGTCGTGCAATACCTATCAAGCCTTCCATCCGATTGAAACAAGGTAGAAAGCCCCAAACTCTCAAAACCCCAATTTCTCCAATTTTAGGGATTTTAGGAAATCTTCATTTACCTCTATTTGGGACATTCCAGGGATAAATTCGAGCTTAGTAGGTGTTGTTGAATGCTTAGGGAGGTTTAGAATCAAGGCCAAATCGTAGAATTTGGCCGGTTGTGGAAATTATGGAAATTAGGTTAGAACTTACTCTAAATTTTGAATTTACTAGTTTGATGCATGAATAGGCTTGGATTGGAGTAGTAAAGATATTATAATTGCTGAAAATATACCAGGGAATAAAGCCCGAGTAATTACCTTAGCAACCGGAACCAAATCCGGTGAAAAAGAGGAATTTTACCAAGCAAGCTGTGCTGTGGGCTGGACACCTCGATCTAGCCTGTGGTGGACGTCTAAGACCAACCAAATTGGTACTAAAGTTTTTCTTATACACTCTATTAAATTCTAGAAGCACCTGATTATGTCTTTCATAATTAAAGAGGTCGTGGGTAAATTCTTACTCGGCAAATAAGGGAAACGGTTGAACGAGTAAGCTAATGACTCTTTTGAGTCAGAAATTTATTCCTTTATTATTTAAAAGTTCTTATGAACACATGAAGTGGAGTCTAGATAAATTAGAATATCTAATCCAAGCTTTCAGAGGATTCTAAATGGCACGAATATGTGAAAATCGAGTACAAAAGTATTGTAGACTTTCAAAAAGGGCAAAGAAGACGACATAACAAATCAAGTATCTAGTACTTGGAAATGTCTAGTGGGTACATGAGTATTAGCATGACACGTGCATGATAGTCGCTTAGTTACACGCTGCTAATTTCTTAAATACATGTGTATAGGGCACCACAGAGTAATTGGAGCTTCAGGTACTCCTAGGACTGATCAGGAGGGCCAACGAGGTGAGGGGCTCTCCCATCCCTGCCCCACAGGGTTGGATGAGTACGTGAATATGTGGTTTGCTCTAGTTTATACAGTTATTATATGAAATATAGTTATCCGAATGAATTTGTGTTACGCGTGTATGGTTAGCAAGTAAGCAGTGAACATGCAAACTGTATATGTGCTTATCTGTTTAGGCTCATGTGTATATGTGTTAATGTGGTTCACCGAGCCTTATATGTTACCGTGGGTAAGAATGAGTCGGAATTTCATATGTGAGGGTTCATTAATATTAGAAACCAATTAAATTGATCATCACTATAAAGATTTTGACCGTATGATATGTTGAGGAAACTGGACATAGGTTGTCAAGTGTGAATAAGAGTGTTGCATAATCTAAAAGGGAGAAACTAGCCCAAACTAAGAAACAAGAATAATAATCAAGTAGTTGTTCATAGAGTATCCTTCAAGATTAAACATTTTAGTTGTGCTTATTTAGGATAGTCCGGGTAGATCGAGTCGGTCATCCTGGTCAGACAGACGGGATTATGTTGTCAGTAAGAATGCCACGTAGTGGCCATTACCTTGGTTTAACTAAGGTCAGATAAGTCGCCGGCTATTGCCCTAAGTGTGACTTGGAGCCAGAAAGTTCCTAGTGTGATCAACTAGGTTCAAATATGAGATTGCTTTCGAGCCAGTATTTCTCTTACCATAAGGCGGGAGATAGAAATTGAATGCCTACGAGTATAGGTATGTGAACTTGTTTGATGTGTTACTTATGGTGTAATACCCCGGAAAAATTTCGAGGATTAAAGAATGGTTTATTTAAAAATTTTGAGGATTAAAGAAGGATTTATTCCGGGGCTAGGAATTAAAACCTTAAAAAGAATATAGGAAAATTATGAAAGTTAAGGGAAACCGAGGAGGAACCGAGAAAATTTTTCAAAATTTCAAGTAAAATATAAGATGAAAGAAAGAAGTAGAAAATAATTTTTTTGGGATTAATTTAGGACCTAAGAAATTAGAAAACTAAAATAAATAGGAGTGGGAACTAAATTAAAATATTATTAGTTATTGTTTATATAGTTATTAATTAATTTATTTATTTATTTTATACTATTTTCATATTTTATTATTATTATTAATATATATTAATTATTAAAGAAAAGAAAGGAAAAGAAAATAAAAGAGAAAATGAGAGAGGGAGGGGACTACGGGAAGAAAGGAGAAGAGAAGAAGAAAGAAAGAAAGGAAAGGAGAGAGAGGAAGAAGAGAGAGAGAGAGAGAGCTAGGGCTTGGAGGTGGGAGCAAATTCGGCGGGAATCTCGCCGGATTCGGCGAGTTGGAGTTGGAGGAGCCGGAGATCATCCTCGTCTCAATCTCTCGAGTTAAGGTAGGTATAACGCCCGATTCTCTCCAAGTCCCCATTTTCTTCATTTTTCTTCATTTTTGGAATTGAGTTGAGAATTCGAGTTTGGGCGGATTCGAGGGTAGAATAATGTTTCTAAAGTGTTCTTGAACACTTATTGGGGTTAGGATTCGAGCCTAGATCGTTGGATTTGGCCGGATTCGAAGCTGGAAGAGTTTGGGGTTCATAAAACCCATTTTTCCCAATCTCGAACGATCAACGATTCGGCGACGAATCGGAGTTAGACTTGAGTTGTAGGACTTCCTAAATGTAGTATATATGTAGATGAACAAAACCCGTGGGGTGTGGAGTCGAAGCCGGGGGCGGAAGGGGGCCGGAACGGGCCCAAACCAGCCCACAGCACAGCAAACGAATTGCTGTGCTGCGAGCCGGCGCTATAACGCTAGCTCTCGGGTGTACCAAGAGCTGCTGGGCAGCAGAATCGGCGCTATAGCGCCAGGCCTCTGCCCAACATGCCCAAAATTCATTTCTTTGCCAATCCGGGGTGTCCGAACCCCCTACTTTCAATCCTAAACTTCTTAGAACACCACCAACCATGTTTTTAAGGATCAAAATCATTCCAAATGTCTTCTTGTCCCTCAAGAATAGAAACTTGCGGAGTAAACTAAGTCAAACTTCTTGAATTTGAACCTTAAACTGTCACAACCTTTAGGCAACCTTAAGTGGGATAAATTGGAGGTATATTGGGGTTTGGAAACTAGATTTCTTAGAACCCAAGTAGGAACACAAGTTGATTTAAAATGCTTAGATCTTCCTAAAATTAGGATTCATCCAACCAAGCTAGATAAGCTTTCTTAGATGCGAATACAAGTTAGATAGAGGTCTAGCACTCAAATCCAAGTATGTGAAACACTCTAGTAGAGTGTTATACGCGAGTAAGTCAAGTGTCCGAGGAAGGATACGCATAAGTCGGGATAGAGAAGTCCGATAAGACCAAGAGCTTGACTCTGTGGCAACCAGGGACTACACGTGAGAGTAATGGAGAGATAAATAACAAGTTAAGATAAGTAATAATCTTAATGAAATAAATGTTTTTCTTATAGGAACAACAGCACGCAAAAGAGTGCAACAGGAACTCCGAGGAGACTAAAGTTACAGGAGAAGATTACATGGAAGGTTGGCCAAGGTGAGGGTTCTTCCATCTCTGCTCCTAGGGTTGTATGCTTATGTGGATTACATGAGTATGTACCTTCTCTGCTTGTCTGGTATGTATTAGCTAGAGGTATAGAAGGCTAAAAGAATGAAAGAACTAGCAATAGGTTGTGGAAAGTAACTTGGATAGGAAAACATAGGAGTAGAGTACAACTGTTTACTATGATTGGTGTGTTACAAATCCAACTCATACACTCCGGAGGCACGATGAGTATTTTATTAAATCTTTTTCCACGACGGTGGCAAGAGTCCTTGTACGGAAGGACTAAACTTTTAATTTGAAAACTCGTCACGACAGTGACTTAAATTATAATCATGCAAAGGGAGTTATTGGTGGGTTTCGGATTTGATTATGCGAGAGATGTGAGACATCGACTAGAACAACGTCAGATGGCACTTGAGACCTCAATTTTATAATCACCATGACGATGGTCATTGCCCTATCTTGGCAATAGGGTTAGAAAGGTTTTATAATTCTATGACGATAGCTTGAGGCTCAGAGAGTACATCTGGACGGGTATATGAGTTATATCCTGTTGAGGATACTTGTACATATTAATAAGGAAAAGAATTGTTGATCCTTCGGGAAAGATACAAAGAATCCTATTAATATGTGAGACTAAGGTAAGGAGACACGGGAGGAACCTACGGGTGAACCGTGAGCTTAACCTAGTAAAAGAGAAACCATCCTGTGGAGTTGGTCCAGGGTGTGTCAGTGGCCACGCTTCGAGACGTCATGTCGTGCCCGCCATGTGGCCTGGTTGGGTAATGGACGAGTGGGCTCAAGCTATTGCCCCGCAGCAAGGGGTCAGGACGTGCCACGTGGTGGCTATGCGTCAGTTGTTTGATAGATAGAAGTTGATTGTGTTTGATTAACAAAATTGTCACGAGGTGACCAGTACCCAAGTGAATGGGTTAAGTATGTTTTGCCACGTGGTAGCTAGTAGCCCGAGTACACGGGTTTGAAGTAGAAAAACCACGTAGTGGCTAGTACATACCCCAGGGTTGGGGAGATTAAGTAGATTTGTGTTTAGCATCTGTGTGTATGTATAAATTGTCTGTGGTTGCATATGACTGTTGATTATGCAGCGTAGTGGTAACGTACAGGAACGTCACCACGCGTCTTGTTGATTCAAACATGCTGAACGTGAGAAGACCGATAGGTAAAAGCCGGCACTATGTGTTACATGTTACTTGCTGATTGATGACGTGGAATAAACTGCTGCATGCTTATATCTGTTAAATGCATGTGAGTGTTTGCGTGAAATTTCTGTTATTGTGTGATCACCAAGAATGCATGCTATCTCACAGTAACTAGCTGTTTGTGCATGTGGTTGTGTATGACTCCCAGTCCCAACGGTAAGGTACCCGCCTTTCGCCGGGGATGGGAGAGTCCTCACTGAGTCGCGTGGTTAAGACTCACACCTCATTTTTACTACACAAGACAGGTTAAGTACAGGTGAAAGAAGTCTCCGTGGAGCGAGGGTTGAGAAACATTTTCCAAGACCCACAACTTGTTCATGTGGGTGAATAAAGTGAAATTTGTAATTTAATTTACTTTATCATTGTATCATAAAGTAAAGGGTAGACGTACCGAATTAGATTGTATTACTAAATCTAGAACTGTCAACTTCACACACCTTAAAGATCAGGATTTATTTTACTGCGTTACAGGGAAAATTTGCTTTCAAAATATATATATGCATATATCTGTTGCATGTGAATAGGATAGGCAGCATCTTCGGATGTGTAGCCAGTACACAGGTTAGATATATTATGTGTGTTTTCCTATATCTATATCCTGAAGCGGCACTGGCCGCGGATTTGCTTGCCTAGGATAGGCCACCATTTCGGTGTAGCCATGGTATTATACTGCATGTGGATGTATTTTCAATAATAGATATTCTGTCAATTAGGTGATAAGGCATACAGGCATAGGGATATTCCCTGTGTCCGTGCCGGTCACGGTCCTCTAAACGGGGGTCGTGACATATGGAAATATATGATATATAATTGTGGATGATTTACGTACAGAGTAATAAATATATTAGAAGCATGAATTAGGGTTATCGTTGTGAATATGACACATTGGTTGACTGATCATGTTAAATATCGCTATGTAATCCGTTTCATGCGCATGTGGATGTGATTTGCTCCCTTTTCTCAACTGTAGTAGTACCCGCTGCTACGCTAGGAATGGGGGAGCTCCTCACTGAGTCTGTTTGACTCACCCCCATGTTTCAATATTTCAGATACAGGTGGTTCAGGTGTTGGGAACGCGTCCACTTCTTCTCGAGGAGGCGGACAAGTCTGAAGACCGCACGCTTAGTCCGCGTGGGTAGCTATTTTGGTTATGTGATTAGGTCTTGATGTATATGTATATAAATCCTTAATGGGCGTAGCTTTTGTACATATACAACTGCTGTGTATATATATGTCGTACTCGTACTCTAGTATTGTCGGCGTCATACATGTTAAAGATAGGTTACGATTGTGGGAGTTAGGCTATGACTTCCGCATGTGCCTAGGATAGATCACACGCACTGAGGCGTGTGATCAATATGTAAACTATATGTATGTGTGGCTGAATATGTGTATGTATGGATATATGACTTTCGCATGTGACTAGGATAGATTGCACGCATTGAGGCGTGTGATCAATATGTAAATTATATGTAAGTGTGGTTGAATACATGTATGCTTGGAAATATGACTTCTGCATGTGGCTAGGATAGATCGTACGCAGTGAGGCGAGTGATCAATATGTAAACTGTATGTATGTGTGGTTAATCATATGTATATATATATAGACTGAAGCGGTGTTGAACGAACCGTGGATTGCAAGCTACTTAGGTCACCAGAAATTGATGGCCACATATATGTTATATATTAATTGTATTAGAAAAGGGTAGATATGAACATGTATATATATGTTAATCAGGGATTAGAGGCTTACGGGACAGGGAAACCCTACCTCCCGTGCCGGTCACGGACTCCCGAAATGGGATCGTGACAATTAAGACCCAACGGCACGAAGTTGGGCTCACCGCTGGAAGCTTACTCCGTTGGAACTCCTGAAGGAGGTTCAATATCAACCCTGTTATTTGAAAAAAAAAACAAGAAGTAGTAGGATGAGTGGAAAATCACTCAGTGAGTAGACAACACACACTATAACTGGAACAGGACAAGTCAAGGCACGAGTGTTTTCTGATTCGAAAATAATATTCATAGTTCCGAAATCAGGGGTTTGTTAACAAATATTTTAAATGATAAACTTGAAATGTGACAACATAAATAAAATGAGTCACAAAGCATTCTAAACAAGTTTTCAATATAAATCTAGTAAAGCCTTGTAAAAAATTAATATGAGCTCAATAATATAAATTGTTGGAGCAGCAACC
Source organism: Senna tora (assembly GCA_014851425.1). Classification (NCBI taxonomy): domain Eukaryota; kingdom Viridiplantae; phylum Streptophyta; class Magnoliopsida; order Fabales; family Fabaceae; genus Senna; species Senna tora. The sequence goes on from CM026271.1 coordinate 27,915,603, forward strand.
TGAAAATAAGAATAAACACAAAAAATAGGAGAGAATAAAATTGTTAAAGAAATATAAAACGCGTGGTACTGGACTGAGGCACGGGTATCTTGTTATCTTTAAGGTAATTCATGCCTCCCACGGGTTAATTTTGCTATATCACCCGATGCAGGGGTACTCAGATGCGTCACCTCTAGGATACAACAGCCCGGTACTCGCCTGTTTGTCTACAACCTCTGCACGTAGGAGGCAGATAGGACTCTGTCAACCACAGCTTTCTCTACCCAAATAACACATATAGCTTGTATTGTTTTTAGTGTTTTTGACACACTGTTTTCACGTATGCTACTTTCTATTTTTTTTGTCCCTCTACGTTCTTCTCTCAACCCAGATATATAGGTGAATAGAAGAGAATCTTTTTATAACCCAATTAAATACATTAAAACTAATTTAATTATATAAAAAACGTTGTAGTCATATATAAATACCTCATAAAAAACAGTAGCAACGTTCATATATAATGAATAAAACCAAAACGGACAAATTTAATTACTCATACGTTTTGTCCTTATCATTTTTATAGTTTATATTTTTTTTATTAATTTATAATAATATCCTACAATCCCCCATTTATTATTATAAATTAACACACACATTTGACATTTCTTTTTACATTTGGGTACAGACAGACTATTATACATAACTAGAGGCTTCGCATGCACCAAGGTGCATGCAATCATTTTTTTTAAAATTTACAATAGAAATATTTTTATTATTATTTTTAAATATAATAAATAATTAATAACTACTTTTATTTCTAATTTCTCTCTCACCACTTTTATTTAACTACTTTACCCATGATCCCCTTTTCTCTCATATCTCCCCCAATCATGTTTTATTCCATATTTTTTTAATTATCAAATATAATTATTTTGTGACCCCAATGACCAGAAGGGGTCACAGCCATATTAATATAGATATAGATAGCTAATTGTCTTGAATCTATATTTACCAAAAATATATATCTTGATCCAGATCCAATAGTGGTATTCATCTTGAACTATGACTGCTTAAGGGAGACAAGACAAATATCATGCACATAATAATCCAGGTGCAATATATGAGTCATAGCCCGCACATTATGCGGCCGTGTGTGCACCATGTTTCTTGAATGTGTTTCAAGAATATATGCTCTTTTATATTCTCATAGGAGTGGCTCCACTCCGTCACATTCAAATAAGTGAATTCTGTCAAGGGTGCTTCTGCAATTAAGACCCCCTACTCTTATAGAGCTACATACTTCATTAAGAGTTTTTGAAAACTCAACCTCACATATCATTGTAGGAAAACACACTTACACCATAGGGATAAATTAAGAGTTGAAACCATGGTTTTGAAAACCGGACCGGACCGGCCGGTCGGACCGGAAAACCGGTGAACCGCCAGCCAGTCCGGTCCGGAATAACCAATGAACCGGTCAGATATAAAACCGGTCAAGAACCGGTCAAAACCGGTCAGAACCGGTCAGAACCGGTGGTTTAGACGGTTCGACCGGTTGTTCAGTTTTTTTTAAAAAAATTGTGTTGTTTATGATTTAATATTTATTGAAAATTTGTTGTGACTTGTAGTTGTAAGGATTGTTCTATTTCAGTATTTATTGTTGGGTTTATGATAAGATTTGAGACTTAAATATGTTGATCCTTGAACTTATTTGAAGAGTTTAATATGATATTGTGGTAATTTGCAACTTGTTCTATTTCTTATCATGTTTAGATCGAGATGGAAACATATAATTATGAAATATATAATTTTTTTATGATATATTTTAGTATATTTAATTAAAAATATATATTTTAAATGCCACCGGTTCGACCACGGTTCAACCACGGTTCGACCATTGAACCGTGAACCAGTGCCTCGACCGGTTCAATGACCGGTCCGGTTTTAAAAACATTGGTTGAAACTTTTCCAAATGTGCATTTCAACAGCCACTCTATGATTCGTTCGTCCCTATGAACCAAGTTCTTAGGATCTCTAATCACAAGGTAGGGTATCCTCATAGGTTGCTTTTAATCCATACGGGCTTATATAGATTCATCCCCCTCAATGTACAAACCAGATTCTTTGACTATAGCTATAGTTTCAGAAAAACACACAATTCAAAGAATCTAGTAATGACGGTATTCATCACAATAAGTTGGCTTAAAAAATCTTAAAATTATTATTGGTGGGTATATCAAAATTCATTAAATATTTCTAATATATTCTTCCACCATATAATAATATTAGCCAATAAAAATAAAACATTAATCCATTTAAGGAACTTTTTCAAACCCAATTATATGTGACAAAAATTAGTATCATCTATATGTACCACTTTGTACTATAGGAATTAGCACCAATCGGGCTTACTCAAATTTAAATTAGTTAGGCATATTTTCATCTCTTTGAGATGGTTTCATCAATTTAATAAATTAATCACAAATAAATATATGTTTAATCTCTCAATATCATTTGGGTCACATATTCACAATAAACTTAGTTTGAAAAGATGAATTATGTAATTCCCATTATAAATTGCATAGCTATTTTTAATAAAAATAATATACCATCAAAAAACTTTGGTGAACTCGTTTTTGGATATCCACAAAATTATATACCCCCACTATTGATGGGTTTTGTGCCTTTCACAAGAATAACACAAATTTTTGTTCACCCAAAAAATAATATTCCTGTGGCACTTATAAAATATCACATATGAATTTTTAAATTCATTTTTGTGAAAATATCACAAAATCCACAATTATAAAAATTATTTTTCACAAGTATATATGTGTGCATACTTATTTACTATAAAGTGAATTTTCATTGTTTGAAAATATTTTCTCAAAATATTTCACCAAATCTATTCGGAAATTTTCAAAATTCATGACAAATTCATTTGTCACATATGACTTTAAAAGTCCACATGAGATATTGAAAATCCCACAAAATATAGAATATAACATTCTATAAACACACCTCTAGATAGCATTTTTCATGCTTCATCACATATAAGCTTATAAAAGCTTTTCACATTCCATGAAAATTTACCACATTTCATCTTGTGAAAGCTTTAAAAGCTATTACCACTTAATGAAATTTTATGGGATAATTCTATTACTCTTCTAAATATTAAACTCATAAAATGTTCATTAACTCACAATTATATCGAATATAATTTGGCGCAGAAATAATTATAATAAAATGGTTTTAAAACCATTTCATGAACCCAAAATATAAGCCAAAATATTCTCATATTTATTTTTATAACAATAGTATACATAAATTTCTTTCCCTTATTGTTATAAAAATAATATGCTTTATTTTCTAAGACAATATGACATATTTAAATAATGTCAAAATATATGACCACCAAAATACATGTCAAAAAACCTTGTCATAAAATTACAATATTTTATGATCATTATTTGGCCTTTGAAATTAATACAAGTTTTGGATTTAACATTAATATAATGATTAACCCAAAATTATATTTTTATAACAAACACATGGTGGCAACATATATGTGATTCTATGAAAATTAATTTACTCAATAAAATTTTTCATAGTACCACATTTGTTTTAATCATAAACCTCTTAGCACAAATAAAATTATAGACTAAAAATGTGATATTTCAAGAAAATATTTCCTTGCCCCTCACAAATAACACATACCTTAACTTGGGAGAGAATTGTAATACCCGAGAGGTATTTTTGGAATCAAGTCAAATATATAGTAGGACTTAGAATGGTCATCATTTGGAGTTGAAATGTAAATAAAATAAAATAAAATAAATACATAATATAAAGGAATAATAATAAATAAACAAGTAAATAAATAAATGAACAATAGAAATAAATAATAATTTTGTGTATACGTAAAGATAAATAAAATTAAATAGCAATTGGTGGGATAATATGAAATTGATAAAATTGTGAAATTGAAGTTAAACATTTTGGCTAAAGAAAAATAAAAATAAATTTTTTAGAGTGAAATAAAATATTTGGGATATAATTAAGATTTTAATAGTTTTAGAGTTGAGAAATTAAGGAATTAAAATAAATATGAAAATTAGGTAGAAAAATTATAATTTTGTATAAAATTGGTCATATGAATTATTCAAAGCTTGTAGTTTAAATTTGAGAATTTTTCGAAAATAAAAATTATACTGGGTAGGAAATTTTCAATTGCAATACACTCAATAACAGATATTTTGATAGGCTTATGATTAGCCAAAAATTTCAAAATTTTCCTATTGTTACCTACAAATAAATATAGTTAAGAAAATCCAATCAAAACTCTATTTCACCATACCCCAAAAATTGTCAAATGTCCAAAATCACCATTAATTTTCAAATCCAATATATGAGACATTTTTCTTCCTGCATCCACCACGCCACTCTTCCTTATTTTCTTCATCTTCTTCTCTTCTCTTCCTCTAAAGCTCTCTTAGGGCAAGCAACAAGTGAAGAAATTCTTCACTTTCTACCATGTTTCTTGCTTCCTCCCACTAATTCCATGCCTCATCAAGCTCCCTCCACCAGTGTTAAGCATTAACAAGCTTGGTCAACCTCCATGGGTTTCCAAATTCGGACATTCCCAAAGGTAAGCATCAAAATCTTGTTTTCACCTCTTAAATCATAGGTTTCTTGATGGGAATGAGCTACCTATCAATAATAGATCACCTTAGGATCATTTTTGAACATAGAGATCACCAAAATATTGAGTTCTATGGAGATTTCTACCCTAGGGTTCCTAATCTACGAATTTTGGCAAAATTTATGGAATTTATAAATTTTCTTAAACTTGATGGCATGTATGGACTTCAAATGAATTATTTAGGTATTCTAAATGATTTGTAAGAATGCCCAATGATTGGAATAATGATATGTGAACATTTGGTGAAAATGAGAACTTTTCATATTTGGCAAATTCTTCATTGATGGAGGTTGGGGAGTGAACAAGTTTGTAAACTTGTTTATTTATGCATTAATTGAGTTGAACTAAAAGAGAACACCAAATGATGACCATAGGCCAAGTAAATGAACTTGGGGGTTGGATAAATGTAAGAAGTCATAAGTAAAGAAACTATGAAATTGTATGAAATTTGATATCGATTGAATTGGTTGTATGTGATAGGGTTCAAGTACTTCCTTGGAGACCAGAGTGCTCAAAGGGAATGTTAAGTGAAGCGGACCAAGGTGAGGGACTTTCTTATCTTAGCCCCAAAATGGGATGATTAAATTATGTGTTGTGATTAATTGTGTGATTGTAATCATGCACTTAATATGAATTAGGATTGAATCTAAATTGACCTAGTAATGAGATTTTATATGTGATTTGAACCATTATATGAATTGGCCAATGAGGCATGTTGTTGCGTTTTAGATTTGATTGAGATTGGGTGTGGACCCATTTATGTTGAGATTATGATTGTGATTGTGATTTTCAAGGGTTGAAGGACATAGTGGATTTGATATATGTTGTGTATGAACAAGAGTCTTGATAGAATGATTGAGATGGTGTTGTATTTCCCTTTTGATTGGTTTTGCCGGTATGTTGGTGCCTTTATGAAGGAATTGTCTTTTTGCTTGATTTGAGTGATATAGTGGGTTATAAAGTGGTGCATGGGAAGGAACAAGGTTGAACCATACACCATGTGTGAAGTGGCATGAGGTAGTCCATGGGAAGGAACAAGGTTGAACCATGGGACTAACCTTCTGTTAAGGTACTAAGGCGGGCATGGGAAGGAATGGGGTTGAACCATGCGCCGTTAGAATTGTAAATTTGGGAAGGTGGTGGGAAGGAACCTAGTTGAACCACTTAACCAACCGATTTTCTAAGAACTCATTGGTAAACAAAGGAGGAGGGAAGGAACCTAGTTGAACCTCACCCCTTGTTTGCTTGTGGGAAGGAATTTGTGTGAATAGGTAATGTTGGTTACATAGTTTTTTTTTTACTGTATGAACCCCCTTCTCTACATACTGCATTTCTTATCCTTTTGAAAACCAAGTCAAGGATTCATGCTCTTTGTTACTTGGAAAACCTTGGACACCGGCTTTGTAAACTAATTCTTTTAAAATTATATTATTCTCAACAACCTTCCTTCACTAAATGGTGCCCAAGCAACCTCAACCCTATGCGGCCAACATTACACTCAAATATTTGTTTTCTTGGATTGTTGATTTTTGTGAAATATTGATTTGGATGACGTGCTATTGGTATTATGATATGAACTCTGTCAGAATTTGATTTTGTGTTCGTAAGGAATTGTTTATGTGTGACACTGTGATTAACACTCCCAAGGGTATGTGAATGATTGTACTATGTTTTATTTGATCTTTGTTGACTTATTGTTTCACGACCCCCAATCAGACGTTCGTGACCGGCACGGGAAGTATGATTTCTCCAATCCCGTAAGCCTCTAATCCCTGATTGACATTTTCCCATGTTTATAACTACCAATTTCTAATACAAACAATATATAGTATTTATGGCCATCCATATCCAATGACCTAAGTAGCGTGCAATCCACGGCTCGCTCAACGTCGCTTCAATCTATACATATACACATAATCACTCACACGTACATATATTATACATATTGATCACGCGCTTCAGGGCAGGTGATCTATCCTATTCACATGCAGAATTCCTGTATACAGTCAAGTATATATTCAATCACACACCTGCATATAGTTTACATATTGATCACACGCCTCAATGCGTGTGCTCTATCCTATTCACATGCGGAAGCCATATTTTCATACAATCAGGTATTCAGTCACACATATATATAATTTACATATTGACCACACTCCTCAAGGCGTGTGACCTATCCTAGTCGAATGCGGAAGTCATATATACATATACATATACATGATATACGCTATATCATAGCCTAAAGTCCCAATACCAAGACCTAACTTTAATCTGTATGAGGCCGACAATGCTAGAATATGACGTATATATATACTGCAGTTGTATCTGTACAAACGCTACACCCAAAAAGGATTCATATACATATACATCACAACATATATACGTAATCAAAATAACTACCGACGCGGACTAAGCGTACGGTCCTCAGATCTGTCCGCCTCCATGAGAAGAAGTGGACACGTTTCCGACTCCTGAACCACCTGTACCTAAAACATGTAAACAGGGGGTGAGTCAAACAGACTCAGTGAGAATCTCCCCCATCCCTGGCGTAGCAGCGGGTACCACTACAGTTGGGGGAAGGGAGCAACCACAACTACATGCGCATGAAACAGATTTATATTGTGACCTTTAATATGATCAGGCAATCAATATATCATATTCACATATTCACAATTAAAAATCATAATTCATGCTCCTAACATGTTTATTAATCCGCATGTAAACCAATCATAAACATATATCATATCGTTTCATAAGTCATACATAGTTATGCTCGTAGGCATTCACTTTTTGTCTCCTGCATTACGCTAAGAGAAATACTGGCCCGAAGGCATTCACTTTCTGTCTCCCGCGTTACGCTAAGAGAAATACTAGCTCGAAGCAAATTTCATGTACGAACCTGGTTGATCACACCAGAAACTTTCTGACTCCAAGGCATGCTTAGAGTAATGGCCGGCAACTTGTCTGACCTCAGTTTTAACCAAGGTAATGGCCACTATGTGGCATATTTGCTGACGTCATAATCCTGTCTGTCAGATCAAGATGACTGACTTGATTTACCCGGACAATCTAAACAAACTCAACAAACATATTTAACCTTGAAAGACACCCTATGAGAACTAGTTGAATATTATACATGATTACTAGTTAGGCCTAGTTTCCCCCTTTTCAATTATGCATCACTCTCACTCACACTTAACGACCTAGGTTCATTTTCCTCAATGTACCATACGGTCAAAACCTTTGCATGATGATCAATTTAAGTGGGTTCCTAATATTAATAAACTCTCACATATGAAATTCCGACTCAATCCTACCCCCAGTATCATATAAGGCTCGGTGAGCCACAATAGCACATATACACCTTGTGATTAATCATATAAGCACATATACTATTGCACGTTGACTGCTTACTTGCAAATCATACATGTGTAACACAAATTTATTCATATAAATATATTCCATATATCAATTTGCACAAAATAGAGCAAACCACATTTTCCACGTAGTCATCCAATCCTGTGGGGCAGGGATGGGAGAGCCCCTCACCTCGTTGGTCCTCCTGATCAATACTCGGAGTGCTTGAAGCTCCAATCACTCTGTGGTTCCCTATACACATTATATTTAAGAAATTCAGAACGCGTAATTAAGCATCTACCATGCACGTGTCATGCTAATGCTTATGCACCCTTTAGCTATTTTCCCAGAATTAATTATTTAGTTCGTTACGTCGTCTTATTTGCACTTTCTGAAAGTCCAGAATGCCCCATATTCGACTTTCACCCTTTCGAGCCATTTAGAACCTCTAATTGCTTAGGTTAGAGATTTCCACTTGTCTAAATTTCCCTTCATGTGTTCATATGGGTATTTAATTAATAAAAGAATTAAATTCACGATTCAAAAGAGGCTCTAGCTTACTCATTCCACTGTCTCCCTTATTCGCCAAGTAAAAGCTTAATTATTAGCTCATTAATTATATATAAAAATATAATTGGGTATAATTAGAGCCTTGGAACCAATTTAGCGGGTCTTAGGTGTCCACCACAGACTATATCGAGGTGTTCAACCCACCGCACAGCTCTTTACGGTACTGTGGCTTAGTATTTCGCCTCTTTTTCATCGGATTGGGTTCCGATTGAGACGGTAAATATTCGGGCTCTATTCCCTTGTATATTTCCAGCAACTTCAACACGTATACTAGTCCAATCTAAGCCTAAACATGCATCGAATTATCAATTTCGAATTTTTAGCAATTTTCTAGCTAAATTTTTCCTAATTTCCATACCCGGTTAATTCCTACGGTTTAGCTTCGATTCTGAACCTTACTAAGCTTTCAATAACACCCACTAAGCTCAAATTAAACCCCGGAATGCCCCGATTGGAAGTATTTGAAGGATTCCTAAAATACCCAAAATTGAGAAAATTGGGGTTTTGGGAGTTTGGGGCTTTCTCACCTTGAATCAATTGCCTAGAAGGCTTGTGGGTGTTGAAAGAGATTTCCGGTCAGCTGTCCAATCACCGGCGCCGCCTCTCCGGCGTGAAACCAGCCAGTTCCCTCTTTCCCGTGGCTTCTCTTCCCCTCTCGGCTGGTTGGCTTGTGGTCCGTTTCGTGCGTTTCTGCCTCTGTGTTTTGTGGCTGCTTTCTCTTACCTTTTGTTTTAAGTTTGTGTATTAGTGAATTTGTGAGAAAGGGGGGTCACGTGGCCCCCCATATATATATATATATATATATATATATATATATATATATATTCTATCATATAAATATATATATTATAAATATATGTATTTATATGTGGATGACCACATTTTCAACATTGGATTCTTTCTAAACCCTCCATATGATCACTTGTCTCTTTGTATCCTTAGTAACTTCTCCATGAAAGCCCCTTTAAGAGAATTGTGTAACCTTCCAATTAGTGTGCTTAAATATACATTATTGTATTCTTAATGTTACCTTATGGCTAAAGTCCTATAAATAGAGGCTATTGTAAACAAGTGAATAGATGAATGAATTTGGTGCATCTCTCTCATATGTTCTTATTATTTCTCTAAGCTTTTGCCTTATGTTCTTGTTGCTCATAAATTCTTTGTTTTACAACACGTTATCAGCACAGAGGTCTAGAATTTTATGTCGAAAGGAGCTCAAACTTGTTTTCATCATATCATGGTAAGCAAGAATATATTTGTTCTTCTCATAATGTAAGTTTTATCAAATCTCATAATGTTTATATTTGTTGCACTTGATATGTCAAGAAAAATTATTTATCATGAGAACTTTTTTTTTGTTTCATAATTTATTTGAGTGCAATATTGAATCTTTGAGATACTATAGAAGAACAAATTCATGTATCCCTGAAGGATTCATGCATCCCTGAAGGATGCGCAAAAAGCAATGATTTTTATTCATTATCATTTGCACGAAGAACTAGATATGAAAATAAGAACCAGTAGTTCTTTAGAACAAATTGAAGGAAAGATATGAGTTCTAAAATGATCAATGATTCATCTTAAAGCTCTTTCTAATTGGATGTACTTACATCTACAATATATTTTGTAAGTGAATATATGTCATCCTTGTTTGAAATTAGCTCTATAATTAAGTTATGAGGAAAGGAAATTACTAATGAATATATGTTTAGAAAAAACATATTTTACTTTAATTTCCATGCTTCGAGTGTGCTCCCGTAGTAGCAATATCGAGGGCATATATAGATTAATTTATCAATTATTATGGGCTAATTTCTTGTTTGCTTGTGGAAAAGCAAAATAATGAGATTTGAGCTTTTGATGAAGAATATTTGAAAACCTTGTCCAGTTGAATCAATTACATTCCCTGAAGTGAATGTGGCTTTTCTCGAGGTCATGGATGAGGTCGTAGTGCAAAATGAGACCATGAAAGAAAACATATTTTGGAATATTGAAAATGATTTTCCATCAAATTATGAAAATAAAAGTTCTACACTGAAGCACAAAAATGATGATGAATTATTTCAAAGAAAAAAAACCTCAAAGAAATGATAAAATCATTTGCTACAAATGTAGCATATGCTATTGGTGTTACATTTTATTATACTTTATTATGCTTAAATAAACAAAGGAAACTGAAATAAAAGCAAAATTTTTCTGAGCTTTTAAATCCTACTATTTTTTATGAATCACATGTTTCATTTGAATTTTAAGTATGACTTGCTCCCTCACTGTATTATAATTATTTTAATTTTGCTTTGAGATAAAAAATTATATTCAACTTTATAGAGGATGACATATGTCTTGTAGATAGTAGCACAACTCATACAATTTCTCGTGACAAAATTAACATTAGCTGAAATTAATGTTAATAAGATATCTAGTTTTGCAAATGTCATATAAGACTCTGGAAGAGCTCACATTTCATTGCCAAATAGATAAATTTTTAATATTGGTGATACATTATATATTTCTTGTAGATCCAGAAGAAATCTACCAAATTTTAAAGAAATATATCCACTGTAATGGTTATCACATTGGGACAAAAATGAGTGAGATATAGAATATCCATACATTATTTCTACTATATCAAGCCTTAAGCTTATATTAGAGAAACTCTTTACTTTTCTTTAAGGTTATATCTAATAAATATAAAATTTGGCGAATCAAATTTTATATTGATGCTATAGTTATATTCATCTATCATGTGGCTCATTTCAATATTTTTTTCATTTTAATTGATGCTTCTAATTGATAGTCATAAATTTGTTAACTTATAATATTGATAGTTATAATATTGTTTTTCTAAATTACTTGCTCAAATGATACAATTAAGGGCATATTTTCTTGTTTAGATAAAAACATTTTGTGACTATTACATGCCCCAATAGGAATTATAGTTCAACTAATAGTAGTTCATGAACATAAAAAATTATTTAGTTGAATCTTTTATTAAACGGTTAGAGCTTATTGCTAAACCAATGCTTATGAAGTCAAAGTTTCTAAAATTTTCTTGGGGACGGACATGCTATGTATTTGATCCGTATTAGAATTTGTTGGTTGTATTTTATATGTTCCTCTTCAAATTTATGTTGGTTTTGATTCGTTATCTATTATTAGATATTTTGAACTTTTAACTTATGAATAGAGGAAGAAAAATATAAATTAGTTGGAATACACCAACATTGTCATACCATAATACTCGTACAAATTAATCTGAACTTGAAGTTCAAAGAATAGTTCATTTGCAAATTGTTGCAAATCAATTACCAGATAATTTCATAAATACTTAGTGGGTCATTAAATCGCATGTATCAGCTGCAAATATTCTAGAATGATTAGATGTCCCTGGTGGACAATCTGCTAGTACAACAACTAATGAATATGAAATACGCTAGAAGCGTGGTAGACCAATTAGTGCAAAAGATATCATTCCCAGAATGAGAAAAAAGTAAAGAAGATGCTCTTAAGCATATTCAAGATATTTCAAATATGAATCAACAACCCCACATTTCTGAAAAAGTAACTCTTGAAGTAGTTTCATCCCCAGAAGTGGAACCGGTACCGGAAAATTATGGGATCTCATTGAATTATAGAGAAATGTGAGAAATAAATGAGATTGTTGTTGATTATATTTTCAATTGTAATTGCATCAGAGATTATTAATGATGAGGGACCTGATCCCAAAACTACAAAATGATACCGATATCAAAATGATTGGCCAAAATAGAAAAAGGCAATATAAACCAAATTAGACTCGTTATCAAAACGAGAAGTTTCTGGATCAATTACCCAAACACCTGAAGATGTTAAACCTGTATGGTATGGATGGGTATTTGTTCGTAAACGAAATGAGAAAAATACAAATTGTGCACAAGTTTTGGCACAAAGTTTCTCACAAAGGCTTGGCATAGATCATTATGAGATTTATTATCTAATTATGTATACAATTTTACCATTTTTAATTGATAGGTAGCCTTTGAAAAACTTGATGTATGTTTGATGGAAATAGTAACTATATAGGTCATTATAATCCTTGAAGGATTTAAGATGCCTGAAGCATATAAATCAAAACCTTGAGATATATATTCCATCAAATTACAAATATTCTTATATGGATTGAAACAATCTAGACGAATATGGTATAATCGTCAGTGAATATTTATTAAAGGGTTATAAGAATGATCCTATTTGTCCTTATATTTATAAAGAAGGAAAACTCTGGATTTTCCATTGTTGCAGTTTATGTTGAGGACATAAATATTGTAGGAACGAGATTTCAAAACCTGCACAGTACTTAAGAAATGGATTTGAAATGAAAAATCTTGGGATTCAAGATTTTGTTTGGGATTTAGGTTCCCCTATGATCATTCGTCCACTTGATATAAATACATACCATTTTCATCCATGAGAAGATGATAAACACAATTTATTGGTCCTGGAGTACCATATCTTAGTACAATAAGGACACTTTGTACTAAAATAGGCATATCCATTGCAATAAATTTGTTAGCAAAGTTTAGATATTTTCAAAGAATATCTTATCCCAGTTTACTCATCTCAAAGGAAACAAAGTCATAATTAATTGAATATGTTAATGCTAAATATTGTTGTGATCCCCCGCAAAGCTACATATTTACATATGGAGAAACTTTCATGACAGTAAGTGAAGCAAATCGTTACAGCTACGTCATCAAATCACTCAGAGATATTGGTTATTCATGAAGCAACCTATATGTGTATTTGGTTGAGGACCATGATTCCTCATATTAAAGAAACATGTCGGTTGCCTGCAACCAATGCAGAACCAATAATATTGTATGAGGAAAATGCAGTATGCATCTTAAGATATTGATGGGCTACAAAAGAAATGTGATATTGGTGTTCACAAAATTCAATTTAGCAATAATGTGGCTGGCCTTTAATTAAAATCATTCACCTCATGTTTTTAAGAAGCATGGATACAACATTGAAATATGAAGTTCTGAAGACTATCATAACATAATATAAACTTGAGGGAAAGAAAAAAAAACTATGAATATTGTACTCTTTTTCCTTCGCTAAGTTTTTTGTCCCACTAGGTTTTCCTTAGCAAAGTTTTAACGAGGCATATTCATACGAAGTCCTGAAGACTTATATTATACAATATAAAATCAGGGGAAGAAAATTAATTATGAATTATGTACTCTTTTTCCTTCACTAAGATTTTTTCCCACTGGTTTTTCTTAGCAAGGTTTTAATGAGGCATGTTCACAATGAGTGGTCATCCAAGGGGAAGTATTATAAATATATGTATTTATATGTGGATGACCACATTTTCAACATTGGATTCTTCCTAAACACTCCATATGATCACTTGCCTCTTTGTATCCTTAGTAAATTCTCCATGAAAGCCCCTTTAAGAGAATTGTGTAAACTTCCAATTACTGTGCTTAAATATACATTATTGTATTCTTCATGCTACCTTATGGCTAAAGTCCTATAAATAGAGGCTATTGTAAACAAGTGAATAGATGAATGAATTTGGTGCATCTCTCTCATATGTTCTTATTATTTCTCTAAGCTTTTGCCTTATGTTCTTGTTGCTCATAAATTCTTTGTTTTACAACAATATATATATATATATATATATATATATATATATATATATATATATTATTATATATATTTATATTATATGTACTTATTATTATTTTTTAGATATTATATATTTATATTATATATATATTCTTTATTTTATTAGAAAAACTTATTTACTTGTTATATCCTACTTCTTTCCAATCTTTTTAATCCCTTCTTCTTTTAGGTCCTAAAAAGAAAACATAGATTTCCTATTTTTCTCCCTTTAATTTTATTTTTACTTTTAATTTAATTTGTTTTTCTTTCTAAAAGAAAAATAAATTTAATAATAATGAAAATAATCAAATCTAAATATCTCGGATATTACAATCTTCCTAGCTTAAGAAATTCGGTCCCTGAATTTCAAATAAACTTCTAACCATAGTCTTGAAACATATAAGGATATGTCCTGCGCATTTCACCCTCGACCTCCCATGTAGCTTCTTCGGTCAAGTGGTTTCTCCACAGAACTTTAACCAATGGAATCTCCTTCGTTCTGAGTTTCTTCAATTTCCTATCTAAGATTTCCATTGGCTCCTCTTCATATGTCAGATTTTCGGTTAGTTGCACGTCTTGCGATTGAATCACGTACGAGGGATCGGGAAGATATTTTCGAAGCATTGATACATGAAAGACAGGGTGTACCCCCTCCAATTCCGTAGGCAATTCCAACCGATACGCCACATTTCCAACTCGTTCTAGGATTTCAAATGGTCCGATATACCGAGGACTCAGCTTCCCCTTCTTACCGAACCGCATTACGCCTCTCTTCGGTGATATCCTCAGAAACACCTGTTCACCAATGGTGAATTCGAGTTCTCTCCTCCGATTGTCTGCATAAGACTTTTACCTACTTTGAGCCGTTAGAAATCTCTCCCTTATACATTTCACCTTCTGCAAGGCATCTTGTAACAATTCTGGGCCGATTAGTCTAGCCTCTCCGACCTCGAACCACCCAATCGGGGACCTGCACTTGCGACCGTACAGAGCCTCGAAAGGTGCCATTTGAATGCTTGCTTGATAACTGTTATTGTACGCAAACTCAGCCAAAGGTAAATACCTTTCCCAACTTCCGCCGAAATCCATAATACACGCCCGAAGCATGTCCTCAAGAATCTGAATGGTTCTTTCTGATTGCCCGTCGGTCTGTGGGTGAAACGCAGTACTCAAATCAACTCTAGCTCCCAACACTTCCTACAATGACTTCCAAAACCTGGAAGTGAACTGTGGCCCTCTATCAGATATTATGGACACTGGCACACCGTGAAATCTAACGATTTCTGATAGATAAATCTGTGCATATTGACTCACTCCGTAAGTGGTCTTAACTGGCAGAAAGTGCGCGGACTCAGTCATGCGATCCACAATCACCCAAGCCAAATCAAACCCACGTTGTGATCTTGGCAACCCTGTTACAAAATCCATAGTTATCCTCTCCCATTTCCACTCAGGTATTTCTATCTTTTGTAATGTTCCGCGAGCTTTTGGTGTTTAGCCTTGACTTGCTGACACACTAAACAACTGGCTACATAGTTTGCAACATCCCTCTTCATGCCATTCCACCAATATAACTGTTTCAGGTCATGAAACATTTTATTATCTCCCGGATGGATTGTATAAGTTGTCCGGTGTGTTTCTTCAAGGATTCTTTCCTTCAAGTTATCAACCATAGGGACACACAACCGTCCTTCCAACCGAAGTACTCCAGAATCATCAATAGAGAATCAGACGTCATCCCCCTTCTCTTTAATTACAGTATCCCTGATTTGCTTGAGGTCGGTATCTTCATCCTGTCTAGCCTTCACCTCTTCTACCAGAGATGACATAGCTTGCAAATGAGCTAGAAGTAAGTTAGAATTCCCAATCTCAATCTGATTTCTCGTTTGTTCTAGCTCGTGCAGTTCTCTAATCAACGGTCTCCTTTCTTCACTTATATGAGCGAGACTGCCCATGGATTTTCGGCTCAGAGCATCAGCTACCACATTATCGTTTCCTGGATGATACAAGATCGTGCAGTCGTAGTCTTTCAACAACTCTAACCATCTACGTTGTCTCAAGTTCAAGTCTTTCTGCTCAAAAATGTATTTGAGGCTCTTGTGGTCTGTATAAATTTCACACGTCTCACCATACAGGTAATGTCTCCATATTTTCAAGGCGAACACTACAGCAGCCATCTCAAGTTCATGAGTCAGGTAATTCTTCTCATCACAGTATACCACATACCCTAACTCGATCCTCGACGCATCACAGTATACCACATACCCTCCTGTGCCTTCAGGTAATGCCAACACTGGAGCGGTAGTGAGACTGTCTTTCAGCTTCTGAAAACTCTGCTCACACTTGTCATCCCATATGAACTTCACCCCCTTCTATGTTAACTTAGTCATAGGTGCAGCAACCTTAGAGAAGTCCTGCATAAATCTTCTATAATATCCAGCCAAACCCAAGAAACTGCGAATTTGAGTAACTGAGGTAGGCTGGGACCAATTCTTCACCGCTTCTACCTTACTTGGATCAACGTGGATTCCCTCTGATGATACCACGTGACCCAAAATGGCAACCCTGTCAAGCCAGAACTCACACTTAGAGAACTTGGCATACAGTTTCTCTTCTCTCAACTTCTGCAAGGCTAATTTTAAGTGTTCTACATGTTCTTCAGAATTCTTAGAATAAACCAAGATGTCATCAATGAAGACAATGCCAAATCGGTCCAGAAATGGTTTGAAGACCCTGTTCATCATGTCCATGAGCGCTGCAGGAGCATTAGTTAATCCGAAAGACATCACTAAGAACTCGTAATGTCCATATCGGGTCCAGAATGCGGTCTTAGGTATGTGCGATTCTCGAATCTTGAGTTGATGATACCCAGATCACAAGTAAAGCTTGAAAAACCGCTTCGCACCCTGCAATTGATCAAATAGGTCATCTATCCTCGGCAGTGGGTAATGATTGTTGATCGTCACCTTATTTAACTTCCGGTAATCGATACACAACCGCAAAGATCCGTCCTTCTTCTTCACAAAAAGGACCGGTGCACCCCAAGGAGAGAAGCTGGGTCTTATAAAACCCTTGTCAAGCAATTCTTGCAATTGTGTTTGTAACTCCTTCAACTCTTTCGGAGTCATCCAGTAAGGTGGTGTGGAGATAGGTTGGGTGCCAGGTTGCAGCTTAATTTCAAATTCAATCTCACGATCGGGCGGCAATCCCGACAATTCTTCTGGAAATACATCCAAGAACTCTCGTACTACCGGTACTTGAGTCGGTGAAAGTACTGCTTTCGTGGTATCTTGGACCAAAGCCAAATACCCTTTGCATCCCTTGGCAAGTAACTTGGATGCCTTCAAAGCCGAGATCAAGCTTGGATACGGTGCAGCTCCGTCACCCCGTATCACAAAAGGCTCCTCGTTTGGCATATTAATCTTCAAACATTTAGCCCTGCAATCCACAACCGCATGGCAAGACGACAACCAATCCATTCCGAGGATCACATCAAGATCAACCATACACAACAACCGAAGGTCTACCACAGTTTCATGACCATCGACCTCCACAATGCAAGACTTGTGCACATACTCTACTTGTACCGATTCTCCCATTGGAGTAGAGATCAATACTGTTTCTTTCATTCTAGACGGACTCTTGTTGATTTTAGAAGCAAATGCATGAGACACATAAGAATGATTGGAGGCGGAATCAAACAAAACTCGTGCTTCAAGAGAGCAAACAATAAGGGTACCTATCACAACTACATTTGATGCATGAGCGTCCCGCTGAGAAAGTGCAAATACCCGCGCTTGTCCTCCACCTACTGCCCCTGGCCCTCTACCACTAGATCCTGCACCACCGCCTCTAACTGTACTTGTACTTGCTGTCTATGGTGGTTCGGTTCTCACTAGTGGGGCTGGAATAGGTGTACCCCTCGGCGTCTGATTACTTCTCACACTTGTACCCTCTTTTCTCTTTGGACACTCTCTAGCCATATGGTCCACCTGGCCGCAGTTGTAACACCCACCTGTTAGTCTCTGACATATTCCAAAATGAAATCTGCCGCAAGTCGCACACTGGGGCCTTGTCTTACCGGCATTTCCACCCCCTTGCACTCTCTGTCCCCCTTGAAAATTACTTCTTGTACCTGTTTCATGGGTGGTGGTTGAGGATTGTCCCCCTGCGGACCCTGAGTATTCTGCACCTCCACCTGTGTTCTTCCTTTTCTTACTTCCACCTCCTTGGTTGTCACTGCCTGTAATTAACTTGACCTTGGGATCAATAGAAGTCTCGTACCACTTCCTGGTTTCAATCATCCTGGCACAGTCTGCTGCTTGAGCTAAGGTCTCAAATTGTCTTATCTGGGGTAACAAAGCAGTAAATAATGACTCCGTGAGACGGTGTATAAACCTCTTGATCCTCGCCTCTTCATCAGGAACCAACTCAGGTGAGAATTGAGCTAGTTCTGTAAAAAGTAATTCATACTCCGTCACGGTCATATTAGGCGTCATCCACAATTCCTCAAATTGCTGACGCTTCGCATCTTTGGTGCCTTCAGATAAAAACTGACCCAGGAATTCCCTCTGAAAATCTTCCCAGGTCATCGATGCCACTCTTCTTGAATACCTCGTCTGTATGGACTCTATCCATACTCTAGCAGATCCCCTCAGCTGGAATGAAGCTAATTCCACTAACTCATGTCCTGAGCACCTCAGCATGTGCCCAATTCTGACTATATCTCTCACAAAGTACTGTGGGTCCTCTTTCTCACTAGTTCCGTATAAAGTGGGTGGATGAAGCTTCAGAAATTTTAAAATTGCCAGCTCTCTGGGTGCTACCTTCGGCTCACGAGGCACTACCTGCGGTTGTTGCCATTCCCTATCCTCTTCCTCAACTACCTCAATCTCTTGATTGCTAGGAACTCTCACTTGTTCTTCCTCGCCGACTACTAACTGGCGTACTTCCCTTTGTATTTGTCTCGTCATCGCTTCTCTTAGTTCCTGAAATCCTGCCGTGAGCATTTCCGCCACGGAAGGTGCACCTGTCTCTACTTGAGGTTGAGGTTCCTGTGACTGTCTCGTCTCTACCTTGACCACGAGCACGACCTCTACCTCGGCCTCGGGTACGGCCTCTACCTCGGCCTTGGGTGGGCATTCCCTCCTCCCGAACTGATTCTCGATCAATTTCAGTAGGAGTTCTCCCTCCACTCCTAGTCTATCTCGTAATCGGTGGCATCCCTATACTGCACAAGGACCACACCTAATGACGACACGTATATCAATGATATTTCATATAAAAGAGAGTAGAAAGAAAGGGCTGACTCAATTTCCTGGGTACTCCCACAACTGCCTTTTTACTCCCACATTGTGCCCGGGTTCACAACGAGGCGTAAACCGACAGACGGGCATACCTATGGCTTCATACAGTTTAAAGAAAACCAGGCTCTGATACCAAGTTTGTCACGACCCCCAATCGGACGTCCGTGACCGGCACGGGAAGTAGGATTTCTCCTATCCCGTAAGCCTCTAATCCCTGATTAACATTTTCACATGTTTATAACTACCCATTTCTAATACAAAAAATATATAGTATTTGTGGCCATCCATATCCGATGACCTAAGTAGCGTGCAATCCACGGCTCGCTCAACGCCGCTTCAGTCTATACATATACACATAATCACTCACACGTACATATATTATACATATTGATCACGCGCTTCAGGGCGGGTGATCTATCCTATTCACATGTAGAATTCATGTATACAGTGAAGTATATATTCAATCACACACCTGCATATAGTTTACATATTGATCACACGCCTCAATCCGTGTGATCTATCCTATTCACATGCGAAAGCCATATTTTCATACAATCAGGTATCCAGTCACACATACATATAATTTACATATTGATCACACTCCTCAAGGCGTGTGACCTATCCTAGTCGCATGCGGAAGTCATATATACATATACATGATATACGCTATATCATACCCTAAAGTCCCAATACCAAGACCTAACTTTAATCTGTATGAAGCCGACAATGCTAGAATAGGACGTATATATATACTGCAGTTGTATCTGTACAAACGCTACACCCAAAAATGATTCATATACATATACATCACAACATATATACATAATCAAAATAACTACCGACGCGGACTAAGCATACGGTCCTCAAATCTGTCTGCCTCCCTGAGAAGAAGTGGACTCAGAGAGAAGCTCCCCCATCCCTGGCATAGCAGCGGGTACCACTACAGCTAGGGGAAGGGAGCAACCACAACCACATGCGCATGAAACAGATTTATATTGTGACCTTTAATATGATCAGGCAATCAATATATCATATTCACAATTAGAAATCCTAATTCATGCTCCTAACATGTTTATTAATCCGCATGTAAACCAATCATAAACATATATCATATCTTTTCATAAGTCATACATAGTTATGCTCGTAGGCATTCACTTTCTGTCTCTTGTGTTACGCTAAGAGAAATACTGGCCCGAAGGCATTCACTTTCTGTCTCTTGTGTTACGCTAAGAGAAATACTGGCCCGAAGGCATTTTCATGTACGAACCTGGTTGATCACACCAGGAACTTTCTGACTCCAAGGCGTGCTTAGAGTAATAGCCGACAACTTTTCTGACCTCAGTTTTATCCAAGGTAATGGCCACTATGTAGCATAGTTGCTGACGTCATAATCCTGTGTGTCAGATCAGGATGACTGACTCGATCTACCCGGACAACCTAAACAAACTCAACTAACATATTTAACCTTGAAAGACGCCCTATGAGAACTAGTTGAATATTATACGTGATTACTAGTTAGGCCTAGTTTCCCCCTTTTCAATTATGCATCACTCTCACTCACACTTAACGACCTAGGTTCATTTTCCTCAATGTACCATACGGTCAAAACCTTTGCACGATGATCAATTTAAGTGGGTTCCTAATATTAATAAACTCTCACATATGAAATTCCGACTCAATCCTACCCCAAGTATCATATAAGGCTCAGTGAGCCACAATAGCACATATACACCTTGTGATTAATCATATAAGCACATATACTATTGCACGTTGACTGCTTACATGCAAATCATACATGTGTAACACAAATTTATTCATATAAATATATTCCATATATCAATTTGCACAAAATAGAGCAAACCACATTTTCCACGTATTCATCCAACCCTGTGGGGCAGGGATGGGAGAGCCCCTCACCTCGTTGGCCCTCTTGATCAGTACTCGGAGTGCCTGAAGCTCCAATCACTCTGTGGTGCCCTATACACATTATATTTAAGAAATTTAAAACACGTAATTAAGCATCTACCATGCATGTGTCATGCTAATGCTTATGCACCCTTTAGCCATTTTCCCAGAATTAATTATTTAGTTCGTTACGTCATCTTATTTGCTCTTTCTGAAAGTCCAGAATGCTCCATATTCGACTTTAACACTTTCGAGCCATTTAGAACATCTAATTGCTTAGGTTAGAGATTTCCACTTGTCTAAATTTCCCTTCATGTGTTCATATGGGTATTTAATTAATAAAAGAATTAAATTCACGGTTCAAAAGAGGCTCTAGCTTACTCATTCCACCGTCTCCCTTATTCGCCGAGTAAAAGCTTAATTATTACCTCTTTAATTATATATAAAAATATAATTGGGTATAATTAGAGCCTTGGAACCAATTTAGCGGGTCTTAGGTGTCCACCACGGACTAGACCGAGGTGTTCAACCCACCGCACAACTCTTTACGGTACTGTGGCTTAGTATTTCGCCTCTTTTTCACCGGATTGGGTCCCGATTGAGACAGTAAATACTCGGGCTTTATTCCCTTGTATATTTCCAGCAACTACAACACTTTTACTACTCCAATCCAAGCCTAAACATGCATCGAATTGTCAATTTCGAATTTTTAGCAGTTTTCTAGCTAAATTTTTCCTAATTTCCATACCCGGTCAATTCCTACGGTTTAGCTTCGATTCTGAACTTCACTAAGCTTTCAATAACACCTACTAAGCTCAAATTAAACCCCAGAATGCCCCGATTGGAAGTATTTGAAGGATTCCTAAAATAACCAAAATTGAGAAAATTGGGGTTTTGGGAGTTTGGGGCTTTCTCACCTTGAATCAATTGGCTAGAAGGCTTGTGGGTGTTGAAAGAGATTTTCGGTCAGCTATCCGGTCACCGGTGCCGCCTCTCCGGCGTGAAACCGGCCGGTTCCCTCCTTCCTGTGGCTTCTCTTCCCCTCTCGATTGGTTGGCTTATGGTCCGTTTCGTGCATTTCTGCCTCTGCGTTTTGTGGCTGCTTTCTCTTAGTTTTTGTTATAAGTTTGTGTATTAGTGAATTGGTGAGAAAGGGGGGTCACGTGGCCCCCCATATATATATTCTATTATATATATTTATATTATATGTATTTATTATTTTTTTAGATATTATATATTTATATATTATATATATTATATATATATATTTTATTTTATTAGAAAAACTTATTTACTTGTTATATCCTACTTTTTTCCAATCTTTTTAATCCCTTCGTCTTTTAGGTCCTAAAAAGAATACTTAGATTTCCTATTTTTCTCCCTTTAATTTTATTTTTACCTTTAATTTAATTTAATTTTCTTTCTGAAAGAAAAATAAATTTAATAATAATGAAAATAATCAAATCTAAATATCTCGGATATTACATATTGATTTCAGACTTTATGTGTTTGACTATGATATTTCATTGTGAACTATCTGTTAATTTGATTTGTGTATGGGTTTGATGGAAGTCTTTGATATGTAGTTGAGAAATTTTGAATGATTATTTTTGCTTGGCATCTATGCTATAGATTGGATTGCGAATGGTGAATTTTATCGCGTTATATGTTTCATGGTGTGTACGAGACATTCTGCATAAGTATGTGGTTGTCACCCTTTCCCTGTCGTAGTGGTGCCCGCTACTACTCCTAGGATGGGTTAGTCTTTCACTGAGTCGTATGACTCACCCCTCGTTCGCTAATGTTTTCAGAGACAGGTTCAGAACAAGTGACAGGTCTCGGATTAGCAAGGCATCAGTTCTCAAGGCCCACATTTTGTTCATGTGGGTGTTATGTCGATTTCAATTTTATTTTATTTTATACGTGTATTATTCTTAGTAAGAACTTAGAGGTCAGCTCCATTTGTCTAGAGGCAGGATCATGCGCATATATAAAGGTTTATTTATGATTTGTAAGAATTATAATTTTCATATCGATATCTTATTCATGCATGACTAGTTAAGTTCTAGGATAGTAGGCTTACAGACCGGGGGTCCCACCTTCGGTCTGTGCCGGTCGCGTGCTGCCCAAATGAGGGTCGTGAAAAAGATGGTATCAGAGCCTGGTTTCCCTCTAAGTTTATGGAGCTAATAATACTCTCGGGTGTCATTCTAGCCATCTTTATGAATCCGGACATAACGGTGGTCTAGGCGGACACTTGTGAGAGTGCTTAGAATGTTGTGTCAAGATTTCCTTCGTGTCATCCATTTGATCATAGGATAGCTTGTGAAATCCTCTTTGAAGTGTAATTCTTGTGCGGTGCTAGGATGATGATAGGTACAAATATGCAAGGTAGGGATGGTAATGACCCTCGAACCTTTGTTAGTGCCCTTAATTTCGAAAGGGAAGCCACCCATGAGGGAAGGGGCTCTCCACCTCAGTCCGTTCAGATTCGTGTGAATGTGTATGTTACAATGTACTTGAATGATTTTTTTATGTGTTGTATGTCATTGGATGAATGTGAAGTAATGGGCTATGATGTAAAGTTGTTTGCAGAAAATTACCCATGTTTGTGGGTCATAGTGGTTTAATATGATTAGGCTGAACAAATTGTTTTGTTTTCTTTGAATTGAAACAGGAATTATGATGTGATGGTTCTGTAGACAAGTATGGAATTTTGATATAAGTTAATATGATGACTGTTAGGCAGAATGTAGTGGATTTGTATATGATTGACAAGATGAACAGGTGTGAAATGGTGTATGGGTAGGAAATGTAGTTGAACTATACACCGTATGCATGTGAAGTATTTCATACAAGGGCATGTGGAAAAGAAAACATGATGTAACCATGTGCCCGTCAAAAGGCATAGTATGTGGGAAGGGATGGGAGGAACTCGGTTCCATCATGCATCCGACCCACATACAACGATTTCGCCTAGAGAACCAAGGAGTAAAGGCAAGTCTAACCAAACTCCCTTGTTTGATTAGGGAAGATTGATTTGAGAAAGGGAGTTGGTCAAATGGAATTTTTTTTTTTGGAAAACATTATCTTTCATTTTTCAAAATCTTGAAATATTTTCTTATTCTTTTCTAGAAAACCCAAGGTGACTTTTAAAGAGAAGATTTTCTAAATTGTTTATTTCAAACGCATTATATTAGTTATTCAACACCCTGGATACCAACAAAACCTCGGGCATCAGTTGTGAAAACAATTTTCAAGAGCAAATTTTCTTTCAATTCTTTTATAAGCATTAAGGTGCCCAAGAGATTTAAACCAGGTGGCCAACATCCCTACTAAGTGATTTGCTATCTGCATTTTTTGAGACCTTAAAATTTGTTTGGATGATGCTATGTTGTGTTAAAATGTTAAGGGTATGTGTGGGATCTTTACTTTATGCATGTCAAAGGTCATGAAACCCTTATGGATCCGATGGTACTAGGATGGGGTGGACCTAGGCATGATATTGGGTGTAAGCCTCAAGGCATCACCCCAAGGATTTCTAGACAATGAGTGCTATTATGTGGGATAACTCTCAATAGGTTTGATTAAGAGGTACCACTCCAAGGGGCTCATGGTTGCCCTGTGGGAGGGTCTTGTTCGAAAGAAGCGATTGCATAAGAGGGAAAGAATCGGAACCTATAGAATCTCGTATTGCATGGGTCAAGTAGAAAGTAAGAATCATACAACTAAGATGGGATAACATATGCTGTGTGATGGGTCTACCTAGGTAAGCTAGCCCTACGACCTAGTTGAGCCTTAAGATCCTTAGGTCTAGAACCCTTCGGGTGGGTTATGACCAAGGAGGTAAGCCATATGACTAAACAACCGTGAGGGTGCCCGTGGGAGCAAGACCAGCCATAGGATCGGTAAAGCTAATACGTGAGTGTTAGTCATTAGTGTGTGGTCAAGGAGCACACAAAAAGGTTATCGTATAGGCATGAGATGAAGAAAAGGTGTATGAATTCAAGTGAATGGTTTGGGTGGACACCTTTGTGAGGTGCAAGCCAAGGCGCATGACAAGGGTATACCACCGTTAGGACGGTCGGAACCCGATGGGTTATATGCTTATAAGGAAAGGCATATGGCCATGAGGCATATGTCGTGCTTCGATTACATGAGAGATCGAATCATGTCAGTGGTTCCCCTTTGATTTGAGGGGTAAGTGCATGGTTAACGAAATTGGCATTTGACATCGCAAGATCATGTGTTTCAAGGAGAAACGTATGATCTAAACAAGTTAAGGGACTTAGTGGACAAGATTGGGGTAGAGCCAACGAGAACTGGCCAAGAAAGGTTAGCATAACACCATACAACCTTGTTAGGAGAATCTTAGTGTGGTTAAGATTTGTAGTCTTCGCGAGATGTCAGGCGAAGCCCTAGGTTATGGTGGGCCGAGTCATAGGAGTTCTTCCACAGGTATGCCTCTGGAGGGATATCGGATTTTATAGACAGATTCAAAATGGAGTGATCTGGTGGACTTGGTTATATAAATACTCGTAGCATTTGGATGTACGGAGTGTAATCCGGTTCACTAGGATTGCCACATAGGCATATTTAGGGTAGTGTGTCCTTGTTCGGTAGGGGAGTCAAGGTTCGCACATTCATAGGGTTTCATTGGGGGTTCCTTTGTGATGATTGTGGAAACCATTAAGGTTAAGGTAAAGTCGAGACGGAGTAATGAAAAGTTACTAAGTGTCTTAAAGGAGTTGGTACCCTAAAACAGTTAGAGGTCTAGAAAGAGGGGGACATATGTCCTAAATGTAGGATCCCTTGCCGTTAGCATGGGGAAACGGTAAAGGTGGATTAAGAGTCGGGTTGACACCATGGCTTTTTGAGCCTTGGAGTTGAACAAGGATATGGAGCAAAATGGGAATGATGTGATCATCCTAAAAAATGGACTAAGAGTACCAATAAAAGTGGTTAGAGCACCGACACAAGGTGTATATGAAACAAACTTATTTGCGTAGGTGCGAACACACAAGGATTTTGATAAATTGCATTAGACTCCCTTTAGGAGGGGTCGTGAGCTATATCAATGCTTGTTGGCACGCCGACGGACATGTGTAACCTTTTCATTAGGGGAAGTTGTTTAAACCTTACTACACTAGCATTTTGGAGAACCTCCTTGGGTAGTTTTAAGGAACAAAACCGATTCCATAGCTTAAGAAAGAGATAAGTAAAATAGAGGAAAGGGAAAGCCTTCATGCAATGATAGGATTTGGGATAGAGCTCAATCCTAGGCCTTAGTTTGGGTTCCTAGGTGGAAAGAATCGCTAGATACGGACATCGTGTTAGCACAATAGTGGTGTGTATTCAAGTCTTGGCTATACAGGCCTTAAACATCTTAAGTATCTAGATTTACATCTGACAGTGAGATAGAGGTAAGAGACTTGTAGTGTCATTGTTTACTGATGCCATAGAAGAGAACGTGATAGATTAGAGGTAACTTTGTCCAACAATTTAGTGGTAATGGGTAGAACATAGGATTTGTGGAACTATCGGTCAAGTGGTAGTATAGTGTCCATGTCTACCCCTCCACTTGCCTAAGTAATAGAATGAAATACCTTGCGGTTGAGATAAACAATCTCAACAATTAACTTTAGGGATCGATAAGAAAAGTAATATTACGATCAATAGATTTAACCACTTTTTGCTTATGTAAGAAGATAGTCCATAATGTATGTTTCAGCAAAGGATAACTATGATACAAGTAATTGTTGAGTTACGACACAAGGGAATGGATAGACGACCTTAATCAATTCTACGTTAGAATGCATGTAGAGCTCTCAGTCCTTGAAGGGAATGGATTATGTGCTTGACGAAAGAGTTCTGTAGAGGGTTGAACCCATGGGAGTCAAGGCCGAGATGTGTCGGAAGTGTCTGTTCTTGTTCGAAGATTTAAGTTAGTAACTAGAACTGAAATTTGGGGACCGAATTTCTTAAGTGGGAAAGTTTGTAATACCCGAGGGGTATTTTTGGAATCAAGTCAAATATATAGTAAGACTTAGAATGGTCATCATTTGGAGTTGAAATGTAAATAAAATAAAATAAAATAAAACAAATACATAATATAATGGAATAATAATAAATAAACAAGTAAATAAATAAATGAACAATAGAAATAAATAATAATTTTGTGTATACGTATAGATAAATAAAATTACATAGGAATTGATGGGATAAAATGAAATTGATAAAATTGTGAAATTGATGTTAAACATTTTGGCTAAAGAAAAATAAAAATAATTTTTTTAGAGTGAAATAAATTTTTTTGGATATAATTAAGATTTTAATAGTTTTAGAGTTCAGAATTTAAGGAATTAAAATAAATATGAAAATTAGGTAGAAAAATTATAATTTTGTTTAAAAGTAATAATATGAATTATTCAAAGCTTATAGTTTAAATTTGAGAATTTTTCGAAAATAAAAATTATACTGGGTAGGAAATTTTCAATTGCAAGACACTCAATAACAGATATTTTTAATAGGCTTATGATTTTAGCCAAAAATTTCAAACTTTTCCTATTCTTACCTACAAATAAATATAGTTAAGAAAATCCAATCAAAACTCTATTTCACCTTACCCCAAAAGTTGTCAAATGTCCAAAATCACCCTTAATTTTGAAATCCAATATATGACACATTTTTCATCCTACATCCACCACGCCACTCTTCCTCATTTTCTTCATCTTCTTCTTCTCTTCTCTTCCTCTAAAGCTCTCTTAGGGCAAGCAACAAGTGAAGAAATCCTTCACTTTCCACCATGTTTCTTGCTTCCTCCCACCAATTCCATGCCTAATCAAGCTCCCTCCACCATTGTTAAGCATTAACAAGCTTGGTCAACCTCCATGGGTTTCCAAATTCGGACTTCCCCAAAGGTAAGCATCAAAATCATGTTTTCACCTCTTAAATCATAGGTTTCTTGATGGGAATGAGCTACCTATCAATAATATATCACCTTATGATCATTTTTCAATATAGAGATCACCCAAATATTGAGTTATATTGAGATTTCTTCCCTAGGGTTCCTAACCTACGAATTTTGGCAAAATTTATGGAATTTATAAATTTTCTTAAACTTGATGGCATGTATGGACTTCAAATGAATTATTTAGGTATTCTAAATGATTTGTAAGAATGCCCAAAGATTGGAATAATGATATGTGAACATTTGGTGAAAATGAGAACTTTTCATATTTGGCAAATTCTCCATTGATGGAGGTTGGAGAGTGAACAAGTTTGTAAACTTGTTTATTTATGCATTAATTGAGTTGAACTAAAAGAGAACACCAAATGATGACCATAGGCCAAGTAAATGAACTTGGGGGTTGGATAAATGTAAGAAGTCATAAGTAAAGAAACTAGGAAATTGTATGAAATTTGATATCGATTGAATTGGTTGTATGTGATAGGGTTCAAGTACTTCCTTGGAGACCAGAGTGCTCAAAGGGAATGTTAAGTGAAGTGGCCAAGGTGAGGGACTTTCTTATCTTAGCCCCAAAATGGGATGATTAAATTATGTGTGGTGATTAATTGAGTGATTGTAATCATGCACTTAAAATGAATTAGGATTGAATCTAAATTGACCTAGTAATGAGATTTTTTATGTGATTTGAACCATTATATGAATTGGCCAATGAGGCATGTTGTTGCGTTTTAGATTTGATTGAGATTGGGTGTGGACCCATTTTTGTTGAGATTATGATTGTGATTGTGATTTTCAAGGGTTGAAGGAAATAGTGGATTTGATATGTGTTGTGTAAGAACAAGAGTCTTGATAGAATGATTGAGATGGTGTTATATTTCCCTTTTGATTGATTTTGCCGGTATGTTGGTGCCTTTATGAAGGAATTGTATTTTTGCTTGATTTGAGTGATTTAGTGGGTTATAAAGTGGTGTATGGGAAGGAACAAGGTTGAACCTTGTAATACCCGAGAATATTTTAACTAGCACCATTAATTAAATTAAATGAATTAATTTAAAAAGTGGAAAATGAGATAAAAAAAATACACACTATCCTACTGCACATTTTTTTTAAAATACAAGTTTGTGTAAATCCTAAATTTTTATACATTTCTTTTTTTTCTAATTTATTTTATGTCAGACTTTTTTTTGTGTGTTATGTATATATATGTATTATAAAGATAAAAGAATAAGGAAAAGGTGAAGAAAAGAAAAAGAGAGCAGAGAGAGGCGTGAGGAGACGCACGAGACGAGAGGCACGAGAGAAGAGAGAGCTTGAGGCGTTGTGCATGGGAAGCAAGGAGGAGGAGCAAGCGTGGGTGGCCGGACGCACGGGCTGAGCACGGTGTTAGCCAGAGTCGCGTCCACGGAGCCGTAGTCGCCTTCGTTGTGCTAGAGAGAGAGAGAGTTCGAGCTAGAGAGAGAAACAAGAGGGAGAAAGCTTTCTCGCCGAAAAACACCGTTTCTTCACCGGGGAAGGTAGCCGGGAGTCTCCTCTACTCCATATCGTCCTTCTAACCGGTTGAATCGAGGTGAGAAGTCCCGAAACTCTTAAACCCCAATTTTATCAATTTTAGGGATTTTTGGAAAGACCCGAATTGATTCAATCTGAGTGTTCTAGGTCCTAAATTGAAGTATATCCATGTTAGGAAGTGAGTTGGAAGCTTAGGAATCAGAACCAAATTGATGGAATTTATCCGGGTTGGAAAGAGTGTAGGAAAATGTGGTTGTTAAGGTTTAAGGGTGTTGTGGAATGATTTGGGGTACATTGAAAGGTTGAATGATAATTATATAATTGTTAAAAATTATTGGAATGTACGAGGGATTAAAACCCGAGTAATTTCCGTCTCACCCGGAACCCCGTTCGGGGAAAAAGAGACAATTTTCTAATTTTACGCGTATTCGAGTATGTGTATTCATGTGTAGGTGAAGTGTTCAAGGTTTGTTTGATAAAATGCAAAGCTTGGACAAGTAGAATTTATGACTCTCTTGTGTCATAAATTCAAGACTTGGGTAATGGGAATTTCATATGGACACATAGAGATGAAATTGGGTAACCTTGCATTCCCAACTCAAGGCTTCCGAATAGCGTGATTTAGCAAGGGTTGGACACGATTAGAAGCATGCTAGGTGTCCTAAATCTAGTTGAAGGCATTTCAAGCCAACAACTAGCCTATGGAATTAATTAGAGAGAACATGAGCACTAGCGTTGCATGTACACGATAGTGGTTGAATTTTCAAGTTTCTGAATCTCTCAAGTATATGTGTATAGGGCACCATACTGTGAGTGGACCTTCGGGCACACCGAGAGCCGATACGAGGGGCCAACCAGGTGAGGGGCTTTCCTATCCTTGTCCTATAGGGTTGACTGCGGATATGGATATATGGTTTCCCTTCTTGCCTATTTGTAGGAATTACATGTTAGATAATATGCTATTGTTATTCCTAAATTACAGTATATGTGAAAACGTGTTATATGTCTGTATGTGAATTGTAAAAGCAATGGTGGCTCAAGGAGCCTTATATGGAAAGAAGGTCCTCGAGACCTAGACGATATCGGGGGTAGGGTCGAGTCAATTTTATTTGTGAGGGTCTTGTGGTACTAGAAATAAACCTCATCGATCATTACCTGAAAAGTGTGGTTTGTATGTAAATCCTTAAAGGAAATAAACATAGGTGACTTTGTTTTGAATCAAGAGTCCGAATTAGAAACCACTTGGAAATCTAGGTTGCCCAACCAGAAGTAAAATGAACAAGTAGTGGTCCGTAGGGGTCATTTATTGTACAACGCGGGAACCGAGTCTATCACAGGTGGTCCGGGTAGATTGAGTCACTTGTCTTGAGTCAACCCATAGAAATACAGAGTATATGAGTTCACCACATTGTGGCTATTGCCTTGGGTAAACCGAGGTCAGATGAGTCGCCGGCTATGCTCCAAGTGAAGTCTTGGGGTCAGATTATTGTTCCAAGTATAGTCTTGGGACCAGGGGTTCCTAGAATGATCAACTAGGTTCCCATATTGCTCATGTGAGATATTGCCTTCGGGCCAGATTCTCTCCTAACGGAGATATTGCCTTCGGGCCAGTTTATGATTACGGTAAATTGAATACGGGTGACCACTTGGAATTGTATGTTAAATTATGAGATGATGTATGTGTGAATTTAAATGTATGTAGAACCATGCTTTAAATTCTTTATTGTGAATATGACATATGCTCATTGTCTGACCACCTAATATATGGAAATTCAGAACCTGTTATATGCGTATGTGTTTGTGATTGGCTCCTCTCCCCAGTTGTAGTGGTACCCGCTACTACACCAGGGATGGGAAAGCCTCTCACTGAGTTTGTTTGACTCACCCCAATGTTACATGTTACAGACACAGGTGGTATAGGCATCGGGAGCGCTTCCACTTCATCTCAGGGAGGTGGACAGACTTAGAGGCCGCACGCATTGTTCGCGTGGGTAGTATTGATATATGTATTTTGTCAAGATGTATATGTATATGATTCTTTTGGTATAGCATTATTTTGTATAGCTGCTATATGCATATATGTATATGTCACACTCTAGAACTGTCGGCTTCATACAGATTAAAGATTGGTCTTGTTGTTGGGGATATAGGTTGTGATATGATGAATATCATGTGTATATATATGAATGTGACTCCTGCATGTGAATAGGATAGATCACACGCACTAAGGGTGTGGTCGATATGTAAATTTATATATATATGTGACTGAATACTTGATTGTGTGAAAATACAGCTTCCGCATGTGAATATGATAGGTCACACGCATTGAGGCGTGTGATCAATATGTATATTTTATGGAGGCGTGTGATTGAATATATATGCTTGACTGTACACAGGAATTCTGCATGTGAATAGGATAGGTCACCCGCCCTTAAGCGCATGATCAATATGTATATTATATGTACGTGTGATTGATTATGTGTATATGTATATATTGAAGCGGCGTTGAGCGAGCCGTGGGTTGTGTGCTACTTAGGTCATCGGATAGGGATGGCCATATAAATATTATATTGTTTGTATTAGAAAAGGGTAGTTATGCATATATTAGAATGTAAATCAGGAATTAGAGGCTTACAGGATAGGAGAAATCCTACCTCCCGTGCCGGTCATGGACGTCCGATAGGGGGTCGTGACAAACTTGGTATCAAAGCCTGGTTACTTTAAACTGTATGAAGCCATAGGTATGACCGGGTGTCGGTTTACCCCTCTTTGTGTACCCGGGCACAACGTGGGAGTAAAAAGACACTTGTGAAAGTACCCAAGAAAATTGTGTCAGCCTTTCTTTCTACTCTCTATTATACGAAATGTCATAAATATACGTGTACTTATTAGGTGTGGTCATTGTGCAGTATAGGGATGCCACCTATTACGAGACGGACTAGGGGTGGAGGGAGAACTCCTACTGAAATTGATCGAGAATCAGTTCGGGAGGAGGGAATGCCCACCCGAGGCCGAGCTAGAGGCCGTACTCCAGGCTGAGGTAGAGGTCGTGCTCGAGGTCGAGGTAGAGCACCAGTGAGAGGGGAAGAGAGGAGATAGTCACCAGAACCTCAACCTCAAGTAGAGTCAGGTACACTTTCCGTGGCGGAAATGCTCACGGCAGGATTTCAGGAACTAAGGGAAGAAATGACGAGACAAATACAAAGGGAACTACACCGGTTAGTAGTCGGCGAGGAAGAACAAGAGAGGGTTCCTAGCAATCAAGAGATGGAGGTTGTTGAGGAAGAGGATAGGGAATGGCAACAACCACAGGAAATGCCTCGTGAACCACGGGCAGCACCCCGAGAGCTGCCAATTTCAAAATTTCTGAAGCTTCATCCACCCAGTTTCTGCATGTGAATAGGATAGATCACCCGCCCTTAAGCGCATGATCAATATGTATATTATATGTACGTGTGATTGATTATGTGTATATGTATAGACTGAAGCGGCGTTGAGCGAGCCGTGGATTGTGTGCTACTTAGGTCATCGGATAGGGATGGCCATATAAATATTATATTGTTTGTATTAGAAATGGGTAGTTATGCATATATAAGAATGTAAATCAGGAATTAGAGGCTTACGGGATAGGAGAAATCCTACCTCCTGTGCCGGTCACGGACGTTCGATAGGGGGTCGTGACAAACCTGTCACGACCCCCGTTTAGAGGACCGTGACTGGCACAGACACAGGGAATATCCCTATGCCTGTAACCCTTATCACCTAATTGACAGAATAGCTATTATTGAAAAATACAATCACATGCATTATAATACCATGGCTACACCGAAATGGTGGCCTATCCTAGGCAAGCAAATCCACGGCCAGTGCCGCTTCAGGAAATAGATATAGGAAAACACACATAATATATAACCTATGTACTGGCTACACATCCGAATATATATGTATATATATATATATATTTTGAAAATCACCTTTCCCTTTATCGCAGTAAAATAAATCTTGATCCTTAAGGTGTGTGAAGCTGACAGTTCTAGATTTAGTAATACAATCTAATTGGGTACGTTTACCCTTCACTTTATGATACATTAATAAAGTAAATTTAATTACAATTACACTTTATTCACCCACATGAACAAGTTGTGGGTCTTGGAAAATGTTGCTCAACCCTCGTTCCACTAAGACTTGTTCCACCTGTACTTAACCTGTCTCTGTGTAGTAAAAAATGAGGTGTGACTCTTAACCACGCGACTCAGTGAGAACTCTCCCATTCCCGGCACAAGGCGGGTACCATGGCCCTGGGTTTGGGAGTCATACACAACACATGCAAAAACAACTGGTTACTATTAATAAACATACATTCTTGGCGACCACACAACAACAGATATTTCATCCAACCACTCACATGCATTTAACAGATACAAGCATGCAGCAGTTTATTCCACGTTATCAATCAGCAATTAAACACGTAACATATAGTGCTGGCTTTTACTTACCGGTCTTCTCATGTTTCAGCATGTCTGAAGACGTGTGGTGATGTAATCATGTACGTTACCACTACGCTGCACAATTAGCAATTATATGCAAACACAAACAATTTGTACATACACACAGATGGTAAACATACATCTACTTAATCTCCCCAACTCTGGGTATCTACTAGCCACTACGTGGCTTTCCCACTTCGAACCCTTACACTCGGGTTACTGGCCACCAAGTGGCAAAACATACTTAACACATTCACTTGGGTACTGGTCACCTCGTGACAATTCTGTTAATCAAACACAATCAACTTCTATCTATCAAACAACTGACACATAGCCACCACGTGGCACGTCCTGACCCCTTGCTATGGGGCAATAGCTTGAGACAACTCGTCCATTACCCAACCAGGCCACATGGCGGGCACGACACGACGTCTCGAAGCATGGCCACTGACACACCCTGGACCAACTCCGCAGGATGATTTCTGTTCTGCAAGATCAGGCTCACGGTTTACCCGTAGGTTCCTCCCGTGTCTCCATATCTTGGTCTCACATATTAATAGGATTCTTTGTATCTTTCCCGAAGGATCAACAATTCCTCTCCTTATTAATATGTACAAGTATCCTCAACAGGATATAACTCATATACCCGTCCAGATACACTCTCTGAGCCTCAAGCTATCGTCATAGCAATATAAAACCTTTCTGACCCTATTGCCAGGATAGGGCAATGACCATCATCATGGTGATTATAAAACTGAGGTCTCAAGTGTCATCTGACGTTGTTCTAGTTGATGTCTCACATTGCTAGCATAACCAAATCCGAAACCCACCAATAACTCCCTTTGCATGATTATAATTTGAGTCACGGTCGTGACAAGTTTTCAAAATAAAAGTTTAGTCCTTCCATACAAGGACTCTTGCCAGCGTCGTGGAAAAGATTTAATAAAATACTCATCATGCCTCCGGAGTGTATGAGTCGGATTTGTAACACACCAATCATAGCAAACAATTACTCTCTACTCCTATGTCTTCCAATCTAAGCTACATTCCACAACCTATTTTCTAGTTCCTTTATTCTTTTAACATTCTATACCTCTAGCTAACACATACCAGACAAGCAGAGAATGTAGGTACTCATGTAATCCACATAAGCATACAACCCTGGGAGCAGAGATGGAAGAACCCTCACCTTGGCCAACCTTCCATGCAATTCACTCCTGTAACTTTAGTCTCCTCGGAGTTCCTGTTGCACTCTATTGCGTGCCGTTGTTCCTATAAGAACAACATTGACTTCATTAAGGTTATTACTTAACTTAACTCATTATTTATCTCTCCATTACTCTCACGTGTAGTCCATGGTTGCCACAGAGTCAAGCTCTTGGTCTTATTGGACTTCTCTATCCCGACTTATCTGTACCCTTGCTCGGACACTTGTCTTACTCGCATATAATACTCTACTTGAGTGTTTCACATACTTGGATTTGAGTATTAGACATCTATCTAACTTGTATTCGTATCTAACGAAGCTTATCTAGCTTGGTCGGAAGGAATCCTAATTTTAGGAAGGCCTAAGCATTTTGATCCAACTTGTATTCCTACTTGGGTTCTAAGAAATCTAGTTTCTAAACCTCAATACACCTCTAATTCATCCTACTTAAGGCTTCCTAATAATTATGAAGGAATAAAATTACCATTTTAGAATTTGGACTTAATTATTCCACAAGTTTGCATCCTTGAGAAGCAAGAAGGTACCTAAATTAATTCTTGATTATTGGTAGCGTACCTAGAATTATTCTAGGGTGTTTAAGATCGAAGAGAGGAGGTTTAAAACTCTCAACGTCACCCTTAAGTGTATTTGGGCAAATCGAGCAGGGACCCGGTACATTAACATCAAGGTTCAACCTTAGTAACCTCGGGCCAGCTCTTCACGAGTCTTGTTCAGCTAATATTCCAACCATATAATTTTAATAACACCAATCCAAACCTATTTACTCAAATCCAAGCTCAATCCTAATTATTAACAATTTCCCCAATTTATAAATAATTAGAATTTTAACCCCAAATCCTTTCAAATTCGAATTTGGGCAAATCCAAGAATATAATCTCGATTCCTTCCCCAACTAAGTGTTAAAGAACACTTTCTATGTTTCAATCAACCCCCGAAACAACTCAATCGAAAGTCAATCGAAGAAATCCCTAAAAATATAAAAATTGAGGGTTTAAAATGAAATTGGGGTTACCAACCTTGATTCGATTGGTGGGAGGTGTGGAGGATGTTGTAACCGAGCTCCAGTAACTTTTCCCGGCGTCGGCTTGCTCTTCTCCGGCGAGTTTCTGGCGGTCCTCCTTCCCCCTTCTTCTTCTCCGGTCATCCCTCTCTCTCTCTCTCTCTCTATTCTCGTCCTCCCTTCTCTCCCTCTCTTTCTCTTCTCCCTTTTTCTTTCTTTTTCTCTTTTAATTGCCACGTCTCACTCTCTCACTTTCTTTTCATTCTTTCCTACTTTTTTTTCTTTATTCACCAAACCCCACGTATCCCCCACCCCAATTTAATAATAATAATAATAAAATAAATAATATATATATGTTTATAATAATAAAAATAAATAAATAATTAAATAATAATATAAGTAATAATTAATGATTATAATAATTAAATTAATTAATTAATAATTAAATAAATAATAACTAATATGTATTTTTAATTTAATCCCTTTTCCTATTTAATTTAGGTTCTCAATTTCTTAGGTCCTGAATTAAATCCTAAAAAGTTATCTTTTTATTTCTTTTTCCTTCCGCTTTTTAGTTTTTTTTAGACTTCGAAAAATTTTATTGGGTGTTACAATCTTTGAAAAAAAAAATTTCCTTTCCGATTTCTTTTTAACTTTCATACTTTTTCTATATTCTTTTTTGTAAGGTTTTAATTCCTAGCCCCGGAATAAATTATTTTTTAATCCTTGAAATTTTAGATAAATCATTCTTTAATCCTCAAAATTTTTCCGGGGTATTACAGAACCATACACCATGTGTGAAGTGGCATGAGGTAGTCCATGGGAAGGAGCAAGGTTGAACCATGGGACTAACCTTCTGTTAAGGTACTAAGGCGGGCATGGGAAAGAACGGGGTTGAACCATGCCCCGTTAGGATTGTAAAATTGGGAAGGTGGTGGGAAGGAACCTTGTTGAACCACTTAACCAACCCATTTTCTAAGAACTCATAGGTAAACAAAGGAGGAGGGAAGGAACCTAGTTGAACCTCACCCCTTGTTTGCTTGTGGGAAGGAATTTGTGTGAATAGGTAATGTTGGTCAACAACCTTGGACACCGGCTTTGTAAACTAATTCTTTTAAAATTATATTATTCTCAACAACCTTCCTTCACTAAATGGTGCCCAAGCAACCTCAACCCTATGCGGCCAACATTACACTCAAATATTTGTTTTCTTGGATTGTTGATTTTTGTAAAATATTGATTTGGATGACTTGCTATTGGTATTATGATATGAACTCTGTCAGAATTTGATTTTGTGTTCGTAAGGAATTGTTTATGTGTGACACTGTGATTAACACTCCCAAGGGTATATGAATGATTGTACTATGTTTTATTTGATCTTTGTTGACTTATTGATTTCAGATTTGATGTCTTTGACTATGCTATTTGATTTTGAACTATCTGTTAATTTGATTCGTGAATGGGTTTGATGGAAGTCTTTGATATGTAGTTGGGAAATTTTGAATGATTATTTGTGCTTGGCACTATGCTATAGATTGGATTGCGAATGGTGAATTTGATCACATTATATGTTTCATGGTGTGTACGAGACATTCTGCATAAGTATGTGGTTGTCACCCTTTCGCTGTCGTAGTGGTGCCCGCTACTACGCCTAGGATGTGTTAGTCTCTCACTGAGTCGTATGACTCACCCCTCGTTTGCTAATGTTTTCAGAGACAGGTTCAGAACAAGTGACAAGTCTCGGATTAGCAAGGCGTCAGTTCTCAAGGCCCACATTTTGTTCATGTGGGTGTTATGTCGATTTGAATTTTATATTATTTTATACATGTATAAGTCTAAGTAAGAACTTAGAGGTCAGCTCCATTTGTCTAGAGGCAGGATCATGCGCATATATAAAGGTTTATTTATGATTTGTAAAAATTATAATTTTCATATCGATATCTTATTCATGCATGACTAGTTAAGTTCTAGGATAGTAGGCTTACAGACCGGGGGTCCCACCTTCGGTCTGTGCCGGTCGCGTGCTCCCCAAACGGGGGTCATGACAAGAACCAACCATGCACCTTTGCATAATATCAATCTATGCAAATTTACTATGCAATTAAGATCTCTCAAATAATATATATGAGAAATATCCATAAATAAATATATGAAATAATCTCATAAAAATAAACAATTTAATCTGTTGCATCTCTCTAAAAATAACATATGAAAACCAAGAGTATACCAATACTTCAAAACAATATGCTATATATATTATATACTTTAGTATCTCAGAATTATATATAGTGAATTTTTTCACAAATATATCTCAGAATTAATGAGCAATTAAATATAATATAAAGATTTATAAGCTCAAAAAAATAAATCATGATACCAATAAAATATATATTTGAGTAGCACCAACTAGAACTCAAATACTCATTTCTCAATTATACTTATTTTTCATTTGATGCATTTTAGGGAATAGCCATGAAATTACCTTAAACTTGTTGGAGCAGCAACCTAAAAATAAGAATAAACACAAAAAATAGGAGAGAATAAAATTGTTAAAGAAATATAAAACACGTGGTATCGGATTGAGGCATGGGTATCTCGTTATCTTTAAGGTAATTCACGCTTCCCATGGGTTGATTTTGCTATATCACCCGGTGCAAGGGTACTTAGACGCGTTACCTCCAGGATACAACAACCCATTACTCGCCTGTTTGTCTACAACCTCTGCATGTAGGAGGTAGACAAAACTCTGTCTCCCACACATTTCTCTACCCAAATAACACGTATAGTTTGTATGGTTTTTAGTGTTTTTCACACACTATTTTCACATATGCTACTTTCTGTTTTTTTTTTGTCACTCTACCTTCTTCTCTCAACCCATATATATAGGTGAATAGAAGTGGATCTTTTTATAACCCAATTAAATACATTAAAACTAATTTAATTATATAAAAACATTGCAGCCATATAAATACCTCAAAAAAAATAGTAGCAACGTTCAAATATAATGAATAAAACCAACATGGGCAAATTTAATTACTCAGACGTTTTGTCTTCATCATTTTTATAATTTATATTTTTTTATTAATTTATGATAATATCCTACATAAATAAAGTCGAACTTTTCAAATTTATTTATTTATTTTTATCAAGATCAAGTGTGTGGGAGAGACGTCTCATGGAACGTTTCCATATGCCCTCCGAATTCATCCCTCCTCAACACCACATTGATATAACTACTAATCCAGCCACAACTCCTTTACGTAGCCCCAAACCCTCCATATAGTACACATACACTCCACGTGTGTGGCCGCACACGGGGCTAGTCTTACTTGACGTCTACTAGCTGAGGTTTACACCTACGCACACATAGGGCTACAGATACATGTTGCAGCACTAGCGTTCTCGAAAGAGTTCCTCCCACTAAAGCATTTCAAGTGTGGTTCTCATACCCATCAAAAAACAAGACATATCTTTCAAATAAATTAAATTTGTGTTAATATAAAAACTGATTCCAGCAAAGGTATATCACAATACTCATATATATTTGTTTAAAATATGTATAAATATATATATTTTAGATAATTTTATGTGTTAAATAATAATTTTATTCTAATAAAGTATATAAATAATTTAAATAATAATTAAAATTAATAAAATATTAATTTTAAGTTAAAAAATTACTAATTTTTAGGTAAATATATAATTTTATAATTAATTTTTTAAAAAAATAAAAAAATTGGCCCGCGGGCTAGCACGTTTAGCCCGCGGGCCATTACGGGCGGGCTTGGGCATTACTTCCCAAGCCCGCCAAATAAACGGGTCGGCCCGGACCGGCCCGCAATCAAATGGAACATAGTAAATTTTTCGGAGTAAAAAGAATCATTAGACGGCTTGTCCCAAGACTAGGCAGAATTCCTACATTAGAAAAAGGAATATTATAAAGAGGTTAGGAGAAGTATAAAAGTCATAAAGCGTGTTATAACGCACATCATCTACTCATTGTGATGTTGATCAATAATAAGGCTTTAGAAATTCCTTAAAATTCTTGATTCAATCAATAATCCAATTGTGGCTAGACTTAATCCTATTCCTCTAGTGACATTTTACATTCAAATTCCCCTTCCTCCAATCTTACATTGTATTTTCAATGCCCACAAGAAAAGTTTATAATTACTAATATTAGCATTTATAAGTCCAATCAAATTTTGATGGGTTTTATTGTTGAATTATCTCCCATATTATTACAATACAGTCTAGGGGCTATCAGAATCCCAAGAATTTTGTGATTCCCATAATTATCTTCAAAGTTAAAATTGTTTTCTTTTTAGTCCTTACAACATTCTAAATTTCAAAAGTGGTCCCTAAAGGTCTCTAAATAAAATTAGAACCTCCTTAAATCAAAATATTATATAAAAGGCTAAGCTTTGTAGAATTTTCGTTCACCACCCATACTTTCAACAAAGCATTTTGGTCCCTAATTCACAAAATCATAATTTTGCATTACTTCTTTTTTTTTTCATTTTTCACTCCTACCCAGTCATTCATCATGTACAATGATATACCAATAAATTAGAAGTTATAGCAGTACCCCAATAGTTTTTAGAAATTACTATACAAAATATTCCCCATACAAAAAAAATGCCTAAAATGGTTTTCCAATCTTAGATCAAGAGA
The DNA here is from genome assembly GCA_014851425.1 of Senna tora. NCBI lineage: Eukaryota > Viridiplantae > Streptophyta > Magnoliopsida > Fabales > Fabaceae > Senna > Senna tora. The sequence continues at coordinate 27,956,951 of CM026271.1, forward strand.
TGTAACACCATCACAAAGTATATAGCATTCAAAATACTCAATAATCAATCCGTATTTAAACCCCGATGGAAAAGTCAAAGAGAGGGAAAGAGACAAAATAACATAAAATGTGCTATAGGAAGATAAAATATCCTATTCCTACCTCAAATGTTATTAACATTTCCTTTCAATTTCTAGCTTTCGGTGCCCACTTTGCACTTTCTCTCTTCATACCCATGGCCTCTTTGCATTGTCCTCCATCACAAGTTGTTTTTCTTTCAAACTCCTTCTTCCATAACTATGGTGGATCTTGGCTCTTTATTAGCCTTCCTTCTCATTCTTTATCTTTTCTCTCATTTCCGCGTCTTCTGATTCTCCATCTCTTCCTCTTTGTCCCTCTCGATTTTGTCTCTGTCTCCCTCTTCACTCAATTTTTCAGACTTGAAGAATATGGCCTTTCTCTCTCTCGGGTGTAGCTTCTAGAGAGGGAGGGATGTGTGTCTCTTTAAT